>CM024598.1:10081166-10681166 GCA_014182555.1 Eucalyptus erythrocorys | reverse complement strand
AAATCCAAACCCCCACTTTTTTTTTTTTAATCTTTTTGGTACTTTTAAAAAATGGATATGAGAATAAATAAAAGACAAAAGGAATTATGATCGAATGAAAGGGCTAACTTCTATGTGGAAGTCCAGGGTCATTTTGAAAGTTTTCAATCAATCACACCAATCCAAATCGCTCCTCCAATTGCCGTGTGGGCTTAATACTTCCGCACAATACGAGAAAATATTGGTTGGAGTATGAGGCGAACTCAGCCAAAAACAAGTCCATTTATTTTGCGACACGTGTTGTAAAAGGCCTTACAAATCAGTCTCTATCTCCCCTTCTCCCTCCCTCACGAGACCCTCACCCTCTCTTCTCTCTCTACATGTCTTCCTCTTTCTCTCTCTCTCCTCCGCCTAACGCCTTTTCCCTTCTCCGACCTTAACCTTGAGCCCAACCTCAAACACACCGCCATTGCTTCTGGCACATTGCCTCCATCTTCACCCGCTTCTTCTCTGACCTCTAGTGCCTTGGCCTCCTGTTCAACTCCTCTTGAGTCCTCTGCATTCCCACTCGCGTCGAGTAGGAGGTCAAGGTCCTACACACTTTGATGAATCATGCCGTTGCCTAAGCCAACCCAACGACCTTGAAACGACCTTGAACCAACCTAGATTTGAGGTCTAGTTGAGATCACAAATCTAGGGCTCACTCTGACTTTTGATCCAAAATCTAAGGCTCAAGTTTGCCAGCCGAACTCGAGCTCGATGACAGAGGACTGAGACGGTGATGAGGTGATGGACTAAGGCGGTGGTGAGGAGGTGGTGGTTATGTTTGTGCTCGTCCCTGTCAAAGTGAAAGGAACAAGTAAAAGAAAACAAAGATAAAAGGGGTCAGGCATAGAGGTGGCGAAATGGGTTATGAACTCATTTTTGGACTCATATTTTTCACTAATAGATTGTATATGAGTCATGAATATGTAATGGTCCAGTTAAAATGGGTCCAAAATATTTTAAGTTCAATTCATATGGGTCGAAAATGGGTCATATGTTCTAACCCATATTCGACCCATTTTCAAAACTTAAAAAACACAACATTTCCTCAGTGACAGTTGCCCTTCGTCACCCACCCTCACTGCTCGCCTCCGCCGCTCTTCGCCTCTGAGTTGCCTCCGCCTCCCACCTCTGAGGCTTGTCTCTGTTGCTCCCTCAAAGGTCGATGAGCTTTGTCACCCACCTCCGTGGCTCACCTTCGAGCGGCCTCTGTGGCTCGCCTCCGAGTAGCCTCCGAGCTGCCTCCGTGGCTCGCCTCTGAGTCGCCTCTACTGCCTGCCTCTGAGGCTCGCCTCCGCCGTTACCTCAAAGGTCGACGAGCTTCAGCCTCACACTATGAAAATCCAGCTCGTGGGTGTTGATTTTTGCCTCAATAGCACAACTTGAGCCCTTTCAGGCCTTTCGATCCCTCCAACCCTTCTGTGAGTTCCCCGTCTTTCTCTTGGCCCATCACCTTGTCCTTTTTATATCTGTTGGGCGGCTCGTGCTTCGTTTAGTTTCCTCAATTTCCACTGCTGCTAAGGATGCGTGTGATTCTTTTTCTTATCTCTGTTCTTAGTCTATTTTCTGGTGGTGAAAGATGATGAAGGATTTGCATAGTAGAAGTGACATTTCCTAAGCTTCCGTGTCCGAACTGAGGGGTTTTTAGCAGAAGAGATTGTTTGATTAGGGTTGGGCTCTGCTGTTTTGCGGCTTAAATGGGGCAAAATCACCACTTTGTTCCAGCTGAATGAGTTCTTAGCTTATATCTTATTATTCTAGTTGATTTTCTCACACAATACACTGACATGTAAAATTTTTATAGGCTTGCATAATTATTCGTCGTTTCTGCATCTATTCTCTAGCCAAACTGATATATAGTCAATTAACACTAAGAACGCATTGTTATTTAGCTGGTTCATTCTAAATTGCCAGTTAATGATGTTCTTCCTCGCCGAGACAAGAACAAAGAAAATGCCAAACCACCACCTTCTCTCTCTTCTTCTTCTTTGGAAGCGTCCATGGCGTCCACTCCACTTTCTCGTCCAGTCACGACTCCGGCCCATCCTCATCCCAATGCGGTGACATCCCCATCCGATTTTCACTTTGGACCGTCGGCGATCCCGTTGTATCTCGCTACCACCCCATCCTCAATCGCTCGTCCGGCTCCTATTATCACCCGACCCGCTCTCTTCCGGGCCAACACCTACTTCGTCACAGTAAAGAATACTAAAGAGATAGGCCAAATTGCAAAAGAATAGGACGGCCCTATACGTTTCCTGGGAATTGGCTAGCGATCTTTCGAGCTTAGCGATAAGCTCAAGAAACTCGTTCATTAATGAGGGTTGCCGATGCAAATTGTTATATGGCGATCAAGAAAGGCTCGAAAGCACAAGAACCCAACAGGGGCAACTAGAAAAACCGACGGATTCAAGGAACCATCTCTTCAGTCTATCTCAGCACACATATGCACGCATGTATCAATTAGCGCCGTTGGTCAATAAATCAGGGTGTTGAGATATCTGTGTTTATTACTTTGATTAAGAAACAATCGGAGAAATTGTCCAAGCAGTCATAAAATTATTGCATGAATGTCGATTTAGTTATAAAGTTACTGCATTAATGTCAATTTAGTCTTAAACTTTTTAATTCGTCGATTGAGTTTTAAATCTTTTCACGAAAATTTCAGTATAATCTTATCAATAAAATATTTTTTTCAAAAAAGCGTTGATACATCAGTCTATTCAACATCGCCGTTGCTCGTCTACCTACGATAGGTAGAAGGAAGGGACAAAACTCACGACAATCTCGTAGCCATAAGCGTGGAGAGCGCAAACCTCACGTAGGGGAAGCCTCCATGAAGGTGGCGGGTCGAGAGTACTAGTGAGCACATGAAGCCTGAAAAGTAATTGATTCCTAAACCTATAAATTACTATTTAATTATTTAATAATTCCAATGGCCTGAGCAGTTTCAAATATAAAATTATAGGGTTAGGAAAATTCCCCTTTTATTTATCTATCTATTTATTTCTTCTTTTGCCAAATTAATACGGCACCTGATTTTTCTTGACCATTTTCTTGTTACAAAAAATTCTTTTACCGGGATTTCTTCTCTAGGGTTCTAAGGCTTGGCCGGTGGTAAGTGGTGGTCGGTCCATGGATTATGGGACCAAAGTTCATAAATTATAGTTTTAGGATAGAGTTTTAGGCACATCTTGGTCAGTGTTTATCTCAATTAAACCAGGAAATCCTCTTTTCATAAATGCAGAGATTTATTTCTCTACTTTGACTAATTTTTATAAGGTGAGGCTCATCTTCATGCATTGGTATCGTGATATTATCAGGCATTAATTACCTTATTCTCATAAGTTAATTATTGTAAATGCGTTAGAAATAAGGCTATCAAAGTTTATGCAGTAGACCTAATGGAACTTTATTTGTTTATTTTGACTCTATTTATTTTGCGAAAAATGAATAATTTGAAAAACATTTTATAAAAAAGGATCATTTATCTCGCATGGAATAATTAGTCGACAAAAAATATTTTCATCATTAACAACAATTTATGTCTAAACATCTTCGTAAATGATAACATTTATTTCATTCATTCATTTTTATAAGCAACATTAGCAATTGTTTTTAGAAAAAAAATACTTTTCAAATTATTCATTTTTCGTAAAAAAAAATAGAGCTAGTATCATCACTAAAAAATTCCCAAAAAATGAAATGTAAATGAAAGGATAAATGTTGGTAGAGTGCAATGGAAGCCCAATACCATCATCTAAGCATATGCAAGACGGAGTCTAATTAGATATTGGTCGATATAATTAGTTCAACCCACTTTCAATTGAAAGGTTAAGTCAAAAAGTTATATGTCCATAAATGATTATTATCCATTTTGCACCAACCAACTCCCTGGCATAAAAGTTTTCTAACATAATTCATCATAAATCTCAACAATAATAATGACACGACGCCTCGGGTCTTGTCTCATTCGTGTTGTCCTCTCCTCACATTGTTGCACTTTCGTTACAATGTTTTAACTTTTGTAAATCTAGGAAAGGGTCTACATGGATATTGGACACCGTGTGGGTGTGTCTGTCTTCTCCTTTTCTTGCCTCTTTTTAATTAGTGAAAAGGAAGCACCAACAAAGATTGCCCCATGTGATAACCCTAATCAATCGGGTAATTCTGGATCCAAATTAACAAAACCTCATTATATAAATTGAAGAAACACCAAACCCAATCTGACATCAACCGACCCTTCTTTGATGCACTAAATAATAATATCTTATGTGGCATTAGATCTTTGCATGCGAGATATTTTAGTGAGCTTACCTGACTCAATGATAATTAATCTTAAAAATAAGTATATTGAAAGTTCTAACCTTCCTTGGGTGGCTCATTGTTAAGTTCTTTGTGGTATTTCAGTTTTTCTCAAGCTAAACAAAAGCAAATGAGATTAATAGCATGATTTTCAAAATTAAATTTTGATTAATAATTAAAAAGAACCCATTTTTAAAAAAAAAAATTTTCCTCTCATCCTCAGAAATTAAGCATAAGCATTTCCACCATTATCAAAATTCTCTAAAAAGTCCTCTCTTTTTGTGAGAAGTTAACAACACTTGTCTTCTTTCAAACTTGAAATATTTTAATTGGAATAATTATCTAAAAAATCATAAACCCATTGTACGATGGTGAATTTGATCTTAAATTTTTTAAATTAGCAATTTAGTCCTTAACCTTTTAACGTTTTTCCAATATAGTCCTAATCAATTTTGACTAAAAATTGCTAATGTAGCAGTCCAATCAATGGTGGTTGTCCTACAAGGCACTACTAATATTGATATGGACAATTTGCGCAAGTTTTTATAATTTCCATAATTTTTTTATAATTTTTTTATTCTTTCAATATATTTTTTCTTTTCTTTTCTTTCTTTTCTTTTCCATTGTTCATCTTCTTGGAAGGGCCTCGGTGATGACCAAAAACTCTTGCAGGCAGTCAGCAATTTTTAGCTAAAATTGACTAGAATGATTAAATTGGAAAATCATCAAAAAAATTTAGACTTAAATTGGCCAAATTGAAAAGTTTATGACTGAATTGGTCACCATACAATGAGTTTAAGATTTTTGGCAATTATTTTATTTTATTTTTATATGATGTTGTGTGGTAGTCTAAGTGATAAAAAGTTATATATCCATTGGCCTAAAAATCAGTGGGTGGTATGTAATAAATGTTAGTCTAACTGCATATCAATTTTCTGTCATGTAAAAGCAATTTGCTTTTGCTTAACTTTATATTCTTCAATTTCCTGTGCCATATTCGGTGACGCCTCAAGTACGTCAAATGCTACATGTGTCATATTTACTTTCTTTCTTATTAATTCATTTGCAAGCGGAAGCTCAACAAATTAATTAATAGGTCATATCATTACCTCACATACTTATTAATGTACATATGCATCACTTATAAAGCACCTTATAATATAGAACACCTAGGAAGGGTTAGGTAATTCCTATCTCTGGTACCATACTGCTGCTCTCAAAAACTTGCATATACAACATTGATCTGTCACCTAAAAATCAATAACATACCCCAACATCAGCTCCTTGACAACATAACTAGGAGGACCATCAAAGCCTCCGGGCGGTCCCATCTAGTCACTTTTGAATATACATACACCGATGAGGAACCTACTTGACAAGTCTTATATAGACTCATACCGTAGTAGTGTACTTGGTATATGTCAAAACAATATTAGGCAACACAACCTTCTCATACTTGTCGCCACCAAATTTTCAGGTGAACCACCAAAGGTTTGGTTAATGGATTGTTAAGTTTAGACTTACCTCGGGCTCTCCCAAGCCTCTACCAATTCGCGACTTAAGTTCAAGTTCTTAACATGTAATTATTTTTTAACTAGGAGTCACCACTAATCTATTTTTGGTGTGTCGATTAGAAACCCAAGTAAAGTAATGGAAGATTTACTTTACTCCTACGAACCAGAGATTCTAGGTTCGAGGATTTGGTTACACTAGATTTCTCTGATGCCCTTTCGGTACCATTTTTTTATTTTCAAAAATGCTTTTGCAGGTAGCTTAAATTAATTTTAAATATATTTCTCTAACATGTGAGGCGATCATGTGAGTGCACAAACCACCAATTTAACACCCAGATAAACAATGAATAAATTGCTAAACTTACCTCAAAGCAACGAAAGTATATGCAATGTTAAATTAGAATCCACATCAACAACTTTAGATATGATTTCTAATTAACACACACTTTCTTTTTTTTGTTTTCACTTAATTAATGAAAATCATGCAATGTGCAATGTATGCTACTAATTTAATATGACATGATATGACGTGGCAATGTGTTCTAAACTATATGACATGAGTAAAATAAAAATTTTGTGTTTTCTTAATGAACATGCAATAATTAAATATGCAAATCTAAGTTAACAACATGACCTAATTGACACACAATTTCTAATTTAACAAACCTAATTTTATATGACGTGCATTTTATGAATCTAATCCTATATTATGTGCATATAATATTTCTATTCTAAACATGCAATCTATCCTTAAATTTGAATATAATCTATCTAAGACCTTTTTTGTATTTTTTTAATGAAATTCGAAATTAAGAAAAATGAAAAAAATCACCTAACTAAATTAAGATTCTATCCAATTTAAACTAAGGATTAAGTCATACTAAATCCTAATTTAAACTAAGACATTATCTTAATCTAGTGACCTCTAACCTAGGATGCAATCTATTTAAAAATCAATCTAAATTTAAAATGAAATATGCAATTCTATTCTAATATGCATGATGATGATTTTTCGTTTGTTTTTTTCTTATTTATGAAAATTTAGTAATTAAAAATCACTAACAAAAAAAATCTAACTAAAGCGAGACATTATCTATTTTAAGTTAAGAATAGACCAATCCTATCTTAATCTAGAAAATTATCTCATCATGTAATCCTAAAATATTATTTAACCTAGATACTACATGCATTAAAAAAAAAAAAAAACTATTCTATTATGAAACATTATCTAGGAAAACAATTCTAATCTAAATGCACTTTTTTTGTATTTTTGGGATAAGCAGAATAATCAAGAGATAAAGATCAAAACATCCATAATCATCAAAAATGTTATCCACGATTTGAATTGAAATTTAAACTTGATTATCTTGCTGATAAAATCAATAAATTGATCTTAAGTATTAAAGATCAAGATATCAATTTTACTCCCGCGTGAATAATTATTCCATCTAAAACCTTATAGATGAAATAAAAATTCCTGCAGTTGCGAATTGGATGCGACATCAGGGATTTCAATCATGCATGGGAAAATACATCAAACAAAGAGACAAAATATTCAAAAAAACTAAAACAAGATAAACAAATCTTACCTAAAAGATTAAATCTACTAAATAAAATAAAAACAAGTTTCTACCTAAATTTGAATTTTCCAAAAATCCTAATGGTAGTTCACTGGGGGTGATACTCGTCCACACGGTGATCAGCAAAGCAAGAACACCGACATTGAAGGCTTGTCGAGGAAGTGCTCACAACGAAGCTCACTGAACCCTCGTCGAGAAGGGTTGAGTGCAATAGGATGAACTTCAATGTTCCTGAACTTTCACTAAAAAATCTATGCTCAAAGAATCATATATGAACCAACTGGACGTCTATAGACTTGTAAATAAATCAATGCTGAATTGGACATGCAAGGAATTTGCCAAGTGTTGCTGGAATTAACGTGGACTTGCTGCCTTCGCTAGATAACCTGGAGTTACTGGGACTTAATGGCGAACGGGACATTCGTGGCATGTTTGGACAGCAACCTTTTCAACGGAGATCCCGGCAAAACGCTGCATGTCTCGGGGACGCGACAACGGGAAGTCTGGATCATCAAGAAATTGCGAGGACTTGCTTGGATTGGCTGTTTTGCCGAGAGTTGTCGGTTGGGACGGCAAGTATCACGTCTCACCAAGGGGATTCTCGACCAAGCAAAGAGAGGGAGGAAAGAGGGTCAGCGAGATTTTGCCGTGACCTCTCCTTGATTCTCTCTCTATCTCTCACGTGTCTCTCAATGTGGCCGTATGTGTTCCATTGTGTGTCTTTGTGTTCGGCATTGAATTGACCGCGACCACAATATCAGAACAAAACAAAGTAAATACTAAAAATATGGAATGAACAATTTTAATAGGGAGAGAAACAATCCGGTTTTATCACAATGAAATCACTGGATGGCAATCGGGCGCTTGGGTACGTTGGCCACTTTGATGTCTCGCTGTTGGAATTATCGTCGGAGATGTAGGAGCTCAATCTAGGCAAGAAACAAAAATAAAATCACATTAGTTCGAATAGCAAATTGGAATCACACAAAATCAAACTTAAAAAGGAAAGCTCAACTTAGCTTTATACTTGTCGTCAATATCCATGACGCATTAAGTTGATTTATACTTGTCGTCAATATCCATGACGCATGACGAATGTGGGACGTCGTCAAGAGGACTGCACCATCCAATAGACCAATCGGAGAATTCTTGAGAGCGTGGACCCGAGATCTCTGAGGGTGTGTCTCTCCCCACCTTTTCAATGACTCCACACATCCCTTTTAACATTGGAAAGTCAGAACCCGTGCTCCTTTGATCGTGGGGATTGCCAAATCTTAGCCCTGATTTGTCACCGTAAATCCTCCTTTCGCAATCTTTTCCTTTTCTAATTCACTTATATTGCCGCGAACATGTCCAGATTCACTCGTGCATGAACGCCCAATATTTGAGTGAGTATCCATTCTTTCCATATTGCTGGACAAATCCATTGACTCCCCTCATTGTTTCAATTTTTTGGAAAGAATCCCAAGCAATCCAGAGGTGTCAAAGAAGGAATGAGAATTCAATCCGTCCTCGTCACTCCGAGTTCCCGATCTCTCCATGATCAATAGCCGAAAATGTGAGATTGCTTTTCCGATGATTTGCCAAGATCAACTCCTCTTATTATGCGAAAGATGATTCGTGAGACTTGGTGGGGTTGAGCTTTTGGACGCGGGATATCTCGGCCAAAGTCGTGGAGAATATTCCATGAAAAACCTATCTTTCTTTTCCTTTTTCTAATTCATTTCCCAACATATTTGTTTCCTCTTGTGCATTCCAGCATTCTTGGAAAAAGATCCCACGAGTCCCTCCGCTTATCTGGCCAAAGTTTACTAGAGGGAAGATTTACTGGAGAGAAGATTTCTCTAGTTGGTTGGCTTCCCTCATCTTCGCGAAAATTGTGACCCCCAAGTCTCAGATTCTCATGTGCATAATTGATAATCGAGCATGTCATGAGGATTTGTTAATCCGTGTGCCAACTCGGAGCACGTTCATGGCTTCTTGAGTTCAAGCATAATAACGCTAGCTCATATGAAACTTATTAGATGCGGACATGCTTTACAAGAATTAAACATGCAAAGTAAAAATTGATATATATTTTTTAGGAATCAGTTTGGATCCATAATTTTCTCATGCAATAAATCAGTTTGAGATATCACTCTTGTAGACATAATTTAGATCGAGATTAATGATATTTGGGGACAGAGTGAGAGAGTGTGTGTGTGTTTGAAAACGTCACAAAATGATCCCTTTATTAAAGGCAGGTTACAGAGAGAGGAGCATTTACTTATTGGCAAGGTACAATGCAAAGGCATTTGGCTCCATCCTCGCTACACTTCCCCTCAAACTCAACCAGCCCGGTCTCTTTAATGCAAAAGTCGATGCACACTTCAACAGTGCAGCCGGGAAGATCATAAAGCTTAGTACATGGACCCACCGGAGACTGCGCCGCTATCACCTCGCCTTCATGCCCCCACCCCCAAAAAAGAAATGATAAAGAAATTAGTTTGGTTGAAAATCGTGCATGTGTAAATAATAGGGAAAAAGCCACGAAAAATTTTAAATTTTACTCCGAATGACATATTTACTCCAATTTTTTTTGTGCCGAGAAAAACTCAAAACTTTCCAAACCGTGACACATTTACCCCATAAGGGCATTTTTATCTTTTTAGTTTCTATTTTTTTCTTTTTTTCTATTTTTTTCTTCTTCTTCCCTCCGCCGGCCATGGCGGAGCCAACGGAGGGAAGCCGGCGTCCGGCGAGGGTCGCCCTCGCGGCATGGGGCGAGGGCCGCCCTCGCCGGCATTGGACGAGGGCGGAGGGCGGATCCGGCGAGGGAGGCCCTCGCCCGACGCCGGCGAGGGCCGCCCTTGCCCCACGCCGGCGAGGACGACCCTCGCTGAACGCCGGCTTCCTTCCGCCGGCTTCGCCATGGCCAGCGGAGGGAAGAAGGAATTTTTTTTTTCAAAATGAAAAGACCAAAATACCCTCCAATTTTGGGGTAAGTGTGTCACACTTGGAAGGTTCAGGATTTTTGGTGTCACAAAAAAATGTTTGGGATAAATGTGTCACGGTTTGGAAAGTTTGGGATTTTTCACGACACAAAAAAAATTTGAGGTAAATGTGTCACTCGGAGCAAAGTTTGGGGATTTTAGTTACTTTTTCCCTAAATAATATAATCCTTATGATTTCAGTACGTAAATCTTTAAAAAAGAAGAAGAAGAAGCATACGTACCGCCAAGAGGAAGCTTACTTGTCGTTAAGAACAGAAAGAGCACAAGGAGTGCTGCAACTTGAAAGTTCTTCATCCTTCTTTTGTTTCTTTTTTCCTTTTATCGGGAGTTCAAAGCTATTTGTTGTGTGAGATAGGAATTGGGTGTGAATTGTGTCAATTTATATACTGAAGGAATGAAGCGATATGCGACCAAGCATGGTAAGGTCCAATATTAAGCTTATGGGGCAGGAAATTCAATTGGGGAAGGAAATTGGGGATTACCATCCCGTTCTCGCAGAAAATTCAATTGGGGATTACCGTCCCGTTCTCGCAGGATATTGGGAAGGTCCAATATTCAGCTTACGGGAAGGTAATCCCCAATTGAGCTGTTGATGGTATTAACAACTCAACTAAGTTCGTGCGTTTCTTATACAACCTTCGGCGTGAATGGACAATTTCATGGATGCATTCCTTCTCAAGCCCTCATAGTTTTATGGACGAATTAATTGATGCGTTAATGGATGCATTTTCTCAGCAATTTTGACACGCAATAATTTTGTGATGCAATTATGGACGAATTAATGGATGGACGCATTAAGGGACAAATTACTTCATTTTTGTCTGGTAGATTTTACTTGAATCGAGGGACGTGTTAATGACCAATCTTCCAGAATCTCTCTACAACAATTCTAAGATAATCATTAGCTTACGAAAATGATTATCTTCGGAATCTTTTATAATTCATGGCAAATAGTCATTCACAAATTAGAATTCCTCTTTGGAAAAGCACTCCTCTAAGTGTGCTGATTTCTAAAAGAATTCGACATAATCCTATTTTGTATAGTGTTAATATATATGGATTCGAGGTATTATATCTTGAGAGGCGTAGTTTATAAAGCTACTTAACACTATTAGCATGAACTAATTGACTTAGATAAATTCGGTTAGTCGTACCTCACCTCATGTTTAATTTTCTATAAATGTTATTATAATCAAACAATTTTGTATTTGAAAAGTGATTGAGCATTATTATATGTAAATATTATACAAACATTGGCTTGATCATCATTATATTATTGTTATCATTCTCTCAAATTTATTATTTTTCTGATTCCAACAAATAGTGTTAAGTGTTTTCCTCAATACGCAAATATTATTTTTTTAATACGTTATAAGTATTTTTCCAACAGAATGAATACATATTTCGTATATTTTCTCGAGGTAAGTCAACATCATTCTTATTTTTTGACCAAAAAAAAAAACATCATTCTTATTTAATATATATATATATATATATAGTTTATTTTATGAATAAACTAATTCTTCAAGCGTTTAATATTTTTTTCTTTTCGCATGAGCTCTTTTGCTAGTGAATAGAAAATTATGAAGAGAGAGGGGACCATCTATTCCAATTTAACAATAATAAGAGAGTGCGTTGAAGAGCTGTCCTATGGGATAGATGTAGATTTGCTTGAAAGTTTGGTAAGCTCTATAATTTCGTGGTCTCTTCTATGGATAATCGTACGTGGATAATTTACACTATTCGTTTTCCATAAAACAATGAGCAGCGTTGGATCAAGACACTAGAATTTAGCTGGCAACCTGTTATGCAGATTTTTGTATAAGATTCCTAACAAATTGGTCATATAAATCACATCTAATGTTGGGGATGTATTAAACACTTAGAAATTTGACTAATCGCTATAGATTACCATTGAGTACTTGTCAAAATTTACTGACTGAAAAGAGAAAATGAAAAATTACAAATCAGTGCGAATACTAACTGATTGGACAGATTTAAATCATTTTCAAGTTAAGAATTTACTAAAGAACATTCTAGAAAAATACAAAGTGCTTATAGGAACAAACTTACTTTCATGATCATGGAAGTAATTCTCCTACCTATCGAAGTAAACTTTCAATGTGCATAAAAAAATTTAATATGGGAAATAACTAGTTATATCAGTAAGTTTTTCTTACTAGGAATACCTATAAGTGATTGATGATGTAAAGAAGCTCTCAATATACTTATTAAAAGAAGTTCTCAATATTCTTAGTAAGATTTCACATAAAAAAATAAAATATATAAATTTAGTCAGTACCTTTTCATTTACCGATAACGTATATATGTGGTTAGTGATTTTCATATGCATCAAAATAATTTTGGATATGCTTAGCAACATTTTTACGTAAGAAACTAATAAATTTTATGGACTAGTCATATTCATTATACTCGGTAAAATTTCATATAGAAAAGCATTAAAATCAAGGTGGACAGTAAATTTCCATTTATTAATAACATTAATAAGTGATTTGGTGATTCTTTATCAATAATTTTCGTATATCTTATTTCCTTAACTCTCTATGTGGTAATAGCAAAAAAAATTGAAAAAATGATATAAATAATTTATGAATTTTGATCAAATGTGTAATTTGATCCTTAAATTTTTAATTCATTTAATGTGAATTCTAAACTTTATTCCAATGTATAATATAATTTATAAACTTTTACTATATAAAAATGTTCGATATTGATAAAATCCGATTCCTAAATTATATATTAGACTTAAATTCAAAATCCTCTCTAGAAGGAGAAGAAGAAGAAGGAGAAGAAGGAGGAGGAAGAATCTTTATGGCGGATCAGGCCAGGCAAGCGGAGCTCTTCGAGCTCGACAATGGGACCATGCGGGTGAAGATCACCAACCTCGGCTGCACCATCGCCTCGCTCTCCGTTCCGGGCAAAGACGGTTCGTCGCTGATGCTCGTGTTCTCTGTTCATGGTCGGAATCGTTGCTGATGACTCGATCGTGTCTTGTCTTTTTTTTTTTCGTTGCTTTCAGGGAAACTGGCGGATGTGGTTCTGGGTTTCGACTCCGTCGAGCCGTATCTGGCGAGCAAGTTCGTTACTTTTTGGCCTCCCGTGCTGGTGGAGATGCGTCGGTGATCGCGCATTTCCGTCTTCTTCGCTTCCGCGGCTCTTGATCTGCTGAAAATTTCGAAACTTTATGGTCAATTGGGCTGTTTTCGTTGGTTTTGATGTGGGATTGAGCTTTGGAAGATTTGGTTGATGAATGTCTTTTGTGGGTCGATTTGTGTTTTCTGTGCTGCGCAGAAAGGTGCTGCGCCGTTCTTCGGCTGCATCGTGGGGCGGGTCGCGAACAGGATGAAGGAGGGGAAGTTCACTCTCGATGGCGTTGAATACTCTTTGCCCATCTCAACAAGCCTCCGAGCAGTCTTCACGGTATGAATTGTTAATGATCGGTGGTTGCGGTGCGGATGTTGCTCGAGCTGACGAGATCATACTTAATGACGCCTCGAGCGAATTGATCGTCTTTGTGATCGTGTCAGCCTTCTGTATGTGTTTGACTATCGATCTGCTTGCATAAATGCATTATATATGTTGTGCCTTTGGCATCTGCCCGTCTCTCTGTTTGATCTGGATAGGTGGTGCCGGGAATCGAAAACTGTGTGAGAGAGTTGTCAAATCATGAATTAATCACACACTGACGTTGCTGCACATCCTGCCTCCGTGGGAGCTTGAGGATTTGTAGCACTTCAGTTTAAATATTATGCTTGGCTGATCAAGTATTGAGGGAATTTAGAGTCCTTTTCCCCTTAATTGAAAATTACACTGGGGAAAGTGTTCTTACATTGTGGCTTAATCACCTCAGCTGTAGCTGTATTGTAACTCATGTGAACTGCTTCTGACGAAAGAAAAGGACCAAGTTTTTACTTTTTTCCTACCATCAGAAACAGAGCACACACACAAGCACATTAAACAGAAGAAACATTTTGAGGAAAATAAGTACTGCTCAATAATCACAAGATCCACGAAGAATTTTGCCTTTTCCAGTTCATGTTGGTGACAAGAGGTTCACTTTCTTAGAACAAAAAGTATGTATATGTGGAGCAACCTAATTCTTCAAAACGTCAATCTGATAATGGCCTTCTGAATTTTTTGTGTTACTTAGGTGGGCACAAGGGTTTTGATAAGGTGATATGGGAGGTAGCTGATTATAAGAAAGGCGACAATCCTTCCATCACCTTCAAATATCAGTCATGATGGGGACGAAGGTCTCTCTCTCTCTCTCTCTCTCTCTCTCATGCATGTGCACACACTGGCGCACATGCTCATCGACACACCCAGTCGTTTGCACCAACACGGCTTTCATGCCTTGGGTTGCATGTTCATATGATTATAGGTTACCCAGGAGATGTTGCTGTGATGGCTACTTACACGCTAACTTCTAGTACAACAATGAGGCTCGACATGGAAGCTGTGCGTGAAAATAAGGCCACTCCTATCAGCTTGGCTCAGCATACCTACTGGAACTTAGCCGGTCACGATTCGGGAAACATACTAAACCACTCCATCCAGATATGGGCTAATCACATCACTCCCGTGGATCAGAACACAATCCCAACAGGTGAAATTATGCCCGTCAAAGGAGCGGCTTTTGATTTCACGATGGAGAAGAAGATTGGCACTTCAATTCATGAGGTGCCTGGTTTAGGTTACGACCATAACCATGTGCTGGACTGTGGGGAAGAGAAGTCGGGCCTAAAACACGCTGCCAAACTGAAGGACCCTTAAAGTTCTAGGGTTTTTGACTTGTGGACCAATGCTCCAGGAATGCAGTTTTACACTGGAAATTACGTAAATGGAGTAGTCAGTAAAGGCGATGCGGCATATGGCAAGCACTCTGGAGTGTGTTTGGAGATGCAAGGATTTCCAGATGCGATCAACCAACCAAACTTTCCTTCTGTTGTTGTTCGACCTGGTGAGAAGTACAAGCATTCCATGCTTTTCAAAATTTCAGTAGAGTGAGACATTGGGAAGGTTTATGTTAATAAGATGAATTCTGAACTTGTTTGCCTTTACCTAAGATAAATGTCTTGATGTAAACGCGAGACCTCCTTGAAGTAATAAAAATGGCCAAGTGCTTTCATTTACATTATTCTCCACTTTCTAGTGGTATACTCGAATCTTTATACGTTTGTACCTTCTCTTTTCGGTTTTGGTTTTTAGCAGTTTTCACTGATGTTACGGGGAATACAGCATTGGCTTGGATACAATGGTTATTCTTGCTGTTTAATACATTGTATCTACTCCAACTTGGAGATATAAATATGTGTGCGTGCCCGTGCGCCCGCGTGCGCATCTTCTCTAGTTACAGAATTTACCTTGAAACGTGCTATCTAATCCGAGTATAAATGGTAAATAGTCAACTATCTTTTAGCAAAGGGAAGAGAAGTCATCAACCTCTACGGTAAACGTTCCGAAAGGCCAACAGTAAAAATCCAATGATCACATTATTTATGGTGGCAAGTGTGACGGCCCGAGCGGCGGTGCGCGGGGAGGAGGGATGGCGGTGCGTCCGCGCCTCTGTCCCCGGACGTGCGCAAGGAAGGAGTCCCTGTCCCACATCGCCTAGGGAGGAAGTCTTGGGCCGTATATAATGGCTTGGGCCCTTCTTAACTTTGATGACGCGTTTTAAAGCCGTGAGGGAGGGAAATGGCTTCGTGCAATCCCATCCAAAGCGGACAATATTATACGGTGGGGCCCGGGTCGTTACAAATGGTATCGAGCCGACTCCCCGACCACGTGTGGGGCCATAGCAAGGGCGCTGTGCTCCCAAGGAGCGGAGAGTGTGACAGCCCGAGCGGCGGTGCACGGGGAGGAGGGATGGCGGTGCGTCCGCGCCTCAGTCTCTGGACGTGCGCAAGGAATGGGTCTCTGTCCCACATCGCCTAAGGAGGGAGTTCTGGGCTAGTTTATAATGGCTTGGGTCCCTTTAATCTGTATAACGCGTTTTAAAGCCGTGAGGAGGGAAATGACTTCGTGCAATCCCATCCAAAGCGGACAATATTATACAAATGGGGCGGGTCGTTACAAATGGTATCGAGCCGACTCCCGACCGCGTGTGGGGCCATAGTGAGGGCGCTGTCCTCCCAAGGAGGGGAGAGTGTGACGGCCCGAGCGGCGGTGCGCGGGGAGGAGGGATGGCGGTGCGTCCGCGCCTCTGTCCCCGAACGTGCGCAAGGAAGGAGTCCCTGTCCCACATCGCCTAGAGATGAAGTCTTGGGCCAGTATATAATGGCTTGGGCCCTTCTTAACCTGTATGACGCGTTTTAAAGCCGTGAGGGAGGGAAATGGCTTCGTGCAATCCCATTCAAAGCGGACAATATTATACGGTGGGCCCGGGTCGTTACAAATGGTATCGAGCCGACTCCCGATCGCGTGTGGGGCCACGGCGGGCGCGTGTGCTCCCAAGGAGCGGAGAGTGTGACAGCCCGAGCGGCGGTGCACGGGGAGGAGGCATGGCGGTGCGTCCGCGCCTCGTCCTCGGACGTGCGCAAGGAAGGGGTCTCTCGTCCCACATCGCCTAGGGAGGAGTTCGGGCTAGTTTATAATGGCTTGGGTCCCTTTAATCCGTATAACGCGTTTTAAAGCCGTGAGGGAGGGAAATATCAGCTTTGCTGATCGGAGATGCATACTATTATGGACGGGTATGTATTTTGAATGGATTGAATATCGGAAAGGGAAAAATGAATAAATTTGTCTTTGTGGACTCTCTAGCCTCTTGATGGAGTACTTCAGGTCTACAGACTTGGATCTCACTTGAGTTGCCTCAGCTCCAATTGAGCCTAATTTTTTGTGTCTTCTCTTAGGGCACTGAAAGAGATTATGAACGTGCGGCAGAGGCAAATGCATGCGAAATCCCAAGCTAATGCACAAGCTATGTTCAATCTTGGTTTTATGCATGAACATGGCTAGGGTCTTCCTTTTGATCTTCATTTAGCAAAACGCTATTATGATCAAGCCCTTGAGAATGAACCTGCTGCAAAATTGCCCGTTACACTGGCCCTTGCAAACTTATGGATACGGAAGAACTACGCCAACGGCTTCCTGGTTCTCTCTCTCTCTCTCTCTGTGCCTGTGTTGTTTTGCTTTAATTCAGAAAATATGGGTAGGCAAGAGTTAATGCTGCTTCAAGGAGGATTTGTTGCATCCATGTTTGGCCCGTCATTTTTATGTTCCACATGTTCCATATCCATTGATGGATTTGAAGAATTGCATCTACGCAAGTTCATACTTCATTTTCTGGTTTCTTCCCTAGTTTTTCCAGATCCACTAAATTAGCAAGCTTTAACTCTGGATTTCATGGGAAAGTGACGAGGAAGACTTAAATCACCCCTTTGATTAACTCCATAAAATTGTTGGGTACGACAATAATACCTATTGAACTAGTATGTGCTGATAGTTGGTTATGGAGACAGAGCTAGCTGATTATTTAATGTTCCTGTTGTTCCGAGCATCTAAGTCTGAATGATTCATATAGTGGTCCGTTTTCTTTACAGAGGTCAATTTGATTGATTCACTGCCTGAGGCTTATACGAAGGTGGAAGCATGGGTAGAAGACGTGATTTTGGAAGAAGGGAATGCCACAATACTCATGCTCTTTGTCTGTCTCCTCACAGTCTTGTATCTCCGTGAGCGGCAGCGCAGGCAGGCTGCTGCAGTTGTCGGTGAGGTTGGAGGGCAGCAGCAACCAATTGAACCTGTTGTTCCTGGAGTCAATTAATTGCTGTTGTCACGTCCATTTCCTGTACCCATGAGGTTCACATTAGCTCTCAAGGTGGCAACATGTGGGGTTTTCCATCATGTTTGTATAGCTGATCGTTTTCCTTTTGATTCATTTGATGGTATCAAATTTTTGTTAACTGAACACTGTAACATAGAGAGAGAGTAGGTAGGAAGAGGAAACTTACGAAATAAGAGTTTATCTTTTCTTCTTCATGATTGACACAAATGTATTCTTAAATAGTATACTTAAAATGCCAATTTCAGCAGTACAAGATAGAAAAGGTCCGTCGGTGTGTCCTATTTTTCAGGGTAAGAATAATTAGGGTAAGTGCTTCTGTTCACCCCTGTACTTTGAAACATAAAACTACAGGCGATTGCAGATTATGAAAATATGGACACCACGACCTGCTTCAACTTCAAACTTTGTATTTTATCTTTCCAAAATGACGAATTTTCTCAATCTCAAGTCTTTTGTCTTCCAACTCTCCGGAGAGCTCTCTCTTTTGCATTGTCGGAAAGCATGGGTACAATCTTCCTCATCTCGCAACCACCGCAACCCAATAAATAGAAAGACTGTTAAGCCAGTGTTGTAGGATTTTAGATCAATTCGTTGGTAAAAGCACAAGCACAAAATGCTTGAGATGCATTAAGAAATCCGATAGTTATTACCATTGCCTCAACAGTGAAGCCTCGACTAAGAGCTGAAAGTTGATCCCGAAAGGTAGAAAGGGGAATAAAACCCAAAAGGAACATAGTACTCCTACAGAAACTGCTAACCCTCTTTAATAAGGGGTTCGGATATTTACATCTTTATGTCTTTACCATACCGTACAATATATTGAATAAGATCGAGCCTTAACCCACCAGCTTGGCGTCAAAAATTCGATACCGACGGCTTCCCCAAACATCAGTTTCGTTAAGGTAGTAAGATTTGAGACAGCAAAAGACCCAGGGTGGGTTTCTGTCTGTATACTCATTTCCCTTGCTGTCGTCATCTTCATCTTCATCTAATCCGGGTAGCTTGTTCATCCTCCTCTTCAAAACACAAGTAGAAGGATGACCATCAAAAAAGTTTTCCTACAACAGGACGACAAGAAAATGGTTTCAAGTCCCATACACCTAGAGTTTTAACCAAATCATAGAACGAGATCAGGTAGCCTAAGCTAAGAATACGACAGGTCATCGGGCAAAGGAGAAAATTCCATAACAGCAAAGACCAAGGTTATAAGCAATTCCAGCATAGGAGTATATTAACATATACCTACCTCACCTTTACAGAGAACTTTTAGTTTACCAACAAGGATTGGTCTCTCATGCAGTGGAGATACTAAACATATAAAAGACTCTTGCTTTGAAAGGTGTCATGCTATTGGGTTCAGAGTTATAGACCTAGCTTGCTAAAGGAGAAAAGACCAAAAGAAGGTAGCAGGAAATGCTCTGAGATGTCACCAGCAATATTAACCTATAAAAATAAATAAATAAATAAATAAATGCAATCCTGGTGAAAATCTCTTGTACTCTCCCTAAGTTAACTTTTTCCTTTTTCCAGTCAAGCTCTCTGCACAGAGGACTTCGACTTGACTAAAGATAATGAGGCCTACTTGCGAAGATAAAACCCTTAATTTTCTTCTTGGGCTAGTCAGGGAAACTTTCACATGCAGAAACGAAATCAATAATCAAAATAGATGGCTACCAAAGAAATTCTGTTTCACTTCAAAAGCATACCCCATCTTCAGCATACAGAAATGCATGTACTCGAGCAGTTGGATCTTCAATGGTCAGCCTAACCCTATATGTCCCAGCAGGAGAAAGGAATTTCTCAGCTTCGCATGGAAATGCTGCCACAACTCGTATCACACACTTAAACTTGGCAGTAACCTGGAAAGATAAATTTCTGCTTAGGAGTAAGCACGCACCTTTTTTAATGAGTTTACGTTTTCCACACAACAATAAGTCTCAACAGCTCTTCAAAGTGAGGCATAAACTCCGAGTCCCATGCTAAAACCGTGCAGAAATTAACAACATGGAACTTGATCTAGATCTTTTTTCTCATCCATACTAGATGATCTAGATAATCAGCAATTGGGTATTCAAGTGCAAGGATTTTCTTTTTTCAAATTGATCTGTGATAAGTGAGATGAGAAAGTGTAGTGTTTCCATAAGAAGCTAACGATTAATTGTCACAACACAGGAAAAGTGCTGCATTGATATCTACATCCTTCTGAAAAAACAATTTAGCAAGATGACACTAGGCAGCACTATAGGAGGACAAAATTAATCAATGGGTGAGGCCGTGCATAGAAGCAAGCATCTCCTTATGTAGAATATGATCAATGATAGAAAGGGAAATATCAATAGACTAAATCCTTGACAATTCTTCAATTAAACCTCCGACTTCTAACTCATGAGTTTGACTTGTGTACACAGCGTTTGCGGTGACTAAAGCAGTTAGGTGTCACCTCAGCGCGACTTAAAAGATTCTAGGCGGCTTTCAAAGAATTGTATCTTCAACGAGCGACTTAGTTCTTCACGAGGATAGAACTTATAGAACCGCAGCGAAAGTTTTCTTGATGATGATCCTTTGTATTATTAACCAGTCAATCTGGGATAAAATTTTGGGGCACCTCATGGCTCCAACGTTTCAATGCCACACCAATTCATGACAGCATTGATATTCCATAAATCACGTTCTGCTTGGGTCTTGATTGCTGGTGGGTTAGGAACTATTACTAAAAGTTTGCTAGAAATTTTTAGCCAATTTACTTGTGCTTGATTGGTTGAGATTGAAATGATGTGCTACCTGCTTCTGTGATTGTGTTGTCAACAATGACCTCTGGGGCAAATATATTCAGTTCTTTAAAGTATCAGTCTTGTGCGTTTACTCTACCATGGAATATTATTTTGTCTTACATTATGTTATTTTATCTGAAAATACCTTCTTATGTGGCATTCTGCAGGGAGCTCCGGAACAAAAGTTTCGAGCTCACTTGCGTTTGTTTGGTGTAACTGGAAATCTTGCACTTCAACGAATGCAAACCTTGTCTGGTACATCTCCTCCCTCTCTGCTACTGTTGCATATGTAAATCTTTGGTTGAAGCATTTTTCATGTGAGATTGTGAAGCTCTTTTAGAGGTTAGTTAATTTGTAATTTAAATTGCAATTCACTGTGTACTTTCTCTGAGGCTTTTTGGATTTTATTGCACATATAACATGGTGCTTTGCCCATATAAATAGGTGGTTAGAAAAGCAGCATTGCATTTGGAAGATAACTTTCAAGAAACCTCACATACTTTTGCTTGCGAGCCATCCGATCATCTGGTAAGTTTTACTCAATTTTCTCCATTTTTGTGACTTTTATTACTTTTTCAGTTAGATTGTTATATTGCTCTTGCACTAATTGAACTCATAGGAATCTGGTCTTTACATTGAAGATACAATGGAACCAATTAGTGATCACAACAGGGAGCCTCTGCCATCTCACATCTAACTTATAATGGAACAGAAGCCAATCTAGTTGTCCAACTGGCAAATTATTAGGAATCAAACATGTATGCTGGCATGATCAGTGTTTTTGTATTACAGTAATCTATAATACCAAGTAGTTCCAATATCCTATAGGCAGCATTGGGTTTTGCACATAATTAATGTGGAAATTTCTCTGTTTAAAAATGGGGACTTTAAGTTCTAGGATTTGCAGTCATTGTGGAAATTCCATTTTCCCTAAGATTAGTATCTTCCTTAATGGCCTATGACTACTGAAGTGTTATCTTTGTAAATTCCTAGGTTCTTGTCTAAGGATTGATGAGTATGATTCTACTTTTTTTTTTTACTATCCCAAACTACAGGGTTTGGATGCCGTGCCGTTGAGGTGCTCATTCAAGGTCTGGTCATGTTCCAAGGAAGATGTCCCACAGTGAGATCGATTTTTTTGCCAAAGTACTTCAATTTGACCAATGACAGATCGTCTTTACAGCTAATAGCCATCTTTTCACCTTGATTTGTAGTTAGTGACAATGAGCATCCAATATTTGGAAGCATGGACAAGCTCTGGATTGTTGTTTCAAGGCAAGGTGGCGCCTTTCCGTGGGAATTTCCAGGATCATAAGAAGATATTTCAGTCCTCCTTGAATCAGGCAAGTGTATTTCTTTTCATCAGCCAAGAGTGGTTCAATGGGATCACATCACATTACCTTACAAAACATAAAATGAGGCTTTGTTACAGAGAGAAAGCAAAATAAGGATGAAGAGAGGATTGCTGCTGATATACAGGATGTACTCACGGTAACAGCGACCCTCGTTTGTCATTTAGATTAGGGCTCATGGAAGGATGAGTCTTAAGTTTTTAACATTGAATATGCAGTATCATTTGCCAATAGCTTTAACAGTTTGTACTTTTGACTCAGAGTACAGAATTGCTTTTAGTAACTATGTTGTAGGCCATGCCTAGCCAAAAAAATACTATATGAAATTTTGTATGTGAATTGGTTAGATAATATCCTTTTAACATGTTCAGGTTGATATTCAAAATAAGAAGCTCTCTTTCTTCCCGTAACGGTTATTGTATAGATGGAAGGATAAATTGAAAACAGAGGTTTGAATATGCGAATGAAACAACTAAATTTGGAATTAACCATGCAGGCCGAAACCCATTTAAAAACTAATTACCTGGTCAAAGAATAAAGTTTATCTTTCTTCTATTCAAATACTTACTCCATCTCTTGAAAATGGTAGCTTTAGGCACACCAAAAAAAAAAAAAAAAAAAAAAAAAAAAAACAGAGAAAATCGTGATTTCATTGTTTAGAGAGGCCACGGTTAGATCAAACTGATTTTTGGACTTTATTGTGATATCATGAAAGGTTCCATATATCAGCCCGCATGAGATTGTGGAACTTGAGTCTCTAGTTCATTTTGAAAGCCAGAAAATGAAGTCTATTGGATTGTTAATTGACGGAAATTGTGGTGCTGCCTTCTCTTCTCAATCAGCTCATCCCACATTGAGATCTAACAAGCCTTACCCTTTGTGGCAGATTGTTTGCAGTTGTCGATGATATCTCCTGCTTGTTCCAAGGACTCATAGACAATGTTGCTCTTCTTAAGCAGCAATATGGATGGAATAAAACTGCTAATGAGATCATTATCGTCGTAGAAGCTTATTGAACTCTGAGGGATGGGAGGCCTTACCCTGCTGATCAAGTAGTGAGAGACATCAGCAGGAAGTTTGGTTTTGTGGTCTTCAACAGCTCTTCTAAAACTGCTTTTCAGGCCTCTCGAGTAATAATAATGTTTTGTTGATTTTGTTCTGGATATCGCTCTCAATCTCTCCCTCCACCTGCGATCTAGATCTAATCCTTTCTGTTCTCTGAATCATGCAGGATGTTGATGGAAGTGTTGCTTTCTTCTGGGGAATTGATTCCGGAGGCAGTCTTGTTCTCTCAGATGATGTAGAAGTCGTGAAGATGGGCTTTGGGAAATCTTTCGCACCATCCCTAAAGGTAATTATTTTTTCGGTTGGTTGATGCGGCTCCGCTGGAGTTCGGTCCATGGATTGCAAGGTGAAATGTAGGGATGGATGAGCTCTGCTGATATTAAGCAGAGTCCAGGGGAGAATGTTATGTTGTTGGGTAACATCATAGTGGAAAAATCGGTTCTGAACCTAAATTTATAATCTAAGGTTAAAGTGGTGTTCTTTAACTGTATGCATGTTTTGAAATGTGCATTTTAACCTACGATGTTGCTCTTCCAATGGTTTTCGAGCGCCACCAAATCTTTCACCGTTTAACATTGCCTTCTTTTTCGAACTCAGGATGCTTCTTCACCAGCTCCGGAGGTTTGCAGAGTTTTGAGAACCCACCGAATGAGGTGAAGCCACTTCCTAAGGGTAGATAGCTCGGGCCAAGTGTACGGCGCCACATTTGAAGTGGTGCAGAGAGTAAAGAGTCCAACGTGCCTAGAGTTGGGAGTGCTGCGAACCGGTCCTTTGCACTGCCTAGTCATATGGTTTGTGGCCCTTTTTCGGCCAGGCCATTAGCTATTGAATGTTCTTCTGTTGCTTATAACCCAGTCACCCTTTCTCATGCATTGACAATTTTCCATCTCCAATGGTTGGTTGCTCTATGTTGAGAGTTTTGAGATGGCAATGTTTTATGCAGCCGTATATGTTGCTTATAAAACCAAGCCTTTACAGAACCTGATCATGCTTTGTGCAACAAAATCTTTCTGGCATCTCGCCTAAAGCCATCGTGCAGGGTTCATCCAACTAAATGTTTTTTCGCATAGAATCTCTATGCTTAAAGCAGACCGGGATGTTATTGTTATATGAGAACAAATGCGAACCAAGATAACTTGGAGCATGCTGTTTTTCACATGGAAATCAAGTTTACACGAGGCCTTGTGAAGGGTCGTGAACTTTAATAACAAATACAGGTAGCATCTTAGATATTAAGGCCAAAGCGGCAAACTCTTGTGCAATCTTAAAGCAGTCGAAGAGAACTTGATGAAAGAATCCCAAAAATTTTGGCAAGACATATATTACCACCAAATGTCATAAATCTTGGAGGAGGAGAAAAAATCAAGAATAATATGGACTTGTCTCTTTCTACAGGTGGCTATACTTGGATACAGAACCAATTAGCGAGCATTAGTTTAAAAATAAAAATAAAAATAAGGCATGCTCCTGAATCTAACAGGACTCCAGCTTAAACTTTAATCCTCGAGGACCCTCCCACAGCACTCTCCATTCTTGAGTACCATTCGCCAATACGATTGTGCTCCACCATATCCTTACCAGACCTCAAATATTGGATCGGTCTTAAAACACCAAAGACAGCAAGATCAGCCAAATTAGGCTTTGAGCCCCTGAAACAGCAGATATTATGATGAGTAAACATCTTGACCACAAAGGGGCGGACACTATATTATCAACAAAGTGAATATGATCACAGACAATCTTTTGCACAATGGAAACTTTTCTGCAGCTGTCAACCAACAGCTATATCAATAAAATCTTTATATGAGTCGCATAAAAGGTTTTCACCTCTAGCATTATCATAATGTGCTTAAAAAGGTCAGCAGGACAGAGCATCATGTTCATGCTGCGAGTTGACACTTCAAGAATCGGTAATTAACGAACACTTCCTAAATCTCGTGAAGAACATATTTCCCACAATTTTCAAGAATAAGAGAGCATATCTTTTATTGTCGACATCCCATCCCAACTTCTTAATGTAGGTTGGACACATCAACTGTACACCAAATTGTCTAATATCCTGATAGCTCACAGTGGAGATGCTTTTATTAGTACTTTCTCAGAAGGCAGAACCGTTGCCATCATCTCTACAGGCCCAAGGCAAGTAAACATAATAAAAATCTTCTCCAAAGAAATTGATCTGTTAACATTTCTTGCTTAACAAATATAGAATTTGAACCTTATCATATTCATTTCTTGGACGCTATCCCAGCTTAAAGAAAAACTAGTTCGTATGCATGCACTATGCTCGTGTGCGATAATTTCATTACTCATTACATGCAATGTCGTAAGGAATCAATAATAAAGTCAATAACTTTCATTGGGAGGATAAATAAAATACTTGATGTTGTTTTCTTTTTTTACCACTATGTTGATTATTCTAGAAGGCAAACACTAAAAGAACATTTTACTATTCTTTCAAACTAGATTGCATTACAATATTAGAGTAGTAATTAAAAGGTGGGAAAATGGGAAATTTTAGAGTTAGACTAGGTTATCTTGGCTTAAATAAATTGATATGTGCTCTCTTACAAATTAAGTAATATACTGCTTTAGGCCCAAAAGCTTATCCCAGTAGATGATGAACATTCAGCTCATCCATTAGAGTTGGTTACCTATTTGAGGTGCAGAACAAATAAAACCAGTGATGCGAGTAAAGCAATCAGTGTAAAAGCCAGCGGCCCATCCAAGGTGGAGTGTGACAAAGGTGATCCAGATATGTACAATCACAAAATCTGCCTCCTTTCACAAAAATCCCCTTTTTGGGAGGGGTCGTTACCTCACCAGAGTCTTGCAGAATGCAAAATGAATACACTACATACACAGAAAATATGTAATACACAATCTATCGACAGAAGTCAGTAGATAAGAAAAAGACTGATATCAGTATTAAAAGAAGCATGTTTCAAGCAACTATTCCATATCTACAGTGCATACCCAAGAACTCCCTGCCATTTAAGGCATCCACCCATGTCTCCACAACATCATAGAGGGCAGCACGTTCGCCAGTAATATTGTACTCTTTCTTCAGGTTCTTGGATACAAAGTACATCGCAGCAGCTCCAGCATATTTTACTGTAATTTTCTCAGTGAAGCTGAAATTACCTGGAATCACAAAACAAGTAAATCTAGACACCGATACAGCCAGTTCTACAGTAAGATTCTTACAAACAGAATGAAAAATATTATCAACCAAAATATTGCAAATAGATGGATGACCCTAAACGCCCACCTTGTACATGTTTGAAAAGCAATACCAATATAACAAACTTTGATCATTCGACATTACAGACACCAAAACAACGAAATTGGATTTCATAGATTGCGAATCACCTAATCAGCAAAACAACATAACCAAGTCCTTTTTCCCTCACACTCCCTCAAAAAAAAAAAAAAAAAAAAAAAAAAAAACCAAAGGCACAATGATTATGTGAAACAAAAGTAAACACATTTGACAACTCAAATGGTGATATCACCTCAGCAGGCCAGAGCACATAACATATATCACTCCATTGCAATGTGGCCGTCTATCACATTTCAGCTTTCTAAGGCATGATAAATCAACAATTTATGCCAATCCAAGCTCATGGGTTCATTTTATGTATATATGATCACATTATGATTAGAATTATGTAAACACATCTACTTTTTATATATATTTGAGCCAAGTACCATATGGGTGTAAGGGAATTGCTTTCTCAATTAATCGAGCTGAGTGAGACATCCCCTGATCCAGAACTCCCCGAGCCTGCTACAAAAGCTTGGCGTGCTATAAAGCAATCAATTAATATTGTTGATGATAATTTGTCGCAGGATGTGGAAATGAAGAGGGGCGACTGGATGTGTCCCAAGTAAGTCTGTTTAGAAGATTGTTATTAGTACGGTTATATTTGCTTTAGGTATGTTTTGTGCTTCTATGGAGAGTAATAGAGTCGACAATACTTTTAGATTTTTTATCAGATTCTTTATTCGTGTGTCTCTGTGCATCTAAATATGAGCAGTGTTTAGAGTGTCTGCGGGAAAATCCTGAATACAATGCTCCCGATACTGTTGAGAGCCATCTCGTTTTTTTCCTTGGTCTACGGCTAGGTTTTCTCTTTCTTTTGATAAATAAGCCAAGAGGTAAGCTCTTTGAGGATGGGTTTGAAGACCACTGCTTCCATGCCTTTGAAAGTTGTGTTATAAAATGGACTCTCCCTTGCAAATTACTCTGCTAGTGATCTGTGATGCATGGACAGAGCAAAAGCTCCTCCCTCATTTATTTATTTATTTTAATTTGCTGCTAGATAACCTTCTTTTTAATGTATTATAGTTTCATAGTTTTTAAGCTGTGATCTAATGTCTTTCTCTTTGCTTGGCCATGTCGCACTTATTTTTCCCTCTTGTTTCAGTTTTTCTGGCTAAACCTAAGACTCTCATACATTGAGATGTTTTCATTCTATATGACCTTATGATTTATTTTCCGATAATTGCCATTATACTTGCGGACCTGTACAGTTCTAAAGTCCTTCAAGAATCTTTGGCTTAGCAGGCTATGTCGTCAACAAAATACACTGCTCCATCAACTATTATTATCACCACAAGTGATTGCTGTGAATAATTTTAGTCTTTAGACTGTCCAGATGGTGAGGAATTTGTGTCATGAATCCTGCAAGGATAAAAAGTCTTGGGCAGTAAGAAGTCAGATTTGATCTTATTTTATAAGCATTATCTCTTCCATCAGACTTTAAGCTACAATTGAGAAGGTCCTGTAGCAATCTTTGGCTTTTCCATTTTATTTCCAAATTCGATGTCTGTATCTTTTGTTCTTCTAGTTATCAGGGGGGATTATTTGAGAACTGTTCCTAATAGTGTTAGCTTCAGCAATATTCTTAGTTAGATGTGATGATGAAATTTTGGTACATTGCTTACGTTCTTTTCTGTTCGATCTACTGCTTGCTTATGTTTTTGGCCTCTCAAGGAACTTATGGCATTCATCTTGTGGCAGTTGCAATTTCTTGAACTTCGCTAGATATATTCGATGCTTAAAATGTATGGAAGATGGTCCCAAACAAGTCGACACGAATAATGTTGAGATTAAGAAAGGAGATTGGCTTTGCCCTGAGTAAGTCCTTCTGTTTGTTCTACTATGTGTTTTGTTCATTATGGCCTATTATCTTGTGGAGGTCATTAATCAAAATGATATCTGATTTATAGCATATTCTAGTTGATTTATATGGTTTTTCTTTACTTTTGAGTGAATACCCCATCGCTATACTTTTGTTTTCTCTGACACTGACTTAGAGATTTTTAATGATGTGCATGGTCGCTCTACTCCGAGAGTAAGGGCACTGTAGTTCTTCATGCTTCCCAAGGAGTAAGACCATCACAGACATAGGGTGAATGATTTTAGCGACAAAGATGCTTAAATGGGCAAGCGCAAGTTGGGACATGAATGATCTACCGTATATCAGTTTAGCGACCGAAAAATGCTTGAATGGCGAGCACAAGTTGGTAATGAATGAACTTGTTTTTGTTAGTATCGCTAGATTATGATCTTGGGTTCTTTCTCTGGGGCGAACCTTATGTAGATGGGGCAGACAATCTTGAGTGAGGCCAGTTACTGTTTATGACATTCCAAGGATTTTGTGCATATTCTGGGAAGATAAGTGATATGTCCTAAAAATTATTGCTTAATTTTCTAATATCGTTGAGATTTTTAGAAGAATTATTTTGACTAAGCAACCATCATAGCGTAGGAAATCATGTGGGCATCCCATTCTACCGTAGGATATTAGCCAGAGACCACCTTCTGTTTATGATGAAATTTATTGTCTTGCCGTGTGGAGCTGTTGATCTCTAGTCCAGTTAGAGTTTAATTTCCTACAGTTTATTCAAAGTCTCTCAAGTGGGTCAATGCAAAGGTAATATGATCGAGCATTTAGATTCGACCACAAAGGGAAACGCTGTCAGATTGCTTAGTGCAACACTATCCCAGAAAAAATGAGCCTAATGCTCTGATACCATGAAGAATTTAGAGAAAAGAATTGGGATAATTCTCTATGTTTTTGTACCGGGAATAGAAAGCTATCTATAGGACTTCTACAAGTACTGACTAGGAAAAAACATATCTGAATAATACAGCTATAATCCCACAAATCAAGGGATAGTAATAAATCATTTCCTAACTAATTATTTACAGCTATTTCCTAATAATTAGGACCCAAAAAATCAACACCGAATATTCCTGATAATCGGCTCCTAAAAATCAGGATGATTCAACAATTATGAATGAATCTTCTTAGGTTTGCAATATGTTTCTGGAAAGACGGTGATCATTCGGATGATATAAAAGCTGCAAATTTAAAAAAGTTACGTATAAACTCTATGGGATGGATGGGTAGGTTTGAGCAATATTTTAGATCTGCCTTTTGGGTTCGGTTCCGATAATGATTTTTTAAGTGCGGCGACGCAATTTTTCTTAATTTTCTACTCAAACGTTTGGTGCCATCGAAATGGAAACAGAAATGGAGAGCGTTGCATTCTTAATTTGGGATTTGCCACATTCTAATTAATTATATGTATCTATAAATATATATATATATATATATATATATATATATAGGATAATATGAAGATAGTGTTAAAGGTCTAATGAGATCGATATAAAAGAACAAATTTTTATGTATAAATTGTACGGGTGAACTTATTACATCAACACAAAATGATTCTTCATATCATCGAGTAGATGCTAATCAGTCTTGTGCTGGATAATTCATTCCAGCGTATTTAAAAAGATAAAAAATAAAAAATAAAAACCGAAAACAGAAAACCTAGCAAAGCATCCTCCCCCAGATTTGAAAAAGACGAACTTGGTCGACGTCGTCCTCGAGCTCGGCCTCCCCAAGAAAAGCAAAGGCGTTCTCTTCCTGCTTCGCAGTTTCGATCGATCGAGGGATAGAGAGAGTTTGCGTTTTTTTATTTTTTATTTTTGGCCTCTTGTGCTGGCAATGATGACAAAAAAGGCCGGACTTACGGCTGCGACCGTGAGGTCGGGTAGTAGGTTGATGATAAATCTCATATAAGGTTTTTTTTTTTTTTTTAATTCCTTTTTTTCCTTCCTTCCTTCACCTTCCATATCGCCTCTTTTCCTCCATTCTTGTGCATTAATTACATCTGACTCTATGCTTGGATAATGCTGTAAAGGTTGTTTTGATGGTTACGACCTCGATTCGATTCGATATGGAATGGGGCTTTCTTCGTTGCTCTAAATTTAGCATTTTGGAAAGATGGTCTTTGATGACGTGTCGGAGCAACTTAAAAATTACGTACTTCTGGATATGGAAACGAGGTGATATGTCTTGTTCCGTGTGGTGAGGGTGCGCCCGACGTTCTTTTTCTCCAAATTCCGATCGCCTTGCACCGAGACTCTTTGGAACTGCACATTAAAAATTACGTAATGGAGTTCTTGTTTTGTTTTATTAGTTTCCTGATCAATGTGATAACTTTATCACTCGAAACTTACTTCTATATTTTCGTCGGAACTTTCTGTCTTTTTCCAGGCGTTTTTATCGGACGTATTCATATTCCATTGCAGATTTCTTTATCTCGCTAAAAATAGCTGATGAGTCCTATTCGGATCCTGGGATTTCAGTCAACTTCTTCGCTGAAAGCGTAGAGAAGCTTCCTCCAGTTGCCTCACCAGGAGATCTAATCCTGCTCTCTCATGTCGTGGTATTTCCGACAGTTACTTGCTTCAAATCCTATGTATCGCGCTTGAAATAATTAGGGAGTTAACTTATATATATCTAGTCTAGAAGTATGTTCCTTCTGCAATTCTGAGACCGTGTTTTGAGCTCCTCATCCATGACATACACAGGGTCTTTGAGGTCGAGTTCAAGTGGCTATGCCGAAATTCTTTGCACCATTTTAAAGAGCATGATACCCTCCTTTCGTTTCTGCAGATGAAAGCACATGAACGCAAAGTACATGCTTTCTTCAATAAGAAATTCCCTTCATTTGCTTTATATGAGGGCATAAGTAGTGGAGACTTCAGTCCTTCTTATCAAGCTCCTGCAATATTTCGAACCAGCGAACTGGACAAGAAGTTCATAGCAGACCTTAGAAAGTGGTTGACTGGTTTTCAGCTCAATACCGGTAATCTCCCTTAAGGCTATGTATCTCGGTTCGTTATTTTGTGTTTACACTAGTGTTTTTCTCTTTGGTATGCTAAACATGGGAAATTCTGCTCAAGGACAGAGAGAAGGTGAGAATAATTCATGTTTCAACTGTGTTCATATAAATATTCAGACAAATGTGGAGAGCAGAATTTGGCAATTTTCCTGAAGTTGATGTGCGGCTTTCACATGGTGGTGTGAATGGTTTAGAAGATTTCTTTCAAGCTTGGGATGGAAGATTTTGTCAAGTTGGTTATAGTACATTATTTAAAATATCTCAAAAAAGTGAAATTTTTAGATAAAAGATTCTTCATTTGTTGACAACAGAATTCTGCATGTAAGAAGCTCTACATCATCACTTCTCTTCCCTCCCCCTCGATGCAATCATTCTAAGGATGCATTGGAAGTCCTGTGGTCAAGTATCGATCTCATCAAACAAAGACTTTGTATTGCTGAAAGCATTTATAGAGTATTCTAAGTGGTTCTACTCCGGAGCAAATACATATGCTGACCATTTCTACTCAACCCTTGTTCTTTGAGAACTACCTGAAGACTTTTTTGTCGAATTTCACATTCATGGGGGACGTGAAGCAGATGGAAGAGGCAACGGACAGTTATAAAAATTAAAATTTTGTAGATCTTATGACAAGTGTGATACAAAATCACGTGCACTGGTGTAAATAAATTCATATAGCTAGATAGTATGTTCAGGCTCAGTCATTGACAGTGTTTGTAAGAGGATCCGTTACTTATTTTGTTTGGTGAGCATGCTAATATTACCCTATACTTGTGGCAACGTTAAACTTATTCTTTGCTGGTTATCCTAAGAGAAATTATTCCGATTCTACATGTGCTTTGTAGATCCGAATGATTTCCAATTTATAAGAGAGATCAAGGAGTCAATGCCTAAGTCTTATTTTGAAGGTAATCAACAATGTCCTCATTTCGTCGTCATTATCAGCATTTAATATGTTTAAAATGTCAGTTACGGTAATTTTGAGCCACTGTCATAGCTTCTTGGGAAATTTCAGGGATTTGTCATTATACTGTGATTTCAAGATGGTAATGCCATCTATCTGTTGCTCCCTCAGATTCTTCACATACACGAGGTTGCAGAAAAGGAGTGGGTTATCTATGTTTGGGATGGAACTGATGCCCCAAGTAAAAAAATTCAGACGAAGTGAGTCAACTTTGTTCATTTTTTCCTTCTTTTAGTTGTTGGTGAAAGTTGAAGATCAACTATAGACTGTTGTCGTTTGTCTGTCATTTTGTTGAAGATCAACTATAAGCTGTAATGTTGGACATTGTTCCCTTCCTGTCCGCCATTATTGGCCATATAGTATTTTACAACGCGTCGAATGAATTTGAGAAATGGGATTGTCATAAAACTTGGCCATGAAATAAACAAAGTGAACTTTTGGATTATTGGCAATGAGGCTGAATCAAATAATGATAGCTCTCAGGTAGTGACGTGAGTGTGCATTTTGGTTCACTTTCTACATAAAAAGATAAAAGTGCCAGGCAGGTTTTTTTACCTTCTGGCCAGAAAAAAAAAAATAAAAAAAAAGGAAGTAAAATGCACATCATGTATATTTAATGATGTATATGAACAGTTTCTTTAACTAATGTACTCATAATTACTGATAAACAAATAACGTAAACCAGTATGCCTTGGCCATCTAGATCTAGTTCAAGGCATTCGCTTTGCACGTAATTGGGCAAATTTGCGGATTTAATGACATTAAAAGATGTTTGAATCACTCACAAGATATTTATTCTTTTGGTGCTTTCGGACCAGAGTCATTTACGTTCTTTGCGAAACACAGGATGACCGATGAGATGGACAATCCACTTCCTTTGCAACTGGAAAAAGAGCCACTGCCTAGAGACGTGCTCCGTACCTTTCCCTCTGTTGGGAGTGTCTTGATGGTGGTGTTGGGTGAAGGCAACAAGAATCTTGGTCTTGATTTCTTAAAGACTGGCATGTGGTTAAACTTTCTCAACATCATTTGCGAAGTCCATGCAGGGCTTTGGCGCGGTGTCTTGATGCCCTTCACAAAACTTCGTTATGTGCCTAAGGAGTACCGCTACGTGTTGGGGTGCCAAAGGTCAACGCAGAAAATGGCGATTTAAAGGTTTTCTTTTGGCCGATTTTAGGTTAACCCCTCAATTACCTTCAATAATTCAGGTGTTATAAAGAACGATTGTCAGAGAAATGGGGTCGCATGGCGTGGTCTTGCTTTCCTTCACCATCGACAGTTACAGGTTCGATCTCTTTTTTGTGGCCTACTGTGACTACGACCCCGTTTTAGGATTACAGGCATACACCATTTGACATCCATAGAAAGATTGTTCTCCCATGATATACTGTCTAGCCCTCTGCTGGTGTGCTGCAGCTGCTTTTGTACTTGGATGAAGAATTCTAATACACTGGTGTTAAAAAATATAGCTCTGATACCATGTTAAAAATATTTTTGGATATGCGTGCGGAAGCATGATTATAGTTGGTTATAGTTTTTGGTTTGTGATGTGTGCAAGTGGGTGGTATAGTTTGTAGAGGATGGATAAGGGATAAGATAGAATAATTGAAGGATATTAGACATGAGATATGGGGACAATAGTTTCATTAGTTGGACAACATAGTTTGATAGACATAGAGTGGAGGTCTAAGACCTCTCATAATGACATGGTGGAGGACCTCTCACACACGGTGGAGGATTTCTCCTCTCACACACGCTCACACACGGTGGAGGGTTTCCCCTCTCACCAATTCCCAAATGATCACGTACAAGCCTTATTTATAGGCGTGGATCACCGCCATAATCTACCGACTAAGTGTACACAAAATAATATAAAATTTCAGCTTGCGTCCCTTAGCTTCTGTCCGTTGCGGCTTCTTCAGATCTTCGGGTGGCTTCTCCCATTTTCTCCATTTTTCTATTCTTGCTGCCCACGTACTCTTGATCTTTCTTTCTTCATGGTTAAGAGTCAACAATTGTGGGCTGCACTTTTCTTTCACGATCAAGCATGCAAGTTGAAGCTTGCTTCCTCTCTTGAAGACTCCGGCAACTATTATAATATTTTTATAATGTGTGCCCCTCTTTTCTTGATAGTTTGTGGCTTCTTCACGTGTTTCCCATGCACGTTAGACTTGCCGACTTGTTACTTCTCCATTAAGCTAGTAGTTTCTTGATTATTGTAGAGAAAATGGATCACCAATTTCCAACAACTGGTTTCAAAGTGTCCGCAATTATATAATGATCAATTAACTTGTCTTTTCCGTTATGGCCTGGACAAAAAAAGAGATTTTTGTGGGTGTTCGGTGAGGCTTTTGCTTTTAACTTTCACCTGTTTTTTTTAAGAGAGTGAATCGGATCTAAATTGTTAAAAACCTCAAATTTACAGAGATGCCCATGTTTTAGCTTTTTAATGATCCCAAAGTTAATGACTTAAAGTCAAACAAAGCAGGGCCCTGTCTTTTCCCCAAGTAAAAAGTATCTATTTACTTGAGTAAATGGTGGTATTGACGCCATAGAAGATTGCAGAGTCATCGTATCAGCAAAGATGTGTAGAACTCATTTATTTTTACTTAATGCAGGATGCTTTCTGTTCGATTGATTCATCAACTTAAATTCCTGATGTTCGTCTGAATCAGGAATTTCCATTCTTTAATTTACAGCTCCTGTAACTATGAAGTCTGTTCATCCATAATCTTGATGAATTTTGCTCTATCAGAGGTTGAGCTTGATCATGTGCCGCCTGTTACATTAAGGGATGTTCTCACCTATCCCGAGGTAAATTATGCAGTTCTATAAGTTCTATCCTTGTGAAGAACTAAGTCGCTCGTTGAAGATACAATTCTTTGAAAGCCGCCTAGAATCTTTTAAGTCGCGCTGAGGTGACACCTAACTGCTTTAGTCACCGCAAACGCTGTGTACACAAGTCAAACTCATGAGTTAGAAGTCGGAGGTTTAATTGAAGAATTGTCAAGGATTTAGTCTATTGATATTTCCCTTTCTATCATTGATCATATTCTACATAAGGAGATGCTTGCTTCTATGCACGGCCTCACCCATTGATTAATTTTGTCCTCCTATAGTGCTGCCTAGTGTCATCTTGCTAAATTGTTTTTTCAGAAGGATGTAGATATCAATGCAGCACTTTTCCTGTGTTGTGACAATTAATCGTTAGCTTCTTATGGAAACACTACACTTTCTCATCTCACTTATCACAGATCAATTTGAAAAAAGAAAATCCTTGCACTTGAATACCCAATTGCTGATTATCTAGATCATCTAGTATGGATGAGCAAAACGATCTAGATCAAGTTCCATGTTGTTAATTTCTGCACGGTTTTAGCATGGGACTCGGAGTTTATGCCTCACTTTGAAGAGCTGCTTGAGACTTATTGTTGTGTGGAAAACGTAAACTCATTAAAAAAGGTGCGTGCTTACTCCTAAGCAGAAATTTATCTTTCCAGGTTACTGCCAAGTTTAAGTGTGTGATACGAGTTGTGGCAGCATTTCCATGCGAAGCTGAGAAATTCCTTTCTCCTGCTGGGACATATAGGGTTAGGCTGACCATTGAAGATCCAACTGCTCGAGTACATGCATTTCTGTATGCTGAAGATGGGGTATGCTTTTGAAGTGAAACAGAATTTCTTTGGTAGCCATCTATTTTGATTATTGATTTCGTTTCTGCATGTGAAAGTTTCCCTGACTAGCCCAAGAAGAAAATTAAGGGTTTTATCTTCGCAAGTAGGCCTCATTATCTTTAGTCAAGTCGAAGTCCTTTGTGCAGAGAGCTTGACTGGAAAAAGGAAAAAGTTAACTTAGGGAGAGAGTACAAGAGATTTTCACCAGGATTGCATTTATTTATTTATTTATTTATTTTTATAGGTTAATATTGCTGGTGACATCTCAGAGCATTTCCTGCTACCTTCTTTTTGGTCTTTTCTCCTTTAGCAAGCTAGGTCTATAACTCTGAACCCAATAGCATGACACCTTTCAAAGCAAGAGTCTTTTATATGTTTAGTATCTCCACTGCATGAGAGACCAATCCTTGTTGGTAAACTAAAAGTTCTCTGTAAAGGTGAGGTAGGTATATGTTAATATACTCCTATGCTGGAATTGCTTATAACCTTGGTCTTTGCTGTTATGGAATTTTCTCCTTTGCCCGATGACCTGTCGTATTCTTAGCTTAGGCTACCTGATCTCGTTCTATGATTTGGTTAAAACTCTAGGTGTATGGGACTTGAAACCATTTTCTTGTCGTCCTGTTGTAGGAAAACTTTTTGATGGTCATCCTTCTACTTGTGTTTTGAAGAGGAGGATGAACAAGCTACCCGGATTAGATGAAGATGAAGATGACGACAGCAAGGGAAATGAGTATACAGACAGAAACCCACCCTGGGTCTTTTGCTGTCTCAAATCTTACTACCTTAACGAAACTGATGTTTGGGAAGCCGTCGGTATCGAATTTTTGACGCCAAGCTGGTGGGTTAAGGCTCGATCTTATTCAATATATTGTACGGTATGGTAAAGACATAAAGATGTAAATATCCGAACCCCTTATTAAAGAGGGTTAGCAGTTTCTGTAGGAGTACTATGTTCCTTTTGGGTTTTATTCCCCTTTCTACCTTTCGGGATCAACTTTCAGCTCTTAGTCGAGGCTTCACTGTTGAGGCAATGGTAATAACTATCGGATTTCTTAATGCATCTCAAGCATTTTGTGCTTGTGCTTTTACCAACGAATTGATCTAAAATCCTACAACACTGGCTTAACAGTCTTTCTATTTATTGGGTTGCGGTGGTTGCGAGATGATGAAGATTGTACCCATGCTTTCCGACAATGCAAAAGAGAGCTCTCCGGAGAGTTGGAAGACAAAAGACTTGAGATTGAGAAAATTCGTCATTTTGGAAAGATAAAATACAAAGTTTGAAGTTGAAGCAGGTCGTGGTGTCCATATTTTCATAATCTGCAATCGCCTGTAGTTTTATGTTTCAAAGTACAGGGGTGAACAGAAGCACTTACCCTAATTATTCTTACCCTGAAAAATAGGACACACCGACGGACCTTTTCTATCTTGTACTGCTGAAATTGGCATTTTAAGTATACTATTTAAGAATACATTTGTGTCAATCATGAAGAAGAAAAGATAAACTCTTATTTCGTAAGTTTCCTCTTCCTACCTACGCTCTCTCTATGTTACAGTGTTCAGTTAACAAAAATTTGATACCATCAAATGAATCAAAAGGAAAACGATCAGCTATACAAACATGATGGAAAACCCCACATGTTGCCACCTTGAGAGCTAATGTGAACCTCATGGGTACAGGAAATGGACGTGACAACAGCAATTAATTGACTCCAGGAACAACAGGTTCAATTGGTTGCTGCTGCCCTCCAACCTCACCGACAACTGCAGCAGCCTGCCTGCGCTGCCGCTCACGGAGATACAAGACTGTGAGGAGACAGACAAAGAGCATGAGTATTGTGGCATTCCCTTCTTCCAAAATCACGTCTTCTACCCATGCTTCCACCTTCGTATAAGCCTCAGGCAGTGAATCAATCAAATTGACCTCTGTAAAGAAAACGGACCACTATATGAATCATTCAGACTTAGATGCTCGGAACAACAGGAACATTAAATAATCAGCTAGCTCTGTCTCCATAACCAACTATCAGCACATACTAGTTCAATAGGTATTATTGTCGTACCCAACAATTTTATGGAGTTAATCAAAGGGGTGATTTAAGTCTTCCTCGTCACTTTCCCATGAAATCCAGAGTTAAAGCTTGCTAATTTAGTGGATCTGGAAAAACTAGGGAAGAAACCAGAAAATGAAGTATGAACTTGCGTAGATGCAATTCTTCAAATCCATCAATGGATATGGAACATGTGGAACATAAAAATGACGGGCCAAACATGGATGCAACAAATCCTCCTTGAAGCAGCATTAACTCTTGCCTACCCATATTTTCTGAATTAAAGCAAAACAACACAGGCACAGAGAGAGAGAGAGAGAACCAGGAAGCCGTTGGCGTAGTTCTTCCGTATCCATAAGTTTGCAAGGGCCAGTGTAACGGGCAATTTTGCAGCAGGTTCATTCTCAAGGGCTTGATCATAATAGCGTTTTGCTAAATGAAGATCAAAAGGAAGACCCTAGCCATGTTCATGCATAAAACCAAGATTGAACATAGCTTGTGCATTAGCTTGGGATTTCGCATGCATTTGCCTCTTCCGCACGTTCATAATCTCTTTCAGTGCCCTAAGAGAAGACACAAAAAATTAGGCTCAATTGGAGCTGAGGCAACTCAAGTGAGATCCAAGTCTGTAGACCTGAAGTACTCCATCAAGAGGCTAGAGAGTCCACAAAGACAAATTTATTCATTTTTCCCTTTCCGATATTCAATCCATTCAAAATACATACCCGTCCATCATAGTATGCATCTCCGATCAGCAAAGCAGCATGCTCATTTCCTTGCTCAGAAGCTTGCCACCATAAATAGTATGCATCTCCGATCAGCAAAGCAGCATGCTCATTTCCTTGCTCAGAAGCTTGCCACCATAAATAATGTGATCGTTGGATTTTTACTGTTGGCCTTTCGGAACGTTTACCGTAGAGGTTGATGACTTCTCTTCCCTTTGCTAAACGATAGTTGACTATTTACCATTTATACTCGGATTAGATAGCACGTTTCAAGGTAAATTCAATTACATCTGTAACTAGAGAAGATGTGCATGCGCGAGCACAGACACACGCACACATATTTATATCTCCAAGTTGGAGTAGATACAATGTATTAAACAGCAAGAATAACCATTGTATCCAAGCCAATGCTGTATTCCCGTAACATCAGTGAAAACTGCTAAAAACCAAAACCGAAAAGAGAAGGTACAAACGTATAAAGATTCGAGTATACCACTAGAAAGTGGAGAATAATGTAAATGAAAGCACTTGGCCATTTTTATTACTTCAAGGAGGTCTCGCATTTACATCAAGACATTTATCTTAGGTAAAGGCAAACAAGTTCAGAACTCATCTTATTAACATAAACCTTCCCAATGTCTCACTCTACTGAAATTTTGAAAAGCATGGAATGCTTGTACTTCTCACCAGGTCGAACAACAACAGAAGGAAAGTTTGGTTGGTTGATCGCATCTGGAAATCCTTGCATCTCCAAGCACACTCCAGAGTGCTTGCCATATGCCGCATCGCCTTTACCGACTACTCCATTTACGTAATTTCCAGTGTAAAACTGCATTCCTGGAGCATTGGTCCACAAGTCAAAAACCCTAGAACTTTAAGGGTCCTTCAGTTTGGCAGCGTGTTTTAGGCCCGACTTCTCTTCCCCACAGTCCAGCACATGGTTATGGTCGTAACCTAAACCAGGCACCTCATGAATTGAAGTGCCAATCTTCTTCTCCATCGTGAAATCAAAAGCCGCTCCTTTGAAGGGCATAATTTCACCTGTTGGGATTGTGTTCTGATCCACGGGAGTGATGTGATTAGCCCATATCTGGATGGAGTGGAAATTTACTGTTATTAATAAATGGAAATTTACTGTCCACCTTGATTTTAATGCTTTTCTATATGAAATTTTACCGAGTATAATGAATATGACTAGTCCATAAAATTTATTAGTTTCTTACAGAAAATGTTGCTAAGCATATCCAAAATTATTTTGATGCATATGAAAATCACTAACCACATATATATGTTATCGGTAAATGAAAAGGTACTGACTAAATTTACATATTTTATTTTTTTATGTGAAATCTTACTAAGAATATTGAGAACTTCTTTTAATAAGTATATTGAGAGCTTCTTTACATCATCAATCACTTATAGGTATTCCTAGTAAGAAAAACTTACCGATATAACTAGTTATTTCTCATATTAACCTTTTTTATGCACATTGAAAGTTTACTTCGATAGGTAGGAGAATTACTTCCATGATCATGAAAGTAAGTTTGTTCCTATAAGCATTTTGTATTTTTCTAGAATGTTCTTTTATAAATTCTTAACTTGAAAATGATTTAAATCTATCCAATCAGTTAGTATTTGCACTGATCTGTAATTTTTCATTTTCTTTTTTCAGTAAGTAAATTTTGACAGGTATTCAATGGTGATCTATAACTATTAGTCAAATTTCTAAGTGTTTAATACATTCCCAACATTAGATGTGATTTATATGACCAATTTGTTAGGAATCTTATACAAAAATCTGCACAACGGGTTGCCAGCTAAATTCTAGTATCTTGATCCAATGGTGCTCATTGTTTTATGGAAAACGAATAGTGTAAATTATCCACGTACGATTATCCATAAAAGAGACCACGAAATTATAGAGCTTGCCAAACTTTCAAGCAAACCTACATCTATCCCATAGGACAACTCTTCAACACACTCTGTTATTATTGTTAAATTGGAATAGATGGTCCCCTCTCTCTTCATAATTTTCTATTCACTAGCAAAAGAGCTCGTGCGAAAAGAGAAAAATAAAAAATAAACGCTTGAAGAATTAGTTTATTCGTAAAATTAACTATATATAATAATAATAATAATAATAATAATAATAATAATAATAATAATAATAATAATAATAATAATAATAATAATAATAATAATAATAATAATAATAAGAATGATGTTGACTTACCTCGAGGAAATATACGAAATATGTATTCATTCCGTTGGAAAAATAATTATCACGTATTAAAAATAATATTTGCGTATTGAGGAAAACACATAACACTATTTGTTGGAATCAGAAAAATAATAAATTTGAGAGAATAATAACAATAATATAATGATAATTAAGCCAATGTTTGTATAATATTTACATATAATGATGCTCAATCACTTTCCAAATACAAAACTATTTGATTATAATCACTTTTCAAATAAAAAATTTAAGATCAAATTGACCATCGTACAATGGGTTTATGATTTTTTAGATAATTATTCCAATTAAAATGTTTCAAGTTTGAAAGAAGACAAGTGTTGTTAACTTCTCACAAAAAGAGAGGACTTTTTAGAGAATTCTGATAATGGTGGAAATGCTTATGCTTAATTTCTGAGGGTGAGAGAAAAAAAAAATAAAATGGGTTCTTTTTAATTACTAATCAAAATTTAATTTTGAAAATCATGCTATTAATCTCATTTGCTTTTGTTTAGCTTGAGAAAAACTGAAATACCACAAAGAACTTGACAATGAACCACCCAAGGAAGGTTAGAACTTTCAATATACTTATTTTTAAGATTAATTATCATTGAGTCGGGTAAGCTCCCTAAAATATCTCGCATGCAAAGATCTAATGCCACATAAGATATTATTATTTAGTGCATCAAAAAAGGGTCGGTCGATGTCAGATTAGGTTTGGTGTTTCTTCAATTTATATAATGAGTTTTTGTTAATTTGGATCCAGAATTACCTGATTGATTAGGGTTATCACATGGGGCAATCTTTGTTGGTGCTTCCTTTTCACTAATTAAAAAGAGGCAAGAAAAGGAGAAGACAGACACACACCCACACGGTGTCCAATATCCATGTAGACCCTTTCCTAGATTTACAAAAGTTAAAAGATTGTAACGAAAGTGCAACAATGTGAGGAGAGGACAACACGAATGAGACAAGACCCGAGGCGTCGTGTCATTTTTATTGTTGAGATTTATGACAAATTATGTTAGAAAAATTTTATGCTAACGAGTTGGTTGGTGCGAAATGGTTAATAATCATATATGGACATATAACTTTTTGACTTAACCTTTCAATTTGAAAGTGGGTTGAACTAATTATATTGACCAATATCGAATTAGACTCCCTCTTGCATATGCTTAGATGATAGCATTGGGTTTCATTGCACTCTACCAACATTTATCCTTTCATTTATATTTCATTTTTTGGGAATTTTTTAGTGATGATACTAGCTCTATTTATTTTACGAAAAATGAATAACTTGAAAAGTATTTTTTCTAAAAACAATCGTTAATGTTGCGTTGGGAAATTGCAATTCATTTCCGTGACCGAGCTACCTCCATACCTAGGAAATATTTGAGTTGACCTAGGTCTTTAACCTCAAATTCTTTTGCCAAGATATTTTTCAGTTTTCCAATCTCCTCAGCATTGTCACCGGTTAGGATTATATCATCGACATATACAATCATTACTGCTCTTTTACCTTCAGCTGACTTCTTGACGAACATTGTATGGTCTATTTGACATTGAATGAAATTCAGCCTTTTAACGACTCTTGTTAACCTCTCGAACCAAGCATGGGGTGATTGCTTCAGACCGTATAAGGATTTCTTGAATTTGCATACCTTGTTGAAGCTCTCTTTAGTGTCAATTCCTAGTGGAACCTCCATGAAGACTTCTTCCTCCAATTCCCCATTCAAGAAGGCATTCTTTATGTCTAATTGATGTAGAGGCCAGTCCAAGTTAATTGCAAGGGAGAGTAACACCCGAATAGAGTTTAGTTTGGCCACCGGAACGAAGGTTTCTTCATAGTCTATACCATATGATTGCGTGAATCCCTTAGCAACCAGCCTTGCCTTGAAATGATCAACACTACCATCAGTATTGTGCTTAATTGTAAAGACCCACTTACATCCCACCAATTTCTTCCCAACTGGCAATTCTGTATATTCCCAAGTATTATTCTTCTCAAGTGCATGAATTTCCTCAAGAACCGCTTTTTTCCACTTGGATTGAGCAAGTGCCTCTTGGATATTCTTGGGAATTTGAATGTTGCTCAAAGTTGAAACAAGTGCCTTGTATTTAGGAGACAACTTTTCATAAGATACAAAATTATTAATAGGATGTTGAGTGCACTGTCTCTTCCCTTTCCTAAGAGCAATGCGTTGATCAAGATCATCAAGTACAGCAAAATTTTCTGAGCTTATAGGAGCATTACCTTCATCTATTGTGGGTCTTGAATTCAGGTCTATCTCTTGAGCTGGCTTTGATGTAATACGGTCCTCTAACTCCTTTTGAGTTTTCCGCCTAAAGTAGATAATTACCTCTTATAGGTGAGTTTAATTGCAGCGAAAGTTTTCTTATATCAATGAAGAATCCATCACCCTTTTAAATAAGAAAAGAAATGCTTAAGACAAGCATAGTTATTCCGATTGGCATGCTATAGACCATGGCATGGTGGCCATAACACTTGACCAACCACCAATTGATGGCCATCTAAGATCGATTCTCTCTCTCTCTCTCTCCAATATTCGTTTTAGACCTCATGTTGCGCGACAACCTTCGTGTCGCCCTCCTCAAGTGATAATGTCCATTATATAGCAAGACAATGGTAACAGTGATAATAAGCATCATATTGATCACCACGGTAACATTAATTCTAAATAATCTATTTTTGATTTTATCGGGGGTCTAATCTCGACCCGGATTCACCAAAAACTTCATACACCTACACATGACTCCACCGATAATCACAATATTGTCCAAGGATAGGACATGTGCAGTCCAATGTATTTCTAACACAATCTTATCTCATTAGAAATTGTTTTTTGGGACAACCAAAACATAATTTGCAAAATTTTATAAACATGCGAGTCTTCATTTTCCAGGTGATTCCGAAGAATCTAATAGACTTATAAGGAAATAAAGTAGTGAAGCAGCCCCATACCTCAAAGCTCGATTCTTCTCCGTCTTCTTCTCATATATTAACTTCATAATTACCTTTGACGAATATATCGCTAGTGTACCCTAACATTAATTTATGTAGCTTAGTTTTTTCTATATGCAATTACATATATGCACACACACCTAGATATATACATAATTTAATTAACTAAATCGGTAAGAAATTTCATTTTTACTTGATTATTCAAATCATAATATTGTAAAACACCGGAAAATACTAAACATCTTACAAAATGGACTAATGTGGCGTGCCTATCTATATATATATATATATATATATATATATATATATATATGTATGTATATAATTTTTGACAAACATATAAATAGAAAAGAAGTTTCTCTCAATTTCTTTTTTCATTTCTCCCTTTTGGGGTCTCCTTGACTGGTAAAACCCCAGATCGCCACCTCTCCTCCCTTTTCTCTCTCACCTCGACTCGCGAAGAAGCTCGTGGAAGAGCCACGATCCGTCGTCGTATCACCTCGCTCCGCCGCGATGAGAAGGGTTTCCTCCACCCTCGCCTCCTCCTCCTCCTCCGCCACCGCCTCCTCCAGGCGGCTCTCTACGGCAGCGCCACCGGAGCCTATTCCCGGCGCGCCGGCCGCCGCTGGTTCTCCCGCCTGCTCGATTCGCCCCGGGCCGCATCTCTCGGCATTGCCGGCGCAGTGTTCGTGACGTCCGCCGCGTCCGCTGCTCTGTCCTCGCGAAGGAGCCGCCGTCGCCCGAGGTGGTCCCGAAGGAGGTCGTGCTCTACCAGTACACGAAGCTTGCCCCTTCCGCAACAAAGTCAAAAGGTAAGGTGCTCTCTGCGTTGGCTTTGTTTGTTCGTCTGTCTGGTGTTAGGTGCGATGATGCGGATCTCTGTCGATGTCCTTTTGAGCGATTTGGTGTAGTTGCGTGCTTTTGTTGTATTTTTGTTCAAAGCTTCGATTGAGCTGAATTAGCTAAATCAAGCGAGGAATTTGAAGTGCTCCCACTAGTGATGGTTTGAGAGAGAGGGAAATTCTTTGGAATCTTGCCAAGACGCATCTGGATTTAATCGACTGTGCCGGGAAGTGGATGAATTGCATATTTCGGGTAGAAAGATGAAAAAGGTTGGATAGTAGAACATGAGTTGGAAATTTCTCGTTATATGGTTGCTCAGATTTGATCAGCTAAAGGCACTGCTGCATAATATGCCTGTTGGTAGTTGATTGTGAATGGAAAGGATCGGTTCTGTTGTTATGCAGTTTCCTAGTATTCTTCATTCACGCAGTTGGAAGCTTGAAAAGTGGAGACATGTGTAGTGCCAGATAATTTGAAATTCTGGATCTTGCTCGTATTAATGGCTTCTGGCTACATGAATGGCACCCTTAAATCCTCTATAGGGTTTCGAAAATCACAAATTAGTGTCTCACCTATAGAATGGCTTAGCCTTCATCATTGTATGTTGAGTCTCATCTATAGAATGGCTTAGCTGTCATCATTGTATGTTGAGAGGTGGAATAAAAAAAGTATTGACCTAGCGCATTTCTTGTTGAGGGACCTGTTACAGTTATTTCTTCCCGTGACTATCTATTTAATCCGAGCAGGATGGTCTCATGGGCAATAATGTCCTCTTCTTCTATTCTTTTAATGTTCTTTTTCATACTTACTTCACGTTTTCTGTCAATGTCAGCATTTTTGGACTATTATGACATCCCCTACAAAGTTGTCGAAGTCAACCCAATTAGTAAGAAAGAGATAAAATGGTCCGATTACAAGAAGGTTCCTATACTGATGGTGGATGGCGAGCGGCTAGTTTACTCATCAGGTTCTGTGTTCCCTTTTCGTTGGCACAACCTATATTCCTGAATTTCTCCACCTTTAAATGCACAGTGAGAAAGCTATAGAAAACTATGTTCATTGAGGATATTTTTCTATGTCATTTGGCCAATAACCTCCTTGTTATATTTGAGGGGCCATTATGATCATAACTTATGCGAAAAAATTCGAATCCTGCAGATATCATCGACAAGCTGGGTCAAAAAATATTCCCTGAAAGGTCAGCCAAACCAGCTGCAGAAGATGATGACAATGAAGAGAGAAAGTGGCGCAGGTAGTCTCCTTTTTCTATAGTATGACATGATGTGTTATTGTCGATGATACACCTACACTCATAAGGTCTGCCATGTCAATTGTAGACCGTAAAGAAATATTGACTTGTTAATTCAGATGTGGGAAATTTCACATTTTTTGCATGCCATCCAAATCGTGTGCATTGGCTGTATACTCAATATCAGCCAGACCAAATGGGCCTTCATCTTTGTGCTTTAAGCTGTGGTATAAGTCTAGAAACTTCCGATGTTATGCCAAGAGTTGATGATTGTGCTCATTTTGTTCTAACTACAGAGGGGTTGACAATCACTTGGTTCATGTCTTATCACCAAACATCTACAGGAAGACCTCCGAGGCTCTCGAGTCATTTGATTATATCACGAGCAATGGTAAGACATGCTAATGATTTTGATGTGAAGTTACAACTGATATTTCGATTTTCCTTCCTTGCCAAGATGAGTAATAAGTTGGGCAGCAAAAGAAGATTGATTAGTTGTATGTCTTGCCTATATATATATATACACTTCACTAGGAGGGCAACAAATGTTTCTTCATCTCCTCTCTGTAACAGCTCATTTGTACAACCCAGGAGAGTGTTTAGCAGGCAAGAATACACATAACAGTAATCGCTGGATAGCTAGTGCGAGTCATCATACTGTTGTATGCAAGTTTCCATATGATCGACACTTAAGAGATTGTAGTTTATATGTGGAGATGAACGGTGGAGCCAATCACATGATTTTTCTTTGGCATGTGATTTCTCATTGGTTTTTTTTCATTATTGCCCTTATAGATGCAACTGAAATAGACTCCGTGGAGTAAAATCCATGCTGATTTGGTCACTGTCAAAATCTGCCATTGTTTTGCTGTATTAGTGCATTATATAGCTCGGCTCTCTTTTAATGTATCTCTTTTCAGTTTGTTTTATCGAAGGAATTCCATTGAGGGTCGTTGTCTATGATCTATATTATTCTGGTGGAATTATCTCCAAATGATGTGGATAGGTGGAAAATGCATAATTTGGAATTGAGATGTAAGTGTCAATGATTTCAAAACTAATGCAATGGTACCTGCCTTTTGGATCATCTTCACGGGTTTGTTTTGCTCAAATACACCCATATGGTACTTGGCTCAAATATATATAAAAAGTAGATGTGTTTACATAATTCTAATCATAATGTGATCATATATACATAAAATGAACCCATGAGCTTGGATTGGCATAAATTGTTGATTTATCATGCCTTAGAAAGCTGAAATGTGATAGACGGCCACATTGCAATGGAGTGATATATGTTATGTGCTCTGGCCTGCTGAGGTGATGTCACCATTTGAGTTGTCAAATGTGTTTACTTTTGTTTCACATAATCATTGTGCCTTTGGTTTTTTTTTTTTTTTTTTTTTTTTTTTGAGGGAGTGTGAGGGAAAAAGGACTTGGTTATGTTGTTTTGCTGATTAGGTGATTCGCAATCTATGAAATCCAATTTCGTTGTTTTGGTGTCTGTAATGTCGAATGATCAAAGTTTGTTATATTGGTATTGCTTTTCAAACATGTACAAGGTGGTCATTTAGGGTCATCCATCTATTTGCAATATTTTGGTCGATAATATTTTTCATTCTGTTTGTTAGAATCTTACTGTAGAACTGGCTGTATCGGTGTCTAGATTTACTTGTTTTGTGATTCCAGGTAATTTCAGCTTCACTGAGAAAATTACAGTAAAATATGCTGGAGCTGCTGCGATGTACTTTGTATCCAAGAACCTGAAGAAGGAGTACAATATTACTGGCGAACGTGCTGCCCTCTATGATGCTGTGGAGACATGGGTGGATCCCTTAAATGGCAGGGAGTTCTTGGGTATGCACTGTAGATATGGAATAGTTGCTTGAAACATGCTTCTTTTAATACTGATATCAGTCTTTTTCTTATCTACTGACTTCTGTCGATAGATTGTGTATTACATATTTTCTGTGTATGTAGTGTATTCATTTTGCATTCTGCAAGACTCTGGTGAGGTAACTACCCCTCCCAAAAAAGGGGATTTTTTGTGAAAGGAGGCAGATTTTGTGATTGTACGTATCTGGATCACCTTTGTCACACTCCACCTTGGATGGGCCGCTGGCTTTTACACTGATTGCTTTACTCGCATCACTGGTTTTATTTGTTCTGCACCTCAAATAGGTAACCAACTCTAATGGATGAGCTGAATGTTCATCATCTACTGGGATAAGCTTTTGGGCCTAAAGTAGTATATTACTTAATTTGTAAGAGAGCACATATCAATTTATTTAAGCCAAAATAACCTAGTCTAACTCTAAAATTTCCCATTTTCCCACCTTTTAATTACTACTCTAATATTGTAATGCAATCTAGATTTAAAGAGAAAAAACATAAAATTACCCAGAGAAAAAGGATGAAATGTTAACAGCAATAATTTAACTGCCTGCTTTATACTAAAAAATGCACTTTGGTGAAATTCTGTAATTGTTCCTACAAGGCAACAATCAATTCCATCTTCTTTCATACATACATACATACATACATACATATATATATATATATATATATATATATATATTTCCAAATTTTGAATGAATACTCTGATAAGTTATTGAAAGAATAGTAAAATGTTCTTTTAGTGTTTGCCTTCTAGAATAATCAACGTAGTGGTAAAAAAAGAAAACAACGTCAAGTATTTTATTTATCCTCCCAATGAAAGTTATTGACTTTATTATTGATTCCTTACGACATTGCATGTAATGAGTAATGAAATTATCGCACACGAGCATAGTGCATGCATACGAACTAGTTTTTCTTTAAGCTGGGATAGCGTCCAAGAAATGAATATGATAAGGTTCAAATTCTATATTTGTTAAGCAAGAAATGTTAATAGATCAATTTCTTTGGAGAAGATTTTTATTATGTTTACTTGCCTTGGGCCTGTAGAGATGATGGCAACGGTTCTGCCTTCTGAGAAAGTACTAATAAAAGCATCTCCACTGTGAGCTATCAGGATATTAGACAATTTGGTGTACAGTTGATGTGTCCAACCTACATTAAGAAGTTGGGATGGGATGTCGGCAATAAAAGATATGCTCTCTTATTCTTGAAAATTGTGGGTTCTTCACGAGATTTAGGAAGTGTTCGTTAATTACCGATTCTTGAAGTGTCAACTCACAGCATGAACATGATGCTCTGTCTTGCTGACCTTTTTAAGCACATTATGATAATGCTAGAGGTGAAAACCTTTTATGCGACTCATATAAAGCTTTTTATTGATATAGCTGTTGGTTGACAGCTGCAGAAAAGTTTCCATTGTGCAAAAGATTGTCTGTGATCATATTCACTTTGTTGATAATATAGTGTCCGCCCCTTTGTGGTCAAGATGTTTACTCATCATAATATCTGCTGTTTCAGGGGCTCAAAGCCTAATTTGGCTGATCTTGCTGTCTTTGGTGTTTTAAGACCGATCCAATATTTGAGGTCTGGTAAGGATATGGTGGAGCACAATCGTATTGGCGAATGGTACTCAAGAATGGAGAGTGCTGTGGGAGGGTCCTCGAGGATTAAAGTTTAAGCTGGAGTCCTGTTAGATTCAGGAGCATGCCTTATTTTTATTTTTATTTTTTAAACTAATGCTCGCTAATTGGTTCTGTATCCAAGTATAGCCACCTGTAGAAAGAGACAAGTCCATATTATTCTTGATTTTTCTCCTCCTCCAAGATTTATGACATTTGGTGGTAATATATGTCTTGCCAAAATTTTTGGGATTCTTTCATCAAGTTCTCTTCGACTGCTTTAAGATTGCACAAGAGTTTGCCGCTTTGGCCTTAATATCTAAGATGCTACCGGTATTTGTTATTAAAGTTCACGACCCTTCACAAGGCCTCGTGTAAACTTGATTTCCATGTGAAAAACAGCATGCACCAAGTTATCTTGGTTCGCATTTGTTCTCATATGACAATAACATCCCGGTCTGATTTAAGCATAGAGATTCTGTGCGAAAAAACATTTAGTTGGATGAACCCTGCACGATGGCTTTAGGCGAGATGCCAGAAAGATTTTGCTGCACAAAGCATGATCAGGTTCTGTAAAGGCTTGGTTTTATAAGCAACATATACGGCTGCATAAAACATTGCCATCTCAAAACTCTCAACATAGAGCAACCAACCATTAGAGATGGAAAATTGTCGATGCATGAGAAAGGGTGACTGGGTTATAAGCAACAAAAGGCCATTCAATAGCTAATGGCCTGGCCGAAAAAGGACCACAAACCATATGACTAGGCAGTGCAAAGGACCGGTTCGCAGCACTCCCAACTCTAGGCACGTTGGACTCTTTACTCTCTGGACCACTTCAAATGTGGCGCCGTACACTTGGCCCGAGCTATCTACCCTTAGGAAGTGGCTTCACCTCATTTGGTGGGTGCTCAAAACTCTGCAAACCTTCGGAGCTGGTGAAGAAGCATCCTGAGTTCGAAAAAGAAGGCAATGTTAAACGGTGAAAGATTTGGTGGCGCTCGAAAACCATTGGAAGAGCAACATCGTAGGTTAAAATGCACATTTCAAAACATGCATACAGTTAAAGAACACCACTTTAACCTTAGATTATAAATTTAGGTTCGAACCGATTTTTCCACTATGATGTTACCCAACAACATAACATTCTCCCCTGGACTCTGCTTAATATCAGCAGAGCTCATCCATCCCTACATTTCACCTTGCAATCGATGGACCGAACTCCAGCGGAGCCGCATCAACCAACCGAAAAAATAATTACCTTTAGGGATGGTGCGAAAGATTTCCCAAAGCCCATCTTCACGACTTCTGCATCATCTGAGAGAACAAGACTGCCTCTGGAATCAATTCCCCAGAAGAAAGCAACACTTCCATCAACATCCTGCATGATTCAGAGAACAGAAAGGATTAGATCTAGATCGCAGGTGGAGGGAGAGATTGAGAGCGATATCCAGAACAAAATCAACGAAACATTATTATTACTCGAGAGGCCTGAAAAGCAGTTTTAGAAGAGCTGTTGAAGACCACAAAACCAAACTTCCTGCTGATGTCTCTCACTACTTGATCAGCAGGGTAAGGCCTCCCATCCCTCAGAGTTCAATAAGCTTCTACGACGATAATGATCTCATTAGCAGTTTTATTCCATCCATATTGCTGCTTAAGAAGAGCAACATTGTCTATGAGTCCTTGGAACAAGCAGGAGATATCATCGACAACTGCAAACAATCTGCCACAAAGGGTAAGGCTTGTTAGATCTCAATGTGGGATGAGCTGATTGAGAAGAGAAGACAGCACCGCAATTTCCGTCAAATAACAATCCAACAGACTTCATTTTCTGGCTTTCAAAATGAACTAGAGACTCAAGTTCCACAATCTCATGCGGGCTGATATATGGAACCTTTCATGATATCACAATAAAGTCCAAAAATCAGTTTGATCTAACCGTTGCCTCTCTAAACAATGAAATCACGATTTTCTCTGTTTTTTTTGGGTGTGCCTAAAGCTACCATTTTCAAGAGATGGAGTAAGTATTTGAATAGAAGAAAGATAAACTTTATTCTTTGACCAGGTAATCGGTTTTTAAATGGGTTTCGGCCTGCATGGTTAATTCCAAATTTGGTTGTTTCATTCGCATATTCAAACCTCTGTTTTCAATTTATCCTTCCATCTATACAATAACCGTTACGGGAAGAAAGAGAGCTTCTTATTTTGAATATCAACCTGAACATGTTAAAAGGATATTATCTAACCAATGCACATACAGAATTTCATATAGTATTTTTTTGGCTAGGCATGGCCTACAACATAGTTACTAAAAGCAATTCTGTACTCTGAGTCAAAAGTACAAACTGTTAAAGCTATTGGCAAATGATACTGCATATTCAATGTTAAAAACTTAAGAGTCATGTCTTCCATGAGCCCTAATCTAAATGACAAACGAGGGTCGCTGTTAACGTGAGTACATCCTGTATATCAGCAGCAATCCTCTCTTCATCCTTATTTTGCTTTCTCTCTGTAACAAAGCCTCATTTTATGTTTTGTAAGATAATGTGATGTGATCCCATTGAACCACTCTTGGCTGATGAAAAGAAATACACTTGCCTGATTCAAGGAGGACTGAAATATCTTCTTATGAACCTGGAAATTCCCACGGAAAGGCGCCACCTTGCCTTGAAACAACAATACAGAGCTTGTCCATGCTTCCAAATATTGGATGCTCATTGTCACTAACTGCAAATCAAGGTGAAAAGATGGCTATTAGCTGTAAAGACGATCTGTCATTGGTCAAATTGAAGTACTTTGGCAAAAAATCGATCTCACTGTGGGACATCTTCCTTGGAACATGACCAGACCTTGAATGAGCGCCTCAACGCCACGGCATCCAAACCCTGCAGTTTGGGATAGTAAAAAAAAAAGTAGAATCATACTCATCAATCCTTAGACAAGAACCTAGGAATTTACAAAGATAACACTTCAGTAGTCATAGGCCATTAAGGAAGATACTAATCTTAGGGAAAATGGAATTTCCACAATGACTGCAAATCCTAGAACTTAAAGTCCCCATTTTTAAACAGAGAAATTTCCACATTAATTATGTGCAAAACCCAATGCTGCCTATAGGATATTGGAACTACTTGGTATTATAGATTACTGTAATACAAAAACACTGATCATGCCAGCATACATGTTTGATTCCCAATAATTTGCCAGTTGGACAACTAGATTGGCTTCTGTTCCATTATAAGTTAGATGTGAGATGGCAGAGGCTCCTTGTTGTGATCACTAATTGGTTCCATTGTATCTTCAATGTAAAGACCAGATTCCTATGAGTTCAATTAGTGCAAGAGCAATATAACAATCTAACTGAAAAAGTAATAAAAGTCACAAAATGGAGAAAAATGAGTAAAACTTACCAGATGATCGGATGGCTCGCAAGCAAAAGTATGTGAGGTTTCTTGAAAGTTATCTCGCAAATGCAATGCTGCTTTTCTAACCACCTATTTATATGGGCAAAGCACCAAGTTATATGTGCAATAAAATCCAAAAAGCCTCACAGAAAGTACACAGTGAATTGCAATTTAAATTACAAATTAACTAACCTCTAAAAGAGCTTCACAATCTCACATGAAAAATGCTTCAACCAAAGATTTACATATGCAACAGTAGCAGAGAGGGAGGAGATGTACCAGACAAGGTTTGCATTCGTTGAAGTGCAAGATTTCCAGTTACACCAAACAAAAGCAAGTGAGCTCGAAACTTTTGTTCCGGAGCTCCCTGCAGAATGCCACATAAGAAGGTATTTTCAGATAAAATAACATAATGTAAGACAAAATAATATTCCATGGTAGTGTAAACGCACAAGACTGATACTTTAAAGAACTGAATATATTTGCCCCAGAGGTCATTGTTGACAACACAATCACAGAAGCAGGTAGCACATCATTTCAATCTCAACCAATCAAGCACAAGTAAATTGGCTAAAAATTTCTAGCAAGCTTTTAGTAATAGTTCCTAACCCACCAGCGATCAAGACCCAAGCAGAACGTGATTTATGGAATATCAATACTGTCATGAATTGGTGTGGCATTGAAACGTTGGAGCCATGAGGTGCCCCAAAATTTTATCCCAGATTGACTGGTTAATAATACAAAGGATCATCATCAAGAAAAAGAAGGCTCTCAATGATAAAGGAAACCATTGGAAAAAAAAGGAAGTGCATCCCTTAAGTTCACCATCATATCACAGCATCCACATAACTAATCACTGTTTTAAGATTTTAGAAAAGATTATTCTTATTTAAATCGTATCCACTAGAAGAAAATTTAGAACATCTCAGTACACCAAATAAAATCAAACGCTTCTTTTTTCTTTTATTAAATTGCAAAAACTAACACTTAACATCAACGGCATTAGCCCCACCTCAACAGCATTCTCAAGAGATCCTTCCAAGAGATTTTGCCAATAAAGATCACAGTGGTATCCGCAAAACAACCACAATGAATGAGCTTAAGGGCACAAGAAAAAAGATGTTGGGAAGAGAACATACAACATATGCTGAAAATGCAGAGGAATATGATTGTCGAATGCCATGATTATTGGTGATTCTCATGCAAGGCATAGTGCATTTTGATTCACAATTTGTTGGGTGGGTCACTCAAGTGCAAAAATAAGCACAGTTTTGGGCATGAAGAAGAGTTCAGGATATGTCATCGATATAGCAAGATGCACCTTTGTGAACAGTTCATTCTGCATATGTCAATCTTTTACCTTCAGCGGCTGGTTTTCGAAAATTTATGTGAAAAATCTGAACAAGGAAAATCAGTTTGTATCAAGCATCAAATTGAGGAACTAGCTTACCTCATTCGGTGGGTGCTCATAATTCCTCAAACCTCCAGAGCGGGTGAAGCAGCATCCTGAGTTGGAAAAGAAGGCAATGTTTTAAGGTGAACGATTTGGCACTCGAAAACCATTGGAAGAGCAACATTGTAATTGAAAGAACGTGCGGGGCCACTGCAGGTACAAGCGTAGGGTTGCCAAGCAATAACACGTCACACTAGATGTTGAAGAAGAGGAGTTGTTGCCGCAAGACCCGCCGGAAAAAGTGCATGCCGACCACTCGGCTTGGTCACCACACTGAACATCAAACCCTCAATTCAAAACTTCCTGCAAGCTGATAATGCATCTTCCCATCCAATTCAGGAGTTCATAATGGAGGTCATTCAATAAAATATGTTTAACATGTCAGCTATTTTGCACAATATAATTCCTCTTTGGATAAATGGCAACTCATATTGATAATATGAAATAATGAACTCTTCACTTCTTAGCTTTTCCATCATACTCATAGGAATTTAATCTAGACATTTGATCACAAGTTCATGAAATGCTCAATAGTCAGTAATTGAAATGTTGACAACCTTTTCTAGTGTTCTTATATGCTCTATTACAAACTATGTTTGTCTGCTATAAGTGAAATTGAATCACTCAAGTCAATACTCTCTTCTGAAGACGGACTTTCACATGGACAAGCCTCCAGCGATCTTGAGGATGATGAGAAGGCTGGTTCTGGAGGAATTTGCAAGGCCTCAACACTTCCTCTTAGCATCTCCACAACTCGAGTCATACAAGGTCGAGCTCTTGGATCGATCTGAATGCACCATAAGCCTACTACAATCATCTTCTTCGCGATTCCTTCTTCCTCCTCATTCATGATCCCGTGCAGCCCAAGATCTTCTCGGAGCACTAGACGTCGATGGACCCAATGAGGAAAGTATTCTTCGCTGGTATGATATACTGTGGCTTCGAAGTTTTTCCTTCTACCGACCATCTGCAGAAACATCGTGCCGTAGCTATAGACATCTGATTTATGGGAAACCCCTCCGATGTTCCTTATGATCAACTCCGGAGCAATGTATCCAATAGTGCCTCGGGCACCTAGCATTGACACGATGCTCTCTTCTCTTGGGCATATTTTGGCAAGACCAAAGTCAGAAATCTTGGGACAATAGTTTGCATCGAGGAAAATGTTGTGGGGCTTTATGTCGAAGTGCAAGATCCTCAGGTTGCATCCTGTATGCAAGTACTCTAGCCCATGAGCTATGCCAAGGGAAATCTGGTACAATGTGTCCCAACTCAATAGTTGATCTAACTCCAATGTGTTACTCCTACTAAATATAAACTTTTTGAGGGATGCATTAGGCATGAACTCATAAACCAAAGCTCTTTTGCTTCATTCAAAACAGAATCCCAAGAGGTTGACAACATTGACATGAGAAGTCCTACTTATGCTCGCAACTTCATTGAAAAATTCTTCGGCGTCGCCTTGCAACTTCTTTAGAAGCGTCACTGCCACAAGTTGGCCATCTTGAAGCTTGCCTTTGTACACACAACCATACCCTCCCTGGCCTAACTTTTCTTTGAAAGAGTTGGCCATCCTCGTGATGTCTTTATAGGTGTACCTTCTCGAAGAGAAGAGTCCCTGGATTTTCATTTCGCCATCGAAATATTCACTCCTTTGCTTTATCAAAGCCATAATTCTTCTTACCATTGGTTTCTTCTTGAAGAAAAGGATAAACATAAGGGCGATCACAATTCCAGCTCCTGATGCCGCTATTCCTGAAAAAACATAAGACATTCTGAAACAGCAAATATGGCTAGCTTAGCGAATTTCAGTGTAATTCTGGAGATGGGGTTCCTTTTGAACTGGACTGCAATTAGTTGCAGCAACTGCGAGGAAAGTGGGGGACGGTGCGGGTTCAAGAGCAATAATGTCATCTGCTTTTGCCCTGACGGTCCTCACTCTCAAACCTGCTATCATGGTAAGTGCATGGGGGAGTTTTTCCTGTCTTTTCTTCTCGACTGAGTTTTTATATCTCCTGTTTTGCTTGATCTTTCATTTATTTGATAAGCATTTGCGTCCTGGCAGGGAAACATGGCAATTTGGGGACAAAAGCCATCATAGGTAATCCGTTAAATCGTGTTTTTTGTTGACTATTTTCTATAAAGATTCACTCTTATTTGAAGTGAGATTGCTGTTTCAGAATGTCTTATGTTTTTTTAGGAATAGCAGCAACAGGAGCTGGAATTGTGATCGCCCTTATGTTAATGCTTTCCTTCAAGAAGAAACCAATGGTAAGAAGAATTATGGCTTTGATAAAGCAAAGGAGTGAATATTTTGATGGCGAAATGAAAATCCAGGGACTCTTCTCTTCGAGAGGGTACACTTATAAAGACATCACGAGGATGACCAACTCTTTCAAAGAAAAGTTAGGCCAGGGAGGGTATGGTTGTGTGTACAAAGGCAAGTTTCAAGATGGCCAACTTGTGGCAGTGAGGCTTCTAAAGAAGTTGAAAGGCGACGCCGAAGAATTTTTCAATGAAGTTGCGAGCATAAGTAGGACTTCTCATGTCAATGTTGTCAACCTCTTGGGATTCTGTTTTGAAGGAAGCAAAAGAGCTTTGGTTTATGAGTTCATGCCTAATGGATCCCTTGAAAAGTTCATATTTAGTAGGAGTAACACATTGGAGTTAGATCAACTATTGAGTTGGGACACATTGTACCAGATTTCCCTTGGCATAGCTCATGGGCTAGAGTACTTGCATACAGGATGCAACCTGAGGATCTTGCACTTCGACATAAAGCCCCACAACATTCTCCTCGATGCAAACTATTGTCCCAAGATTTCTTACTTTGGTCTTGCCAAAATATGCCCAAGAGAAGAGAGCATCGTGTCAATGCTAGGTGCCCGAGGCACTAATGAATACATTGCTCCGGAGTTGACATAAGGAACATCGGAGGGGTTTCCCATAAATCAGATGTCTATAGCTACGGCATGATGGTTCTGGAGATGGTCGGTAGAAGGAAAAACTTCGAAGCCACAGTAGATCATACCAGCGAAGAATACTTTCCTCATTGGGTCCACCGACATCTAGTGCTTCGAGAAGATCTTGGGCTGCACGGGATCATGAATGAGGAGGAAGAAGGAATCGCGAAGAAGATGATTGTAGTAGGCTTATGGTGCATTCAGATCGATCCAAGAGCTCGACCTTATATGACTCGAGTTGTGGAGATGCTAAGAGGAAGTGCCGAGGCCTTGCAAATTCCTCCGTAACCAGCCTTCTCATCATCCTCAAGATCGCCGGAGGCTTGTCCATGTGAAAGTCCATCTTCGAAGAGAGTATTGACTTGAGTGATTCAATTTCACTTATAGCAGACTAACATAGTTTGTAATAGAGCATATAAAAACACTAGAAAAGGTCATTAACGTTTCAATTACTGACTATTGAGCATTTCATGAACTTGTGATCAAATAAATAAATGAACTGCACCACGACAATTAGCATGAAATTCCGGTCACCGGCTATCCGATTGAATTTCCGAAAAATAATTAAATAAATAAATAATTTCGAAAATTAAATAATTAAATATGATAAATTCAATTTAGCACAATATAAAGCTCAATTAAATAAACGGACTGCACCGTGAGCATCAGCATAAAATCTTGGTCATGGGCCATCCCGGTTGAATTTCCGGAAATAAATAATTAATTAATTAATTTCGGAAATTAAATAAATAAACGCAATAAATTCAATTTAGCACAATATAAAGCTCAATAAAATAAACGGTCTGTGCCACAATCATCAGCATAAAATTCCTGTCTCTGGCCATCCTTATTGAAATTTCGGGAAATAATTAATTAATTAAATTAATTTCGATAATTAATAATAAATTCCTAAAAATTCATTTTAGGCCCGAATTATTAAATTGACACCCGATAAGGGACGGGAAAAATCCCTAGAAGCATCCAATAATTACTAGGGTATGTCTACTAATTAAATGCACAATTAATTTAATTAATAAGCACTAACAAGTCTCTAATTTAATCTTTGTAATCTAGACTAACCACCTAATTGCAATTAAATAAATCTAACCAACCCTTAGGCATAATTAGATCACTAAGAAAGCTTTAGTGAGTAAAACTCACTTGGCAAAGCGAAGATCGAGAAACTGCGACGGCAGCCGAATTCCAAAATTCCGGCGGCGTCGATGGACACTCGAACTAGGCCTACAAGCCTCGCAAACCCACAGAAAAGCCTGGGCTTGGTTGATGGGCTTGGGCCTGCTTCTTAAACTTCAAGACTGGGCTGGAAAAGAGGATGTATGGGCTTGGTCTTCGCTGAATTACTGGCCTCGATCGGTGGCGTGGAGTTGAGAAAACCGAAGCAACAACGATGGAAGAGGGTCGTGGTGCAGGCAGCTGCTCGGTTGTTGACTCACGAGCTGGATTCGTGGACTTCAGTTTGCTGGAATCTTCAATTGGATTCGCTGGATCCATGAGGGGTGAAGACCAGTGGATTTGCATGGATGCATGGAGCTGAGGACTTCATGCGATCAACCAAATGGACTCCGAGGCTTGCCGTAGGAGTTTCGGTCTTCAAAGAGGCTGGAGTTGACTTGAAGTATGTTGCTGAGGACGTGTGGCGCTGCTCAGTCAAACATCAAAGCTAGCGAGAAGATTTTGACCGAGGGAGACCGATGCTAGTGGAGATGGGCGTGTATGACAACTTCGGTGGAGCGGCACGCGGACTCGAAGGAATTCTGGCGTTGAAGACTGGCGGTGGAGATGCACGGTCTCCGACGTTGGCAATTGACCGAGCTTGGACGTGGCAGCTTGAGGAGAAACGAAAATGGAGAAGGGGCGGCTTCGTGGACTTCATGGACGCCTGGGCAGCAAGTTCGGCCGAAGATGGAGCTGGCTCAACGTGGCAGCGTCTGGCAGCAGCTTGGTCAATAAACTGGGCAGAAATTCGCTGTCTTTGACCGTGAAAGAGCAAGCCGCGGACGTTGCTGCTGCCGAAGATGGGGAAGTGGAGGCCAGCACGTGGACTGGAGACTCGGTGGATTTAACTGAAGCTGCTTCGGTGGCTTCGCTAAAACAAAAAGTCGTGGCTGGCCAAATGAAAGATGAAGACTCGGCAGGAGGCTTCCTTCGGTGTTGGACGAAGCAACAGGAGGAGACATCCCACGTGAAGCCTTCCTCAAATTGAAAATCTTCAGTCAACAAAGTGGCAAGAAGGAAGCAGCTTCGATGGGTTTTCTTCTGATTGCTGCTGGTCGCCCAAAATGGAGAGAGGAGAGGAGATTTTCACCGGTTGTAAAAGAAGAAGAGAGGATAAGGATGAGGAGGGATGGAGGGCCCCTCTTGCTTGATATTTTCCAAACTTGATCCCCAAGGTTCATTCTAGGCCAAGTATAACCCATGGCCTCTCCAACGATCCACCAAGACACTTTCCATGACCTTCCAATTGGTCCAAAATAGCTAGTAGGAGGGGGAGTCACGAATTTTGGCACAATCTTTCCTCAACTCGTACTTAAATAGGTTCTCATAAAATCAATCGACGCCTCAATGTCTCAATTGTTAATTTTCCACACCCAATAAATTATCGTGCATCTTAATTTGTATTCCATTTTAATCCCCGGCTCCAATTGCATAGAAATAGCCTGATTAATTCAATTGAAATAATTACCGAAATTCCAGATGTCACATATCTTCCCAGAATATGCACAAAATCCTTGGAATGTCATAAACAGTAACTAGCCTCATTCAAGATTGTCTGCCCCATCTACATAAGGTTCGCCCCAGAGAAAGAACCCAAGATCATAATCTAGCGATACTAACAAAAGCAAGTTCATTCATTACCAACTTGTGCTCGCCATTCAAGCATTTTTCGGTCGCTAAACTGATATACGTTAGATCATTCATGTCCCAACTTGCGCTTGCCCATTTAAGCATCTTTGTCGCTAAAATCATTCACCCTATGTCTGTGATGGTCTTACTCCTTGGGAAGCATGAAGAACTACAGTGCCCTTACTCTCGGAGTAGAGCGACCATGCACATCATTAAAAATCTCTAAGTCAGTGTCAGAGAAAACAAAAGTATAGCGATGGGGTATTCACTCAGAAGTAAAGAAAAACCATATAAATCAACTAGAATATGCTATAAATCAGATATCATTTTGATTAATGACCTCCACAAGATAATAGGCCATAATGAACAAAACACACAGCAGAACAAACAGAAGGACTTACTCAGGGCAAAGCCAATCTCCTTTCTTAATCTCAACATTATTCGTGTCGACTTGTTTGGACCATCTTCCATACATTTTAAGCATCGAATATATCTAGCGAAGTTCAAGAAATTGCAACTGCCACAAAATGAATGCCATAAGTTCCTTGAGAGGCCAAAAACATAAGCAAGCAGTAGATCGAACAGAAAAGAACGTAAGCAATGTACCAAAATTTCATCATCGCATCTAACTAAGCATATTGCTGAAGCTAACACTATTAGGAACAGTTCTCAAATAATCCCCCCTGATAACTAGAAGAACAAAAGATACAGACATCGAATTTGGAAATAAAATGGAAAAGCCAAAGATTGCTACAGGACCTTCTCAACTGTAGCTTAAAGTCTGATGGAAGAGATAATGCTTATAAAATAAGATCAAATCTGACTTCTTACTGCCCAAGACTTTTTATCCTTGCAGGATTCATGACACAAATTCCTCACCATCTGGACAGTCTAAAGACTAAAATTATTCACAGCAATCACTTGTGGTGATAATAATAGTTGATGGAGCAGTGTATTTTGTTGACGACATAGCCTGCTAAGCCAAAGATTCATGAAGGACTTTAGAACTGTATAGTTCCGCAAGTATAATGGCAATTATCGGAAAATAAATCATAAGGTCATATAGAATGAAAACATCTCAATGTATGAGAGTCTTAGGTTTAGCCAGAAAAACTGAAACAAGAGGGAAAAATAAGTGCGACATGGCCAAGCAAAGAGAAAGACATTAGATCACAGCTTAAAAACTATGAAACTATAATACATTAAAAAGAAGGTTATCTAGCAGCAAATTAAAATAAATAAATAAATGAGGGAGGAGCTTTTGCTCTGTCCATGCATCACAGATCACTAGCAGAGTAATTTGCAAGGGAGAGTCCACTTTATAACACAACTTTCAAAGGCATGGAAGCAGTGGTCTTCAAACCCATCCACAAAGAGCTTACCTCTTGGCTTATTTATCAAAAGAAAGAGAAAACCTAGCCGTAGACCAAGGAAAAAAACGAGATGGCTCTCAACGGTATCGGGAGCATTGTATTCAGGATTTTCCCGCAGACACTCTAAACACTGCTCATATTTAGATGCACAGAGACACACGAATAAAGAATCTGACAAAAAATCTAAAAGTATTGTCGACTCTATTACTCTCCATAGAAGCACAAAACATACCTAAAGCAAATATAACCGTACTAATATCAATCTTCTAAACAGACTTACTTGGGACACATCCAGTCGCCCCTCTTCATTTCCACATCTTGCGACAAATTATCATCAACAATATTAGTTGATTGCTTTATAGCACGCCGAGCTTTTGTAGCAGGCTCGGGGAGTTCTGGATCAGGGGAATTGTTAATGATCAGTGGTTGCAGTGTGGATGTTGCTCGAGCTGACGAGATCATACTTAATGACGCCTCGAGTGAATTGATCCTCTTTGTGATCGTGTCAGCCTTCTGTATGTGTTTGACTATCGATCTGCTTGCATAAATGCATTATATATGTTGTGCCTTTGGCATCTGCCCGTCTCTCTGTTTGATCTGGATAGGTGGTGCCGGGAATCGAACTGTGTGAGAGAGTTGTCGAATGATGAATTAATCACACACTGACGTTGCTGCACATCCTGCCTCCGTGGGAGCTTGAGGATTTGTAGCACTTCAGTTTAAATATTATGCTTGGCTGATCAAGTATTGAGGGAATTTAGAGTCCTTTTCCCCTTAATTGAAAATTACACTGGGGAAAGTGTTCTTACATTGTGGCTTAATCACCTCAGCTGTAGCTGTATTGTAACTCGTGAACTGCTTATGACGAAAGAAAAGGACCAAGTTTTTATTTTTTTCCTACCATCAGAAACAGAGCACACACACAAGCACATTAAACAGAAGAAACATTTTGAGGAAAATAAGTACTGCTCAATAATCACAAGATCCATGAAGAATTTTGCCTTTTCCAGTTAGTGTTGGTGACAAGAGGTTCACTTTCTTAGAACAAAAAGTACGTATATGTGGAGCAACCTAATTCACAAAACGTCAATCTGATAATGGCCTTCTGAATTTTTTGTGTTACTTAGGTGGGCACAAGGGTTTTGATAAGGTGATATGGGAGGTAGCTGATAATAAGAAAGGCGAGAATCCTCCCATCACCTTCAAATATCATAGTCATGATGGGGAAGAAGGTCTCTCTCTCTCTCTCTCTCTCTCTCTCTCTCTCTCTCTCTCATGCATGTGCACACACTGGCGCACATGCTCATCGACACACCCAGTCGTTTGCACCCACACGGCTTTGATGCCTTGGGTTGCATGTTCATATGATTATAGGTTATCCAGTGCTGTGACGGCTACTTACACGCTAACTTCTAGTACAACAATGAGGCTCGACATGGAAGCTATGCCTGAAAATAAGGCCACTCCTATCAGCTTGGCTCAGCATACCTACTGGAACTTAGCCGGTCACGATTCGGGAAACATACTAAACCACTCCATCCAGATATGGGCTAATCACATCACTCCCGTGGATCAGAACACAATCCCAACAGGTGAAATTATGCCCGTCAAAGGAACGGCTTTTGATTTCACGACGGAGAAGAAGATTGGCGCTTCAATTCATGAGGTGCCTGGTTTAGGTTACGACCATAACTATGTGCTGGACTCTGGGGAAGAGAAGTCGGGCCTAAAACACGCTGCCAAACTGAAGGACCCTTCAAGTTCTAGGGTTCTTGACTTGTGGACCAATGCTCCGGGAATGCAGTTTTACACTGGAAATTACGTAAATGGAGTAGTCGGTAAAGGTGATGCGGCATATGGCAAGCACTCTGGTTTGGAGACGCAAGGATTTCCAAATGCGATCAACCAACCAAACTTTCCTTCTGTTGTTGTTCGACCTGGTGAGAAGTACAAGCATTCCATGCTTTTCAAAATTTCAGTACAGTGAAACATTGGGAAGGTTTATGTTAATAAGATGAGTTCTGAACTTGTTTGCCTTTACCTAAGATAAATGTCTTGATATAAATGTGAGACCTCCTTGAAGTACCAAAAATGGCCTTGTGCTTTCATTTACATTATTATTCGCTTTCTAGTGGTATACTCGAATATTTACACATTTGTACTTTCTCTTTTTGGTTTTGGTTTTTAGCGGTTTTCACTGAGTTACGGGGAATACAGCATCAGCTTGGATACAATGGTTATTCTTGCTGTTTAATACATTGTATCGAACTAATGCTCGGTTAAACTGCCAGTGCGGTCCGATTATCAAAACAATGATTTTTTTTTTCCTGTCTTTTAAATCGAAGTGTCGAGCACCTTTATTTGCTCATACTAGACACTATAGGCCATTGAATGCCTCCTTTGTGGGCCGGAGTCTACAAGGCCCAATCATTCACCCACCGTTCTTGCTTCCTGAGGCCCATGTTTCGTCCCTTTTGCATATGCAAGGATCCTCAAGAAATTTATAGCACAGTGCAAACAAGCAATACGATTATTGATACGACGGTGTGTTTTCATGCTTTATAGTGAATGTTCCAAAAAAAAAATGACATTTTTACCAAAAAAAACACTAAGATTTAACTAAACTTTATTAAGAAAACACGTAACATAAGAGCTTATAAATTTGATCTATTTAAAAGATTATGAGTAAGTTTTAGATTAATATTAGTATGTGTATCTATTGATAAATTGATATCGTTTTTAGATATCATCTTTATGAAATCACTTATACTTAAAATAGTAGGAATAGCAATTTGATACAACTTTTAATGACGTTTTACTTTTACTATCAAGAGATAGCAAGCTAAAATATACTTATACAGAACTATCGTAATATTTTTAAGTACTGAAAGGATAATAATCTAATAAAAACAAAGAATAATTTTTTTTTTTGGATATGGGAAATAGATTGAAATGAAAAGATATTAAAAAATTTGGGCAATAATGTAATTATGCAAACTTGTAGATAGATTGTATCGAAAGATCGATTTGACTTTATTATGGAAAGTTGAGGGACTAGACTTAATACAATGGAAGTTTATGAATAGATTGCACTTTGCAATAGTTTAGAGACTAGTTTGCATATTTTGTTATAATTTAGAAATTACATTTGAACATTTCACACTAGTTTCGGGGCTTATGATATCTTTCTTCCTTGTTTGATTAAACAAAAGGATCACATCGAACATTTAAGAATAATTCAAAGATCAAATTAATAAACCAAAAATTCAAGGATAGCAATGGATATTGAGTCAAAATTTATGAACTTAAAGTGTCATTTTTCCTATGTGTGTGTTTTTGGCATGACAACCAGACATAAATACATATATATATATATATATATATATATATATATAATTTGATAATTCTTTAGTATTGTTGTGCTGCAAAAGATTAACCTCGTGTTTCTTACCTTTACCAAAAAAAAAAAAGATTAACCTTGTGGAGTTTAGAAAAGGAAATTACTATAGTCACCTTATTACTTGATTACATATGAAGTTTGCATCCAAAATATTTTAAGACTGTTAATTTCTTAATCTTATAGCCACAAATAACATACAACACATCGAATCAAACTCCCATGAGCTATATGTCGCAACCCTTTTTTCGAGGATGGATTACCTAAAGAAGGCTAATGGATTACTTAGTCCGAACACTCGGCACGGACCCTCCCAGGTCCTACTAATCGCGACTTGACATTAAGACATTAACTCATTTGAACATGCAATTATATTCAATTTGGAGCCGCCACTAACCAATTAAGGTTGATTAGAAACCTAAATAAAGTATGGGAGAATACTTTATTTTATTTTATTTTATTTTTATTTTTGGTACCCAGGGAACCCCTCCCCGTACCAACGCGGACGGCCCGACAGGCCCGGGGTGACGTTGAAGGTAAACCCTGAAGCGACGCTAGCGGAGGACCCACCACCCCGACGTCGCGCTTAAGATCCCGTGCGGCCAGCGGGATTTGAACTCCTCCCCTCTCACGTTGAGGATCATGTGAAACGCTTGTCCAGCTAGGCCACCGCAAGCGGTGGTGGAGAATACTTTATTTTTACGAACCAGAGATTTAATAGGTCTAGGGACATGATTACGTTAGATTAGTCTAACGCTTTTTCGGTACATTTTTATTTTAATTTCAAAAATATTTTGTAGGCAGTATTGATTAATTTTAATCTGAGCTACTAACATGCAAATGGTGATTAAGTGAGTGCACAATCAATGAAATAATATTCAATAAATCAAAATGCTATATTTGTAAGAAAGTATAAACTACAACTTTATTAAGGTTGATCCTCTAAAAAAAATTTATAAAAATACTAATAAAATGCATGCCCTAAACATGATTTTCTAAATGACTTGATATCTAATTTTTCTTTTTTTCTTTTTTTAATATTAATTAAATGTAATATTAAATTAACTTAATATGCATGAATTTTATTTTAATGACATGTGAGATGCAATCCATATGGCATAACTTGAATTATTATTATATGTATGCAATCTAATCTATTTAATTCTAAATATGCATGTGCTACGTGATATGGGATAAATGACATGGTACTTCTATACGCACACTCTTTTTATGATTTTTTAATGATTCTTTTTAATATATGCAACCTACACTAAACAATGATGACATAAAATGAACTAACCTATTAACTAAACAAAAAAACAACTTTTGTAATTTCTTTTTTTCCTTAAAAAAGACTTAATAATTCCTATTAAAAAATAACATAATGATGCAATTAAAGAAAAACTACATGATGGAACTACTAAAACATTAAACTATGATTCACTAATTAAAGCGCAACATGTGTGTTAATATTATGGAGTTTATATGACCTAAATAACATTTTTAGTTTTAGTTTTATTAAAGGAAAATTATCTTAATTCTATATGAATCTTAAAAAAAAAAAAAAAAAATGTGTTGCTTTAAACATGAAATATGTATGGACCTATATACCTAAGTTCTAAATATGACATAATTTTATTAATAAACAAATTCTAATTAAATAAACATATTATGCAAATTAACTAGCATGCACCTGATATTTTTTGATCTTTTATTTGAAATTCGGAATAAAAACCCTAATTAAACTATCTAAAGTGAATAATTTTCTAATTTAGTTTAGGGATTAATTTGATTTAAATCATATCCTATCTTAGAAAACTATTTTTTTTTTTTAAATTATCAACATGTGCCAACATTATTTGAAAATTAATCCTAATTAAAAAAAAAAAAAAATAAATCATCCATCTAAAAGTGCAATCTAAAAATCGTAATCCTAAAAATGCAATTCTAATGTACTAAACCTAAAATGCAGTCCTAATTTACTAAACCTAAATGCTCTAATGCAAAATTTAGATTTTTATATACTTTTAGATTTTTTTAAATTTTTTTAGTGTTTTTTATATCTTTTCAAAACAAATAATTATTTAAAAAATTCAAGATAAAAATTAAAACAATAAAAAAATAATCAGTCATCTCAGGAATTAAATTAATAATTATTTTAACTATAAACATTACAACATATATTAAATTAATAACTATAATGATTTAATAATTAAAATACTATCAAAATACCTAAAAACTAAAATAATTAAAAAAATGATATCACGTCTTACGGATCAAATTAATAATTACAATAATTTTGGATAAAACACCTGCAATGCCTAAACTATGCAAATAACAAACATTGATATATCATGTTCTAACTTAATCAATAACAAAAATTTAAAATAAATAAATAAATGGATAGAATAAAAAAAAAAAAAAAAAAAACCACCTAGGGGATAGTTCAGGGAGGACAGCAGCAGGCTCGGATCAAGGGGCTCGGCTCGTCGCAGGGGCAAGCGGCGTTGGGGAAACGGATCGCAGGCGGAGCGGAGATCGGATGGCCGGCGGGTGCTCACAGCAGAGGTGAGCAGTGGGTGGCGCGAGCTCGCGGGCGAGGCGGCGCGGGCCGAGGAATTGCAGGTGTTGCTGATGCAGAGGCGGGTCGCGACGCTGGAAATCGTGGGCTTCGGGGCACGGCGAAGGCAGAGCGGCAGAAACAGGGGACGGCGTCGGTGGTTGCACGCGCGCAAGCTCGGGGCAGATCGCGGGCTTCGGTTCGGTTACGGATTTGGGCGCGACTTCAACGGGCGTCGTCGAGGGAAACTCAGGTGGCTGCGGAGCGGCGGAGCGGTAGAGCGGCGGTGCGGCGCACGCGCGGTGGGCAGTAGCAGAATGGCATGCGGCCTCGTGGAGAAGAAGCACAGTGCACAGCTTTCTTTTTTATTACAACTCTCTCTCTCCCCAAGTCTCCTTCACGTCACCTCCCTCTCTGCCCCTGTACTTTTCTCTGCTACGTCCTTTTCTTTCCTCTGCTTTCACTTTTTCCTTTTTGCGTTGCCTTTTTCTTCTTTGACTCCCAGAACCGAAGCTCTCCTTTACTGAGCTCGATTTTGCTTCTTCCTTTTTTTCGGCCAAGAGAAGCCTTCCCCTCTCTATTTTTTTTTTTTTTTTTTTAACTTTTCTCTCGAAGATCTCCCCCTCCTCCTCTGGCGTCAAGGCCTCGCACCCTTTATTTATAGAGAAAAAAAACTCAACAAATAAATAAAAATTTCCCGACGTTCACTCAACCGCTCAACAAGTTAGTGACTTCAAAATGACACAATTATTGAATTTTTTTAAATTTTAAAATGAGAAATTTGGTTCAATTTTTTTTTTTAAAATTTCCCTCTACAACCAAATATGCTCAATTCTTATTTTCTAAAAGATAAGTTAGATAAGAGCTCCCATGATCCTTGCTAAGAGGAGAGGAGTTCGAATCCCGCTGACCGCACAGGATCTTAAGCGCGACGTCGGGGTGGTGGGTCCTTCACTAGCGTCACCCAAGGGTCGGGGCTGTCGGGCCGTCGGCGTTGGTCAGAGTGCGGGGTTCCTGGATCATAAAAAAAAAAAAAAAGTCTGAAAGAGAAAAGTGGAAAATTTCTATACTGCCACTTTATCTATTTGATACTATAATTCTTAAAAATTTAATCATGAAAACGACACTAAATTCAAGACCCCCGAATGTTATTGTGGAAATTTTAATAAAATCCTAATTGTTCTTTATTTTCTTTAATAAAAAAGTGCATCAAACTCCAAACCCCCATTTTTTTTTTTTGTACTTTTAAAAAATGGATATGAGAATAAATTAAAGACAAAAGGAATTATGATCCAATGAAGGGGCTAACTTCTCTGTGGAAGTCCAGGGTCATTTTCAAAGTTTTCAATCAATCTCGCCAATCCAAATCGCTCCTCCAACCTTAAACGGAATATTCCTTGGATGAAAAATGGATTGGGTTGCCGGGCGGGCTTAATACTCCCGCACGATACACCAACATGTAAAATTTTTATAGGCTTGCATAATCGTTCGTCGTTTCTGTATCTATTCTCTAGCCAAACTGACATATAGTCATTCTATATTGCCAGACAATGATGTTCTTCCTCGCCCAAGACAAGAACAAAGAAAATGCCAAACCACCACCTTCTCTCTCTTCTTCTTCTTTGGAAGCGTCCATGGCGTCCACTCCACCTTCTCATCCAGTCACGACTCCGGCTCATCCTCATCCCAATGCGACGTCCCCATCCGATTTTCACTTTGGACTGTCGGCGATCCCGTTGTATCTTGTTACCACCCCATCCTCAATCGCTCGTCCGGCTCCTATTATAACCCGGTCCGCTCTCTTCCAGGCCAACACCTACTTCGTCACAGTAAAGGATACTAAAGAGATAGGCCAAATTGCAAAAGAATAGGACGGCCCTATATGTTCCCTGGGAATTGGCTAGCGATTTTTTGAGCTTAGCAATGAGCTCAAGAAACTCGTTCATTAATGAGGGTTGCGGATACAAATTGTTATATGGGAATACTAGCCCAAGTCCTAACTCAAAGTTTTCGCCTTCGCGTCTTTCTGCACCTATGAACGTCTCGGTCTCTTGGCAAGACAATAGGGTGTGGATCGAGTCATTCCCAAAAGCAGCATTAAACTATTCTTTACCCTCTGCATCCTCTTCCTTTACACGTACCCTCCTACCCTCCTTGTTTTGCTCCATCTCCATTCCGAAGGATCCTGCCATATTCATTTAGTAATTAAAAATTTTAGAACCAGTCTCCACGAAATTTCGAACCAGTCTCCACGAACTGCGACGCAGACCGCCCGGCATCAAAGGGCGTTTCCTTGATTTTTTGTATGTTCAGTTTGGAAATGAGTCAAAAAGAAAATTTTTCAGTCAGCGGAAAATGGCCCTCTCTTTCTTGGATTATTTCTCCAGACCTTCAATTTGCGTTCCACTAACCCTTTTTCTAGCACCCGCATTCCCATTTCTTCGTGAATCACCATGTCTCTTTCTTGGGTTCCTTCTCCATCTTCTGCTCGTATTCTCCACTTTTTGTTCCCACTGTTCTTGATCTTGATCAAGAGTCCTCGTTCCCTGGGCGTGGATTATCACTCGAGCTGCAACGGCACGTTCAGCTGTGGGGACGTTGAAGGCGTCGGCTATCCCTTCTGGGGTGGCAACAGAGCGAGCTTTTGTGGGTATCCCGAGTTGGAGCTCAAGTGCGAGAACGAAGGCAACACGACCATCGTGATACAGGGAGTGAAGTACCGAGTTCTGGGGGTGTATCCCAATTCTACTCAGGTACTGAGAATCGCGAGGGATGACTATATGCAGGGATTCTGTCCCACGAATTTCCTCAACACGACTCTCGACCCGTCGATGTTCCAAATCGCCGAGGACTACAACATCCTCACTTTCTTCTACGGTTGCCAACGGCTTCCCCAAGGTAACGAGGTTGTATTCTCGTGCCCTGTTCAGGGGGTCCCGTACACAGAGGGCTATGTGTTTCCACTTTTGAAGGTTAACGTTGTAGAGTGCTTCAAGACCGTGGAAGTCCCGGTTTCTTCGTATGATTGGAGTAACTTGGGGGATAGCTCGTCCAGTTTAAGTGACTGGCTGCAGCATGGTTTTGAGGTTCAGCTGAAGGTGGATAGTGAAGCATGTGTTGAGTGCACTCAATCGAACGGAGTTTGTGGTTACAATCCCACTGCCAATCGGACCACTTGCTATTGTCCTGACCAGTCCTTTGCTTCCAAAACTTGTGGTTCATCAACATCTGCTGAGACCCCAGAGGCAACAACCGCTACGTCTACACAAGGTGGTTCATCTTAACTTTTCCTTATCGCTCATTTTACTTTGCTGAGCAATTTGGGAGTGACGAAATGGGATCGAAAGCGAAGGGTAGAGGAAAATATGGGGGAAAATTAATAAGTCATTGTTTGGCAGAAAGAAAACGACAAGAGAATAACGCGGAGACAAAGTATTCAATTGGATCCCACAAGAAACAATATCAAATGAGGCCACTCTCGTCGCCTAATATGTGGTTTTCAGTTAGCTGAAGTTGTTCAGTGAGAGGGATTGCTGCGCATACTCTTTCCTTTGCTTGTTAATTAGGAAACAAACCGGTCATGCCCCTAAAGCTTGACAATCTCATTTTGCTGGGCATATCCTTCGCTGCAATGGAGTGCGGTCATCCTTGCTATGACAGACATGATCATGTTACTATTTAGACTCTTAAAACCTTATCATCCTATTTTCTGTTTTGATCATTTGGTTGATATTTGCGACCCACGAGCTCCGATTGTTTGAATACATTGAGTGAAGATGCTCCACATTTATTGTAAAATTTTGCAAATGTTGGGCTAGGATTACTCATTTGCTTCTTGACATTTTATTATGATCACAACCAAATGAAAAAAAGGAAGAAGAAAAACTACCTTTCCGAAAGTGTTGCTAAAATCTGATCATTTGTGTGGTTGAAATGTCTTTATAAAATTGCCAGATGTAAACTGTACAGATAATTAAATCTTAACATTATCAATGAACTTTTTTCTCATTATGATGGCACATATAAGTACTCTCTTCTATCCCCCCCTTGCAGTTGTATCTATTAGATTTCATAGAACTTTTAATTATGAAGGATCTTCTTTATCGAATACTAAAAATGTTTTTCCTGTTTTTCAGTTAATGTTTCATTTCTACGTGCTGTGGATAATGTCCTTCAGCTTTTCCAATTGCTTCTCCTTAGACTCGATTACTCTGCAAACAAAACTTCCCTTCTCTTAGGTTCCAAGATATCTTATTGGAACCTCATACATTGTGAGTTTGCGAAGCTGGAGGAATTGAAAGAAGAGTAAAGGAACTGTTGATGTTTCTATCTTTCTGCGATAGTTTGCTAGTGGCGTTCATGATACAAGAAGCTCCAAAATTTGTGCCTGAACATGAGCTGCCCAGTAACTTTAATTATGGAACGACTTCTAGTCAAGCCTAGAGGTCTGCTTAGAAGCCAAAGAGTTGAGACATGTCTAGAACATACAGCCCATTCCATTAGTGACGCAGAAAGTTTTATTTGTCTCTGCCTCTGGTACCACATTGTCGATCACATTTCATAGTGTTTGCTACGTTTATACCAGCAAGAAAATGTATCCTTTGCTGCCTTCCTGTGCATCCCCTGATAGCGCTAGAATTCAGGATTATAGCTAATGTCTATACTTGTTAGTCAATCAGCCACAGATCCATTTGCATGTATTTCCAATTTCTTCTAGTATGATGTCACTGTTTGATCCATGTTCAAGAGGAGGATAGAGCCAAACTGGTGAATTTGTAATTTTCTTCACTCAATGGTGGTATTTTTGGCTTCTTGAAACTGAGCGAGCTATAACCTCATGATGTGCCCCGATCTTTATCTCTTAAGACACTTTGAAATCACCTGTTTGCAATTTGTTGACACAATTTTCACTTTTGATGACTACTGTCTCAGGAAAACGAAGCAATCGACTGAAAATCAGAATAGGTAATTATATCAAGATTTTCTCTTCCACTTCTCTACACTTTTCTCTGCAATTCGTTCCGACTTTTTGACAGTAACTTGCGCCACTGCTCAATGGAATCGATATTTCTAATTCTTTTAAGCCTCAATAATGTGATGAAGTGAGATTGGTGTTAGAAAATATTTTTTTTTTTTTTTTTTTAGGAATAGCTACATCTGGAGCTGGAATTGGGATCGCCCTTATTTTAATGCTTTCTTGCATGAAGAAATCGATGATCAGAAAAATTGCAGACTTCATAAAGCAGTGGAGTGAACATTTCGATGATGAAATGAAAATTGAGGGACTCGTCTCTTCGAGAAGATACACCTACAAAGACATCAAGAAGATGACCAACTCTTTGAAGAAAAGTTAGGCGAGGGAGGCTATGGCTGTGTGTACAAAGGCAAGCTTTTAGACGGTCAACTTGTGGCGGTGAAGCTTCTAAAGAAGCTGAAAGGCGATGCGGAAGAGTTTTTCAATGAAGTTGCAAGCATAAGCAGGACTTCTCATGTCAATGTGGTTAGCCTCCTGGGGTTTTGTTTTAAAGGAAGCAAAAGAGCTTTGGTTTATGAGTTCATGCCCAATGGATCACTCGAAAAATTCATATTCAATGGAAGTAACACTTTGGAGGCAGATCAACAATTGAGTTGGGATACATTGTACCGGATTTCGCTTGGCATTGCTCACGGGCTAGAGTACTTGCATAAAGGCTGTAACATGAGGATCTTGCACTTTGACATAAAGCCTCACAACATTCTCCTTGACGGAAACTATTGCCCCAAGATTTCCGACTTTGGTCTTGCCAAAATTTGCCCAAGAGAAGAGAGCACCGTTTCAATGCTAGGTGCTCGGGGCACCATCGGATACATTGCTCCGGAGTTGATAACAAGGAACATTGGAGGGGTTTCTCACAAATCGGATGTGTATAGCTATGGCATGATGGTTTTGGAGATGGTAGGGAAGAGGAGAAATATTGAAGTCATGGTAGATCATACTAGTGAAATATACTTCCCTCATTGGATCCACCAACGCCTAGAGCTCCAAGAAGATCTTGGACTGTGTGGGGTCATGAACGAGGAGGACGAAGGGATTGCGAAGAAGATGACTGTAATAGGCTTATGGTGCATTCAGATTGATCCAAGAGCTCGACCATCTATGACCCAAGTTGTGAGAATGCTAGAAGGAAGTGTTGAGGCGTTGCAAATTCCTCCCAGACCAATGTCATCTCCCCCAAGATCGCTCGAAGCTTGTCTAGCTGAAAGTTAGTCCCTGCAGAATTGTGATGACTCGAGTTGGGTTTAATTCAATATCAAGTAGATGAGACGGACAGTTTTTTTTATACAGTATTAAAAGAAGCAACTGTAAACGGATTAATAATTATTGTGATCAAGTGTGTAGGTTGAATTTCTATGGTAAGATGCACGAACAAAAGTGAAATGTGCATTATTTCATAATATCAGAAGAGTTCGTCATTTATCCAAATAGAATTTAGACTGTGCAAGATCGATTACATGTTGAACAATTTTTATTGAATAACTTCCATTCGTGCGAGTCCAATTCACATGAACTCTTGAATTAAGTAAGCCTAATCCATATATCAAGTATAATGAGAGATACGTTAGAAGATCTTACTATAGACTACGCTAGAGAACCGGTTAAACAACAAATGTTAGCCTTGCAAAAGCGCCGACTTCCTTCGTGATTAATTAAGGGTGATAAGTGTCTTAGCAATTCCTTGTCATTTATGCTCAATTAATACTCGTTAACTATACATGTTCCTAAATATATTCCTCATATATATATTTGTGGAATTCTCCCATTCTTTTTCGAGGAGAAGAATGTAATAAAGAAAGCTCCAAGTCCAAGAAATTTATGAGGTTCTACTCTTATCTTGATCTTTTGAAGTGCATTAAGGAATCTCGGAATAATACGTGGTTTCCTGGCACTTGCAATGTGTCAAAAACGAAAGTCATTCTAGTAATTGTGCTAGAATCACATAACTAAATCATGGTTGTAGACACCCCAATTATTTGATATTGTCTTTCCAAATAGCGAAGATCTTCAAAAAGGTTGGAATTCATGAAATTTAAGAAAATTGGGCATTCGTGATATTGGTATATTAGGTTGATTCCACGTACCTCTCAGAATTACACATATATCTTATATCTTATTTTATAGTGCATATTCTTGATTGATTATATCTGTGGTTATGTTTATCTCATTACCATAAGTGGTCATCTTGTAAAGCTTGTAAATAGGCTCGTGTACTCTTTATTATTACACATTAAAATTTACAGAGATTCTTTAATTCTTATCTTCCACATTATTCTTAACTTGATATCACAGCCTCCTTTACTGAGTCAACTCTAATGCACCAAGTGCACTTCAAACTTGTCTGGTGCATCCGATGACTTGTAACAAAATAAATCCATCCCACCGCTCAATGGTGTTCACCCAAAGTGCACTTCGCACCTAGTGCATCCCATGACCCATAGCAAAATAAATCCATCATTGTTGCTCAACAACAGTGTTCATTTGAGTGTGTCATTCTCATATGAGAAATGTGGCATAGTGGTCGTGTCATCGAACTTTTCTTTTTTCATGGAGGTATTTTTTAATGCTGCACAGTAACTTTCGCTCAACAAAGTCCGGCATATATAGCTTACTATTGCCACGCTAGTCATATGGGCTGCGTTTATTCGGCTATTGTTTCGGTAGTAAAGTTGATGGTAAGCGGTGCATAAATTGAAATTTTGGCACACTATTTGAATTAATTTTCAAACTCAAGTTGATTTGTTTCAGTACACCTATGTTTGAGGGGATGTTAGCGATATTAGTATATTTACTTGATTATGCATATTTCTCAGGATTATGCATGTCTTCTTGATAGTGCATATCTTTGATTGTCTATCTTATTATGGTAGACAGCCATGCTGTAAAACCTACAAATAGACATACGTACTCTTTATTATTACACATTAAAATATTCAAAAATTCCTCAATTCTTATCTTCTGCCTTAATATTCTTAACTTTGAGATTTATTTTATTCTATTTTGGACCGACAAGTAAATGATCGTAAATGTAAAGGAATCGGAATGTAGGCACTTAAAATTAAACGTTGCGAGAAGAGAAAGGTAGAGGGACAGGAAATTTAAAGTGCTGAAAGGGTAAATATGCAGGAAACTCAATGATGAAAGTAAATAGGCAAGAAGAAGTGATCTGTGAATGATTATGGGAAACTATACCAGGATTATAACGTGGGTTTTCATATTTCACTAATACTGGTAATTTACAAACAGTTATGAATTTTGAATCTATAAAGTACGAAAAAAGTAGGTCTCTCGAAACTTTCTTTCATGGTAATACCCGCTTAATTACTTTAAAAAAAAGAAAAAAAATATGTGATACTCATAACTATGGCAACTAGATCCAACATATAAATAAGAAATTAAAGAAAAGGAGGAAAATGAATAAAACTGGGATTCACCACTTTAATTTTTATCGGATGATATAATGGCAAATTTGTCTCTTTAAAGAAAATATGGTAGATTTAGCCCCGGGGAGGATGTAGGCCCACTATAAATAAGGACTAACTTCGCTATGGAAGTCCACGATCGCTTTCGAAGTCTTCAATCATTGCAAGCATGGATTGGTGTAAATCGCTCTAACAGAGCATGGTGTAATGAATTCAAGAAAATAACCAAATCATTTTAATTTTGATTGTCCTAATAGAGATTGGTGTAAATCAATCGCTCATAGTGGCCTTTGTAAGGTCTTTGTGTATGGAGTTATTATTGCAGCGTACATTTAAGATCGACAATTCCTGACCGTGAAATATTTTACTGACATAATGGACCGACCAAATAAAATACGATTTGAAAAATAGCAGCGAGTTGTGATGGTTAGCATTTGTTTGGTGATATGATAAATGGATTTTGTTGCCACGTGGGCTCTAATTGATCCGCACAATACGCATGTTTTCTTTCTTTAACTAAGGGTACGCTTGTTTGAGCGAAATTCTTTTTGCAAATTAGTATTTCGAATTTTCACGTGTTTGATTTGTTGAAAATAATTGGTCAGCTAAAAATCATTTATGAACAAAGAAAATATGCATGCTTAAAATTAGGAAAATAAAATCTCTAATCTAAAAAGGGAAAAATCATTTTCTCCAAAAAGTGTTTTTCTTCATTGTGGAATTTTCCTCCAAACAAACACACCTCGAGTATGCCGATCATGTGCTTGTGCGTGAAGCGTTTGAAGAAATTGACACGTAAAATTTTAGACGCTCACACAATTAGTCTGTCTTTGGACCAGTGGTTAATGACCATGACAAGTTGTGATTAGTGTACTTGAATTTTTTATACAAATGGGATTGCTCGAATAAAGTTTTCAATAAAAATGAAAGTCAAACTAACATAGTCTTGAGTCCCAATTTAAGACTTTGACCGGATTATTTTTTAGCCGGTCCATTCTAAATTGCCACACACCCATCTTCTTCCTCACCAAGAGGAGCAAAGAAAATGCCAAACCACCACCTTCTCCGCTTTCTCTCCCCTTCTCTCTCCTTCTTTTTCTTCTTCGGGAGCGTTCATGGCGTCGTCCACTCCACCTTCTCGACCATTTGCGACACCATCTCATCCCCGTCCCAAAGTGGCAACATCCCCATATTCTGGACCGTCGGTGATTGCGCATTACCCTGCGGCTGGTCGGGCCACTATTGCTCGTCAATACAGCACTAGTCCAAGTCCTAAGTCAAAGCCTTGGTCTTCGTGTCTTCGGGCACCGAAGTCTTTGCCTTCGTTCACCTAGGAAAGGTCTCGGTCCCTTCGCAAGACGAGCTTCTCCTTGGTGTGTTGGATCGAGTCATTCCCAAAGCAGCATTGTTCTGTCCTCTGCATCCTTTTCTTTGCGTGTAACCTCCTTGTTTACTCCAACACCATCTCCCTTCGGATGGGTCTTACCATGTCGTGGTCCTCCCTCTTCTTGCTCTTCTTCACCTCCCTCCAATTTCACTTCGTGGTGCCAGCTTTTGGCTACTTCCAGCGGTTCCAAGACTGCGCTCCTTTTGTTTGCGGAGATCAACAAATCAGCTATCCTTTTAGGCATATAGAGCAACAAAGTTACCGTGGGTGTCCAGGATATGAGCTTGGCTATGACGGAGATTACCCGACCCTGTCCTATGGAGTCCCTGGAATATCCGGTGGTCCACATTAATAGGAACTCGCAGATCCTTGAGGTGGCAAGGATGGATTTATCATAAGATATGTCTTCAAACATATGTCAACACCATTTTGAAATTTAGAATCTTTGACTACACTTCCAGTCACCACAATTCCACCTTATTCTACGAATGCGACCCATCACCGATCCCTCGACATATTTTCGGTTCTCTTGTCCTGCAATTGGTGATTGCTACTTTGCTCTTGATGTGGACCTTGCAGACCCACTACACGAGCTATGCAACTTCCATGCCCTTGTACCAATTTCACAAGGTGAAGCTCCAGGTCAACCACCACCATCGGATGGCAGCCACAGTAATGCTACCATTAGTCGTGCTGCTACGGGTGAGTTCCAGAATGAAGGCTTTGAGATAACTTGGATCGCCGACACATCGCAGTGCGAAAATTGCAACAAATCAGGAGGAAGATGCGGGCATGACTGGGAATAGCTACATTCAATTTGTTGCTGCCCTAATGGAGCCTATTCGCCAACCTGCAACGGAACGCGATTTCTAGGAAGCTTCCCTTCGGGTTTGTATGCTTACTCTCAACTAATATGCGGTTTTCATTTAGCTAAAGCTGTTCAATGAGATGATTTTTTTGGCTTACCCTTTCCTTTGCTTGTTAATTGAAAAATGACCCACTCATACTCCTAAAGCCTGACAACATCATTTTGCTGGGCATACTCTTCCCTCTAATGAACTGCAGTCATCCTGGCTGACATATGATCATGTTACGATTTAGACTCTAGGTCTTAAAACTTTATCATCCCATCCTCTGCAACCTTTTCCACAAAAATAGTTAGATCTTTAGGTCGGTATTTGCAACCCGCAAGATCCAATGGTTTTAATACATTGAGTGAAGATGCTCCCAATTCACCGTAAAATTTTGCAAATGTTTGGTTAAAGCTACTTGTTTTCTTCTTGGGGTTCTATCCAAATAAAAGCAAAACTACGTCTCCACAAGTGATGCTAGAATCTTATCATTCGGTTGAAATATATTTACAAAATTGTTAGAGGTGAGCAGTACATATAATTAAATCTCTGTACTAACAATCAAATTTTGTTCATAATGATAGTGGAGAATTAAATACTAAAAAATGTATATCCTGTTATTCAATAATGTCCTTAAGCCTTTACCAAAAAAAAAAAAAAAAAAAATAATGTCCTTAAGCTTTTCCAATTTCTCTGCCTTAGCTTAGACTGTGGTCTCACCTACCACTGTAAACAAAACTCTCCGATCTCTTGGGTCCCAAGATATCTCATCAGAAACTAATAGATTTTGATGTTTCTATCGTTCTGCAATAGTTTGCTAGTTATCAATTGGATGTTCGTATTTGTAGAAGCATGAACATGCGCTGCCCACTTGTTTTTATCCGTGGAACGACTTTAATCAAGCCTATAGGTCCGCTTAGAAGCCAAAAGTGTTGGGACAAGTCCAGAATATGGCACCCATTAAATACGCAGAAAGTTCTTACCTGTCTCCGCCTCTGATACCACATTGTTCATCATATTGCAGAGTGTTTACTACGTCTAAAACAGCTTTTTTTTTTTTTTTTTTTTTTTTTTTTTTTGGTGCTGTCTTCATGTTCATCCCCTGATAGCTCTAGAATTCAGGATTTTAGCTGATGTCTATACTCGTTAGTCAATCAGGCGCAGATCCACTTGCATATGTTTCCAATTTATCTGGTAAGATGTCATTAATTGATCCATGAAAAGTTCAAGAAAAAATCAAGCCAAACTGGTGAATTTGTAATCTTTTCACTCGGTTTTGGTAACTTTTCTTTCTTGAAACAGAATGATCTATTACCTCATGATGTGCCCTGATCTTTAAATTTCTCAGACACTATGAAGTTATCAGTTTGCAATTCCTTGACACATTTTTCACTCTTGATGACTACTGTCTCAGGAAAACAAAACGTTGGACTGAACATTGGATTAGATGATTATTTTCAAGACTTTCTCTTCCACCGCTCTACGTCCTCCTCTGCTATCTGTGGCGACTTTTTGACAGTAAGCTTGCATCATTGCTCAATGGAATCAATATTTTCAAAACATCCTAGAAGCCTTGAAGAAGTGATGAAGTGAAATTGCTGTTAAAATTTTTTCTTCATTTTCGTAGGAATGGCTACTTTGGGAGCGGGAATTGGGATTGCCCTTATTTAAATGGTTTCCTTCAGGAAGAAACCGGTGATCATATTGTTTTTGGCTTTGATAAAGTATAGGTGTGAACATTTTGATGGCCAAATGAAAATTGATGGACTCGTCTCTTCGAGAAGATACACCTACAAAGACATCAAAAGGATAACTAACTCCTTCAAAGAAAAGCTATGTCGGGAAGGCTATGGCTGCGTGTACAAAGGCAAGCTTTGAGACGGTCAACTTGTGGCAGTGAAGCTTTTAAAGAAGTTGAAAGGCGATGCAGAAATTTTTTTCAATGAAGTTGCGAGCATAAGCAGGACTTCTCATGCCAATGTTGTTTGCCTCCTAGGGTTTTGTTTTGAAGGAAGCAGAAGAGTTTTGGTTTACAAGTTCATGCCCAATGGATCACTTGAAAAGTTCATATTTAATAGGAAAAACACTTCGGAGGCAAATCAACAATTGAGTAGGGACGCATTGTATCGGATTTCGCTTGGCATTGCTCACGAGGTAGATAATTTGCATAAAGGCTATAACACGAGGATCTTGTACTTTGACATAAGGCCTCACAACATTCTCCTCGACCGAAACTATTACCCCAAGATTTCTAACTTTGGTCTTGCCAAAATTTGCCCAAGAGAAGAGAGCATCATTTCAATGTTAGGTGCTCGGGACACTGTTGGATACATTGCTCTGGAGTTGATAGTAAGGAACATTGGAGGGGTTTCTCGTAAGTAAGATGTCTATAACTATGGATGATGGTTCTTGAGATGGTAGGCATGAGGAGTTATTGAAGTCATGGTAAATCATAGTAACGAAATATACTTCCTTGATTGGGTCCATCAACATTTGGAGCTCCTAGAAAGGGCTCGAGCTGCGTGGGATCACGAATGAGGAGGATGAAGAAATCATGAAGAAGATGATTGTAATAGGTTTATGGTGTATTGACCTGAGAGATTGACTGTGTATTACCCAAGTTGTGGAAATGCTAAAAGGAAGTGTTGAGGCCTTGCAAGTTCCTTCCAAACCAACTTTGTCATCTCCCTCAAGATCGCTCGTGGCTTGTCTAGCTGAAAGTTTGTTTCTGCAAAAGAGTAATTACTCGAATTGAGTTTAATCCATATTAAGTATAATGAAAGATATGTCATTTCATTAAAAAGCTTATTATAGAGTATGCTAGACAACCAGTAAAGCAACAAATGTTACTATTATAAATGCACCGACTTCATTCGTGATCAAGTGGAATCCGTGTCTTAGCTATTCCCAGTCATTTATGCTCAACTAGTAATCCTAAGATACTTGTTAACTATACGTGCTCCTAAATATATTCCTCACATATTATTTTGTAGAATCATCCCAGATTTCTTTTTCTTAAAAAATATGTAACAAATAAAACTCCAAGTCCAAGAAATTTTAGATATTCTGCTCTTATCTTGATCTATGAAATGTGTTCAAGAAATCTCATAGTAATTCGTGATTTCCTGACATTCATAATGCAGCAAAACTGAAAGTCATTTTCATTTTTGTGACTGTGCTAGAATCACTTAACTAAATCATGGTTGCAGACATCCCATTTACTCAAAATTATTGTTCTAAAAAGCGAAATTCTTCAAAAAAGGATGGAATTCATGAAACTTAAGAAAATTGAGGTTTATTTTATCATATTTTGGACCAGAAAATAAATGATTGCATAAGTAAAGGACACCCAGTGCAACCATTGAAAATTAAAGTTTGCGAGAAAGGTAAAGGACACGGGAAATTTAAAGTGTTGATAGAATAAATTTGCAAGAAACTTAATGATAAAAGTGAAGATGCAAGAATAAATGTTCCATGATTGATTGTGGGAATTTTTACAAGGACTATAACAGAGGTTTTTATATCTCATTGATAGTGGTTATTTTACAAACAATTATAAATATTTTATCCATAGATAACTTCCTACTATTATTGTTGATACCAAAAAAAAAAAAAAAATCAATTTTTATTATTAACGAGTAGTGAGCTCGGTTGACAGGTGTCAAGAGCAGAGTCTGGTCACAACAAAAGTTGAAAGTACAAGCTAAGTCAACAAGAGTAGCAGAGTACAGTATTGCTCATACTAGACGCTCTTGGCCATTCAATGCCTCCTTTATGGGCCAGATTCTACGGGGCCCAATCATCCACCAGTCTTGCTTCTAGAGGCCCATGTTACTTTCCTTTTGCATATGCAATGACCCTAAAAAAATTGAATAACAAGGTACGACCGAAAACATTGAACTGTAATAAAGATGAATGTCGCTAATAATGAACTATTGACACGTACCCAGATATTATCTTACACATTTTTTTTTTAAATGTTAAAATGTTGTGGAAGGAATCCATATTATATAAATCAAGCATATATCACCTAATTAAAAATTCTATTTGATCACTTGTTTACTTATGATGTAAATGACGTATAATTGCTATTCTCTTACTAGTTATGCATTCTTGCATAGTTGAGAAGATGATTCATGTTATACATTGCTGTTGAGACGTAAAGAGCCAAAGAGGCATTCAATAACAAGGACATCTAGAAATGGTGGCCAGGTGGGTTTTGCGATAAGCTTGAAATATGTGACATCCTAAATTTTCGTTCTATTCATTATGTTAGCAATCTTGTATAATATGAAAAAAAAGATCATATTAAAATTAAAGTAAGACATCATTGACATGTCAGATATTGGTCTTATGTTATATATATAAAAAATACAATGCCTAACGCATGCTTAGCATTTTATGATTTTCACATTAGATCAAGCATACATTGGATTATGTAAATTTCATGAGCATATCATTATAATTATAAAAGCGCCACTAAATTGATGAAATATTACGATAGTGCCATGAGTGGCAAGATTAATATATATTGGAAATGCCCAAAATGCCTTTAGGAGAAACAAACTTGAATTAACTTATACAGGAGCCTCCGTTATTATTTTTTTTCCCCTCATGATCACTGATATTTATCACATTTTTCAATCACCTTCTTTCTCTCTTTACTTAGAACCACAAGCTTTGCCAACTAAAGATAGCCATTTTTCACTCATTTATTTTACCACATCTCCTAAATTATCACCATATGGTTTAAACAAGAGATGACATTTCATTTTTTCACATCACCTTGAGCTTGGTTAATTAATGCATTAAATGTAAGAAACATGAGACTTATTTCCCATTTTCTTTCCAACCATCATCTTTCTCACTCATTTCTCATTCTTGTTCTTCTCTATCAAAACTTGAAGGCCTACCACTTAAACCTATTACATATCCATTCATTTTTAGAAATTTGCTAGCTAAGATCAATATATTCAGATTAGTGCGCTCCATTTAATCAAAGAGGATTATTTGAGATAGATCAAGCTATATGTTCACTCAAAGCTTTCCATCCAAGGCAAGTGAATATCTAGGGGTTGATCCACTTAGTACTTTTTGTCCTCGTTTGATTTTAGCTTGAATTTTGGATAATATCAATGATTACATGATAAAGTAAGAGGCAAGACTATATTGATGAATGATCTCAGGGAGTTAGCTGAATTTATTTTGTCAATAAGAATCCTTAAAAGTTTGAGGGTAAATATGTCACAATTGACATAAATATTATGAGAAAAAATTCACGATATCGCAGTGGGCATAGTTTGGAAAATTTTTGGGGTTCTTTTCCCAATTTTTTAGCTGGTTTTGTAGTTCTCGATTACTCATCCGAAACGGTTTTAATTGTTTCAGTTTTTTTGAAATCTATTACCCGGTTGTCTGGTTCATGTTATTGGGAAATTTCGATGTTGGCTGGCACACGTGTAATTAGGTTGCATATAATTTTCCCCATTTTTCAATTTTGAGTTGCATTAAATTTATTGTTAGAATTTTTGATTCAATTTTTGATTCAAAAACTTAAACTTATAAGTGGAGAGAGATTACATGGATATAAAGAATAAATGAACCATTTGGACAAATAATATTTGAGACTTTACCCATGATCACCACATATATAATGATTTGTGATGTAAATGGTCTTCATGGGAGCAATTCAACATGAGATCATATTCGAACTAGCATTGGAAGGTCATGGACACATCAACACGTCAGGAAAACTGAAAACTATGGCCGTCTGATAATTGATCCTTTAATCCGTGACGAACAGGATTACCAACATTAGGATGACGCAGGAATCGCAAATAAATCAAGGCATGTCACCAAATAGAATTCAGGCTAGACTCGATCAACATTATCAAACACGATAAGAGATTTACATGCAAGTCGACCCTAGATCGAGATCTTCACCTATCCTTTTCAAATGGCCGTTCCCACATTTATTCAATATCAACAACAATGGAACCAAGAATCTTTCCAACAGTTACTCAAGGAAAGCAGAATCTTGCGGTTTTAGCACAAATCGCACTGTCACAGGTGGCTCGGTTTCTGGCATAAAATATTCCAGAAACGGCAAAATCTTGTTGGGAAGATACAAAACCTTCAAGAACAAATTCATGGGATGCTTCCTTGGACAGATCAGGACTATACTTCAATGAAAAAGCTCGATTTGGATGCATATCTTAGATATACTTACAACATATGATTGATATTCTTTTTCTGGTCATCTATTCTTGTACAGTTGAGAAGAAGATTCTTGTAATCTGCTGTTGCTGAGAAATCAAGAGACAGAAAAGGCATTTAACAGCAAGGATGTCCTAGATACTACTAAGATATGCTTAGGGACACCTAACACGGGTGTTGACTAATTCTAGGACCGCATTGGGTTCTAAGTCATACTAAGGGGAGTGGGAACTCCAATTTTGAACAAGAACCCAGGGACATGTGCAACATAAATGTTTAATTTTTTTTTTTTTTTGGTGATCCAGGATCCGCTGGGCCCAACTTTTGCTTATGCTAATCGCCAACCCACGGCCCGTACAGTGTGTGGTGCACCTTGGACCAATTGTCAATACCGGGGGGAAGTTAGCATAGGACTTCATTACCATAGCCCCCTTAAGACGTGTTAGCAGTTGCGGAGTTTCGACCATGCGACCTTTGCGATAAAGTGCCAAAAGCCGAACTAACTCAGCTACCTATTGGTGGATATAAATGTTTAAATTTTGTTAGGACTAAAATTTGGTATTGGAAGGAAGAACCAGAAAAATCAATAATTAATTTGCGCTGCTTAGTAGGATTTGTTCTTAATGATTTGGTAGATCATAAATGTCAACATTTCAAAACGTTGGTGAGTCCTCCAACCTAATTGTAATTAAAGTTCGCTTTGACTAGGAATGTTTCATGGTTTGACCCTCAGGATTTTCTAGGGCAAAGTTGGTGAGGTAGCACGCCGCGGTGATAGGAGACGAGACCAATTCAAACCCTTCATTTGATTTTTCTACAAATGCTTTCGTCGCTCTCTGCCTACCTCTTTCTCCAATTTTGTGCCATCCTCTGCCTCTTTCCTATCCAAATGAATCTTTGAAACTTCAAGTGTGTGGCTAATTGTCACCAATTGGTCCTTATCATCATCAACATCACCGACTTAAGCTTTATCGGATGGTGCACAATATGAGGATTGCATGCGTTGGAATTGCGGGATGACCCAAATTGAGGTGTACAACCAAACTGAGTAACTTGGGAACCAGACTGGCCCACTTAGAAAATAGGTCCTTGGAACTGATTCTCAAAATTTGGAACCGGTTTAAACAAATTTGGGAACCAATTTCGAGTGAACACCCACCCGGCAACGAGATTGACCGGATCAGTTTGGGAACTAGTTTTGTAAGCCCAAAAGTCTAAAATCCTATTTTTTTCCCCTAATTTATAATCTTAGACTTGCATTTTCCTCTCGCACGGCGTTGGTTTGGAAACTGGTTTTGTAAGCCCAAAAGTCTAAAACCCAATCTTTTTTTCTTTGTTTCCCTTAATTTCTAACCTTAGAACTATGCTTTTTCCTCTCACACGGCACTAGTTTGGAAACTAGCTTTGTAAGCCCAAAAGTCCAAAACCCTAAATTTTTTTTCTCCTAGTTTCTAATCTTAGAATTGTGTTTTTCCTCTCACATGGTGCTCCTCCTTCGTTGTTCCCCTTCCTCGCTTGCTTCCCTCCCTCGCCGACTCACGGTTGCACTGCCCATCGCCAACTCATGGTCGCATCGTCCATTGCATAGGATTTTTGCTTTGTCTCATGATGTTTGTTTACGATAATTATGCTTGTGGATCCTTAATTTCGTTTAGTCAAAAAATTCATGTGCTTATTGATTACATGTGCTTAATGTTTCATTACAAATTAGGAGGATTACATAGTTTTCTCGCGTACTAATGTAAAATTTGAAATCGTATAAGATATTGAGCGGTTGTAAAACAGTTCTATTAGAAATAAGGTTGCCTAGAACTGAATAGGAAAAATAGGGTGATTTTAAAACATGGTTTAGAGCAAATAGGATCAAGCCCAAGGTCCAAATAAGGGGAATTGGTTAGAACATAGTTGAGTACAAGTTCTAAGTCTGGAACCTACCCATCCTAGACCCAATCACCTCTAGCCCAAACATTAGCTTCCCTTTCCGGATTTCTGGCGAACAAGAGTCCTATTGTGGCTATCTGAATTTGGAGACTGCGTGCAAAGACAAATACCCTGTCCTGAATTTCTCGGACAGTGAGTTCATCGTCAAGGATATCTTTTATGAGAACAATTCATTTCTCCTGGTTAATGCCCTCGTGTACCAGAATTCCTGTGGTGCTCCGTTGCGTAATATCAGCCTCGCAGGGACGCCTTTCAATCTCAGTTTTGCTAATGCCAATTTGTTCTTCTACTACAATTGCACCTCGCGGCCAACAGGTTTTACATATCCGGTGGACTGTGTTGGCAACTCAACCCACCATTCTTTTGCTTTCTTTTCCAGAGGAAGTATTGCAGGAAATGAATATTTATTCTGCCTTTGGCTCGTGCAATTCTGCAATTAGTGTACTTGTTGATGTTAATGCAAATATCAGTAGCTTGATGACAATGAATTACCTTGAGATTATGGAGATGGGGTTCCTTTTGAACTGGACTGCAATTAATTGCGACAACTGCGAGGGAAGGGGGGGACGGTGTGGATTCGAGAACAATAATTTGGTTTGCTTTTTGCCAAGATGGTCCTCGTTCTCAAACCTGCAACGATGGTAAGTGCGTAGGGGAGTCCATTTTCTGTTTTCGCTTCTTGACTTGAGTTTTCATATCTACTGTTTTGCATGATTATCAATTTCTATGAGCGGAGGACACTGTAAATTAAAACTCCGCTGCAACCTTCGCTGCCTTAATTGTCTGATCATGAGGTTCAGTTTGAATAATAGTCCAAGTCTTAGGTCGAGGTCCTGGTACTTCGTGGCTCATCGTCGGCTCCTCCACCTTGTCGGTCCTCTTGTCCTGTGTCTCGAGGTAATACTTTTCTCTCTCCATCTGGATGGAGTTTCTAACCCACTAAAAGGGACAATGCGACGTCAGTGTCCTTGCCCCGGATTTTCAAGGGGCAGTTGTGGGTCTCCACCCTTGGACGACGACGGCGACGACCATGGGGCTTCTATTAGTGAGGTCTTGAACAAAGCGTTGAGAGCGCCCGGATTGTGGACACATCGCGGTCAATGGGAAGATGGAAGTAGGCAAGGATTCACTTAGTTTTGCCCAGATAGAGCTTATTAGGATATTTAAATATTAAATTGTGTCTTGATCTAATAATTAAAATTTTTAAAACAGTGAGTGATGGTCCCACGAAACGAAAGTGAAAATGGCCCGGCATCAAAAAGCGTTTCTTTGATTTTTTGTACGTTCGGATTGAACATGAATCAAAAAGAAAATTTTTCACAGTCAACAGAAAATGGTCCTCTCTTGCTTGCATTATTTCTCCGGACCTTCATTTTGCGTTCCACTTCCCCTTTTCCTAGCATCCGCATTCCCATTTCTTCGCGAATCACCATGTCTCTTTCTTGGGTTCCTTCTCCATCTTCTGCTCGTATCCTCCACTTTTTGTTCCCACTGTTCTTGATCTTGATCAAGAGTCCTCGTTCCCTAGGCGAGGATTATCACTCGAGCTGCAACGGCGCGTTCAGCTGTGGGGACCTTGGAGGCATCGGCTATCCCTTCTGGGGTGGCAACAGAGCGAGCTTTTGCGGGTATCCCGAGTTGGAGCTCAAGTGCGAGAACGGAAGCGACACGACCATCGTGATGCAGGAAGTGAAGTACCGAGTTCTGGGCGTGTATCCTTATCCTACTCTGGTACTGAGAATCGCAAGGGATGACTATATGCTGGGAATCTGTGCCACGAATTTCCTCAACACGACTCTCAATCCGTCGATGTTCCAAATCGCCAAGGGCTACACCAACGTCACTTTCCTCTACGGTTGCCAATCGGTTTCCCCAACTTTCTTGGGCCAATTCTCGTGCCCTGTTCAGGGGGGTCCGTACACTGCGGGCTATGTGTTTTCAGGGTCGAGTGTTGGCAATGCAGACTGCTCCAAGAGCGTGGTAGTCCCGATTTCTTCAAATTATGAGAGTTACTTGAAAAATAGATCGTCCAGTTTAAGCGACCTGCTGCAGCATGGTTTTGAGGTTCAGCTGAAGGTGGATGGTGAAATATGTGGTGAGTGCATTCAATCGAACGGAGTTTGTGGTTACAATACCACTGCCAATCGGACCACTTGCTATTGTCCTGACCAGTCCTTTGCTTCCAAAACTTGTGGTTCATCAACATCTGCTGAGACCCCAGAGGCAACAACTGCTACGTCTACACAAGGTGGTTCATCTTAACTTTTCCTTATCGCTCATTTTACTTTGCTGAGCAATTTGGGAGTGACATAATGGGATGGAAAGCGAAGGGTAGAGGAAAATATGGGGGAAAATTTATAAGTCATTGTTTGGCAGAAAGAAAACGACAAGAGAATAACGCGGAGACAAAGTATTTAATTGGATCCCACAAGAAACAATCTCAAATGAGGCCACTCTCGTCGCCTAATATGTGGTTTTCGGTTAGCTGAAGTTGTTCAGTGAGAGGGATTGCCGCGCATACTCTTTCCTTTGCTTGTTAATTAGGAAACAAACCCGCTCACGCCCCTAAAGCTTGACAATCTCATTTTGCTGGGCATATCCTTCGCTGCAATGGAGTGTGGTCATCCTCGCTATGACAGACATGATCATGTTACTATTTAGACTCTTAAAACCTTATCATCCTATTTTCTGTTTTCATCATTTGGTTGATATTTGCGACCCACGAGCTCCGATGGTTTGAATACATTGAGTGAAGATGCTCCGCATTTACTGTAAAATTTTGCAAATGTTGGGCTAGAATTACTCATTTCCTTCTTGAGATTTTATTATGATCACAACCAAATGAAAAAGGGAAGAAGAAAAACTACCTTTCCGAAAGTGTTGCTAAAATCCGATCATTTGTGTGGTTGAAATGTCTTTATAAAATTGCAAGATGTGAGCTGTACAGATAATTAAATCTTAACATTATCAATGAACTTTTTTTCTCATTATGATGGCACATATAACTACTCTCTTCTATCCCCCCTTGCAGTTGTATCTATTAGATTTCATAGAACTTTTAATTATGAAGGATCTTCTTTATCGAATACTAAAAATGTTTTTCCCCTTTTTCAGTTAATGTTTCATTTCTACGTGCTGTGGATAATGTCCTTCAACTTTTCCAATTGCTTCTCCTTAGACTCGGTTACTGCTGCAAACAAAACTTCCCTTCCCTTGGGTTCCAAGATATCTTATTGGAACCTCATAGATTGTGACTTTGCGAAGCTGGAGGAATAGAAAGAAGAGTAAAGGAACTGTTGATGTTTCTATCTTTCTGCAATAGTTTGCTAGTGGTGTTCATGATACAATAAGCTCCAAAATTTGTGCCTGAACATGAGCTTCCCAATAACTTTAATTATGGAACGACTTCTAGTCAAGCCTAGAGGTCTGCTTAGAAGCCAAAGAATTGAGACATGTCTAGAACATACAGCCTATTCCATTAGTGACGCAGAAAGTTTTATTTGTCTCTGCCTCTAGTACCACATTGTCGATCAAATTTCAAAGTGTTTGCTACGTTTATACCAGCAAGAAAATGTATCCTTTGCTGCCTTCCTGTGCATCCCCTGATAGCACTAGAATTCAGGATTATAGCTAATGTCTATACTTGTTAGTCAATCAGCCACAGATCCATTTGCATGTATTTCCAATTTCTTCTAGTATGATGTCACTGTTTGATCCATGTTCAAGAGGAGGATAGAGCCAAACTGGTGAATTTGTAATTTTCTTCACTCAATGGTGGTATTTTTGGTTTCTTGAAACTGAATGAGCTATAACCTCATGATGTGCCCTGATCTTTATCTCTTAAGACACTTTGAAATCTGTTTGCAATTCGTTGACACATTTTTCACTTTTGATGACTACTGTCTCAGGAAAACGAAACGTTGGACTGAAAATCGGAATAGGTAATTATAGCCAGATTTTCTCTTCCACTTCTCTACATTTTTCTCTGCAATTTGTTTCGACTTTTTGACAGTAACTTGCGTTGCTGCTCAATGGAATTGATATTTATAATTCTTAGAAGCCTCAATAATGTGATGAAGTGAGATTGCTATTAGAAAATATTCTGTTTTTTTTTTTTTTTTTTTTTTTAGGAATAGCTGCATCTGGAGCTGGAATTGGGATCGCCTTATTTTAATGCTTTCCTACATGAAGAAACCAATGATCAGAAAAATAGCAAACTTCATGAAGTAGTGGAGTGAACATTTTGATAATGAAGTGAAAATCGAGGGACTTGTCTCTTCAAGAAGATACACCTACAAAGACATCAAGAAGATGACCAACTCTTTTGAAGAAAAGTTAGGCGAGGGAGGCTATGGCTGCGTGTACAAAGGCAAGCTTTCAGACGGTCAACTTGTGGCGGTGAAGCTTCTAAAGAAGCTGAAAGGCGATGTGGAAGAGTTTTTCAATGAAGTTGCAAGCATAAGCAGGACTTCTCATGTCAATGTGGTCAGCCTCCTGGGGTTTTGTTTTAAAGGAAGCAAAAGAGCTTTGGTTTATGAGTTCATGCCCAATGGATCACTCGAAAAATTCATATTCAACAGAAGTAACGCTTTGGAGGCAGATCAACAATTGAGTTGGCATACATTGTACCAGATTTCGCTTGGCATTGCTCACGGGTTAGAGTACTTGCATAAAGGCTGTAACACGAGGATCTTGCACTTTGACATAAAGCCTCACAACATTCTCCTCGACGGAAACTATTGCCCCAAGATTTCTGACTTTGGTCTTGCCAAAATTTGCCCAAGAAAAGAGAGCATCGTTTCAATGCTAGGTGCCCGGGGCACCATCGGATACATTGCTCCGGAGTTGATAATAAGGAACATTGGAGGGGTTTCTCACAAATCGGATGTTTATAGCTATGGCATGATGGTTTTGGAGATGGTAGACAAGAGGAGAAATATTGAAGTCATGGTAGATCGTTCCAGTGAAATATACTTCCCTCATTGGATCCACCAACGCCTAGAGCTCCAAGAAGATCTTGGACTGTGTGGGGTCATGAATGAGGAGGACAAAGGAATCGTGAAGAAGATGAGTGTAATAGGTTTATGGTGCATTCAGATGGATCCAAGAGCTCGGCCATCTATGACCCAAGTTGTGAAAATGCTAAAAGGAAGCGTTGAGGTGTTGCAAATTCCTCCCAGACCAATCTGGTCATCTCCCCCACGACCGCTCGCAGCTTTTCTAGCTGAAAGTTCGTCCTTGCAGAATTGTGATGACTCGAGTTGGGTTTAAATCAATATCAAGTAGACGAGATGGACAGTTTTTTATACAGTATTAAAAGAAGCAACTGTAAACGGTTTAATAATTATCGTGATCAAGTGTGTAGGTTGAATTTCTATGGTATGATGCACGAACAAAAGGGAAATGTGCATTATTTCATAATATCAGTAGAGTTCATCATTTATCCAAATAGAATTTAGACTGTGCAAGATCGATTACATGTTGAACAATTTTATTGAATAACCTCCATTGGGGTGAGTCCAATTCACATGAACTCTTCAATTGAGTAAGCCTAATCCATATATCAAGTATAATGAGAGATACGTTAGAAGATCTTACTATAGACTACACTAGAGAACCGGTTAAACAACAAATGTTAGCCTTGCAAAAGTGCCGACTTCCTTCGTGATTAATTAAGGGTTATAAATGTCTTAGCAATTCCTTGTCATTTATGCTCAATTAATACTCGATAACTATACATGTTCCTAAATATATTCCTCATATATATATATATATATATATATATATATTTGTGGAATTCTCCCAGATTTCTTTTTCTAGGAGAAGAATGTAATAAACAAAGCTCCAAGTCGAAGAAATTTCTAAGGTTCTACTCTTATCTTGATCTTTTGAAGTGTATTTAAGGAATCTCGGAATAATACATGGTTTCCTGGCACTTTCAGTGTGGCAAAAATGAAAGTCATTCTAGTAATTGTGCTAGAATCACGTAACTAAATCATGGTTGTAGACACCTCAATTATTCGATATTATTTTTCCAAAAAGCGAAAATCTTCAAAAAGGTTGGAATTCATGAAATTTAAGAAAATTGAGCATTCGTGATATTGGTATATTAGGTTGATTTCACATACCTCTCAGAATTACACATATATCTTATATCTTATTTTATAGTGCATATTCTTGATTGATTATATCTGTGGTTATATTTATCTCATTACCATAAGTGGTCATCTTGTAAAGCTTGTAAATAGGCTCATGTACTCTTTATTATTACACATTAAAATTTACAGAGATTCTTTATTTCTTATCTTCCATATTATTCTTTACTTGATATCTAAGCCTCCTTTACTGAGTCAACTCTAATGCACCGGGGCACACTTCAAACTCACTTGGTGCATCCCATGACTTGTAACAAAATAAATCCATCCGCCGCCCAATGATGTTCACCTAAAGTGCACTTCGCACCTGGTGCATCCCATGACCCATAGAAAATAAATCCATCATTGTGTTACTCAATAACAGTGTTCATTTGAGTGCAAAGTATACTTTCCTCATTCGGCCCACCAATGTCTAGTGCTCTGAGAATATCTTGGCTGCACGGGATCACGTATGAGGAGGAAGAAGGAATTGCAAAGAAGATGGTTGTAGTAGGCTTATGGTGCATTCAGATCGATCCAAGAGCTCGACCTTGTATGACTCAAGTTGTGGAGATGCTAAAAGAAAGTGCCGAGGCCTTGCAAATTCCTCCAAAACCATCCTTGTCATCATCCTCAAGATTGCGGGAGGCTTGTCCATGTGAAAGTTCTTCTTTGCAAGAGAGTAATGACTCGAGTTGTGGTTATTCAATTTCACTTATAGTAGACTAACATTGTTTGTAATAGAGAATATAAAAACACTAAAAAAGGCTGTCAACATTTTAACTAATGACTATTGAGCTTTTCATGAACTTGTGATCAAATGTCTAGATTAAATTCCTATGAGTATGATGGAAAAGCAAAGAAGCGAAAAGTGCATTATTTCATATTATCAATATAGTTTGCCATTTATCCAAATAGGAATTATATTGTGCAAAATAGCTAACATGTTGAACATTTTTTATTGAATACCCTCCGTTGTGAACTCTTGAATTGGATGGGCCTAATTCATTTAACGAGTATAGTTGAGAGATTTGTCATTTTGTTTAAAGATTTTATCATGGATTATTCAAAAGAATTAGTTAGGCAACAAATGTTAAGAGTTGTAAATGCATCGACTTCCTTCCTTGCGGTTGTGTGGCAGTCGTGCGGCTGTCATGCGACAATCGTGCGGCGATCGTGCGGCTGTCGTGTGGCGGCCAAGGCACTACTAGATACATTGCTCCAGAGCTAATCATAAGGAACATCGGAGGGGTTTCTCATAAATCAGATATCTATAGCTACGACATGATGGTTCTGGAGATGGTTGGTAGAAGCAAAAACATTGAAGTCACAGTACATCGTACTAGCGAAGTATACTTTCCTCATTCGGTCCACCAATGTCTAGTGCTCCGAGAATATCTTGGGCTACACGGGATCACGAATGAGGAGGAAGAAGGAATCGAAAAGAAGATGATTGTAGTAGGCTTATGGTACATTCGGATCGATCCAAGAGCTCGACCTTGTATCACTCAAGTTGTGGAGATGCTAAAAGGGAGTGTCAAGGCCTTGCAAATTCCTCCAAAACCATCATGGTTATCATCCTCAAGATTGTTGGAGGCTTGTCCATGTGAAAGTTCTTTGCAAGAGAGTAATGACTCGAGTTGTGGTTATTCAATTTCACTTATAGCAGAATAAGCTAGTTTGTAATAGAGTATATAAAATCACTAAAAAAGGCTGTCAACATTTTAATTAATGACTATTGAGCTTTTCATGAACTTGTGATCAAATGTCTAGATTAAATTCCTATGAGTATGATGGAAAAGCAAAGAAGTGAAAAGTGCATTATTTCATATTATCAATATAGTTTGCCATTTATCCAAATAGGAATTATATTGTGCAAAATAGCTGACATGTTGAACATATTTTATTGAATGACCTCCATTATGAACTCTTGAATTGGATGGGCCTAATTCATTTAACGAGTATAGTTGAGAGATTGTCATTTTGTTCAAAGATTTTATCATGGATTATTCAAAAGAATTAGTTAGGCAACAAATGTTAAGAGTTGTAAATGCACCGACTTCCTTCCTCACGGTCGTGCGGCGGTCATGCAACGATCATGCGGCAGTTGTGCGGCTGTCGTGCGATGATCGTGCAACGGTCGTGCGGTGGTCGTGCGATGATCGTGCAACGATCGTGCGGCGGTCGTGTGATGATCGAGGCACTGTTAGATACTTTACTCCAGAGCTGATCATAAGGAACATCGGAGGGGTTTCTCATAAATCAGATGTCTATAGCTACGGGATGATGGTTTTGGAGATGGTCGATAGAAGGAAAAACATCGAAGTCACCGTAGATCGTACTAGGGAAGTATACTTTCCTCATTCGCTCCACCAACGTCTAGTGCTCTGAGAAGATCTTGGGTTGCATGGGATCACGAATAAGGAGGAAGAAGGAATCGCAAAGAAGATGATTGTAGTAGGCTTATGGTGTATTCAGATCGATCCAAGAGCTCGACCTTGTATGACTCAAGTTGTGGAGATGCTAAAAGGAAGTGTCGAGGCCTTGCAAATTCCTTCAAATCCATCCTTGTCATCATCCTCAAGATTGCTGGAGGCTTGTCCATGTGAAAGTTCTTCTTTGCAAGAAAGTAATGACTCAAGTTGTGGTTATTCAATTTCACTTATAGCAGACTAACGTAGTTTGTAATAGAGTATATAAAAACACTAAAAAAGGCTGTCAACATTTTAATTGATGACTATTGAGCTTTTCATGACCTTGTGATCAAATGTCTAGATTAAATTCCTATGAGTATGATGGAAAAGCAAAGAAGCGAAAAGTGCATTATTTCATATTATCAATATAGTTTGCCATTTATCCAAATAGGAATTATATTTTGCAAAATAGCTGACATGTTGAGCATATTTTATTGAATGACCTCCATTATGAATTCTTGAATTGGATGGGCCTAATTCATTTAACAAGTATAGTTGAGAGATTCGTCATTTTGTTTAAAGATTTTATCATGGATTATTCAAAAGAATTAGTTAGGCAACAAATGTTAAGAGTTGTAAATGCATCGACTTCCTTCTTGATAAAGTGTCATCAATGTGTTAGCAATTCCTTGTTATCTTAATCAATGATCTTAAGGCTAAGCAAGGTAGTCTCCTTTTCGTGTTGACGTTAAACCGAACCCTTTTTGGTCAAGCCTGGTCGTCTCCTTTCCATTCCAATGTTAGAATGCACTCGATGATATGGGAAGATGTGATATCAGCTTGCAGGAAGTTTTGAATCGAGGGTTTGATGTTCAATGTGGTGACCAAGCCGAGTGGTCGGCATGCACTTTTCTGGCGATTCTTATGGCAGCAACTCCTCTCCTACAACATCTAGTGTCACGTGTTATTGCATGGCAACCCTACGCTCATACCTACAGTGACCTCGCATGTTCTTTCAGTAGCATTCCCGGGTGAGCTTTCTCAACTTTATTAGGCAGGTTTTTGTTTCTATAGGTGCATCAGATTCTATTATCAACCATGTAGAATATGCACAAAATCACTAAACCTTGAGCTTTTGCAGAGTCAATTTCTATTAGGGCCTCAAAGATCATATGGATGATAGGCCCCGAGAATTTGTACGGAGAAAACTCAATTGGATGGAATGTGATCCACTTGTTTCTTTTGCTAGAAATTTGATGGTGCCGTACTTGTTTTGTCTTCCTCCAACTAAGAATGTCATGCGACAAGGATGAGTTTTTCATGACTTTTCTTTTTGGTGGCGCAAAGCAAGAGGAAATTTCAAGTTATTTACTACTTGGCGATGAATTTTTCATGAGAGTTATTAGAATATTTAATTAATAAATCACGCATTCATTTAATAGTTTAAACTTTGAGAATAGCTAATAATGATCATGCAAAATCTCATATGATATTGGAGTTATTGCTCTTAAGTTCAAATTTTTCCAAGCCTTATTTTGTCTCCATAATTAAATTTCCACGATTAGTACTAGGCACAAGATTAAGCGTGAGGGAGAGTGTTAGAATATTTAAATAATAGACCACGCCTTCATCTAATAATTAAAACTTTTAAAATAGTTGGCAATTATTTCACAAAATCTCACAAGAGAGACTCGTTTTCGCTGACTAGTCACGAAGATTTGTATAATGGGAGGTTTGTTCCTAATTGTAATTTAGAGGTCCTTTTTACTAGGAAGTTTCATGGTTTGATCTTTAGGATTTTGTGGAGCAAATTTTTTGCAAATATTCTTCATTGGTTGTTTGAATAATGCACGCATCAGACCACATTCTGCCTCACTTGGTATTTGCTTCGAAGTTGAAGAACTAGCACTTGATAGTGATGAGAGTTTGGACCAATTCAAACCAACTCCATTTGATGCTTCTAGAAATGCTTTCCACACTCTCTCCTGCCTCTTTCTCCTATCCTCTGCGATCCTCTGCCTCCTTCCGGTCCAAATGAATCACCAAAAGTTCATCTTCGACAGGGATAATGCTTTGGACATACATCAACAATTGAGTTGGGACACATTGTACCTATTTTGGTTGGCATTGCTCATGGGCTAGAGTACTTACATAGAGGCTACTGAATGAGGAACTTGCACTTTGACATAGAGCCGCACTACATTCTTCTGGTCCAAAACTATTGTCCCAAGATTTCTGACTTTGGTCTTCCCAAAATATGCCCTAGACAAAAGAGTATCATGTCAATGCTAGGTGCTCAGGGCACACCTGGATACATTGCTCCAGAGCTGATCATGAGGGACATTGGCAGGGTTTCTTACAAATTGAATGTCTATAGCTATGTTATGATGGTTCTCGAGATGGTTGACAGAAGGAAAATATTCAAGTCACGGTAGATCATACTAGCCAAATATACTTCCTTCATTGGGCACACCAATATTTGGAGCTCTAAGAAGAGCTTGGGTTGCATGGGATCACGAATGAGAAGGATGAAAGAATAGCGAAGAAGATGATTGTAATAGGCTTATGGTACATTCAAAACTATTCGAGAGCTCGACCATCTATGACCTAAGTTGCAAAGATGCTAAAAGGAAGTGTTGAAGCCTCACAAATTCCTCCTATAACATCCTTGTCATCTCCCTCAAGATCGCTCGATACTTGTTCGAATGATTGTTTGTCTCTGTAAAACAATAGTGACTTGAGTTGGGTAAATCTAACATCAAGAATACGGGACTTACATAGTTTGTAATACTAGTATATAAAAGAAGATGCACCAAAAAAAAAAAAGTGAAAAGGGCATATGAAATAATAAATTGAGATTGTCATTTGTCCAAATATGATATAATTTGTCATTTCTCATGAACTCTTGAATCGAATAGGCCTAATCCATTTATAAGCATAGTAGAGAGATATGCCATTTCATATAATTCTTATTATAGACTACACTAGAGAATTACTCAAGCAACAAATGTTACAATTGTAAACGCACTAACTTCCTCCGTGCTTAAGTGTGATCAATTCATCTTCTTGCGCCAAACTTAGACAAGTCTGAAGCTCAACTTAGGCCGACAGAACTCGGCCTAATCTTGATTTCTCTCAATCACACGGTCCTATCCATTTTAAACCACACCCCACTCCCCCAGCTCTCTCTCCTTCGAAATAGTAAGGAATGGTGATAGGTGTTGTGTGAATTTAGGCTTGTCCCGACCTACCTCTCGATAGAGAGGAAAGTAGGCTTAGAAGTATTGCTTAAAGGACGGGCCTTTGGCCCATGATTTAAATGTGGGCTCTCTCAAACCCATACTTCACGTGATGTCGAGTGTTCAAATTAATGGTATAAGAATTCTTTTTAAAGAATGAGTCGCCACTAGTTTATTAGGGTCAGCTAAAAACCAAGTGAAGTGCGGGAGCATTCTTCACTTCCTACATAACCAAATGATCTAAGGTCAGAGACTTGATTACGCTAATTAGTGCTCTTTTTGCATCTAATTTTGTTCATTTCAAAAAAGACTTTCATCAAGCCGTCCGGATTGATTTTATACTTATTCACTAACATGTGAGGTGATTACACGAGTACACAATCATTAACATAATAATCAGTAATCCAGGAGCACATAAAAAATAAATTACATGGATAACAAGGACCTAACACTAAGGAATAAGATAAATGCCAATCCTAACTAAACTCAAGGGAAGCCAAAATTAATGTATTGATATTGGGCAACCAAAGGCAATTGTCCTTAAGGACAATCGAAACTCTAAAGTAAAGCCTTAAGGGTATGTTCAATTTTTTAGCACAAATTTTAGAGTCAAAAGGCTTTAGAATTTTTTGAATTTTTTTATTAATTTTTTTTTTAGAAATCTTCACAAATTTTGTTGTTCTCCAAATTTTCTGAATTTTAAAGATTTTTCTGAATTTTTGAATTTTTTTGAAAATTTATTAATTGTTTAAAAATAATTTTCAGAAACTTTGAATTTTCTAAAAAAATTTGAATTTTCGAAATTTTTAAACCCATTTTATGATTTTTTAGTATTTTTTCTTGTTATTAAATAATACTCTTTTTCTTTTCCTTTTAATTTAATTTTTTAATAATTTATTCTTTAATATTAGGAAAATACCACCAAAAACCCTAAACTATACACAAAGTGACAAAAATACCCCAAACTTTTTTTGCATCACCAAAAACCCCAAATTTTGCCATCCGTGACACATTTACCCCATTGAGGGTATTTTCGTCTTTTTTTGTTTTTTCCTTTTTTGTTTTTTTTTTCTCTTCCCTTCATCGGCTCCGACGGAGGGAAGTTGGCATCCGGCGAGGGCTGCCCTCGCCCTCGCCTGGGTTGGGTGAGGGCCTCCCTCGCCGGATCCGGCGAGGGCACCCTCGCCCGAAGGCAAGGGCGGCCCTCGCCCGACGCGGCGAGGGCCTCGCTCACCTACGTCGGGCGGCCCTCGCCGACCCGGGCGAGGGCTGCCCTCGCCTGACGCCGAGCGAGGGCCACCCTCGCCTGGGTCGACGTCGGCGAGGGCAGCCCTCGCCGGACGCCGGCTTCCCTCCGCCGGCTCCGACGGAGGGAAGAGAAAAGAAAAGAAAAAGGAAAAAAAAAAAAAGAAGAAAATGTTTTTAAAAGGAAAATGACCAAAATACCCCTAAGATTTAGGGTAAATGTGTCACGAAATAAAAGTTCGGGGTTTTGTGTCACAAAAATAGTTTGGAGTAAATGTGTCACGGATGGCAAAGTTTGGGGTTTTTGGTGGTGCAAAAAAAAAAAAAATTTGGGGTATCTTTGTCACTTTGTGCATAGTTTAGGGTTTTTGGTGGCATTTTCCCTTAATATTATTATATTCGTGAAAACGGGTTTTGATCGGGTTTACCCGATTCGACTCGCTAACTTGATCCTTCGACCCGAATGCAAACTACTCAAATAAAACCTCATTCTTTAATACATATTTTTATTCTATTTTTTCCTTTTTTCTTTTTTTCTTTTATTTTTCTGGTCTTCTTCCTCTTTGTGTGGCTCCTTTTCTTTCTCGACGGCTTCCCCTGCATCGAAGCCACACTACCGCCCAGATGAGCCCTTGCCGACGTTCGGACCATTGCTAGACCACCACCCAATGTCAGTCGTCTGGCTTGACTAACACCCACCATTGTCGGCCACTAGTTGGCCGGAGGTCATAACCATTGCCGAAATACTTCCAACGAAAGATTTTCAAGCCCTAAAATTTCGTATGACCAAAACTCTAATGATTCAAGTACTAACACCAGCATGAGCAAATGACACAATGGAATGGGCTTCAATTTGAACAAAGACGACACCACATAAACGAACCTCATAAAAACCATTTCTCAATCTCGCTTTGACATTTCATCAAACATATAGAATGCATTGGCTAAAGGGAGGACCTAGGCTCATTCGGGATTCGGGTTTAGGCAAAGATTGGTCATACTAGACAGGATTAACACTCGAGACTAACTTAGGGACGAATCTTCAGCATTTAGCACCAGTAACCTTAAAATCACAAATCTCGGCCAAAACAAATCACATGAACCCAGACCTCACTTAGACATTTTAGCGAACAGCTGATGCACACTACTGAACAAGGGACTTCGGACTTGCTAGGGACTTAATCGATGGACCAAAACTCCTAACGATGCATGCTAGGACATAGAGAAGCTTTAATGGACGACCGACGGTACCGAAGTTCGCACGAACTAGTCGGCCGCGAGCTCCGGGCCGAAGCCCCAAAAACAGGGCACAAGGATTCGGGGAAGACCTACCTGGTTCAGATGCAACACTACGAGGGACAGCGAGCACCGAATAGACCTCAGGCAATGGTGAAATACTCTTTCGAGCTCGCTTTCCCTTTCTCTCGAGCTCACCCTCTCTCGGTTTTGCTCTTTGGGTTCTAACCGGCAGAAAAATAGAGCTCCTCCTCTCTCGCTGCCTTCTCTCCCTTTATCCCTCTCCCGGCTTTTCTCTCTCCTCCAGGGCGACGCCAGCTAGCCCCGTACCATACGAAATTCCCTACGCTGGCGTCGCACGCAACGCTCGTCGCCAACGTCCTCGCCGTCCTCGCTTCACGTACAGCCGTCGTCCTTCCCCGTCCGTCGTCGAGCCAGCGGCCAGAGGGAGAGAGGAGAAAGAAGAGAAAGAGGCTGGGCCGGCGGAGAAGAACCTGGGCCGCGTGGATTAGGGGGGGAGGAAGAAAAGAGCAAAAGAGGAGTGGGCCGGGCTGGGAAGGAAAAGGCGCTGGGCCGGCCCACTCAGGAGAGAAAAATGAAGAAGAAGTGGGTTGGGCTGGCCTCGAGGAATGAAGAAACGGAAGGAAGAGAAGAGAGGGCCGGGCAAGCCTATCCCTGGCCCGGCCCTTTTCGATTTTATTTTACAATATTAATTTTTTAAAGAAAAATTTTAAATTTTTTAAAGAAAAATTTTAAATTTTTCAAAGATTTTGACTAGCTAATACTAGTAATGCAAATGTTCCTAATGTCCATATGCAATGCAATCTAATGGAAATTATTTTGCTATAAGTTAAAAATTAATCCTTAATCTTTTACACGATTAAGTCTAAAGTAGAAAGGCAAATTTTAAGTGTTATCAGGCTAACTTGAAATAAGGGTAAATTTTTCAAACCAAAAAAATAAAATAAAATTTGGGTAAGTCGAGCTCGACTAGGAAAGGAATCACCTTGAGTGATTTTAATTGAATTTGGAGAGAGAGAGGTCTCACAGTTCACAAATAGTAAGGCAAAATGGGAGCAAGCCTTCATTTCTTTGTGGGAGAGAGAGATCATGGGAAAAGAAGGGGACTCGATCGATAGCAGAGTCGCTCCTAGTTTTGGATGTTCCTAAACCCTGCTCCCATCTTTCATCTTGCTTAGCGCGATGAGCAATTTTGCCTCTATACTTCCACAATTCAAAAATTTTGTGATGTGAGTCCACTAACGCTTTCTTGCCATTATGTCAATATATCTATGCCTCGATTTTATCTATAGTTCTTGAATCCAATACTTGATCCCAAGGACATAGGAACTCTATAAAACCTATTCGAAACATCTTGTAATTCTTCATTGAGTGAAACTAATTAGGCGTCCTTTTTTGCTTAAGGTCATAAATGTTTAAATGATATTTCCATGTGTGTACAATCCTGTTTTGATGTGACCAACAGAGGAAGGACATAATTTCCTAGTGATATTTGCTTGGAATCGCTCGTTTGTCATCTTGATTTGATCATGCATATGTGCTTTGGGTAATCCAATTAGTGTCGGTGTAAGGTTGTTCTAGTTTCACCAAGGCATGAATTAGAGATGTTGCAAGGCCCACAAGTGGGTTGAACGCTCACTCTCCCGATCACTCTTCAATCTAAACAGCAAGCGTTATTTAGCCCACTCACGCCTCTCCGAGCCAGTCCTTGCTACCATTACTTACTCATTTTAGCCTCCCGTAGCAATTATTCACGCATGTGGGGGGTCCACTTTTATCAGATTTTAGCACTTATAGTATGAAATGTTGATGGTTTATCCGATATTTGACTCATGACTCGAACATTCAGATTTGAGTCGGATCGGGGCATGGGAAGCTTCCTTTGTGCGTTCATTTGTTATATCCTTAGATACATTCATATCCATTTGGATTACCCTTTTTCTCGAGACTTATAAAATAGAGACCTTGGATAAGTGTCAATTCTGTCAATATCATTTTCCCCTTCGGATATCTTCATTTTTTCATTGTATTTTTTGCATTAAGATTTAGGATTTTTAATCTTTAAATAATACCGTTTCAGAAGAGGGGGAGCAGCGGCTAATGGTGGGCGCCACTTCTCATTTATTATTCAAATATATTTCTAGACTAAAAATTTGCTCTTGATATATATAAAAAAAAAAAATTGCGTTATTGAACAGATTTATGTTTTAAATCTATTTTCAAGAGCTAAAAAAATAGAAAAATAGAGAAAAAGTGTGATGACCTAGACTTGGGGCAGTACGGAGGGATGGATTAAGATCGCTTCGCCAGTACGCGGGCAAAGCTAAGGGCATTTCTCCTGTCCCACATCACTTAGGAGAGAGTCCTCAGCTAGTTTATAAAGACTTGGGTTCCTCTAATATGTGTAATGCATTTTAAAGCCGTGAAGACTCAATGTTCAAAGCGGACAATATTACATAGTGGGGCCCGGGTCATTATAAATGGTATTAGAGCCGACTCCCGCAACGTGTGGGGGGAGAATGTGACGACCTAGACCTGGGGCAGTATGGAGGGACGGATAAGATCGCCTCGGTAGTACGCGGGCGAGGCGGAGGTTTCTCTAAGTGAATGGAGTTGATGAACTTTCAAGGAGTCAGGGAGCGAGGGATTCTCATTTTTTATTTGGATGAGAGATTGGTTTGGCCGATCTAAGTATTGATAAAGGACTATTCTTGCATATGCTACGCCGGTGCCTTGCAAGTAACATAAACATGGGATGAATGGATGCCACAAGCGCCCGTTTGTAGCATCTATGCTGCATTTCGGTAACAGCCAAATCATTCACTAGAGAGCAGAGATGCGGAGCCCATCCTCTTTTTACACGGTGCAACTTGGTTAAATTGGCATAAAAAATCGAGCATTAACTTGAACATGGGGAAACAAAGTACATGAGTTTTGTCCTCGATGACCAATACTGAGTAAGCCGACCTTGACTGCAATATCCATTCATCCGTTCGTCTGTGGTAACCAATACCATTTGTTACGAGACCCAATTGATCTTATTTCTAAAGGCCGAGAAGAAGAAGAAAAATTAGCCATATTTATTTCTCAAAAAATAAATGATTTAATTTTTTTTTTTTTTAAATGCTCCCTTGTACACATAGGATTACTTGAACATAGCATGCAACAAAATACACATTTGAACTAATATATCCCTGAGAAGAATATTATCCAAAAAGTCAAATACCCAAATTAGTATTGAACCTGTCAAGTTTGTTCATTAAGTCATAAACATTTTATGTTTTACTAATTGATTTTATTTGATCAATTTTGATTGGAAATTACTAACACTAATACTAGTCGCTCTACATGACACAGTCGACACTGACGTGAATATTTTTTAATGCTTTCCTTCAAGATGAAACCAATGATAAGAAGAATTATGGCTTTGATAAAGCAAATGAGTGAATATTTTGATGGCAAAATGAAAACCGAGGGACTCGTCTCTTTGAGAAGATACACCTATAAAGGCATCAAGAGGATGACCAACACTTTCAAAGAAAAGTTAGGCCTGGGAGGCTATGGTTGTGTGTACAAAGGCAAGCTTCAAGATGGCCAACTTGTGGCAGTGAAGCTTCTAAAGAAGTTGAAAGGCAACGCCGAAGAACTTTTCAATGAAATTGTGAGCATAAGCAGGATTTCTCATGTCAATGTTGTCAACCACTTGGGATTCTGTTTCGAAAGAAGCAAAAGAGCTTTGATTTATGAGTTCATGCCTAATGGATCCCTCGAAAAGTTAATATTTAATAGGAGTAACACATTAGAGTTAGATCAACTATTGAGTTGGGACACGTTGTGCCTCGGTAAAATGTGGACACACACTTATGTGTGCGAGAAATTGGCATTTGAAACATTAAAGAACATCATTTAACTGAAAAATAAATAAAAAATTTTTAAACTTGCGTGCTAAAACCGTGCAATTAACGTGCACATGCTAATTTCATTGCTTAATTATAACAAAACCCCTATTTTTCTATAACTTAATAAATGTATTGTGTGAAAATGCGCCAAATGCACCGTAAATTTTACAGAAGTTGGACTAAAGCGACTTGATTTTCATTGCGGAATTTTGTTGTGCATGCAACCAAACAGAAAAAAGCTTCTAAAGAAGATACACCTATAAAGGGATCAAGAGGATGACCAACTCTTTTAAAGAAAAGTTAGGCCAGGGAGGCTATGGTTATGTGTACAAAGGCAAGCTTCAAGATGGCCAACTTGCAGCGATGAAGCTTCTAAAGAAGTTTAAAGGCAACACCGAAGAATTTTTCAATGAAGTTGTGAGCATAAGCAGGATTTCTCATGTCAATGTTGTCAACCACTTGCGATTCTGTTTCAAAAGAAACAAAAGAGCTTTGATTTATGAGTTCATGCCTAATGGATCCCTCGAAAAGTTCATATTTAATAGGAGTAACACATTGGAGTTAGATCAACTATTGAGTTGGGACACATTGTGCCTCGGTAAAATGTGGACACGCACTTATGTGTGCGAGAAATTGGCATTTGAAACATTAAATAACAGCATCAAACTGAAAAATAAATAAATAATTTTTAAACTTGCGTGCTAAAACCGTGCAATTAACGTGCACGTGCTAATTTCATTGCTTAATTATAAAAAAAAACCCCTATTTTTCTATAACTTAATAAATGTATTGTGTGAAAATGCACCAAATTCACCGTAAATTTTGCAGATGTTGGACTAAAGCGACTTGATTTTAATTGCGGCATTTTGTTGTGCATGCAACCAAACAGAAAAAAGCTTCTAAAGAAGATACACCTATGAAGGCATCAAGAGGATGACCAACTCTTTTTAAAGAAAAGTTAGGCCAGGGAGGCTATGGTTGTGTGTACAAAGGCAATCTTCAAGATGGCCAACTTGCGGCGATGAAGCCTCTAAAGAAGTTTAAAGGCAATGCTGAAGAATTTTTCAACGAAGTTGCGAGCATAAGTAGGACTTCTCATGTCAATATTGTCAACCTCTTGGGACTCTGTTTTGCAGGCAGCAAAAGGGCTTTGATTTATGAGTTCATGCCTAATGGATCCCTTGAAAAGTTCATATTTAATAGGAGTAACACATTGGAGTTAGATCGACTATTGAGTTGGGACACATTGTACCCCAGTAAAATGTGGACACGCACTTATATGTGCGAGAAATTGGCATTTGAAACATTAAATAACAGCATTTAACTGAAAAATAAATAAAAAAAAATTCTTAAGCTTGCATGCTAAAATCGTGCAATTAACGTGCGCATGCTAATTTCATTGCTTAATAATTAAAAAAAAAACCCTATTTTTCTCACTTAATAAATGTATTGTGTGAAAATGTGCCAAATTCTCTGTAAAATTTGCAAATGTTGGACTAAAGCGACTTGATTTTCATTGCGGAATTTTGTTGTGCAGGTAACCAAATAGAAAAATGCTTCCACTTTCACTAGTGATGCTAAAATTTGACTAGGTGTGCAGTTGTAATATATAACATTGATAGATTTGAACTCTACATATAAAACCATTTTTTTGAGGTTGATCCAAGCATGAGCACATGCTTCCATTCGAGATACATGCAAGATCTATCTCACTGTAGGAAACACTCTTTTACTAATTTCACTCAAGATTTATTTGATAAGCATTTGCGTCATGGCAGGAAAACATGGCAATTTGGGGACAAAAGCCATCATAGGTAATATGTTAAATCGTATTTTTCATTGACAATTTTCTGTAAAGATTCTAAACCTAGACGCCTCGATAAAGTGATGAAGTGAGATTGATGTTTCTAAATGTTGTATGCTTTTTCAGGAGTGGCAGCATCTGGAGCTAGGATTGCGATCGCCCTTATTTTAATACATTCCTTCAAGAAGAAACCAATGATAAGAAGAATTATGGCTTTGATAAAGCAAACGAGTGAATATTTCGATGGCAAAATGAAAACCGAGGGACTCGTCTCTTCGAGAAGATGCACCTATAAAGGCATCAAGAGGATGACCAACTCTTTCAAAGAAAAGTTAGGCCTAGGAGGCTATGGTTGTGTGTACAAAGCCAAGCTTCAAGATGGCCAACTTGCGGCGATGAAGCTTCTAAAGAAGTTTAAAGGCAATGCCAAAGAATTTTTCAACAAAGTTGCGAGCATAAGAAGGACTTCTTATGTAAATGTTGTCAACCTCTTGGGATTCTGTTTTGAAGGAAGCGGAAGGGCTTTGATTTATGAGTTCATGCCTAATGGATCCATCGAAAAGTTCATATTTAATAGGAGTAACACATTGGGGTTAGATCAACTATTGAGTTGGGACACATTGTAACCCAGTAAAATGTGGACACGCACTTATGTGTGCAAGAAATTGGCACTTGAAACATTAAATAACAGCATTTAACTGAAAAATAAATAAAAAATTCTTAAGCTTGCGTGCTAAAATCGTGCAATTAACGTGCACACGCTAATATCATTGCTTAATTATTAAAAAAAAAACCTATTTTTCTATCACTTAATAAATGTATTCTGTGAAAATGCGCCAAATTCATTGTAAATTTTGCAGATGTTGGACTAAAGCGACTTGATTTTCATTGTGGAATTTTGTTGTGCAGGCAACCAAACAGAAAAATGCTTCCACTTTCACTAGTAATGCTAAAATTTGACTAGGTGTGCAGTTGTAATATATAACATTGATAGATTTGAACTCTACATATAAAACCATTTTTTTGAGGTTGATCCAAGCATAAGCACATGCTTCCATTCGAGATACGTGCAAGATCTATCTCACTGTAGGAAGCACTCTTTTACTAATTTCACTCAAGATTTATTTGATAAGCATTTGTGTCCTGGCAGGAAAACATGGCAATTTGGGGACAAAAGCCATCATAAGCAATCTGTTAAATCGTGTTTTTTGTTGACAATTTTCTGTAAAGATTCTAAACTTAGAAGCCTGGATAAAGTGATGAAGTGAGATTGATGTTTCTAAATGTTGTATGCTTTTTCAGGAGTAGCAGCATCGGGAGCTAGGATTGCGATTGCCCTTATTTTAACACATTCCTTCAAGAAGAAACCAATGATAAGAAGAATTATGGCTTTGATAAAGCAAATGAGTGAATATTTTGATGGCAAAATGAAACCGAGGGACTCGTCTCTTCAAGAAGATACACCTATAAAGGCATCAAGAGGATGACCAACTCTTTCAAAGAAAAGTTAGGCCAGGGAGGCTATGGTTGTGTGTACAAAGGCAAGCTTCAAGATGGCCATCTTGTGGAAGTGAAGCTTCTAAAGAAGTTTAAAGGCAATGCCGAAGAATTTTTCAATGAAGTTTTGAGCATAAGCAGGACTTCTCATGTCAATGTTGTCAACCTCTTGGGATTCTATTTTGAAGGAAGCGAAAGGCTTTGATTTATGAGTTCTTGCCTAATGGATCACTCGAAAAGTTCATATTTAATAGGAGTAACACATTGGAGTCAGATCAACTATTGAGTTGGGACACATTGTACCCCGGTAAAATGTGGACACGCACTTATGTGTGCGAGAAATTGGCATTTGAAACATTAAATAACAGCATTTAACTGAAATTTAAATAAAAAATTTATTAAACTTGAGTGCTAAAACCGTGCAATTGACGTGCGCACGCTAATTTCATTGCTTAATTATAACAAAACCCTTATTTTTCCATAACTTAATAAATGTACTTTGTGAAAATGCGCCAAATTCACAGTAAATTTTGCAGATGTTGGACTAAAGCGACTTGATTTTAATTGCGGAATTTTGTTGTGCATGCAACCAAACAGAAAAAGGCTTCCACTTTCGCTAGTGATGCTAAAGTCTAACCAAGTGGGCAGTTGAAATATATAACATTGATAGATTTGAACTCTACGTATAAAACCGTTTTTTCGGGTGGATCCAAGCATGAGCACATGCTTCCATTTGAAATGCGTGCACAATCTATCTCACTATAGGAAGCACTCTTTTACTAATTAAATTCAAGATTTATTTAATAAGCATTTACGTCCTAGCAGGGAAACATGGCAATTTGGGGACAAAAGCCATCATAGCTAATCCATTAAATCGTGTTTTTCATTGACTATTTTATGAAAAGATTCTAAACTTAGAAGCCTAGATAAAGTGATGAAGTGAGTTTGGTGTTTCGGAATGTTGTATGCTTTTTCAGGAGTAGCAGCATCAAGAGCTAGAATTGGGATGGCCCTTATTTTAATACATTCCTTCAAGAAGAAACCAATGATAAGAAGAATTATGGCTTTGATAAAACAAAGGAGTGAATATTTCGATGGCAAAATGAAAACCGAGGGACTTGTCTTTTCGAGAACATACACCTGTAAAGGCATCAAGAAGATGACCAACACTTTCAAAGAAAAGTTAGGCCTGGGAGGCTATGGTTGTGCGTACAAAGGCAAGCTTCAAGCTGGCTAGCTTGTGGCAATGAAGCTTCTGAAGAAGTATAAAGGCAATGCCGAAGAATTTTTCAATGAAGTTGCGAGCAGAAGTAGGACTTCTCATGTCAACGTTGTCAAGCTCTTGGGATTCTGTTTTGAAGGAAGCAAAAGGCTTTGATTTATGAGTTCTTGCCTAATGGATCCATCGAAAAGTTCATATTTAAAAGGAGTAACACATTGGAGTTAGATCAACTATTGAGTTGGGACACATTGTACCCCGGTAAAATGTGGACACGCACTTATGTGTGCGAGAAATTGGCATTTGAAACAATAAATAACAGCATTTAACTGAAAAATAAATAAAAATTTATTAAACTTGAGTGCTAAAACCGTGCAATTGACGTGCGCACGCTAATTTCATTGCTTAATTATAACAAAACCCCTATTTTTCTATAACTTAATAAATGCATTCTGTGAAAATGTGCCAAATTCACCGTAAACTTTGCAGATGTTGGACTAAAGCGACTTGATTTTCATTGCGGAATTTTGTTGTGCATGCAACCAAACAGAAAAAGGCTTCCACTTTCGCTAGTATGCTAAAGTCTGACCAAGTGTGCAGTTGAAATATATAACATTGATAGATTTGAACTCTACGTATAAAACCGTTTTTTTGGGGTGGATCCAAGCATGACCACATGCTTCCATTTGAAATACGTGCACAATCTATCTCACTGTAGAAAGCACTCTTGTACTAATTAAATTCAAGATTTATTTAGTAAGCATTTGCGTCTTGGCAGGGAAACATGGCAATTTGGGGACAAAAGCCATCATAGGTAATCCGTTAAATCATGTTCTTCATTGACTATTTTCTGAAAAGATTCTAAACTTAGAAGCCTCGATAAAGTGATGAAGTGAGATTGATGTTACGGAATGTTTTATGCTTTTTTAGGAGTAGCAGCATCAGGAACTAGAATTGCGATTGCCCTTATTTTAATACATTCCTTCAAGAAGAAACCAATGATAAGAAGAATTATGGCTTTGATAAAACAAAGGAGTGAATATTTCAATGGCAAAATGAAAACCGAGGGACTCGTCTCTTCGAGAACATACACCTGTAAAGGCATCAAGAGGATGACCAACACTTTCAAAAAAAAGTTAGGCCTAGGAGGCTATGGTTGTGTGTACAAAGGCAAGCTTCAAGATGGCCAACTTGCGGCAATGAAGCTTTTGAAGAAGTATAAAGGCAATACCGAAGAATTTTTCAATGAAGTTGCGAGCAGAAGCAGGACTTCTCATGTCAATGTTGTCAAGCTCTTGGGATTCTGTTTTGAAGGAGGTGAAAGGCTTTGATTTATGAGTTCTTGTCTAATGGATCCCTTGAAAAGTTCATATTTAATAGGAGTAACACATTGGAGTCAGATCAACTATTGGGTTGGGACACATTGTACCTCGGTAAAATGTGGACACGCACTTATGTGTGCGAGAAATTGGCATTTGAAACATTAAATAACAGCATTTAACTGAAAAATAAATAAAAATTTATTAAACTTGCGTGCTAAAACTGTGCAATTGACGTGCGCACGCTAATTTCGTTGCTTAATTATAACAAAACCCCTATTTTTCTATAACTTAATAAATGTATTCTGTGCAAATGCGTCAAATTCACCGTAAATTTTGCAAATGTTGGACTAAAGCGACTTGATTTTGATTGCGGAATTTTGTTACGCATGCAACCAAACAGAGAAAAGCTTCCACTTTCACTAGTGATGCTAAAATCTGACTAGGTATGCAGTTGAAATATATAACATTGATAGATTTGAACTCTACATATAGAACCATTTTTTGGGGGTTGATCCAAGCATGAGCACATGCTTCCGTTCAAGATACGTGCACGATCTATCTCACTGTAGGAAGCACTCTTTTACTAATTTCATTCAAGATTTATTTGATAAGCATTTGCATCCTAGCAGGGAAACATGGCAATTTGGGGACAAAAGCCATCATAGGTAATCCGTTAAATCGTGTTTTTCATTGACTATTTTCTATAAATATTCTAAACTTAGAAGCGCGGTAAAGTGATGAACTGAGAATGATGTTTCGGAACGTCGTATGTTTTTTCTGGCGTAGCAGCATCAGGAGCTAGAATTGGGATTTCCCTTATTTTAATGCTTTCCTTCAAGAAGAAACCAATGATAAGAAGAATTATGGCTTTAATAAAGCAAAGGAGTGAATATTTCGATGGCGAAATGAAAATCGAGGGACTCGTCTCTTCAAGAAGATACACCTATAAAGGCATCAAGAGGATGACCAACTCTTTCAAAGAAAAGTTAGGCCAGGGAGGCTATGGTTGTGTGTACAAAGGCAAGCTTCAAGATGGCCAACTTGTGGCAGTGAAGCTTCTAAAGAAGTTGAAAGGCAACGCCGAAGAATTTTTAAATGAAGTTGCGAGCATAAGCAGGACTTCTCATGTCAATATTGTTAACCTCTTGGGACTTTGTTTTCAAGGAAGCAAAAGAGCTTTGGTTTGTGAGTTCATGCCTAATGGATCCCTCGAAAAGTTCATATTTAATAAGAGTAACACATTGGAGTCAAATCAACTATTGAGTTGGGGCACATTGTACCAAATTTCCCTTGGCATAGCTCATGGGCTAGAGTACTTGCAAAGAGGTTGCAACACGAGGATCTTGCACTTTGACATAAAGCCTCACAATATTCTCCTTGATGCAAACTATTGTCCCAAAATTTTTTACTTTGGTCTTGCAAAAATTTGCCCAACACAAGAGAGCATCGTGTCAATGCTAGGTGCCCAAGGTACCCCTGGATATATTGCCCCAGAGTTATTCATGAGGAACATCGGAGGGGTTTCTCACAAATCGGATGTCTATAGTTATGGCATGATGGTTCTAGAGATGGTCGGTGGGAGGAAAAATATCGAAGTCATGGTAGATTATACTAGTGAAACATACTTTCCTCATTGGGTCTATCAACCCCTGGAGCACCGAGAAGAGCTTGGGTTGCACGGGATCCTGAATGAGGGGGATGAAGAAATCGCGAAGAAGATGATTATAGTGGTCTTATGGTGCATTCAGATCGATCCAAGAGCTCGACTCTGTATGACTCAAGTTGTGGAGATGCTAAAGGAAGTGCTGAGGCCTTGCAAATTCCTCCAAAACCATCCTTGTCATCACCCTCAAGATTGCTGGAGGCTTGTCCATGTGAAAGTTCATCTTTGCAAGAGAGTAATGACTCAAGTTGTGGTTATTCAATTTCACTTATAGCAGACTAACATAGTTTGTAATAGAGTATATAAAAACACATGCAAAAAAAAAAAAAAAAAAAAAAAAAAGGTCGTCAACGTTTTAATTAATGACTATTGAGCTTTTTGCAAACTTGTGATCAAATGTCTAGATTAAACTCCTATGAGTATGATGGAAAAGCAAAGAAGTGAAAAGTGCATTATTTCATATTATCAATATAGTTTGCCATTTATCCAAATAGGATTTATATGAAGCAATATAGATAACATGTTAAACAAATTTTATTGAAAAAACTCCATTATGAACTCTTGAATTGGATGGGCTTAATATATTTAACAACTATAGTTGAGAGATTTGTCATTTTGTTTAAAGATTTTATCATGGATTGTACTAAAGAATTAGGCAACAAATATTAAGAGTTGTAAAAGCACCGACTTCCTTCCTGATAAAATGAAATCAATGTGTTAGTAATTCCTTATTATCAATGCTTAATAAGTGATCTTAAGGCCAAGCAAGCTAGTCTCCTTTTCATGTTGACATTAAACCCAACCCTTTTTGGCCTAGCCCGGTCGTCTCCTTTCCCTTCCGATGTTAGAACGCACTCGCACTCGATGATATAGGAAGATGCAATATCAGCTTGCCAGAAGTTTTGAATCGAGGGTTTGATGTTCAGTGTAGTGACCAAGCTGAGTGCTTGGCGTGCGCTTTTTCTGGCGGATCTTGCAGCAGCCACTCCTCTTCTTTAACATCTAGTGTCACGCGTTATTGTGTGGCAACTCTACGCTCATACCTGCAATGACCCTGCACTTTCTTTTAGTAGCATTCCCGGTTGATATTTCTCAACTTTATTAAGCAGGTTCTTGTTTATATAGGCACATCAAATTCTATTATCAACCATGTGGAATATGCACAAAATCACTAAGCCTCGAGCTTTTGCGGAGTTAGTTTCTATTAGTGCCTCAAAGATCATGTGGTCAATAGACCCTGAGAATTTGTCGAGAGAAAACTCAAGTCGATTGAATGTGATCCACTTGTTCCTTTTGCTAGAAATTCGATGGTGCCGTACTTGTTTTGTCTTCCTCCAACTATAAATATGATGCGACAAGAATGACTTTTCTATGACTTTCCTTTTTGGTGGCGCAAAGCAAGAGGAAATCTCAAGTTATCTACTGCTTGGCCATGAATTTTTCATGAGAGATGTTAGAATATTTAAATAATAAATCACGCTTCATCTAACGATTTAAACTTTTAGAATAATTGATAATGGTCCGATAAAATCTTCCATGGTATCGGAGTTAGAAATCTTAAGTATGAATCTTTTTAGACTCCATTTTGTCTTCCTAAATAAATTTCCATGCTTAGTACTAGACAGAAAATCAAACTAAATGTGAGGGAGAGTGTTAAAATATTTAAATATTAAATCACGTATTCATCTAACAGCTTAAACTTTTAAAACAATTGTTCCTAATTATAATTTAAAAGGTCCCTTTTCCTAGGAAGTTTCATGGTTTGATCCTCAGGATTTTGTGGAGCGAATTTTTTGCAAATTTGCTTCACTGGGTGTTTTAATAATGCACGCATCATACCACATCCTTCCTCGCTTGGTATTTGCTTTGAAATAGAAGAACCAGCGCTTGATAGTGATGAGAGTTAGGACCAATTCAAACCAACTCCATTTGATGCTTCTACGAATGCTTTCCACACTCTCCTACCTCTTTCTCCTATTCTCTGCAATCCTCTACCTCATTCCCATCCAAATGAATCACGAAAAGATCATATTCAACAAAACTTACACTTTGGGCGTGGATCAACAATTGAGTTGGGACACATTGTACCTGATTTTGATCGACATTGCTCATGGACTAGAGTACTTACATAGAGGCTATGAAATGAGGAATTTGCACTTTGACGTAAAGCCTCACAACATTCTTTTTGTCCAAAACTATTGTCCCAAGATTTCTGACTTTGGTCTTTCCAATATTTGCCCAAGACAAAAGAGCATCATGTCAATGCTAGGTGCTTGAGGCACCCCAGATACATTGCTCCGAAGCTGATCATGAGGAACAATGGTGGGGTTTCTCACAAATCGAATGTCTATAGCTATGTTATGATGGTTTTGAAGATGGTTGGTAGGAGGAAAAAAATTGAAGTCATGATAGATCATACCAGTCAAATATACTTCCCTCATTGGGCCCACCAAGGTTTGGAGATTTGAGAAGAGTAGGGGCTGCATGGGATCGTGAATGAGAAGGATGAAGGAATAGCGAAGAAGATGATTGTGATAGGCTTATGGTACATTCAGAATTGTTCGAGAGCTCAATGATCTATGACCCAAGTTGCAAAGATGCCAAAAGGAAGTGTTGAAGCCTCACAAATTCCTCCTAGACCATCCTTGTCATCTCCCTCAAGATTGTTCACTGCTTGTCCAAGTGATTGTTTGTCTCTGTAAAACGATAGTGACTTTTTTTTTTTGGTCAGTCTTACTCTATACCTACTCTACACTCACTCTCAGACTTTTACACTGCCTCTTGCAGGGCGTGGACGTCGAAACCCACTCCTGAAACTTGCGCATCCCCACCCCATCCCTCCCTGAGAAGGTGGGGGTTTGAACCCCTCACCTCCCCCTTCCATGTTAGAAGGGTGGCCACTGGAGTGAATCCCAATGGTTAACAATAGTGACTTGAGTTGGGTAAATTCGATATCAAGTATACGGGACCTACATAGTTTGTAATATTGTACAGAAAAAAAAAAGGCAATTGTAAATGTATTAATGACTATTTAGCTTTTCACAAATTTGTGATCAAATGTTAATGTTGAATTATATAAGATGCACGAAAAAAATAAAATGAAAAGGGCATTATTTCATATTATAAGTTGAGTTTGTCATTTGTCCAAATAGGATATAGTTTGTCATTTCACGTGAACTCTTGAATTGAGTAGACCTAATCCATTTATAAGCATAGTGGAGACATGTCATTTCATATAAAAGTCTTATTATAGACTACACTAGAGGATTACTTAAGCAACAAATATTACAATTGGAGACGCACTAACTTCCTTCATCCTTTAGTGTGATCAATTCATCTTCTTGCACCAAACTTAGACAAGTCTGAAGCTCAACTTGGGTTGACAGAACTCGACCTAATCTTGATTTGTCTCGATCCCACAACCTTATCCATTTTTAACCATTCCCCACCCCCACCCCCTGGCCTACGATGGCTACTCTCTCTCCTCCGAAATAGGCAAGGAATGGCACTAGGTGTTGTGTGGTTTTAGGCCTGTTGCGAGCTACCTTTCAACAGGGAGGAAAGTAGGTTTAGGGGGATTGGCTAAAGAACGAGCTTATGGCCCATTATTTAGATGGGGGCTCTCTCAAATCCATACTTTATGCAATGTCAAGTTTTCAAATTGATGGTATGAGAATTTTTATTTTAAAAGGAGTCGCCACTAATCTGTTAGGATCGGCTAGAAGCCAAGTAAAGTGTGAGAGCATACTTAACTTCCTATACAACTAAAGAATTCAGGGTCATGGACTTAATTACACTATTTAGCTAATTAGTGCTATTTTGGTATCTAATTTTATTCATTTCAAAAAAAGATTTTCATTAGGCTGTTTGGATTGATTTTATACTTATCCGCTAACATGTAAGGTGAATGTGCTAGTGCGTAATCATTAACATAACAATCAGCAACCTAGGAACGCATTAAAAATAAATTGCATGGATAGCAAGGACCTAACACTAAGGAATAAGATAAATGATGATCCTAACTAAACTAAAGCAAAGCCAAAATCAATGTATTGATATTGGCCAACCGAAGGCAATTGTCCTTAAGGACAATCGAAACCATAAGCGAGAGTTTTAAGGGCTTGTTCAATTTTTTAGCATAATTTTAGAGTCAAAAGGCATTAAAAGAAAAAAAAAAAAAACCTGAAAAGTCTATTTTTAAATTTTTGAGAAATTCTTTTTTTTTTTTTTTTTTGGAAATTTTGAAAAATTTTGAATTAAAATTTTTAATTTTTTTAGAAATTTCCACAATTTTTTATTGTTCTCCAAATTTTCTGAATTTTTGAGATTTTTCTGAATTTTTTTAATTTTCAAAATTTTTTAACCTATTTTATGATTTTTTTTAGTATTTTTTCTTATTATTATTTAATAATCTTTTTATTTTCCTTTTTTTTTTTTTTAAATCTTTGAATCTTTAATATTATTATATTCGTGAAAACCGGTTCAAACCAAGTTTACCCAGTTCGACCCGCTAACCTAATCCACCGACTTGGATCCAAACTACCCAAATAAAACTTAATTTTTTGATACATTTTTTTATAGGGAAAAAATCATGAAAAACCCCGAACTTTACCTTGAGTGACACATTTACCCCAAACTTTTTTTTTTTTTTTTTTTTGCGCCGTGAAAAACCCCAAACTTTCTAATCTGTGACACATTTACCCCATAAGGGCATTTTTGTCTTTTTAGTTTTTCTTTTTTTTTTTTTTTCTTCTTTTTCTTCCCTCCCCGGCCATGGCGGAGCCGGCGGAGGGAAGAAGGAAAAAAAAAAAAAAAAAAAAAAAAAAAAATTTTAAATGAAAATACCAAAATGTCCTTCAATTTTGGGGTAGATGTGTCATACTTGAAAGTTTAGGATTTTTTGGTGTCAAAAAAAAGTTTGGGGTAAATGTGTCACGGTTTGGAAAGTTTGGGGTTTTTTACAAAAAAAAAAAAGTTCGGGGTAAATGTGTCACTCGGGGTAAAGTTTGGGGTTTTTCGTGGTTTTTTTCCCTTTTTTATATTCTTTTTCCCCCTATTTTCTATTTTTCGTTTATTTTTCTGGTCTTCTTCTTCTTCATGCGGCTCCTTTTCTTTCTGGTGGCTTCCCTTGCACCGTAGCCACACCGCCGCCTAGACGAGCCCCTGTCGGCGTTCGGGCCATTGCTAGACCACCTCCCAGCGTTGGTCATCTAGCCCATCGACACCCACCATCGCTAGCCACTAATTGGTTGGAGATCATCACCATTGCAAGAATACTTTTGGCAAAAGATTTTCAAGCCCTAAAATTTCGTATGACCAAAACTCCAATGGTTCGAGTGCTAACACTAGCATGAGCAAACAACACGATGGAATGGACTTAAACTTGAACAAAGACGACACCGCAGAAACGAGCTCATAAATATCTGAATCTCGCTTTGACATTTCATCAAACATATAGAATGCACTGGCTACAGGAAGGACCTAGGCTTGTTTGGGATTCGCGTTTAGCCAAAGATCGGCCATACTAGACATGAGTAACACTCAAGACTAACTTAGCGACGAACCACCAGCATTTAGTATCGGTAACCTTAAAATCACAGATCTTGGCCAAAACAAATCACATGAACCCAGACCTCACTTAGACATTCTAGCGAACACTTGGTGCACACTACTGAACGAGGGACTTCGGACTTGCCAGGGATTCAATCGCGGACCAAAACTCCTAACAACGCATACTAGGACACGGAGCAGCTTTAATGGAAGACCGACGGTATCGAAGCTCGCTCGAACGCCACCCAAAAACGGGGCACAAGCATTCGGGAAAGACCTACCTCGTTCGGATGCAGCACTACGAGGGACGGCCCGCACCGAACGGACCTCAGGCGACGGTGAAACACTCTTTCGAGCTCGCTCTCTCTTTCTCTCGAGCTCACCCTCTGTGTTCTAACCAGCAGAAAAACAGAGCTCATATCCTCTCTCACTGCCTTCTCTCCCTTTATCCCTCTCTCGACTTTCTCTCTCCTCCAGGGCGACGCCAGCTAGCCCCGTACCAGGCCATATTCCCTACGCTGGCGTCGCGGGCAACGCTTGTCGCCAACGTCGTCGCCGTCCTCGCTTCACGTACAGCCGTCGTCCTTCCTCGTTTGTCGTCGAGCTAGCGGCCAGAGGGAGAGAGGAGAAAGAAGAGAAAGAGGCTGGGCCGGGGGAGAAGAGAACTGGGCCGCGTGTTGTGGGGGGTGTTAGGAAGAAAAGAAGAAAAGAGGAATAGGCCGGGCTGGAAAGGAAGAGGCTATGGGCCGGCCCACTCGGGAGATAAAAAAGAAGAAGTGGATTGGGCTGCCCTCGCGGGAAGAAGAAACGGCAGGAAGAGAAGAGCGGGCTGAGCAGACCTAGCCCTGGCCCGGCTCTTTTCGATGTTTTTTTATAATAACAATTTTTAGATAATAATTTTTTTAAAAGGAAAATTTTAAAATTTTTTCAAAGGTTTTAAATAACTAAAACTAGTAATGCAAATGTTCCTAATGTGGAAGAGAGAGAGATCATGGGAAAAGAAGGGGACTTAGTCAACAGCCAGAGTCGTTCCTGAATTTGGACGTTCCCAAACCCTGCTGCCATCCTCCATCTTGCTTAGCGTGATAAGCAATTTTGCCTCTATACTTCCACAATTCAAATTATTTTCTAATGTGAGCCCACTAACGTTATCTTGCCATTATGTTGATATATCTATGCATCAATTTTATCTATGGTTCTTGAATCCGATACTTGATCTTGAAGACATACGAACTCTGTAAAACCTATTGGAAACATCTTGTAATTCTTCATCGAGCGAAACTAATTAGGCGTCCTTTATTGCTTATGGTCATAAATGTTTAAATCATATAGAATCCTATTTTGATGTGATCAATAGAGGAAGGACATAATTTCGTAATGATATTTGCTTGGAATCGCTCGTTTACATCACCTGGATTTAATCATGCATATGTGCTTTTGGTAATCCAATTAGTGTCAGTGTAGGCCGTTCTAAGTTCACCGAGGAATGGATTAGAGATGTTGCAAGGCCCAAAAGTGGGCCAAATGCTCACTGTCCCAATCGCTCCTCTATTTGAACAGCAAGCATTGTTTAGCCCACTCACGCCTCTCCGAGCCGGTCCTTGGCTGCCCTTATTTATTTGTTTTAGCCTCACATGGCACGTGTTCGTGCATATGGGGCCCCGCTTTTATCAGATTTTTAGCACTGATAAAATGAGATGTTGACGGTTCATCCGATATTCGACCCATGACTCGAACGTTCAGGTTTTAGTCGTGTCGGTCCTTGGTGAGCTTCCTTTGTGCATTCATTTGTTACATCCTTAGATACGAATGTTCATTTGGATCCATTCTAACCCTTTTTTTCCTGGGACATATAAAATGGAGACATTGAATATGTATCAATTCTGTCGATACCATTTTCCCTTTTGGATTCCTTCATTTTTTTCATTGTATTTTTCGCACTTAGATTTAGGATTTTTATCTTTAAATAATATCATTTCAAAAGAGGGGGAGCGGCGGCTAACGGCGGGTGGTGGTATAGAAAATTTTTACTTATCGTTTATGTTCCAAACCTATTTTTGGACTAAAAAGTTGTTCCAAATATAGAAAGATAAAATTGCATTATTAAACGAATTTCTATTCTAAATCTATTTTCGAAAATTAAAAATAAGAAAAAAAGAAAAAAAAAAGTTATTATAGGTGTCTTAAAGTGACGTAGCACAGAATTTGGTGATGCGCATGGGGGATGTCTTCATAAAACTTTACCACGTGCAGGGGCGTTTGAAAAATGTTCCTGTCCGACTGGAAAAATAAAATAAAATTTGTCCCTACTTGCGGAGGTTTCTCTCAGTGAATGGAGTTGATGAATTTTCGAGGAGTCAGGGAGCGAGGGATTCTCATTTTTTATTTGGATGAGAGATTGGTTTAGCCGATCTAAGTATTGATAAAGGACTATTCTTGCATATGCTACGCCGGTGCCTTGTAAGTAACATAAACATGGGATGAATGGACGCCACAAGCGCCCGTTTGTAGCATCTACGCTGCATTTCGGTAGCAGCCTAATCATTCGCTAAAGAGCAGAGATGCGGAGCCCATCCTCTTTTTACACGGTGCAACTTGGTTAAATTGGCATAAAAAATCAAGCATTAACTTGAACGTGGGGAAACAAAGTACACGAATTGCCTCCTCGATGACCAATACCGAGTAAGCCGTTACCATTTGTGACGAGACCCAATTGATCTTATTTCTAAAGGCCAAGAAGAAGAAGAAAAATTAATCCTATTTATTTCTCGAAAAATAAATAATTTAAAAATGATTTTTTGAAAGTGCTCCCTTGTACACATAGGATTACTTGAACATAGCATGCAACAAAATAAACATTTGAACTAATATATTCCTAAGAAGAAGATTATCCAAAAAGTCAAATACCCAAATTAGTGTTGAACCTGTCAAGTTTATTAATTAAGTCATAAACATTTTCACGTTTTACTAATTGAATTTATTTTATCAATTTTGATTGGAAATTACTAACAATTGATGCTAGTCGTCCCACGTGACACAGTTGACGTTGACGTGGATAATTTTAAAAATATTTTAACATTTATTTATTTCATTGCTTTGTCCTTTTGTTTCTTTCTCTCTGTTTTCCTTCTTCATTGATGCCTGTTGTGCTATACAAGATTACTAGCATTTATATTAGTAATTTCTAGTCAAAATTAGTTGGGGGGACTCAATTGATAAAATGTGAAAAAATTTAAAATTAAATTGACAAAAATGTAATAAGTTTAAGATTTTTTGGATAATTTTCCCTATTCTTAAATTCCAATTGAAGATTTAGGCCTTACTATTTAGGCGGTTCATTCTAAATTGCCGGACGATTTTCTTGTTCCTCACCAAGAGAAGGACAACGAAAATGCCAAACCACCACCTTCTGTGAATTATCTTCCCTTCTCTCTCCATCTTCTTTTTCTTCTTCGGGAGCTTCAATGGTGTCCACTCCGCTTTCTCAACCGTATGCAGCTCCATCTCAACCTAGTCCCATGCGGTGATATACCCATCCAATATTCATTCTGGACCGCCAACGACACCCCCGTACACTGCGGCTGCCTGGGCCTCAGCCTCAGTTGCTCGTATGTTTCCGAACCCTCTCTCATCCGGAAGAAACCTACTTCATCGCCGAAATCAACTACGTTGATGAAACCTAAATCTCACCAACATCGCCGTCGCTGGCCAGAGATGCCCCAGGGCCCTCCACAACCTCACGATCAGCTAGCTTCCGCTAGATTACAACTCTGCTGATGTTAACGTCACCTTCATCTTTAACTGCAGCGCTCCTCCGCAGGTGTCCAGCCCCGTCATGGCCATTGATTGCTTGCGATTTGGTGATAAGCAGCCGTACGTGTTCGTGGACATAAGCCAGGAGGAGGCGGCGGTGTGTGATGAGGGGTGGGACTGAGGAGACGGTCGTGTTGAAGGTGAAGCGGACGGATGCAACAATGGCGAACGTGGTGGAGGAGTTCGCTGGGGCAATGAGCGAGGGGTTTGTGCTTGACTGGGAGACGGCGAAGAAGTGCAGGAAGTGCCAGCACTCCGGCCGGCAGTGCGTGTTTAACCAGACGGAGCACGCTCTGTGCTTCTGTAACGACGGGTCAATTCACGTCAACGGTTCGTTTTGCGAAGGCAGTAATGAGGCTTCTGTCTGTTTATTTTTCTTCTTTCTTTGGAAAATAGTTTCTGCATTTCGTTTGCGAATCGCCATGATTGCCTTTTCAATGCTTGTCGCCAATCGATTGCGTGTTCCTGCATATTTTGATGTTTTAGCTGCTTTTAGCATTAGAAGAGTATGCACTTGGTTGGTCAATTTCTTTGCCTGTACTTTTTCAAAATTTGAAAGGTAGCCACTCCTGCATGTATATTCCCGTGTTATAAAATTCAATACGAATTTAAAATCTATAAGGAGAAAAAGATTAGATATATATATATATATATAGACACACATACAATAAACCATAGACAAGCAAAGCAAAATATTTTAACACCTCGTTTACATGCAAACGGGATTAAGAACAACATATAGAATTTGAGTAATAGGGGACGGCACATGTAAAAGAAACTAGGAGAAAACCCTACTCCAATATTGTGTCCAAATTCCACAAAGACTTGAACCAATAGGTGGATAATGACCGTGTAGACAAGTAATGTGAGTACTTTAACACCCCGAGCTAAGTGAATTTCTCTCGAAATTGATAAAGTATAAGGTTTTGTATGTAGTCATCGGAAGTGATAAATATTTTTGTTTAGCAAAATTTTGGAAAGTGGGCTCTATCAATTGGTTGCACCTTGTCAGAAAGATGTCCGTTCTCTTTTCTTGCTATTAGTGCCTGGCGCCGAAATGAATAATTGAGCTCGAGTAACTTATGGGCCTCGGCAATTTCAACCATGAAAAGATGGCAAGGTTCAGTTGTTGCTTCCGACGTAAATGTCCAATGTAGGCATAATTCGCCGTGACCGTGGAGTCACGGCCCTTTGCCATCCACTGATGTTACCCGTGTCATGTTCCTCTCTCCTTGCTCTTCCTCATCTCCCTCCATATTCACTTCCTGGTGCTAGGTTCCGGCTACTTCAAGCCGTTTCAAGAGTGCACTCCTTTTGATTGTGGACATCAACAAATCAGCTATCCTTTCAAGCATAAAGAGCAATCAAGTTACCGTGGGTGTCTAGGCTACGAGCTCCGCTGTTAGGATATGACCTGGCCTTGTCCATGGAGTCCCTGGAATATCGGGTAATCCACATGAATATGAGCACGCAGATCCTTGTGGTGGCAAGGATGGATTTATGGGAAGATATATGTCATAAAAAATATGTTGACACCACTTTAGACTTGAATCGCTACAACTACACTTATAGTGACCTCAATGTTACCTTATCATACAATTGTGACTATTGGCCGAACCCTCGATCTTAAAGTTCTTTCGTCTCAAAACTCGACATCACTACTTTGTTCCCAATCATTTGCTTTCAATACCCCGTGATTGCAACTCCACTGTCCTCATCCCGATTTCAAGGGAAGCTCTAGGTTTAGTGGTGCTAACTTTCCAGGGCGGTGCTACTATTAGTCAGGTCCTGAGCACATGCTTTGAGTTCACTTGGATTGCCGATACGTCACTGTGCGAAAAGTGCAATAAATCGGGGGAAGATGCAGGTATAGCTGGACAAGACAAGAATTTATCTATTTTTGCGATGATGGCGTCTATTCAATGACCTGCGAAGGACAAAGTTCGTATGCTTACTCTCACCTAATACGTGGTTTCCAATCAGCTAAAGTTGTTGAATGAGAGGTGGTTGCTGGGCATATCCTTTCCTTTACTTGTTTATTGGAAAACAACCCGCTCATGCTCCTAAAGCCCGACAATCTCATTTTGCTGAGCATACAGTTCAGACTCCCAAGTTTTTATACTTCTTAAGACCTCCACCACCCCATCCTTTGGAACCTTCGCTTCCATAATTGTTCGATCATGAGGTTGGTGCCTACATCCCAAAATATTCAACAATGGTTTAAGTGTATTGAGTGACAATGCACCGAGTTCATGGAGGAATTGGCAGATCTTGGACCAAAACAACTTGCTCTTTGTTGACACCTAAATTTTTGTTTTTAATTAATTAATTTCATTTTATTTTATTTTGGGTTTTTATTTTATTTTATTTTGTCTAAGAACCGAAAAAAAAAAAAAAAAAAAAGAAAACAGAAAAAATGGACAAAAGGGCCAAAAGCAGCCCTTTGGGCTTCTGCAGGTCAGCCCGCGCCCGGCCCGACCCACACTCGACCCGCGAGCGCCTCCTTCTTCGCCCAACTCGGTGCGCAGGACGCGCAGGCAGGCGCGTCATCAGAGAGATTAGAGTGAGCAACAGTGTACGGCGAGCAAAGGAATAGGGATGTCGAGGGGACGTGACCGGAGGGGGCTGGTGGCCGATGGGACGCTGGTTCGGCCGGTGGGAGCCGTGGCAGCCCCCGGTCGAAGCTCCGTCGGCCGGCCATCCCCCGCCTATAAATACGGGGTTCTTGACGACGATAGGGAACATGGCAAGGACGAGAGAGAAGCCCGCATCCCTGGAACCTCGCTGAGAGACTTCAGAAGGGGAGCTGAGGGTTCGCGATCTTCGATCCAAACTTCGCCGGAGAGAGAGAGAGAGAGAGAGAGAGAGAGAGAGAGAGGAGACCCCCCCGCCGCGGATTGTCACCGCCGCCATAGCCGAGGCCGACTCCATCCAAAGCAGGTGAGATTGGGAGTTTTGGCCGTCCATCGAAGCCTCCCTCGCCATCATCGCCGTCGTCCCAGTCGCGTCACCGTCGCAAACCTCCCTCGGCCAGCCGCCCTAAATCGAAACCCTAGGGTTCCCGATTTCAGGTCGCGATTCCGGGTCGCCGGGTCAGACCCGAGTCGGGAATCGGGTAGGGTTTCGCGTTTATGAGGCGGCTTGGAGTCGGGTCGTGAGCGGGTCGGATCCGGGTAGGATCGCCGAAGAAACGACATCGTTTCGTAGAGGGCAGGACGGGTCGTGGAGCAGGTCGGGCGTGTGACCCGCGGGTTACGCACGGTCCGGCCCCTCCACGGCGCCGTTTTTGCAAGAAGCGAAACGACGTCGTTTCCTAGGAGTTGCCGTGACGCCGTTTTGCAAAGGAGCGAAGTCGGGTCGACGGAGCGGGTTGTCGGGCCGGGTCGGGCATCCACGCCGCCACGACGCCGTTTAGGCGTCTCGCCCCAAAACGCGGGCTCGTCCGCGTTTGGGCTGGCCGGTCGGATCCGACCCGGGTCGTTTTATAATATTTTAATAAAAAATCAAAAGTAATTTATTTTCCAAAAATATTAAAAAATTTTCAAAAAATCAAAAAATGTTTAAAATGTTTAAAAAATGTTTTATTTTCCAAAAAAATCAAAAATCAAAAATCAAAATAATTTATTTTCGAAAAATACTTAGAATATAAAAAAATTATTATTTTACAAAAATATTAAAAATATTAAAAAAATTTTATATTTTCCAAAAATCCAAAAAATTGCCAAAAATCCAAAAATCGCCAAAAATCCCAAAAATGTCAAAACTCACAAAAGGCCCAAAATTTTCATAAAATACCCAAAAGACTTGTATTTTTCCAAAAAAACACCCAAAAATCCAAAAATCCCTTTTATGTCAAAAAAAAAAAAAAAAACTCAAAAAATGTTTTCTCCCAAAAATGCATGGGAAATCCCTCAAACATCCAAAAAAACCTTAGGATTTAAACAAGATTAGGTATCAAAAGGGCATTAGTGATTAACTAGTGTAATCAAGTCACCGATCCTAATTTCTCTAGTTGCGCAGGAGCGAGTATTTCTCCCGATACTTCGCTTGGGTTTCTAATCAACCTATCCCAAATCGATTAGTGGCGACTCCATTTAAAAAATTGATTTACAAACTAAAAATTTTAAAGTCGTGAATTGGCGAACTTGGGAGAGTCCAGGCATTAATTAATTCCGGCCGAGCCATTAGCCTCCTTAGGTGCTCGTACCCGATTCGGCCGCGCGCTCCTGAAAAAAAGAGGTCGCGACAGCTTGGCGACTCTGCTGGGGACTTTGAGGACTTAGGCCATATTTATCTTGTTTAAATTCTTACTGACTTAGGTTTTTTTTCTTTTTACAGGTCAATAGCTTAGAAATTTATTTTAATCTTGCTTAAATTAAATTGTCTTGTGATTATAAACTGTCATGCATGCTTTACTGTTTTAAACACTACACATGGCACACACAACTCGGCCGCCGGACCTGGGTCGCCATAGGATTTCTAGGATGGTGTTAAGAAAGATACGACATCGAATGCGAGACTGCGATGTAGAGGTTGTCTTTCTTTTGCCCGAATTTCTTAGCCGAGGTTAAGGGGGTACGTTGCTAACGAGAGACTACGACTGGCAGATGCCCTTTTAATTTCAACAAACCTTCTGAGTTAGAAATCGAGCCACACGTCCTATTTGTATGCCTTTGTGCTTGCAATGTTTATTTCAAAAGCAAAGCAATTTATTTACTTTTACTTAGTTCTTTCTGACTCATGGCAAAATAGGGTCAGGTTGTGTAGCCCCCATTTCTAAATGCGATGGGAAGAATCGATATCAAATTCATCCCTGCCCCAAAGAAAGAGCTTCTCAGATGGTGGAATCAGTTAGATCAACTTGGTCAAAAGCATGTCAAGATGAGGATTGGTCATCTCCTCCCATTGCTCCAAATCAGCATCCATTCTGGAGTCATGCAAGCCCTACCACATTTCTAGCGTTCGGAGACATCCACCTTCGTATTCGGCAAATTTGAACTAACTCCCACTTTAGAGGAATACGGTCTCGCCATAGGAATGCCCCTGGGAGCAGACCTCGCTAAGCCACTAGCTCACATCGACCCCATAATCAATCTGTCACATTTTCTAAAAAATAATTCGGTAAGAGAAATTGTTAAAACCAATAATAATGCTTTCCCATTGTCATCCTTAACTGAATGTTTTGAAAAGCAATTGATGCCTCAAAAAGCCAAGATCTTCCTTTTGGCGTTCTTTGGATTTGTTATCTTCCCATATAGAAAGGATGCCATAAATCCGTCGATCATGAAAGTAATGAGTCAAATCATTTTTGGTGCAGGGTATGTGAACATGGTTTTAGCCGAAACATTTTTATCCCTTAATCGTTTTAAGAACAAAAAAGAAAAGATCATGAGGGCCGCCCCAGAAATTTTACAAATATGGTTCTTTTCCATGTCAAAGGATTTGGGCACCTCATGCAAATATTTGAAATTAATGAGTTCAAGCACCCACTACAAAAATTCCAAAATTTGGAGAAACATTCTCCCAATGAAGAATATTCTTGGTGGATTAACTTGTTAAAAAACCCGGTCCTAGAGACATTTATATGGCGAGCTAAGTGGTTCACCGCAAGTGAGGCGCGTTTCGCGCTTGATTATTACGATCCCATCCCACTGCTGGGCCTCTCCGGAGCTACCTATACTACCCACATAGGGTGGCCCGCCAGTATAGAGTCCTTCAAGAAGTCCCGCCACCGCTCAAGCCGGAACTGTTTCAGATTTCTTTCACCCCCACAGGTTGTGATTACTCAGAAGAAATCAGCATAATTTAAAACGCATGGGATAGATGCCAACCAGAGAAGATTATTGTGCCCAGAAGGCTGAAGGGCAGGAAAAAGCCCATCATGCATCCACCTTTTACATCCTCAATCACGAAATTCCTAAGAAATTGCAGCTGGAAATCCTGACGTAAGTAAGAGGCTTACCAAGCAAGAAAGGATCAAGCTTCTTGAAGAAAGTTTGGAAGCTACCTGGAGGCACCTACCAAAGCTATCTCGAGAAAGCAAGTGACGTCGCAAGATCGAGATGTCCCATCGCATATAAAAATGGGCGTCGTGGCTTTTAATGTATCTAGGGTCATTCTGACTTGTGTAAAAACTCTTTTGACACTGCATAAATCTCATGTTAATAAATAAGAATGACTCGATCTTTGCCATGAGCCAGTATTCTCTGTGTTTCCTTTACTTACACTTTCCCCACTTCTTGCACAAAACAGGTAATCACAACATAGCCATATTCACCAAATCCAAAGACTAGAATGGCTTAAGAGAGTGTACCCAGCCGTGTGGAGGTCATGGAAAATGAAATGAAGCAAGTCTTCAATGTGCTTCAGCAACTCTCAAAACAAATAGATTCCATCCAAGGCAAACTAACTCCTACCCCGGCCTCGATCGAAGTGGTACTACCGCAGTCATCCACCCAAGGAAATGAAGGAAGAGATACCGATGATAACATGCCCGAATTGGAAGATGACGCGCACCAAATCATAGTTGAGAAAGCAAAACCCGGCGTTTCATCTAAAACTGAGCATGACAAGCGTCTCGAGAAGCTCGAAGAGAGGCTAAAGCAGCTACAGGGCCTACATGATTCTACTCCAACAGATCTCTCTATCTACTCCAAAGTCAAAATGCCCGAAAAGTTAAAAATGCCTGAATTCGAGAAGTACGATGGCACGACTTGCCCGAGAGCTCACTTGCAAATGTACTTGGTTCGAATGACCCAGTATGTTAGTAATGTACCTCTAATGATCCAGTCATTCTAGTCAAGCCTGGCAGGTCCCGCTTTGAGATGGTACATCAAGAAAAACATAAACCTCGTTGAAACATGGAGTGAAGCAAGTGAGGCATTCCTCAAGCAGTACAAATTCATAATGGACATTACCCCTTCTCGTGAGGATCTCGATCGTACGGAAAAGAAAAAGCATGAATCTTTCAAGGAGTATGCTATTAGGTGGAGGAATCTCGCCGCCCAAATTAGTCCCGAGCCGACTGATTTCGAATTGAGAAAGATGTTCATTAAAACCCTCCCCTATGAATACCGCAATAGGATGGTGATCACGATCGCTAAATCATTCAACCAACTCATTCCAGTGGGAGAACAGATGGAGATAGGATTAGGGGATGGTTGGTTCACCGAGCCTGCACCTATCAGTAGAAGATTCAATATAAAGAAAGATAAAGATCCCCTGATTGATGTCAATGCCACCTACACTACAGACACCGGTCATCCCCCAGCCGTTCAGACAAGCGCAGGCCAGCGACAAACCAATAGCCGTTAGCCCCAGTGCTACAACAACCGAAGACAATTCACTCCACTTCCTGGGTCCCCGTCCCAGGTTTTGGCGATCCTCCGGAACAAGAATCTCCTCTCAACTGAGCCAAGACGACCTAATGCTGAAAGCTTCTCCAGCTATGACCCATCCAAAAAATGCAACTATCACATGGGAGAAGTAGGCCATTCAAATGATTATTGTCTCACCCTTAAGCATCGAATCTAGAACCTGCTGGATACTAAAGCATTCTTATTCCAAACTACGAAGCCAAATGTCCAAAACAATCTGCTCCCCGATCATGCTGATAAAGTAAATGCAATATTCGGTTCTGAGACTCACCAAATCAAAAGTACCAATGCACATGTTGTTGACATCTATCGAGGGCTAGTAGAAACCGGGTATTATTCAGATAACGAAATACCACCTTTTGCGACAATGGAAGAAAGGGTGTCAGGAATGATAGAGGCCGGAGTAGTCGTGCACGTTAGTCACACCAGTACAGTTTCCACTATAACACAAGTCCTCATCAACTGGGATAAGGAATGTGCCGCGCTAAAGGCAAAAAAAGAGAAGAAGGGTCCCACCTCACCCGAAGACGTATTTGAAGGAAAAGGAGCCATAATCAAGGCATCAATAGCGGGAGCAGCTATAGTCATTGAAATACCCCAGCCTTATGATTATGAATGCAACAATGCTATGCCATGGTCTTACGACCTTGACGTGGGTTTAGTCACGAGATCTGGGCGGACCTATGCTCAAGCGAGCACGCACTCTACTAAGCCCATCACTGACGAAGAAGCCAAGGAGTTTTTGGCCGTGGTTAAGGCCAGTGAATACAACGTGGTGGAACAATTGCGAAAATCACTAGCACAGATCTCTTTGCTGAAATTGCTCCAAACATCTGTGAAACACCAGAAATCCCTCATGAAGGTATTAAGCGAAGTACACGTCCCTGAAACAATCGACCATGACAAACTTGAGGAATTTGTCAGTATCATCCTTCTAAAGGATCAAATGGCGTTCTCTGATGAAGAAATCCTTGAGGAAGGTAGAGGACACACCAAAGGCCTCTATATATCGGTCAAATGCAACGCATCTCACGTCGCTCGAGTATTGATTGACAATGGATTTGCTCTGAACATATGCCCACTAACAACACTCTATCACCTTAAAATAGAGAGATCACGAATCCAGGTGCCCAAAACTTCCGTTCAAGCATTTGATGGAACAAAGAAAGAAACAGTGGGGGAGATCGAGCTCGACGTCTAGATTGGCTCGACCATATTCAAAATCTTGTTCCAAGTAATGGATATCTTCACTGCGTTCAATTTCCTCTTAGGGCGCCCATGGATCCACGTCGCAGGGGTAGTACCTTCAAGCCTCCACCAAAGTGTGAAATTTGTAGTTGGGGGAAAACTGATCACGGTTCGAGGAGAAGAAGACCACCGCATTTATCATGAGACAACCATCCCTTATGTTGAACCTAGTGACAAAAACGAAGCCAGCTATCAATCGTTCGAACTCGTGTCTACTATGCATGAAGCTCGAGGGACCCCGCCCCTTGTCCTCAAGGTGTCGAGTACTGCAATAATGGTGAGAAAAATCATGGTTGGACACGGTTTCATTCCAGGACAAGGGCTTGGTAGGGAAGGCTAGGGCATCCGTCAACCTATTGAAGCCCTGAGGAGACCTTACACCATTGTCCTAGGGTATTCCCTAGATAGGAAAGCAAAGAAAAAAGTCAGCTTTGTATATCCTCGCCTCGAGGAAACTTTCCCAGGCCCAGCCAAGATGATGCACGAGGAAGAAGAGATGATCAATACTACAAAATGGTTCAACCCCGGAAGCTCGAGCTTGCCCGCAATCCAAGAAGGCACAACTTGGCCCTCTTTTACAGAGAAAGAAGAGTCGAATGATATGACCACCATGTTTGAAGACATTTTCGTAGGTGCCATCAAAGAAGAACAGTTGGAAGGAACAGACGATAACTTCTCGTTCATCCAGCTTCAATGCCAGGTTGACGAATTACGTGAAATGGTGCACCATTTGACGGAAAATTTCACTCGAGCTACCCGTACACTCCGCTCCAGTTATAATAAGGATTTAACAGCAAATGAAGAAGACCCTATTGATGCAAGCTGGCAAGGGGGTCGACTAGCTCAGTCCTCAAGAAGCACGCGGCCGTATTCACCTCTTCCTAAGTCAATGGCCGTCATTTTTCCCATCCTCTAGGAGCAAGGGCTAATCAACAGAGAACTAAGCCACCTTACTCTTGAGTACTTCCTTAATTACGATCCATCCAAACAATGTGATTACCATTCGAGGGAACTAGGACACTCGCTGGATGACTGCACGATCCTGAGAGACAAGGTTTAGGACCTACTAGATGCTGGGGTATTCACATTCCACTCTCCATGGTTGTGTTTTGGCAACAATCACCTCCTCGTGGTACCCAGCACTCGCACCATGTTCCCTGAGCATGCTAAGAAAGCACGTACAGGGGAGGCGATCATGGACACTTTGGGCCAATCGAGATTATTCAATCCCCCAAAGTTTCTATGATCACCATCCCCGCATCATCCCTGATGGGTGGGAAGGCCTGGATGATTTAGAATCTGCAAAGCCACGAGCACAGGGAGACGTAGCTGGCAACTGGTATGAAGACTTCTTCGTGGGCGCCATCAGTGAAGGACCGTCTAGGGAAATGGGTGCAGGCCTGCTCAAGTAGAATCCTTTTTATATTCTCTGCATACTCCCCTACTTGGGAGCCTGTACATATTTCTTTTAAGTCTGTCTTGTTTTCAACATCAGTTCCATCCAGGGAACCCTTTTTTGAAATCACTCTGTAAATCTGTCTACTAATAAATAAAGTTGAAAACATTTTGAGGGCATGAGGAGACACTCCAAACCGGCCCGTTGATGATAACCAGCCGTCAAATGAAAGAAGAAATCTGAGGCCCGGGTCTCCTTGTGTTTCCTTGTCCTGAATCTTTAAAAGAATAATCCATCACCTTTTCAAAAAAAAAAAAAAAAGAAGCATGCATGCTACTAACCTTATTTGTTCCCTTAGCCCATCTACTCTATGACACAGGAATGATCTAGCGGCAGGCAAGGGTATGGGAATGGTCCAAACCAACATCGCGGATAACCATTCTGATAGCTCAGATGATGACTTTGATAATTTCGATGAAATCCAACGGAATTGGGAGTGGCATGAAGAAACAAAGCCCCCTACCACTGAAGACACCATCACTGTCAATTTAAGCAGCACAGAAGATCCAAGAGAGATAAAGATTGGCGCCAACCTTCCTGAAGAAGAAGCTGCAGACTTGATTGCTCTTCTAAAGAAGTATCAAGACGTATTCGCGTGGTCATACGCGGATATGCCAGGCCTTGATCCAACGATCGTGGAGCACAGCTTGCCAACTGACCCTGACATAGCTCCTAAGAAACAACGGCTAAGAAGAACCAAGCCAGAATTGTCAAAAAAGATTGAAGAAGAGGTAATGAAGCTCCTCCAAGTGGGTTTCCTTGAAGTCTCGCGATACCCCAGCTGGGTAGCAAACATTATACTAGTAAAGAAGAAGGATGGTCGAATACGTGTTTGTGTCGACTATCGTGACTTGAGCAAAGTAAGCCTGAAGGATGATTTCCCGTTACCCCACATAGACGTTCTTGTAGAAGATCTTTGCAGATTCAGACTTTTCTCTTTTATGGATGGATTCTCGGGATACAACCAAATTAGGATGAAGGAGGAAGACAAAGAAAAAATGGCATTCATTACTCCATGGGAAACTTTTCATTATAAGGTCATGCCTTTTGGCCTGAAAAATGCTAGGGCAACTTACCAGCGTGCCATGGTCACCCTTTTCCACGACATGATGCACAAAGAAATTGAAGTATATGTCGATGACATGATAGCTAAAACCAAACATGGAGAGGACCACGTAAAGACCTTGGAGAAACTATTTGAGCGACTTCGCCAGTTTAAGTTACGCCTGAATCCAGCAAAATGTGTGTTTGGGGCAACTTCTGGCAAATTACTTGGATTCATTGTGAGCTGCGAAGTAATAGAAGTAGATCCATCAAAAACCAAGGCGATATTTGAAATGCCTCCTCCCTCGACTGTAAAAGAAGTTCGGAGTCTCCTGGGAAGATTAAATTACATTGCACGATTCATCTTCTAGCTTTCCGAAACCGCAAAGCCATTCTTTAAGCTTCTCAGGAAGGACGCACAAATTAAATGGGATGATGATTGCCGACTGGCATTTGAAAACCTGAAGCAATACTTGATGAAACCCCCGATTCTGGTGCCTCCAGTCCCGGGGCAGCCCTTAATTCTTTGCCTTACCATCAACAATGAATCCTTAGGTGCCATGCTGGCACAAAAGGAACCTCGTGACCAGAAGGAGCGAGCCGTCTACTATTTGAGTAAAAAGTTCACCATGTTAGAACAAAACTACTCCAGATCAGAGAAAACATGCGCCGCGTTGGTATGGGTATTGCACAGACTCCGACAGTATACCTTGCATTACCAAACTTTCCTCGTAACCGAAAGCGATCCGATCAAGTATCTGCTCAGTCGTCCAGCATTGGTAGAAAAATTGGCCAAATGGCAAATCCTGATCTCAGAATTCAACATTCAAGTGATGCCACAGAAATCAGTTAAAGGGCGGGTGATTGCCGATATGTTAGCAGACTGTCCTAAAGAAGTACGCGAGGATAATCCTCGGACGACCGAATTTCCGCAATAGAAGAGGACAAGTGGACCATGTTCTTCGACGGAGCCGTGAATTTGTCAGGCTTCGGCATTGGGGCAGTCTTGATATCCTCAAATGGACAACATTATCCTGTGGCTGCAAAATTGGTATTTTCATGCACCAACAATATAGCCGAGTATGAGGCATTCATCCTCGGCTTGCAGGCAGCTATTGAAATGAGAGTGACCAAGCTAAAAGTGTTCGGTGATTCTACTTTAATAATCCTCCAGACGGTGGGTGAATGGAAGACGAAAGACGCCAAGCTTGTGCCTTATCATGGTTACTTAGAAAAGTTGGCAAGAAAATTCCAAGACATCTCGTTTGAATACCTTCCTAGAATCCATAATTAGTTCACTGATGCGCTAGCAACGCTATCATTTATGTTGCAAGTTACAGAAAGGTTAGAAGTAGAACCCTTAAAAATCGAAGTCTTGGCAAGACAGGCCTACTGCATGGCCGTAACTGAAGAACCCGATGGGAAGCCCTGGTATTATGATATCATGAGATACATCCAAAAGCAAGAGTTCCCTAAACAAAGCACTCCCTCTGATCGAAAATACCTAATGAAAATGGCTTCAAGGTTTTTCGTCAGCGGTAAAAATCTGTACAAGAGATCATATGACTCAGTCCTGCTAAGATGCGTGGATGCAGTCGAAGCCACACGAATAATGCAGGAAATACAGGAAGGAGTATGTGGCCCTCACATGAATGGGCGTATGTTGGCCAAGAAGATAATGAGACTGGGTTATTCTGGCTCCCTTTAGAGAAGGATTGCGCTCAGCATGTGTGAAGTTGTCATCTTTGCCAAATTCCCGGGGACAAGATAAGCATCCCTTCCACTGAATTGCATCAGTTATCTGAGCCATGGCCGTTTTCAATGTGGGGCATCGATGTAATTGGCCCAATTAACCCAAAGGCGTCAAACGGACATCGATTCATCCTAGTTGCAACCGATTACTTTTCAAAATGGATTGAGGCCACATCGTATGCAAGCGTGACTGCACGGAATGTCATGAAATTCATCAAACGTGACATAATCGCCCGTTATGGCGTGCCGGGTTCCATCGTCACCGAAAATGGGACAAACCTGAACAACAAGCTGATCGATCAACTATTCTCTAAGTTTAAGATCCAGCATTTGAACTCATCACCTTATCGGCCACAAATGAATGGAGCTATAGAGGCCGCCAACAAGAACATCAAGAAGATCCTAGCCAAGACAGCTGAAAATTACTGCGACTGGCATGAGAGGTTACCCTTCGCACTGACAACATACCGAACCTTGATTCGAACTTCTATTGGGGCAACCCCTTTTTCCCTGGTTTACGGTATGGAGGCGGTTTTGGCCGTGGAAATAGAAATCCCTTCTCTACTAGTTTTATCTCAAGCTGGTCTATCTAAGGAGGAGTGGACACAACAAAGGCTCGAACAGCTAAACATGATCGATGAAAAGCGACTGAAAGCTCTCTGTCACGGTCAGTGTTATCAACAGAAGGTAGCTCGGTCATTTAATCAAAAGGTGCGGCCCAGGCATTTCGAGGTAAATGAGCTAGTCTTGAGGAAGACGCTGCCAATCTTTCCAGAGCCTGGAGGTAAGTTTGCCCCGAATTACAAGGGTCCTTATGTAATAAAGAAGATACTCCCCAGAGGAGCCTTGATCCTAACTGAGATGGATGGGCGAGAATTTTCTAAGCCAGTGAATTCCGATGCTGTAAAAAAGTACTACCCTGGAAAAGTGTTCACTGTCTGGCATTGCCAAATACTTATCTATTAGAATGAAAATGCCTATGCACCTTTTATATATGAATAATGTATTTACACCATCATGAGAAATGTGCGCTTGGTTAACTCAATGAATGGTAATCACCAGCATTTAGGGAAGTGATGAAAATTGAGTAGCAAACTCGATGACATAACTCGAGCAAATCGACGTTACCCAGGCAAATGTGTGAGAATAATCCATGACAATTTCGCTCGGTTTGGCATAAAAGAGGCATCATTCAGGAGCCACTCCAGTCAGAAAGAGCTTTCGGTCCCAGTCAACAACTTAGAATCTGAAAGCCTCACTTCTTATTCTAGATACATGCCCTTGCAAGAAGTAGTCGCTAATGAAAAGCTGGAAGCTTTGATTGTCCATCTCAAATTCCATAGAATCTTGAGGTACATGACTTTGTCCAATGCTGCTATAATCAAGGATAGAAGGAAAAATTCCACAGAAGAAAGGCATCGAAAATGAATTATCAGTCAGCAATCACGTATACGTGACCACAAGTAGGAAAGGCCAGTCAAAGGGATCATTAGGCCAAAAAGCCGCCGTGAAAATCCAGCACAGATAGGCTCTAGGGAAAGGTAACTCGGTGTCACTCCTTGCACTCACTCTCTGAGCTCATGTTGACAGGAAGCACCAAGAGTCAAGGGCCCATTGGCCAAGTGGGGCAAACTAAGTCATCCAAGGATGGGGCAAAAACAAAGACGTCTGATCAAGTTCCTAATCCATGGCTAGTCGTGCATATGTCCTATCCCTAACCAACAGGAGCAGTTTATCGACACCCATTTGTGAATAATCCTTTATAAATAATTCTTTTGATGTTCAAATTTCAACACATTTGTGAATACCATTTCACTAATTAAGCACTCTTGGAGATGTTAATAGATTTTTCTTGAGTAAAAAGCCATTCATTTATTTTTGAAAAACACAAACTCTTTCACATCATATATTGCATGCCTTTTTCCATGTGAATTGTGCATGATGATTTTTGTCTGTCTAAATCTTTGATTCCATTAAGGATTATTAGAATATACAACCAAGTAAAGAATACAAGATTAATTGAGCATGCTTGATGAGGCACGTCAGAATGATGACAGGCAAGCTATATCCCATACACAGTCCCCCATCTATACACTTGTGAGATAAGTGCAGAAAATTCTATGACTACAGGGTAAAGAGTTCTCCTGCAGATGGTACGATGACCAAAATAGTGGGAGGCGTTCCATCGCCCACTTTGAGCCCCATACACTGGCCAAATTTGCATCCTACCCCCCGTCAAAGAACCACCCCACACTAGGGCAAGTTGAAAGCAAGTCAGCATTACGAGGTGAGAAAAGTGATAGAAATTCTCTTGCTTGTACTTGCATCAATCTTTGAGTGTCTTTATTGCATATGAACACTTGCGTTAATTTAAGTGCCCTAGAGTCATGAAAAGCATTTCCTTCCCTATGCACTTGTATCCATTGTACAACCCAATTGAGTCTGTAAAATCACCCTCACGAGGAGGCAAAGCAGAAGCTGCCATTCAAGCAGCATAATCAGAAGAGTTAGCAAAAGATGAAGACTCAATAAGTCTAGCAAAGGCATTTGCTTGAGCTTGTCAAGATTAGTTCCTCAAGCAACAAGGACAAAAACCTAGGGCATAAAAAAGCAGTGGACCTGGTAAAAGCAAGGTCAATGCCCGTGAATGAAAAATTGAAAAGAGAAATAGGGGCATGAAAAAGCAGTGTGCCTGGTAAAAGCAAGGCCCATGCCCTAAACAAAAGTACAACCATTTGTATTCTCAAGAGAAGCTGTTGTTGTGGTTCGATCAATAGAACCTTCATCTGACTGTAAGAAGAAGGACCAGTGACAAACGCCAAGGCAATCACCAGCTGTCACCCTTTTACACATGAGTCAAGCCTACATGGCGTCCTATTGTAAAAAAAATCTCTTCAGACTAGGGGCACTTCAATTAACGTAGGATTTCATACGTTTATAAGCATCGCTCGAAGAAGTACGAGCAAGATTATTCTATCTCTTTTCGCAGGATCCTCGACTTGCAAACCTGGAGATAACTGTACAACATCTTTCCTACAAGGCCATGACCTTATTGGTCCCCTTTGATAAGCCATTGACCCAGCCTTCATCACAACTCCAAAAAAGACCTCTCACATTGGTAAAGTCGTATCATTTACGAGAATACTCGGACCCCTGCGGACATGATGACAGTGAGATGGTGTGGTCCTTATAAATCCTGCATCAATGGTTAGGATAAAACAGCATTTCCCATGAGAGTGAGTGGAAAGTCCTTTCAGATTGAAAGTCCCTCATCTGGCATGCTCAAGACATCTACATTCTAAACAAAAGTTGTCTTTCAAAATATTCCCCAGTGGAATTCAAATGATGCAAAACTGACAAGGTTATCATGTATAAATCACATTTTAATTTGCAAATTTACAACATATACAATCATTGTGTACACATCTGCATACTGTGTAAATAGCAAGCATATTCGTAGAGATGAGAGATCTCACCAGAAGCATATCCCCATTCCTTTTCCCAGAGCTCTGTATTTGATAATCTTTGAGTACCCCCCGCTCACCGAGTACTCCTTTTTATTGACGCTCAGCTCATGCGAGTTGTCCCCAGAGTATTGATACTTGTGACCGACCAAGTATTCCTTTATCTTTGAGTACCTACCACTGTCTAGGTACCCCCTCTTACCAATGCTCAGCTTGATTGATATCTGCAATTACCTAAGCATCCCCCCTGTTTTCGAGTATTTGCCACTACTCAAGTGCCCCCTTTGTTGACACTCAACCTATTCATGCTGTCATCAAAGTTTAGATGCTTGTGATTATCCAAGTATCCTCTCATCTTTAAGAATCGACCACTGTTTGAACACTCATTTTTCGTAACACTCGACCTGTTAGAGTTGTCCTCAAAATTATGTCATTGAATACCAGCAGCCGTTCAAGTATCCTATCACATTATGCGCCTGCGATTACCCAGGTATGCTTTCTTACACTTGGACCAGTTGAGTGGTCCCTGATCATATTGTTAAATATGTGTGTTCATCCAAATATTCCTCTACTTTGTACATCTATGTACTCGCGGCCATCCAGGTAAGCCTTGTGCTACAGCCAACTTCTAGAAGGTGGGAGGCCTTCACGAATATGCGAGGTGCGCTCTCGATATTCCCTGATTTCCAGAAGGCGGGAGGCCTTCACGAATATCCAAGGTACGTCCTTAGTATTCCCAAAATCCAGAAGGCGGGAGGCCTTCACGAATATGCGATGTGCGCCCTCAATATTCTCAAATTCCAGAAGACGGGAGGCCTTCACGAATATGCGAGGTGCGCCCTCGATATTCCCAAATTCCAGAAGGCGGGAGGCCTTCACGAATATGCGAGGTGCGCCCTCGATATTCCCAAAATCCAGAAGGCGGGAGGCCTTCACGAATATCCAAGGTATGTCCTCAGTATTCCCAAAACCCAGAAGGCAGGAGGCCTTCACAAATATGCGAGGTGCGCCCTCGATATTCCCAATTGCTAGGAGGTGGGATTTCTTCATGAATATTCGAGGTACGTCCTCGATATTCCCAATTATCAGGAGGTGAGAGACCTTCACGAATATCTTAGGTACGTTCTCGATATTCCCTAACCACCAAGAAATGAGAAACCTTCACCCAAGGCATGTCCTCGATGTTTCCAATTATCAAATACCCCTTCGATACTTGTGATCATCCAAGTACCCCTTCAATGCTTACGACTCTTGCCAAGGCCCAAATATTCGTCAGGTTAGTACTTGTGAATATCTATGTACTCTTTAATATCTCTGTGAATGTCCAGAACAGATCTCCCGAGAAAGGTCGGGTTCTAACTGGTGTCCTTGACAGAGGTCAAACACCCCCTCAAAGCAGATGCCCTGAGAAAGATCGGCGCATCCCTCGAGAAAGGTCGGGTTTCAGCTGGTGTCCTTGACAGAGGTCAAACACCCCCCAAAGCAGATGCCCTAAGAAAGGTCGGCGTATCCCTCGAGAAAGGTCGGGTTTCAACTGGTATCCTTGATAGAGGTCAGACACCCCCACAAAACAGATGCCCTGAGAAAGGTCGGTGCATCTCCTGAGAAAGGTCAGGTACCAACTGGTGTCCTCGATGCAAGTCAGGCACCCACAAATGAGATACCTTGAGAAAGGTTGGCGCATCTCTCGTCATGGCGACCGAAGAATGGTTTGGTTCTGAGACAAACCACTGATTGCTCCAACAGGCGATCAAAGAATGGTTTGGGTCCTGGAGAAGCAATTTCCCGTCACGGTGACCGAAGAATGGTTCGGGTCCGAGACAAACCACTGATTGCTCCAACAGGCGACCGAAGAATGGTTCGGGTCCGAGACAACCCACTAATTGCTCCAACAGGCGATCGAAGAATGGTTCAGGTCCTGGAGAAGTAATTTCCTGTCACGACGACCGAAGAATGGTTTGGGTCCGAGACAATCCACTGATTGCTCCAACAGGCAACCAAAAAATGGTTCGGGTCCTAGAGAAGCAACTTCCCGTCACGGCGACCGAAGAATGGCTCGGGTCCGAGACAACTCACTGATTGTTTTAACAGGCGATCGAAGAGTGGTTCGAGTCCTGAAGAAGCAATTTCCCGTCAAGGCGACCGAAGAAAGGTTCGGGTCTTAGACAAATTATTGATTGTTTTAACAGGCGATCGAAGATTAATTCGAGTCCTGGAAAAGCAGCCTCCTCATATCATTAGGTAAGAGGACACCTTGATACTTGCCAAAATCAGGGTTCACACCCTATCTCACTCTCTCCTGGTAAGTAACTACAGGCATCTTCTTATCTGTCTTAGTATATGTAAAGTTATATTGCTCTCTTTTTGCATAGGATAGTATGTCCCAAATAAAATATGATATATAATATGATATGCGTATATCTGGACAAAATTTAGGCATCAGTTTATCTTTGAATGCAACCTCTGCGAGCTCACCTTTAAAGAGAGGCAGTTGTTGACGCCTAAATTTTCGTTTTTAATTAATTAAGTTCATTTTCTTTTATTTTTTGTTTTTCTTTTATTTTATTTTATTCTGTCTAAGAACCGAAAAAAACCAAAAAAAATAGAAAATAGAAAACGGACAAAAGGGCCAAAAGCAGCCCTTTGGGCTTCCGCGGGTCAGCCCGCGCCCGGCCCAACCCGCGCTTGACCCGCGGGCGCCTCCTTCTTCGCCCGACTTGGTGCGTAGGACGCACAGGCAGGCGCGTCACCGGAGAGACAAGAGCAAGCAATAGCGTACGGTGAGCAGAGGGGGAATAGAGGAACAGGGATGTCGAGGGGACGTGACCGGAGGGGGCTAGTGGCTGATGGGACGCCGGTTCGGTCGGTGGGAGCCGTGGCAGCCCCCCGGTCGAAGCTTCGTCGGCCGGCCATCCCCCGCCTATAGATAGGGGGTCCCCGATGACGATGGGGAGCACTGCAAGGACGAGAGAGAAGCCCGCATCCTTGGAACCCCGCTGAGAGACTTCAGAAGGGGAGCCGAGGGTCTGCGATCTTCGATCCAAACTTCGTCGGAGAGAGAGAGAGAGAGAGAGAGAGAGAGAGAGAGAGAGAGGAGGAGACCCCCCCGCTGCGGATTGTCACTGCCGCCATAGCCGAGGCCGACTCCATCCAAAGCAGGTGAGATTGGGAGTTTTGGCCGTCCATCGAAGCCTCCCCGCCATCATTGCCGTCGTCCCAATCGCGTCGCCGTCACAAAACCTCCCTCGGCCAGACGCCCCATATCGAAACTCTAGGGTTCCCGATTTCGGGTCGCGATTCCGGGTCGCCGGGTCATACCCGAGTCGGGAACTGGGTAGGGTTTCGCGTTTAAGAGGCGGCTTGGAGTCGGGTCGTGAGCGGGTCGGATCTGGGTAGGATCGCCAAAGAAACGGCTTCGTTTCGCAGAGGGCAGGACGGGTCGTGGAGCGGGTCGGGCGCGTGACCCGTGGGTTGCGCATGGTCCGGCCCCTCCACGGTGCCGTTTTTGCAAGAAGCGAAACGACGTCGTTTCCCAGGAGTTGCGGCGATGCCGTTTTGCAAAGGAGCATAAGTCGAGTTGACGGAGCGGGTCGTTGGGCCAGGTCGGGCATCCACGCCCGCCACGACGCCGTCTCGGCGCCTCGCCCCAAAGGGCTGGCTGATCGGATCCGACCGGGTCGGTTTTATAATATTTTAATAAAAATCAAAAGTAATTTATTTTCCAAAAATATTAAAAAATTTTCAAAAAATCAAAAAATGTTTAAAATGTTTAAAAAATGTTTTATTTTCCAAAAAATCAAAAATCAAAATAAAAATAATTTATTTTCGAAAAATATTTAGAATATAAAAAAATTATTATTTTCCAAAAATATAAAAAAATATTAAAAAATTTTATATTTTCCAAAAAATCCAAAAAATTGCCAAAAATCCAAAAATTGCCAAAAATCCCAAAAATGTCAAAACTCACAAAAGGCCCAAAATTTTCAGAAAATACCCAAAAGACTTGTATTTTTCCAAAAAAAACCCAAAAATCCAAAAATCCATTTTATGTAAAAAAAAAAAATACTCAAAAATGTTTTCTCCCAAAAATGCATGGGAAATCCCTCAAATATCCAAAAAAACCTTAGGGTTTAAACAAGATTAGATACCGAAAGGGCATTAGTGATTAACTAGTGTAATCAAGTCCCCGATCCTAATTTCTCTGGCTGCGCAGGAGCGAGTATTTCTCCCGATACTTCGCTTGGGTTTCTAATCAACCTACCCCAAATCGATTAGTGGCGACTCCATTTTAAAAATTGATTTACAAACTAAAAATTTTAAAGTGGTGAATTGACGGACTTGGGAGAGTCCAGGCATTAATTAATTCCAGCCAAGCCATTAGCCTCCTTAGGTGCTCGTACCCGATTCGGCCGGGCGCCTCGAAAAAAAGAGGTCGCGACACTCTTCTTCATAGGATTTTATGGTGCACACAACCAAAAAAAAGAAAGCTTCCATCTCTACTAGTGTGGCTAAAATCTGATAAAGCATGCAATTGAGATATATATCGACTAATAGATATGAATTGTACATAGCATTAGATCTTAACATTTTAAATAAAGCCGTTTTTCAATTTGACATGACCTCATTTATAAGTAGCATGAGCGGGGAACTAAGCATGAGCCCTATACTCTTCAATATGATATATATGCACAGTCTATTGCACCGAAGGAAGTACTCCTTTACTATTTTCATCACTTTTCCATGTGGGATTCGCTTGATAAGGCCTTGTGTCCTAGCAGGGAAATTGGGCATTTTGGGGACAAAAGCTATAACAGGTAATTTGCTAAACTCTGCTTTTCACTGAATATTTTCTACATTTTCAACTTAGAAGCCTTGATAAAGTGATGAAGTGAGGTTGTTAAAAAATATTATACCTTTTTAGGGAGTTTGGGACACCTGCAGTGCTATAACTTGGCACGGGGGGACACTTAAGTGCCATAACTTTAAAACGGTACACTTAAGTGCCACTTTTTTTTCAAATGGGACACTTAAGTGCCACCTCCGGCGACCCTTGCCGGAATTCCTACGTGGCGCGTTTTTATTATTTTTTAATGCTTACGTGGCCGCCGGAGAGCTGAGTTGGCTCTGAGTCAGTAGAAACGACGTCGTTTGCATAATAAAAAATTAATTAAATTAAATTAAAACTTAATTTTAATTAAAAATATTCTAAAAATTTAAAAATTCAAAAAACTAAAAATTAAAAAAAAATTAAAAAAAAAATTAAAACAGGTAATTTGCTCGCGGCCCTTGTCGCCGGTCGGCCGGGGCCGGCGACCCCGGCCGACCCTCCCCCCTCTCGTCGCCGGCCCTTCCCGGCGACGACGGGAGGCGGCGGCGGCGAGGGCTCACCCTTAGCCGCCCGCCCCCTTCGTCCCCCTTTTTTTAAAATTTTTAAATTTTAGAATATTTTTATTAAAATTAAGTTTTAATTTAATTTAATTAATTTTTTATTATTTTTATACGTCGACACGAAACGGCGTCGTTTTTGCATTTTTTTCGCCACGTCGCATGCAAAATGGCGTTGTTTTGGACCTCCATCGCCGGAAAATTACCACGTCAGCCGTTTGGCCGGATTTTCGTCGGAGTGGCACTTAAGTGTTCCATTTAACTCCGATATTGGTACTTAAGTGTCCCATTTGAAAAAAAAGTGGCACTTAAGTGTACCGTTTTAAAGTTATGGCACTTAAGTGTCCCCCCGTGCCAAGTTATGGCACTCCGGCTGTTCTTTACTTCCTTTTTAGGAAAAGCCACAATGGGAACTGGAATTGGGACTACCCTTACTTTAACGCTTTCCTTCAAGAAGAAACCAATGATCAGAAGAATTATGGCTTTGATCAAGAAAGGAGTGAACATTTTGATGGCAAAATGAAAATTGAGGGACTCATCTTTTCGAGAAGAGACTCGTGCAAAGATATCAAGAGGATGACCAATTCTTTTGAAGAAAAGTTGGGCCAAGGAGGCGATGGTTGTGTATATGAAGGTAAGCTTTAAGATGGTCAACTTGTGGCAGTGAAGCTTCAAGAGAAGCTGAAAAGCAATGTTGAAGAAATTTTCAATGAAATTGCAAGTATAAGCAAAACTTCTCATGTCAATGTTGTCAACCTCCTAGGTTTTTGTTTCGAAGGAACCAAAAGAGTTTTGGTTTATGAATACATGCCCCATGGATCTCTTGAAAAGTTCATATTTAACATGGGTAACACATTGTAGTTAGATCAACTATTGAGTTGGGGCAATAGCTCACGAGCTAGAGTTACTTGCATAGAGGTTGCAACACGAGGATTTTGCACTTTGACATAAAGCCTCACAACATTTTCCTTGACGCAAACTATTGTCCCAAGGTTTCCGACTTTGGTCTTGCCAAAATTTGCTTGAGGAGCATCGAAGGGGTTTCTCACAAATTGGATGTCTATAGCTACAGTATGATGGTACTTGAGATGGTCTAGTTTGAATTTCTACAAGCATGATGCAAAAAAAAAATATATATATATACAAAATGAAAAAAGGAATAAAAGAAGTGAAAAGTGCATTGTTGACACATAAATTTTCACATATGGATCTCTATTGGATTTTACCAAAATTAGAGATCTAACTTATAACATAAATTGCCCCCCCGACCCAAAAAATCGACCTTGTATTTTTTAGTAGTCACATTGCTCGGTACATCTCTTAGCGACGTTGTTATTTTAGAACTTTCACGGCCTGGATAATCCAATCCATAGACAATAACTTAAAAAAAAAAAAAAAAAAAAATAGTTAAAATAAATATAAAAATAAGAAAAATTATATAATAAAAAAAGGGAAACAAGGTTCGCAGATCACTTTGTATTTCACAAACGCATTAACTTTGTCATACCAATTAACCACAAAGAACGGGCCTCATTTTGAAGCCCATCTAGTGGGTTGGTGCCCAGTCCACTTGAGAGAGCCTTAATTTCGGCCCACGATACAGCTTTGGTGGCCGGCCACACGCTCTTAACGGAGGAGCATGCATTGACCGGCCATCCATGAAGAATTAGGAGGGAAAAGTTGAAAAACTAAAAATTTGGGGGGACAAAGAGGAAGCATGCATTATATATGGCCTCAAGCATGCAAGAAAGGAAAGATTGAACTATGTAAAGAAAGAAGAAATTAGGACACATTCTCTCACTGCTCTATCTCTCTCCATAGATTTGATATGCTACCTTAGATAGATATCTCATAAAATCTATAAATAGGTTGTGCTCTTCATGAAGATACATCAAATACATAGGAATTCCACAATTTTCTATTCCACATATTTCTAATCTATTGCTATGATTCGGAAGAGCTTGGAAGTATTAAAGGCAAGACTTGATGTATTTGTTTCGTTTCAATCTTTATTTCCTCGATTCATCATCATTAGAGCTTAAACTCCAAAGTTCAAAGATGACTATGAGAGCAACATGTCTCGGTCTTATGGAGTAATAAGTTCCTTTTTAGTAAGGAGATGTATGCAGTTTTCACATCAAGGAACATTGTTACTTTCGGTAGAATTAGTCGCATTTTTTTTTTTTTTATATTGATTAAAAAGAAAGTTACATTTCGGTTTGTTTCAAGGTTGATGCTTGTCGATATTTTGAATCCTAATATATCCAATTGCAAAGCTGCGAATTCCTCCTCATCTTTGATGAATATACATGTTTCCTTTTGTCATTTTAGCTCATTTAGTGATTATACTTCTAAGGATAGCATACGACAACTCCATTTTGTATTTCGTGGCACATGTGTCCGTTTTTGTGTTTAAATCCATCACATTTGCTCGTATTTAAATTCTGCCGAGCATCTTTTTGTCCCTACTTAGCATGGTTTTGGATCTCATTTGGATGGCATTTAAATCACATTTGCGTATACGTCGATGAAATATTAAAGTCCTTAGTCTCATCACACGCGGTTTCCAAATCGTCAAACGAACCAACGCCTAAGCCGAACCTTTGTCGACTCAAACAAGGATTGTATTTCCTTATTTGTTGCTTTTCTTTCTCTGACTCAATCAACAAGTTCACTTTGATTCCAACGTGAAAAATGTTGAAGTGGACTTCAGCGCTGAAGCAATTTCCGGACGTGTAAGAATCGGTTTTCAACTTTCATGGTGATACACAAGTCAATTCAGATCGAATTCGATTTACTAGGTTCAACTTCTAAGACATGATTTCAACAAATCCACTTATTACGCTCCACTAGTGCTCTTCTCCTCAGCTTTTTTCACTTTCAAGTCCATTCGTATAATTTATGCACAACCTCAGAAACACGGTTGGGTGCAATGACCAAGACCAAGATATTCCGTCACAGCCAAACATTTTTCCCCGTGTGGCGCCATATTGCATAAACGAAGTGAAGAGGGAAAGAAATAGGTCGAATAATGAAGCTAATTATACTGGATAACTAAAAAATTACTCATGTAGTTTAAGACATCATTTAGTAAATCAATTTAACGGACCAATCATAGTATACGTAATGTCACCTCATTATTTGGATATTCATGTAAGCTAGCTACCATATGTAAGAATACTAACATCCTCTATTATAATATAACCATGGCTATTAATTGCGTCTATTCATGATGCTGACGATCCTGGATTTCGAGCTTCAATACTTCCATGTATATCTTATGATGATAATGCTCTTCATTTATAGTGTTCAATTATTTGGCATGACTATCGGAATTTTTTCTATAATAAATTTTCATTTATATTGTGTTATGCTCGAGAATTCTAGAAAATGGAAAAAAAAAAAACCATGGGATAAGAATTCCAAATGAAATGTGCAATATGATATAAACATTTAATTTTTATTAGCAGTAAAGATTTTATATTGGAAGAAAAGAAAAAGAAAAAGTCTACAATTAATTTGTGCTACTTAGTAGGATTTCTATAATGGGAGGTTTGTTGGGAAAAGTACAAAAAAATCATAAACTTATGGGATTGGCACCAATTCAATTTTAAACTTTTTAATTTGATTAATTTAATTCTAAATCTTTTCACATTTGTATCAATCTAGTCTATTCGGCCAAATTTGGCCTACCGACGCTAACGTGGACGTCGGTCGACCGTTGAACGTTGATATAGCAATTTTTAAATATTTTTTTTCTTTTTTCTTTTTTCTTTTTCCTTTTCCTCTTCTTCCTCTTGGCCTCTTTCTCTAGTAGTGGTTGGTAAGCCTCCGGTAGCTCGCTGGCGACTAGGCGAGGGCCCCGAGCCCTTGCTGAGTATTGGCCACTAGGTGAGGGTTGCAGGTGAGGCTGACCAAGGGTTTGGCACCCCTTGCTTGAAGCTCGCCGGCAACTGCAAGGAATCCAAGGAGGAAGAAAAGGAAAAAGAAAAGGAAAAGGAAAAAGAAAAGAAAAAAAAAATAATTAAAATTTTTAAAAATTCAAAAAATTAATAACAATTACCATGTCGGCTTTTGTCGGCCAACCGATGTCCATGTCAGTGTTATCCGGCCAAATTTAGCCGGATGGATTGAATTTGTATCAATGTGAAATGTTTTAGGATTAAATTGTTTTTTTTTTTTTTTGTCAGTCCTACGCTATACCTACTCTATACTCACTCTCGGACTTTTGCCTTGCCTCTTGCGGGCGTGGGAGTCGAAACCCACTCCTGAAACTTGCGCATCCCCACCCCATCCCTCCCTGAGAAGGTGGGGGTTTGAACCCCACACCTCCCCCCTTCCATGTTGGAAGGGTGGCCACTAGGGCGATCCCTAGTGGTTAGGATTAAATTGGTTTAATTGAAAGGTTTATGACTAAATTGATATCAATGCCATAGGTTTATAACTTTTTTGGTACTTTTTTTAGGTTTGTTCGTAAGTGTAATTTAGAGGTCTGTTTGACTCAAAAATTTTATGGTTTGTGGTAGGTCGGCAGTTTCAACATTTCAACACGTTGGTGGGTCCTCAAACCTAATTGTAATTTAGAGGTCATGTAGACTAGGAAGTTTCATCGTATGCTCCTCAAGACCTTTCAGGGCAAATTTTCCGTGTGGGTCATTGATGCATTCACATTGGGTGCTCGAATAATGCAGGCATGTGAATTCAATTCACATGAACTCTTGAATTAGATATGCCTAATTTATTTAACAATAATAGTTAGAGAGATTTGTCGTTTCATTTAAAGATTTTATTATAGATTAAGAATTAGATGGGCAACAAATGTTAGTCATAAACGCACCGACTTCCTTTGTGATTATGTGTGATCAATGTTATAGCAAGTCCTTGTTATCTATGCTTAATCAGTGATCTTGAGGTCAAGCTTGGTTGTCTCCTTTCAATGTTGATGTTAAATCGAACCCTTTGTGGTCAAAGCTAGGCAAGCTTGGTCATTTCCTTTCCATTCCCATTTTAGAACGGACTCTTCATGGTTGAAGCCTAGTCCAGCCTTAAATTGAAAACCAGATCCGTTAGCACTATGCATTGATGCAATTAATAACCATGGTTATATTATAATGTAGGATGTCAGTATTCAAGTATATGATAGCTAGCCAAAGTGAATGCTCAGATGATGAGGTGATGTTAGGTATATAATAATCGGTCCATTATTTTGATTTATAAAGTAATATCCCGAACAATATAGGTCACCTTTTAATTGCCTAGTATACTTAGTGTTATTCTTCGATGGCATAAAATTACCTATTTCTTTCCCTTAGGGAAACTTTGTCCTAGAAAAAAAGTTACAAGCAAAATTAACAATTCATGTTTCAATGATTTATAAATTACTAAATATGCTACAAATGCTTGCTCGCAAATCAATGATGTTCTTTGAATGGACCCTATCTTAAATAAGGTTTCAAAGTGATCAATTTAATTTCAAATAAAGTCTGGACCTCACTTGCCAGCAAGCATATATTTTGATTTATGGCACTTTTATTTGAATAATGTTTCCCTTTCAATTATGTAATCTTATAATTTATGGCAAGCAAAACTCTACATGTCAGACAAAAATCTTAATAACCACATGAAAGTCCTCCTTTTCTCGAAATGCGTGTTGAATATTTTCTACAGGACCCACCAATGAAATTCATCTCTAAATAGAAAGTTTAAGGCATAATCATATTGTCTTATAGTCTAATCAATTGTTTAATGTTGGACTTAAACACTCTCTCTGAATGTCGTGTTTCATGGAAATTATCTCAACAAAAAGACAAAGGTGAAGGAATCTATGCCAAGTTCACACCTATCAATTGTCGATGTACATTGATGACCACTTATCAGTCGTCGATGTATGATGACGAATGGATAGGCGATAGTCAATAAGGGTATGATTAAAAGGAGCGATGGATTACCAAGTGAGGTATCAAGAGAACGTTGGATATCTAGAGGACGTCAAGAAGTAGTTATGAGTTTGAAATCAATGGTGAGTGAGGCAAATGGAGTTCAAGATGTCATGGAGGAACCAAAATGCAATTTTAAGGGAGCAATCTCCTGAAGACAAAATCACGGCATCATGAGAGAATGAGCCATAATGTTCAGAGATGAGAGAACATGGCTACAACTGTAGAAGAACTGCTCAAAGACCCCAACACACAAATACTTAAATCTACTATTTTTCAGTTATCTTTACTTTCCAACATCGTAGTTTTATTTTCGAAACTCACGTTGTCGATTAAATTTTGGCATATTTCTTAGATGTATTTTCTAGATCCACGTTGTCAATTAAATTTTGGCGTGTGTCTCTATCCTAGCTATCGCATCATCATTTAAATTTTGACGTAGCATCTTTGCATTCTTAAGATTTATTATTGATTAAATTATGGCGTGATTTTTGTACATATATTTGAAGTAAACTTTGGGGTTATCTAGTTGACCAGTGATATTTTCTATCTAGAGTCGCCATAACACTCATTTCCTTTAATAAAAATCAAAGCATAACTTTCTATTAAAAAAATATATTCCATTGCAGAATCCAATTTGTGAGGAGCACTAACCCAATGGATGGATCAAACAACATACGAGTCAAATTCTAGTGAACGACTCATGATAATTTGTGTTTGTTTGGTGATATGAAAAATGAACTTGTTGCCGTGTTGGCTTAAGCGCTCGCAGGGACTAACATAGAATTCTATGAGCTCACATATTTATATGCTATTTCTACATCAGCGACTTATAAGTCATTATTAGTGTGTTGGAACTTTTATACACGTAGGATTACTTGAACATGCAAAATAATTCCTCGAAAATCTTTGTATCGAGGTGCATTTTCTTGAAGCAAACACCATTGGATTAAGTGAATTTTGGTGCAATTTTGCAAAATAATTTTTAATTTAAAAGGGAAAAAAGGGTAAAACAAAGCACACGGCTATTGTTCATTGTCTCCGTCTTGGAAACAAATCAGTTATCTATGAGGATCAAACTGTCAAAGAGGCCAGACAAGGCAATGCCAAGATAGTGCAATCTCAAGCAAGGCAACCCCAAGGGTCAAATGACCTTGCCGATCCAGACCCGCATGAACTCAGACTCCGTCAAGATGGTGTGGTCATCTCTCTTGTCATCGTTAATTTTTTTTAATGAGAAATATGTATGGCCACTTCTACCAAATTCGATGAATTGAACTTTCTCTTTAAGAGTCATAGCAAGAAATTTCATCTTGCTTATCAAATTGACAAATAAGGAAAGTGTTGCAAATGCTCATATGTCTATAATAACCACTGCAATTCACATATCTCAATGTCCCACGCACGCAATTCATTCCGATTGTTGATTTTGTCTTGATACACAACGATATAATGCTTTAATTATTTGTTGTGTTTTCTCTAATTCATCAGCATGATGTGGAATTTGTATCTCTTAAAAACATAATGTCACGCCTTGACCCTCGAACGTGTGGCATCCCTATCTCTCCTTTAATTATTTAATCTCAACATCTCAGGAACCATCGCCGACTTATTCATTTTATCTTTTAATTATATGTAAGCGGAAGCAAACTTCAACACCACCCAGCCATACACAATACGAGGGATAGCATAGAACACATCAACAAACACTTATACATACATACATACAGACATACATACATACATATATATATATATATATATATATATATATATATATATATATATATATATATATATATATAAGAGTGCAGCTAACTATGTTCTCGAGGTCCTTATTAAAGTGTCCTTGATTGAGCTGTCAAGGAGATTGGCCAAGCTCGTTAACTAGTTGAGGGCCGCGTGTAAGAATTGTAAAATGGGTAACAATAGTCCAAGTCGTCCTTAAGTCAAGTCTACAACTAGCCAGCAGCTCAAGCTACAGGCTTTATTTCCACACGTCTTGTTCTTCTTATTTTCTTCTCAGCTTTTGTCTCAATGCGCCAAAGTCTCAGTCTTTGGGGAGGCCAAATCAAGTGGCTCTCATAGGTGCATTGGGTTCAAATAATTCTCAAAGCAACATTGTTCTTATCCTCTTCATTTACATTTACCCTTCTCCTTGCTTTGATCCAACACCATCTCCCTTCGAATGGATCTTGCCATGTCATATTCCTCTCTTTCCGTGCTCTTCATCTTCTCCCTCCATATTCACTTCTTGGTGCCAGCTTCCAGCTACTTCAAGCCGTTCCAAGAGTGTGTTCCCTATTCTTGTGGAGATCAAGAAATCAACTATCCTTTCTATCACACCCCAAAACCAACAAGAATGGGGCATGACATGACCGTCCTTCCACTCAAAGGACGCAGCCTCAGAGCTCCCAAGTTCCAACTCTTAAAAGTCCCCATATTCATATCGCTCTCGTACCTACTCATTGTTAGTTGAGGAACTTGAAAAAGATTGGAAAATAGAGGGGTGAGCAACCACGGCTCAGTGAGTAGTGCATCTCTTCTAAGCGGATCGAGCACCCACTATGCATATTTATAAAACCATACTACAACTCTTTTAACTCAATTATAGGATATAAAAAACATACAGTAAAAAGAATAAGTTTCATACACTTCAACATAGCTATATTTATAGCAAAAATAATCATTTCATAATAACATCGAAATAAACATCAATGGTCTAATCCACTGATTAATCTCATTAATTCACAACGCCAATGGTCCATTCCATTGGTTAATCTCATACCACGCCAAACCCAGAAATTTAATAAACCTTCAAGGCCAAAATATAACTTTTCTTACTTTAACACAATATGTGCAAAGCAAAAATATTCAAGATGATGATAGGCAAATCCCAATGGTCTAACCCATTGGTCAATCTCATAAAACATGCATCAATGGTCTATTCCATTGATTAATCTCATCAAACCACACATTGATAATCAAATGAAATTACACGTCGATGGTCCATTCCAACGACTAATCTCAAATTACACGTCGATGGTCCATTCCATCGACTAATCTCAAATTACATGTCGATGGTCCATTCCATCGACCCAACTCATATCACAGGTTGATGGTCCACTCCATTGACCAATTCATTGCTCAATATCAAACCATGGTCACGATACAACACCTGGTGACAAGGCGACCAAGATTCCCCCCTTGGCAAGGTCTCCACCTATTATTAGCCGGTGGCTCGGCCCACAAGGATATCCTAGAATAGTATGCGCATACCCACAAGCCCCTCGTTGGGCTCACAGCGATATTGAGCATTCACATCAATTCAAAACGACACCATCCATAATTCTCAAACCAAATCCATAAATCATTTCATATATCCCCAAAAGGTTTTGCAACTCAACTCATCCGCCAAAAATACCTTTCATAAAACATTCTCAATTAATTTTCAAGACTCGTCTCATAAATCAATTTCAAATCAAATACATTTCAAAAAGCTTGTCACAAATCAAATACATTTCAAAAGGCTCGTCACAAAACGATATTCATATAGCCTTCCATAAACCATCTTAAAGCCGAGATCTTCATAAAGAGGTTTCACAAACTCAAAATATGTAATATTTCTCAACTTCGTTCATCAAATAGAACATATATTCCCACTAAAAATTCTCACACTATTTTTAAATACCAAAACGCAGTAAATGCTCGATCCAAATTTTATGCAACAAATATGCTTATTCATAACTCATAAAATATCAATAATTTATCATTTTAAAAACATGAGCTTATAAATTCTTAGAAGAGATAGCACCACTCACCTGGGAAAGTCGAAAATAAATTACGATGCTCACTCGAACCAACGCACTCGGATCCCTAACAATTAACGGAAAAACAATATCAAAAGGCCGAGTAAAAAGGATATTCTTATAACGACTCACCTATACTAGGCCTATTTGTCGATAAAACGACACCTATGCGCAACGAAAGCTCGCATTTAGCATAAACCCCTTGTTTTCCGCTACGCACAACCCATGCGCCAACTTTGACACACCATAACTTTCTCCACAAAAATTCGTTTCAAGCCATCTTATAGTCTTTAGAAAGCTCTCTTAACGTACAACAACAACCCCAACTCAGCCGCCCCAAAACAGTACCGAAAACAACAAAAAAACAGACCCGAAGCTGCTGTTCGCTACAGTACCAGAACGCGCCCCCAACTTCAAAATTCCGTTCCGGACAAACCGCAAGCTCAAATCACGATCCGTAAAATCTTACAGCTCCACAACATCCCAAAATATCATTTCTACAAAAATACGCAGCTCAACGACTTGAAAATCATCCTTCGCCGCTCGATTTTCCCAAAATTCCGAATTTCAAGCCCTAGGTCCGTAATTACTCCGATTGAACGAAGGGGGAGCACGAGTGCTTACCGAGCGTTGCAAAACACACTTGAGTCAGCTTGATGAGACATCCGGATCACGTGCGCGCCAACTTTTCTCCCTTTTTCCCTTTTTCCTTTCTCCTCTCTCTTTTCTCCCCTGTTTTCTCTCGGTCCCCCTGTTTTCTGCTCGTGTTCTTCTCTTTCTCTCCCTCTTTCTCTCTTTTTATAAACCAGCCGAAGCTTCTCCACTTCCGTCAGCCTTCCTTTTTTGACTTTTCAACTCTTTCTCTTTCTTTTTCTTTTTCTTTCTTTCATTTCATTTCTTTTTAAAAGCCCATATATTACACTTTCAGGCATTATGAGCGACCGAGTTACTGTGGATATCCAGGCTACGAGCTTGACTGTGATGGAGGTAACTTGACCCTTCTGTCCATGGAGTCCCTAAACTATCAGGTGATCCACATAGATAGGAGCGAGCAGATCCTTAAGGTGGCGAGGATGGATTTATTGAAAGATATATGTCATGTAGCACATGTCAACACCACTTTAAACTTCATTCTCTTCAACTACACTTCCATTTACCTCAATTCTACCTTATTCTACAATTGCAACTCATTTTTAACCCATTCACATTATTGGTTCTCTTGTCCCACGTCTGGAGATGGCTACTTTACTTTTGATGCGGACCATGAAATCCACCTACACAAGGTATGCAACTTCAGTGTCTTCATCCCAAATTTACCAATTGCACCTCAAGGTCTACTATCGAAGGTCCACAATAGTACTACCACTAATCGTTCTACTATCGGAAAGATCCTGAAAGAAGGCTTTGAGATCACTTGGATTGTCAATACATCTCTGTGCGAAGATTGCACTAAATCAGAGGGAAGATGCAGGTATGACTGGACAAGGCAAGAATTCAATTGTTTCTGCCTTGATGGAGCCTATTTAATGGCCTGCAATAGAACGCGAGTTCCAGGAAGCTTCCTTTCAAGTACGTATGCTTACTCTCGCTTAGTTTGTTGTTTCTAGTTAGCTAAAGCTGTTCAATGAGATGGATTTGTTGGGCATACCCTTCCCTTTGCTTGTTGATTGAAAAGCGACCCGCTCAAGCCCCTAAAGCCTAACAATCTAATTTTGCTGGTCACAATGCAATTTAGACTCCTAAGTCCTAAAACTTTATCACCCCATTCTCAACAACCTTCTTTAATTGTTGGATCATTAGGCTGGTATCTACGAACCCATAAGATCCGACTGTTTAAATACAAGGAGCCAAGATGCTCCGAATTAATCGTAAAATTTCACATCATGGACAAGTGATTAAAATCAGAACGCGTTAGCTAATAAGTCAATTAACTTCAAATTTAGGTTTGACTTGTTCTTTACTTTCCACGACATCAACTCTTGACCCCTCAAATGGGCTATAGACCTTTTCTGCAGTGAGAACCTTAGAGAACAAGCCCCTAAAGCCTAACAATCTAATTTTGCTGGTCACAATGCAATTTAGACTCCCAAGTCCTAAAACTTTATCACCCCATTCTCAACAACCTTCTTTAACTGTTGGATCATTAGGCTGGTATCTATGAACCCATAAGATCCGATTGTTTAAATACAAGGAGCCAAGATGCTCCAAATTAATCGTAAAATTTCACATCATGGACAAGTGATTAAAATCAAAACGTGTTAGCTGATAAGTCAATTAATTTCAAATTTAGGTTTGACTTGTTCTTTACTTTCCACGACATCAACTCTTGACCCCTCAAATGGGCTATAAACCTTTTCTGTAGTGAGAACCTTAGAGAGGTTTCACTCTTCAATTTCAACCATATGGGAAGAACTCCGGAGGAAATTGCTTTGCATGTTTCCGAACCCTATCTTCCTCATCACTTTCCAGTTTCAACGTTCGGTAGCCGTCATTTTTATTGCCCTCTTTCACGAAGTTTCAGAAGACTGAAACTGATCTCAGTCAAAGTCCACAGTCAGAATAGCTTCCTCTATTATATTGAGGAGGAACTACCACATCCATCCCTTTCACACTTCAGTTCGGAGTAATTAAACAAAATAAGAATTTCTCCATTTTCAGTTTGCCCTCCCTGAAGTCTAAACCCTCGTCCCACATGATATTCTTCATCCATGAGAGCATGAATTTGCGCAAATGGGTGACGCAGCCACTCTTCTCCTCCCCTCCACTGCACACTCCATCCTAGTCTTTGTCCTCGTTGGCCTCATCGTTCCGCAATTTCTTTTAGGGAGACGATAATATCCATTATACTAACTGCCGCCACTCTCTTAATTGCGAATGGTCGCAAATATACCTTATACTTTTTGGGGAGGCAGCCGACCCCAATTCTGTGCAAGGTCGATTGCTATGAGGACGAATTCCCTATCTTGGAGTTCTAATAGCAGAAATCTTATTTTCAATATCTGAGGCCTAAGCTATTTACGGACCTAAACAAATTTCTGCCATGAAAAAGATGGCAAGCCTATTGTTCCTAGCTAAAGATCCAACGTGGGTCATCATCATCCTAAATCACGAGATATGGGCCCGATGCAGCTTGGCAGAGGAATCATGGGCCTTTGGGATCGACTGATGTTAACCAGATTGCTTCTTTGGGCTGATGATGCGTCGATATCATCAGTCAAATCAGTTCGAAAAAGATGACTAGGCAAAGCTTAGGAGAAACTCGTCCACATAATTGTTTAGCCGCCTCGGTTCTGAGGCTCCAACCCCTTCTGTTTTCTAGTCTTGGCGATAGCCCTGCATCTGTCTGGAACGCTGCTAACTGTGTTCTTGAGGTCCTTATTGAATTGTCCTCGATTGAATTGTCTACGAGATTGGCAAAGCTCGTTGATTAATTGGGGCTGCGCCTGTGCATAGGAATTGGGAAATGGGGAATACTATTCCAAGTCCTCAAGTTAAGTTCACAATTAGCCAGCAGCTCAAGCTACTTGGCTTTGTTTCCACGTGCCTTGTTCTCCTTCTTTTCTTCTCAGCTTTTGTCTCCCCGCGCCAAAGTCTTGGTCTTCAGGAGGCCAGATCAAGTGATTTTCGTTAGTGCACTGGGTTCAAGCCGTTCCCAAAAGCAGCGTTATTCTTTATCCTCTGCAGCCTCTTCCTTTATATGTACCCTCCTTTTCTTGGTCCAACACCATCTCCCTCCAGATGAATCTTACCATGTTGTGTTCCTCTCTCTCCTTGCTCTTCTTCATCATCTCCCTCCATATTCAGTTCCTTGCACCAGCTTCCGGCAACTTCAAGCTGTTCCATGAGTATGCTCCTTCTAATTGCGGAGGTCAAGAAATTAGCTATTCTTTTAGGCATAAAGAGCAACAAAGTTACTGTGAATATCCAGGATACGAGTTCGGCTGTGAAAACATTACCCGACCGTGTCCATGGAGTCCCTGGAATATCAAGTAATCCACATGAATATGAGTGCACAAATCCTTGAGATGGCAAGGATGGATTTATCGGAAAACATATGTCGTCGAACATATAATGAAACCAATTTAAACTTGAATCTCTTCAACTACACTTCCAATGACCTCAATTTGACCATACTCTACTGCGACTCATGGTCAACCCCTCTACTTTATGAGTTTCCTTGTCCTGGTTCTCAATATGGCAACTTTAATTTCAGTTTGGACTTTGCAAACATACTGCCCAAGTCATGCAGTTACAGTGTTTGTGTCCCAATTTCGAAAAGCGTAGCTTAAACTCTACCATCACGGGCAAGGATGATAGTGGTACTATTAGTGAGGTCCTGAAGAAAAGTTTTGAGATCACGTGGATTGTCAATAAATCATAGTGTGAAAATTACACTATATTTCTTTACCAAAAAAAAAAATTACACTATATTAGGGGGAAGATGCGGGTATGGCTGGACAAGGCAAAAATTCAATTGTTTTTGCCCTGACGGAGTCCATTCAACAACTTGCGGCAAACAGGGCATTTACTCTCACCTAATGTGTGGTTCTCAATTAGCTAATGTTCTTCCATGGGAGGGATCGCTGGGTTTGCTTATTATTTGGGAAACGACCCGCTCATGGCCCTGAAAGGCTGACAATCTGATTTTGCTGGGCACGCCCTTCCCTTTAATATTTAATGAAGTGCAATCATCTCATCCTCGCTACAGCATGATCTTGTTACAATTTAGACTTCCGAGTCCTAAAACTTTATCAGCTCATTCTTAACAACCTTCCTTGCCTCAACTGTTGGATCATTAGGTTGGTATATGCAAACCCACTAGATCCAACAGTTTAAATACAACGGGCGAAGATGCTCTAAGCTTAACATAAAATTTCATATTATGGACAAGTATTTTAAATCGGACATTAGCCAATGAGTCAAGTAACAAAAAATTTAAGTTTGACTCGTTCTTTACTTCACGACACGAACTCGACCCCTCAAGGGGTGAAAACCTAGAAGAAAGTTTTCACCTTTCGATTATAACAACATGGGGAGAAATCCGGAGAAAAGTACTTTGCATGTTTCCGGACCGCATCTTCCCCATCACCTCCTCTGCTAGACCCAATTTTAACGTTCGATAGCCATCTTTTTTCATTTCTCGCCTCCTTGTCCCTTCATATGTACCCCTCCTTGTTTTGCTCCAACACCATCTCCCTTCGGATGGATCTTACCACGCCATGTTCCTTTCTCTCCTTGCTTTTCTTCATCGCCCTCCAAATTCACTTCCCCATGCGAGCTTCTGGCTACTTCTTACCATTCCAAGAATGCGCTCCTCTTTTGTGTGGATATATACGAATCAGCTATCCTTTTAGGCATATAAGGCAACCAAGATACTGTGGGTATCCAGGCTACGAGCTTGACTGTGACGGATTTAACCCGATTCTGTCCATGATGTCTCAGAAATATCAAGTGATCTACATGAATGGGAGCGCGCAGATCCTTGTGGTGGCGAGGTCAGATTTATTAGACAGTATATGTCTTGAAACATATAACGAAACCACTTTAGACTTGAATCTCTTCAACTACACTTCCAATAACCTCAATTCCACCTTAATTTACAATTGTGACTCATGGCCAACCCTTCCATCTTATTATTGGTTCTCTTGTCCCGAGTCTCAATTTGGCTACTTTGTTCTCGGTGTAAACCTATCAAACCCACCGCCCAAGACATGCAATTCCAGTGTTCATGTCCCGATTTCAAAAAGTGAACCTATAGGTTTACCACCACCTTCGGCAAGCATCGACTTTGGTGATGAAATTAGTGACATTCTCAATAAAGGCTTTGAGATCACCTGGATTGCCAACACATCGCTGTGCGAAGATTGTGTTATATCAGGGGGAATATGCGGGTATGACTGGACAAGGTAAGAATTCAATTGTTTTTGCCATGATGCAGCCTATTCGACAACCTGCCACAGAACGCCAATACTGGCAAGGGTCCCTTCAATACCGCCAGTACCGGCAATCATCCCTTCAAGTATGTATGCTTACTCTCATCTAACATGTGGTTTTCAATTAGCTAAAAGTTGTTCAATGAGAGGAATTGCTGGGCATAACCTTCCCTCAAAAAAAGTGCATGATTGTGTTACAATTTAGACTTCTAAGTCCTAAAACTTTATCACCCCATTCTCAAAAACCTCTTCCCCGCGTTGGATCATTAGGTCAATATCTGCAAACCCACGAGATCCGACGGTTTAAATGCGACAAGCGAAGATGCTTCGAGTTTACTGTAAAATCTCACATCATAGACAAGTAATTTAAATCAGAATGTGTTAGCTGATAAATCACTCAACCTAAAATTTAGGTTTGACTTGTTCTTTACTTTGCACAACATGAACTCTTGACCCCTCAAATAGGCTAGACTTTTTCCACAGTGAGAACCTTGAAAAAAGGTTTCACTTCTCAATTTTGAATACATAGGAAGAACTTCGAGGGAAATTGCTTCGCATGTTTCCTGGCCACTGTCCTCCTCGTCACTTCCACCCCTACACCTAGTTTTGACGTTCGATAGCCATTCTCTCTCTTTATTTCCCTCCTTCACGATATATCATAAGACTAAAACTGATGTAGGTGAAAGTCCATGCTCAGAATAGCTTCCTCTATTTTACTGAGGCATTAAACACATCCATTTCTTTCACACTTCAGTCCGGAGAAAGTAAGTAAATAAAAAGAATTCTCCGTCCTCAGCTTGCCCCTCTGAACCCCAAACCCTCATTCCACATGATATTCTCCATCCATGAGAGCATGAACTTACTCAAATGGGTGATGCAGCCACTCTCCTTCTCTCCTTTCCTTCACACTCCATCCTCATCTTCGTCCTCGTTGTCCTCATTGTTTCACAAGTTTTTTTTTTTTATGCAAGGGAGACGACTGTGTCCACTATGCTAACTGCCACTGCTCAAGCCTTATTCTTAGTACTTGAGGCCTGAGCAATTTCTGTCGTGAAAAAGATAGTGTGACATCCCGAAAATCCGATCAATAGTTGTTAGCATAATTAGATTTTTAGAAATCTAATTTATGTAGAATGGGCCAGAAAGTGAACCCATTGGATCTTATGGAGCGTGTGGGCTAAGGATTTTGGTGGGCCGTATATTTATTTAGAACCGAACTTATGAATTGGGCCAAGAAAGCTGGGCTTGGAATTGGCTGAAAATGGGCCAAGGCTCGGGGTTTCGAAATTTAAAAGTTTTGGTGGGCCTTATAATTTAGGATTGAGCCCGTTGGGCCGGGAATAGATAATTAGGCCCAAGTACTTATAATTTTTAGTTAAGACTTATTAATTTTAGTTAAATGAGATAATCAGTGGATTATTTATAACTCTGACATTTTTTTTTATGATTGATTTCGTTCTAGACTAATTTATTATAGTCGATGTGTTATGATTTTGTGTGATTGAGATTAAGTAGAAACAACACGCCATTAGATGAAAATATTTGAAGCTAATGAGCTAACTAATGACCCTGATTAATCGTTAATGATTGACGATCGACAAATGGCGAAGATTTTTAGCACACGAAGCCACAACACCTAATTTCTCTCTCTCTCCTTCGAACCTCACGCACGCATTACCCACGGTTTCATCTTCAAAAACCGAACACCAACTCATCATTACATGGCTAATCATCACACTATAATCCTAGGCTAGTCTATAGGTTTAATCCTCTCATATAAATAGCTGATTTTTCTCTTTCTCCTCACTCAAAAACCGAAAAACACTCTCTCTCCCTCAATTTTCTCTCTCGGCCGAAGACACCCAAGGAAGATCAAGAAACTTCTTCATCTTGCATGCTTGATTTCTAGGTTAATCTTGAAGAATCCAAGTGTATACTTGTAGTCTAAGTGAGGTAAGGAATAATTTAACTCTAGTTTGAAACAAATCCATTGATTTATCAAGGAATCGTGCAAAACTAGCTATACATGGATGGATTTAGTTGTTAGTTGATGTTTTATGCTTGGATTGAGTTAGATGAGTGTTAAACTATGTGTAGATGTGTTTGCATGTTAGTATGATGCTGTATTTTTGTGAAATTATGTTCTTGAGATGTTGTTTAGTTGAGCGAAATGTCTAGATGATGGCTGGGTGTGCCGATGTGCCTAGAATGCGTTTATATGGTGTTTTGGTATGTTAACGCTTTGAGGCGAGCCATGAATTGGATTAAAAGTTGAAGAAATGACTTGATGATGAACTTGTGAGATGCTGTGATGTGTGCCGAAGACCTTAGATGTGTAGATTGAGTGATGAAAGTGGTTTAAATGGATGGAAAGTGAGGCGAACATGATGTACTATTCGGTTTTGGTGAAATTGTGCAAGGAATACTTTGTTTGTGTGAAAATTCATTCATATTCATTGATGGAATTAAGAAAGAAGTGTATCTACATGATAGAACAACCGTAGGATTGTGTTGTACAAGAAATTGTAGCCATATGGATTCAATACATAGAAAAAGAAGTGAAACTAGTTAGTCTAGTAAGCTGTTTTTTGTAAACATTATGTGACCTTTGCTGATTGTGTGAGAATTCTCTAATTTTATGTTGAGAATTGAACTTAGAATCCTTAATGAAAGTTGTAAAACACATCTTAAGGAATAACATGTCAAAATTTGAGATTAAATGAATGAGAATTGATTGGTGAAATGATTTTTCTTTGTTAATAGAAAATCTGGACTAAGAACAGAATTTCAGCGAAGATGATGTTAATTGTTACTCTTAATACAGTGAGAATTAGACTTAAGTTCCTTCATGAAAGTTGTTAAGATATGTCTTAAGTACAACATACTAAAATTTGGTAGCATTTCGATAAGAATTGATATTTATTTAGTACTTAAAACCGAAACTGTCCATTAATCTAAAATACTGTTTGTATCCGAGATTGAGTATTAAATACAATAACTTGTAATTTGGACTTGTATGCTGAACATGGAGTCTAATGAACCCCATATTAGATGTTAGTCAAGATTGATTAAGTCTCATAGATCCATAGAGGTTTAATTGCATTAGAATCATGTGTATGCAATGAGTGCGGAGCATAGTGCTTGGTTATGGGATAAATATTTGTCCGGCATGGTATGGGACATGTTCGTGATGGATTTTATCTTATAATTCGGACATGCACGTGTGCTAGGATCATGAGACTTAGATAGATGCTTAGGTGTCTTTTCTTTTGCATACGATATGCACATTAAATCAAAGGTGTGGTGTGAGATGTGTGTTTAATGAGGTGAACGGATCCATCGGTACCGAGTTACCGGTGATGCCCCCGGAAGTTTGGGATGCCCTTGTGTGTGATCAAGGATGCCTCGGCTGTGTGATGCCGGAGATGTCTCGGAGTGAGATGCCCCTGTGTGTGATCAGGGAGGACCTCGGTTTGGTTGATACCGGGATGCCTCGGAGTGAGATGCCCACAATTAGAGGTATTGTGGAAGTCCGGATAACGTACCTTCGGAAGTGACTCGATCAGGCCGGTAGCTTCCCGGTTGTGACTGATTCGAGGGTGGATTTTTATGCACACTATAAGTTAATTATATATGGCGAGTGAGTTCATCTATAGTATTTGCATTGTAGTTTGAGTTTGTGAAGGATAAGCGTAGGATGGATGCATGTCAGGTGACTTTTATATAGTGTATCATTACTGTTATGCTTGATATATGTTTTCTTAGTGTCGACTGTTGGTTAGTTTGCTTGTGACTTTGATAGCTATGGATTATTTCATAGTAGAGTTTTATTATTCTTTCTTTGGGCAAGGATGTTTGCTCATACCTTACATTTTCAGATTGAAAGTATGGATGTGCCGCCGTTGCTCGATATGGAGTGATAGCCAACATTGATGTTTCTCTCACGGACGTGTATGACCTTGACATTGATATGATGTTTACCAAGTACGAAGCGATATTATGGATGGATGACGGTAGAGCTAGTCTAATTCCGATGAAGTTCGTGGCATGGTTTGTCAAGCACGAGGATGATATGTTTGGTCCATTACCTTTTGAGGCCGGTGGACCAGGAGGCGGGATGGATGGCGCTTAGACGCCAGGGTTCATGGAAGGCTTGAGAATAGACTTTTGTTATTTTCTTTTTGATGTGGGCTGGTGTGGGATGTACGCGGAGTAGCCACCCTTACCCCTATCCCTGACTTTGTTGTGCCTTAACTTTTGTATTGTATATATTGTAAATAGTTAGGCGAGGAACTTGTAAAGAAAAGCTCAGATGGATAGATTTTGTTAAGCCCGAAAATGGTAAATAAAAGAAAGCCTTTCATGCTCAAGTTTAATTTCTTATATGTGTGAATATTTAAAAGGTGAATTACAGGTTAATTCTCGTGTTACATATTTAGGGATTTTTAAATAATCCAAGTTATACATGCTAACCATCAATGTTAAATGTTATATGATAATTAGCTTGAAGTGTGATTGACTAGTTGGATATATTTTTAAATTATAAATAATAAAATATTTAATTCCGCTTGCGCTTAGTACGTGACGCCCTGGGACGTCACAGATAGCAAGCCATTGCTTCCCAACTAAAGATCCAATGTGGGTCATCATCGTCATCAACCATGAGAGATGGGCCCGATTTGGCTTGGCCGAGGAGTCATGGCCCTTTTCAACCCACTAATTTTACTGGAGTTGCAGTTTGGGCTGATGATATGTTGATATCACCAGTCAAATCAGTTCAAAAAACATAACTAGGCAAAGTTAGGAGAAATCATCCAAGCTGAAGTTTAGCTGCCTCAGTTCTGAGGCTCCGATCCCTTCTGTTCATAGTCTAGGCGATGGCCCTGATTCAATCTAGAATGCTCCAAACGCTGTTCTTGAGGTCCTTATTGAAGTTTCCTCAAAGTGAATCGTGAAGGAGACTGGCAAAGCTCGTAGGTTAGTCGGGGGCTGCGTGTAGGAATTGTAAAACGGGGAATACTATTCCATGTCGTCCTAAAGTCAAGTTTACAATTAACCAGCAGCTCAAGCTACTTGGCTTTGTCTCCACGTGCCTTGTTCTCCTTCTTTTCCTCTCAGCTTTTGTCTCACCGCGCCAAAGTCTTGGTCTTTCGGGAGGCCAAGCCGAGAGGTTCTCGTTAGTGCATTGGGTCAAGTCATTCATTCCAAAACCAGCATTGGGTCACGAAGGTCAGTTGCGAGCCAAACACGTCCCAATGTTGAATCGTCAATGGTCAACGGAGGAGAAGCTCCTGAGGAAGCCCTTTAGATTGGACTTCCTTCTACCCCCAATTTGACTTTTGATTCAGGCCCATGAAAAGGAGCCCAAAAATATGGGCCCATTGTGTGGATTTGGGCCCATAATTTAGACTATTGGGGTCATTGAAGTCGACATCCATAGATTAATTTGGAGACTGTGACAGTTCGTAAGCTATATAATAAGGAGAGAGGGAACTCCAACGTGGGATAAGAATCCAAGAAAAATGTGATTAATTTTTCGTTCATGCTAAAGTTTGGTATCGGAAAGCTAAAAAAAAAAAAAAAAAAAAAAAAAAGGATCAACAACCAATAATTAATTTGCCTTACTTAGTTAGGATATGTTAATGATTAGATAAGATCATCGAAGTCAACATTTCAAAAAAACGGCTGGTGGGACCTCGAACCTATGTCCCCTTTGACTAGGAAGTTTCCTGGTCTGCTCCACTTAAGTTTGTTTGCTTGTTTGCTTGTTTGTTTGTATTTTATTTTTTTTATTTTTTATTTTTTTTAGGGGCGCAAAAATTCCCCCCTGCGTAAGCCATGGGCCATTTGACTAATGCGCGCCCCAAAGCCACTTTCCGTCTCTGCCCGGCATTCCTCTATTCAAAGTCGATGAACCAGCACAACGACAGCAACTGGAGTTCTGGGACCAGTTCAAACCAACCCTATTTTGAATTTTCTGCAAATTGCTCTTTCCACTCCCTCTCCTGCCTTTCTCCTATCTTCTGCTATCCTCTGCCGCCTCCTTCCAGTCCCAAATGAATCTCTGAACCTCCATTTGCGGAGCTAGTTGTTGCTGGTTGGTCCTTGTCGCCATCCTCACCAGCTATGTCTATCAGGCTGTAGTGGATGATGCGAAGTACAAGGTTTGCGCACCTCGGAACTGTGGATATGGCCCAAACATCGGCTACGTTTTTTGGATTTCAGGTGATTACAAGTCCTTTTGTGGCCATCTGAATTTCGAGATCACCTGCGTAGGGATATACCCTGTCCTGAATTTTTCGGACGGTGAGTTCTTCTTCATCAAGGAAATCTTCTATGCGAACCATTCTATCCTCCTGGTCGATGCCCTTGTGTACCATGACACCTGTGGTGCCCCATTGCATAATATCAGCTTCAAAAGAACGCCTTTCAATCTCGGTTATGCTAATGTCGATTTCTTCTTCTACTATAATTGCACCTCGCTGCAGCCGCCAGATTTTATATATCCAGTTGACTGTGCTAGAAACTCCACCCACCACTCTTTTGCTTTTTTTTTTTTACGAGGGAGTATCGCAGGAAATATATTTGAATTCTGCCGTCAGTACCTGCGACACTGCAATTAGCGTACTTGTCAATGCAAATGCAAATATCGCTATCTTGGCAGCTATGAATTATAGTGAGATTATGGAGATGGGGATCCTTTTGAACTGCACTGCAATGGATTGCAGCAACTGCGAGGGAAGTGAGGGACGGTGTGGGTTCGAGAACGATAATTTGGTTTGCTTTTGCCAAGATGGCCCTTACTCTCAAACCTGCAATTATGGTGAGTGTATGGGGGAGTCAATTTTCTGTTTTTGCTTCTTGACTGAGTTTTCATACCTACTGTTTTGCTTGATCTTTCATTTCGACACGCGGAAGTTGGTATCTGCGTCCCCCAGGATCCAACGGTTAAAATGAATAGAGTGAAGCTGAAATTGCACCAAATTCACAGTAAACTTTTCAAATGTTGGACCAAAACAACTTGCTTTTCTTTGTGGGATTTTATTGTGTACACGACCAAACCCATAAAAAAAAAAAAAAAAAAAAAAAAAAAAAAAAGAAGGAAGAAAGGAAAGAAAAGAAAGAAAGCCGTCTATACTAGTGGTGCTAAAATCTGATGAAGTGTTCAGTTGAGATATGTGACATTTTATAGATTCAAACTGTGCATATAATTAAAATCTATCACACTATAGTTTTTCATTGTGAAATGACCTTAATGAGTGTGGATCCACCATATATGCTTCAATTCGATAAATATGCCTAAAGCACACCTTTACGAGTTTCATCACAACTTCATTTGGGATTTTTGTGATAAAGCTTTGTGTCCTAGCAGGGAAACCAGGCATTCTGGGGACAAAAGCTATCATAGGTAATCTGTTAAATTGTATTTTTTCGTAAGATTTTCAACTTAGAAGCCTCGATAAATTGATGAAGCGAAATTGACGTTTGAAAATGTTCTCTATTTTTTTAGGAATAGTAGCATCAGGAGCTGGAGTTGGGATTGCCCTTATTTTAATGCTTTCCTTCAGGAAGAGACCCATGATAAGAAGGATGATGGGCTTGATAAAGCAGGGAAGCGAACATTTCATTGTTGAAATGAAAATTGAGGGACTTGTCTCTTCAAAAAGATACACCTACAAAGACATCAAGAGGATCACCAACTCTTTCAAAGAAAAGTTAGGTGAGGGAGGCTATGGCTATGTGTACAAAGGCAAGCTTCGAAATGGTCAACTTGTGGCGGTGAAGCTTCTAAAGAAGCCAAAAGGCAATGCAGAAGAATTTTTTAATGAAGTTGGGAGCATAAGTAGGACTTCTCATGTTAATGTTGTTAGCTTCCTTGGGTTCTGTTTTGAAGGAAGCAAAAGAGCTTTGGTTTATGAGTTTATGCCCAATGGATCACTTGAAAAGTTCATATTTAGCCAGAGAAATAGTTTGGAGGTAGATCAACAGTTGAGTTGGGATACATTGTACCAAATTTCACTCGGCATAGCTCATGGGCTAGAGTACTTGCATATAGGATGCAACACGAGGATCTTGCACTTCGACATAAAGCCCCACAACATTCTCCTCGATGCAAACTATTGTCCCAAGATTTCTGACTTTGGTCTTGCCAAAATATGCCCAAGAGAAGAGAGCATCGTGTCAATGCTAGGTGCCCGGGGCACTGCTGGATACATTGCTCCAGAGCTGATCATAAGGAATATTGGAGGGGTTTCTCATAAATCGGATGTCTATAGCTATGGCATGATGGTTCTTGAGATGGTCGGTAGAAGGAAAAACATCGAAGTCACAGTAGATCGTACCAGCAAAGTGTACTTTCCTCATTGGGTCCACCAACGCCTAGTGCTCCGAGAAGATCTTGGGCTGCACGGGATCACGAATGAGAAGGAAGAAGGAATGGTAAAGAAGATGATTGTAGTAGGCTTATGGTGCATTCAGATCAATCCCAGAGCTTGACCTTGTATGACTCAAGTTGTAGAGATGCTAAAAGTAAGTTTTGAGGCCTTGCAAATTCCTTCGAAGCCATCCTTGTCATCACCCTCAAGATCGGTTGAGGCTTGTCCATGTGGAAGTTCGTCTCTACAAGAGAGTGAAGACTCAAATTGGGATTATTTCAATTATATAAGACTAACATAGTTTGTAATAGAGTATTAAAAAAAAAACAAAAAAAAAAAAAATGTGACTGTCAATGTATTAATGACTATTGAGCTATTCTCAAACTTGGGATCAAATTTCTAGATTAAATTTCTATGAATACGATGCAAAAACAGAGAATTGGAAAGTGCATTATTTCATATTATCAATAGAGCTTGTCATTTATCCAAATAGGACTTATTTTGCGCAAAATAGAAGACTTGTTAAAGAAATTTTATTGAATGACCTCTGTTATGAACTCTTGAATCGGATAGGGTTAATTCATTTAACCAGTATAGTTGAGAGATTTGTCATTTCATTTAAAGATTTTATCATGGAATATTCTAAAGAACTAGTTAGGGAACAAATGTTAAGAATTGTAAACTCACCGATTTCCTTCCTAAGTACGTGTAATCAACGTAAAGGCAATTTCTCGTTATCTATGCTTAATTAGTGATCTTGAGGCCAAGCAAGGTAGTCTCCTTTTTGTGTTGACGTTAAGCCAAACCCTTTTTGGTCAAGCCTAGTCGTCTCCTTTCCATTTCGATGTTAGAATGCACTCGATGATATAGAAGATGCAATATCACCTTGTAGGAAGCTTTGAATCGAGGGTTGATGTTCAGTGTAGTGACCAGGCTGAGTGCTCGGCATGCGCTTTCTCTAGGGAGTTTTGCGGCAGCAACTCCTCTTCAACATCTAGTGTCACGTGTTATTGCCGTTCTTTCAGCAGCATTCCTCGGTGATCTTTGTCAACTTTAATAGGCACGTTCTTGTTTACATCGGTGCATCAGATTCTATTATCAAACATGTAGAATATGCACAAAATCTCTAAACCTTGAGCCGCAGGGGAGTTTTCTATTAATGCCTCGAAGATCATGTGGCCAATGGACCCCGAGATTCATCCAGAGACAACTTGATTCGATTGAATGTGATCCATTTGTTTCTTTTACTGAAAATGTGATGGTGCCTTACTTGTTTTGTCTTCCTCCATCTAGGAGTATCACGCCATAAGAATGAATTTTCTATGACTTTTCCTTTTATTGGCGCAGAGCAAGAGGAATTTCAAGTTATCTGCTGCTTGGTCAGGAATTCTTCATGGGGGGACTCGTTTTCGCTGACTAGAGTCATGAAGATTTGTATATGGGAGAGGTCCATTTGACTAGGAAATTTCATGGTTTGATCCTCAGGACTTTGTGGGGCAAACTTTTCGCAAATTTTCTGCATTGAGTGTTTGACTAATGCACGCATCAAAACACTTTCTGCCTCACTCGTATTTGCTTCGAAGTTGAAGAACTAGCACACAACAGTGATAGGAGTTAGGACCAATTCAAACAAATTCCATTTGATGCTTCCACAAATGCTTTCCACTCTTCCCTACCTCTTTCTCCTATCCTCCGCAATCCTCTGCCTCCTTCCCGTCCAAACGAATCACCAAAACTTCATGTGTGTAGCTAATTGTCACTAATTGATCCTTATCATCATCTTCACCAACTTAGTCTATCTGCTCTATCGGATGATGTACAATATGAGGCCCGCATGCCTCAGAATTGCAAATATGGGCCAAACATAAGGTACCCTTCTAGGATTTCTGTCCTTTCTCTTATAGGTAGTTCATTATCAAGGATATCTTCTATGCGAACAATTCATTCCTCTTCCTCATGGTTAATGGGCCCCATTTACTAGGAATCATGTGATGCTCTACTGCCTAATATCAGCCTCAATAGGATGCTGTTCTTAGTTCCATTAATGCTAATTTGTTCTTCTGCTATAATTGCACCTCGCAACTGACAGGATTTTACATATTTAGTGGACTGTGCTAGCAACTACACCCACCATTCTTTTGCTCTTTTTTTTTCCCCTCTTTTTTTGGCCCCGAGGAAGCATTATAGGAAATCAATTACTATCCTGCCTTTAGCTCTTGCTATTCTGCAATTAGCATATACCCGTTTACATTAATGCGCTGATTTCACTAGCTTGAAGAAAGGGTATACTTCTTGGCAAGTAAGTCTGAAACATTTTCTTACTTTTCAAAATTTGCCAAGAAAGTACGAAATGAAAATGATTATTCTATTTCAAGTATTCGTACATACCATTGAGGTGAATTTGAAAATCAAGACTTTGCAAAATTTTGTGATGATTCTGTTTCTCAGCATGTTATCTCCTTTTAATACACTCCAGACCAGAATGGGGTTGTGAAAAGAAATAATAGATCTTTGCAGGAAATGACTAGAACACTCTTAATAGAAAGTAATATTACTTTTCATTTTTGGGTTGAAGCGGTTTCAATAGCTTGTTATATCATTAACGGAGTATTTTTAAGGCCCATTCTAGAGAAAACTCCCTATGAGTTATTCCAAGGAAAGAATCCGATTTTTTCTTATTTTCATGTGTTTGGTTGTAAGTGTTTTATTTTAAAAAATGCAAATAATCGTACTAGTAAGTTTGAAAAAAAGATCAGACAAATAAATTTTCCTTGGCTACTCAACTTCAAGCAAAACCTATAGAGTATTCAACAAGAAGACTCAGTCTGTGGAAGAATCCATGAATATCAAGTTTCAAGACTCAATGCATAATTAACTAGATCAGACTCATCTTGAAGAACCTGAACCTACTCTAGATAGTGCAAAAACTAATTCCCCCGAAGCGGTTCAGACTCCTGAAGTTCAACAACATGATAAACCAAAGGATTCAATTGAAATAAAGGATCAGGAGACTGACAAACCAACTAACAACTAGAAGCATAAGTGAAGTCATCCCAAGGAACTCATCATTGGCAACATTGATGAAGGAATACACACCAGATCCAAAAGGCACGAAAAGTCTAGTGCTTTGGCACTTGTTTTTGAGAATGAACCAAAACTGTTGATAAAGCCTTGGCTGATGAAAACTGGATTGAAGCCATGCAAGAAGAGCTCAGATAGTTCAACATCAACGATATTTGGGAATTAATTCATAAACCAAAAGGTAAATTTATTATTGGAACTAAATGGGATTTCAGGAACAAAGTGGACGAGAAAGGAAAAGTCATGAGAAACAAAGCAAGACTCGTGGCCAAAAGATATACGCAAGAAAAAGGGATAGACTATGATGAGACCTATACACCAGTAGCTAGGTTAGAAGCAATTATATTATTACTTGCTTTTGCTTGCCAAAAATTTTTTAGGTTATTCCAAATGGACGTGAAAAGTGCATTCCTAAATGGATTTATCCAAGAGGAAGTCTATGTGGAACAACCACCTGATTTTGAAGATCCAAGAAAGGCAAACTCAGTCTATAGACGGAAAAAGGCCATATATGGACTAAAGCAGGCACATCTAGCTTGGTATTAAAAGTTTAAGTAAATTTCTAATTCAAAATGGTTTTGCTAAAGAAAAAGTAGTTACTACTTTGTTTATCAAAAGAGAAGGTAAAAATTTTCTACTTGTTCAAATTTATGTTGATGATATCATTTTTGGTTCAGCTAATGAAAATTTGTGCAAGAAATTTTCGAGATGCATGCAGGATGAATTTGAGATGAGCATGATGGGTGAGTTAACCTTCTTTCTGGGATTACGAGTTAAACAATCTAAAGAAGGAATTTTCATTAACCAAGAAAAGTATGCAAGAGATCTCATCAAGAAGTTTGGATTAGAGAATTGCAAAAAGACAAAGACGCCTATGTTAAGTTCTTCGAAGTTGGATAAAGATGAAGAAGGGAAGAATGTAGATCATAAGCTATATATGAGCATAATTGGTTCACTTCTTTATCTTACGGCATCTAGACATGACATTTTGTTTAGTATTTGTATCCGTGCTAGATTCCAATCAAATCCCAAAGAATATCATTTAACTGCTGCAAAGCGCATCATCAAATACGTTGCAACAACTCTAAAGCTAGGTCTGTGGTATCCCAAAGAAGCAGACTTTACACTTCTTGGATATTCAAATGCAGATTTAGCAGGATGTAAAGTGGACAGAAAAAGTACTTTTGATACTTGTCAATTGCTTAGCAACAAACTAGTATCATGGTTTTCAAGAAAATAGAGTACCATAGCTCGTTCAACAACTAATGCAGAATATGTGGCTCTTAAAAGTTGCTACTCTCAAATCTTGTGGATATGGCAACAACTCAGAGACTTTGGAATTGAAGATCATGCACCGAAATCAAATGTGACAACACCAGTGCCATAAATCTCACAAAGAATCCAATACTTCATTCAAGGGCAAAGCATATAGAGATTCGACACCACTTCATTAGAGATCATGTTCATAATTAAGAGATTATAATTAAGTTCGTTGACTCAAAAAATCAGTTGGCGAACATATTTATAAAGTCAAAGGAGAAAAGTCTATTTGAGTCTATTTGTACTAGACTGAATATCATATAGTTTGAAGGTATTCAGAGGTGTTCAGACTCAAAATGACTAAGAGATACAACTGTAAGTTAATTCTTTCAAAATACATGAGATTTTATCTTTGGATAATTTTCTTCGAATTGGAATGTTGTTATTTTGAATCATCACTTGCTAACTTTATTATCAAAAGTTATCCTCTTCAAATTTTGAATTCTTGGAAGTTTTTTTTTTTTTTAAAGGCAGCTTTTACTTTTTCTTTTGTGACACTTCGTATACATCGATTTACTTGCTATAAATACTATCGATTGTCTTCTTCTTCGTTTTCACCCTCAAACACTGTCCAAACCCTAGAATACAAAACTCCCACTTGCTTTCATTTTCACTCTTGTTTAATCAAAAAGATTTCATCTTTTTCAAGCAAGTTTGAGTATTTCTCCCAAAGAAGAGACAATGTCTTCAAGAAAGTCTTCAAGAATTGCAAGTAGGGGACCACAACGCATGGTTGAGGGTCCTATTCATTTCGATCTGACCAAGGAAGATGACTCTCCTCAATAGCAGCGGTAGAGTCAGCAACAACATTCTCAACAAGGTCAGTCTCCTCCACCGCCTCAACCAAAAGAAGAAGCAGTGGAAGATATTGAACTAGTAAGAACAATGAGACCGAATGTTGTTTTCTTGCTTTACTCCAAATTGAAACAAAGAGGAACTTCTATGTTCTTGATCGATGAATTTCTAAGAGAGAGAGGCTTCAAGAATGAAACTTTATTTCTGCGAGAGATGGAAAAGTTAGGCATTGCACCTAAGGGATCGGCTGAGAAGGCCTTTGCAAACTTTCCTAGTGACCTACGTTTTGGGACTGCTAATCAACCACAAGAACAGGATGATGATGAACGAATGTTCTCTCATTTTCAGCCCAAGATGGGAGTGGTTGTTAATGCTGTTAGTGATGGGGTGAGCATCTTTCGCTCCAAGGAGTACAAGAAAGTTTATTCAAGGTTGCTGAAAAGAGGGGTGATGAAACTTAGGAGTGTTGACTTTGATTTTCTCGATTTTGTGCAAGTAAATCTGTGAGAAAAATTTGCACATCTTGAAATGGAGCGCTTTTGTTCTGAATCAACGATCACTTATCCAGAACTCATTGCATACTTCTATTCGAATCTATCTTTTTTAGATGCGAATAGGTTCTCTTTCACAGTCAGGGATAAGGAGTTTTTGGTGGATGTGGACACTTTAGCTGATTTAATTGGGGTGGAAAAAACGTGTTCCCAACCAATTAGTGTGTCCGTTGCTCATGCTACACTAGAATTGGTACAAGACAGGCGTGTTGAGGGAAAAATCTCCTACACTAGGATGAATGCCTCTAACGTCTTGCTACATAAAATCGTGATAAATTGCATACGTCCAAAATCGACATTGAAGACTAACATTTCCCATTCAGAAGCTAAGCTAATGTATGCCATCAACGCTAGCCTCAAGTTTTCTCTCCCTCACATCATCCTATTTCACATGTACAGGACGGTAGTGAAAGATAAGGGACAGCTCCCTTATTCTGCTCTTGTCACTCTCCTCTTTAGGCACTTTAAAATTCCATTCCTGCACATTTGTGCTTAACTAGTTTTGCCCCTATGATGATTGGTTTCAAGATGGTCACAAAAATGCGACTAAAGGAGCTCAACAAAGTGCTAGAGCGAATGAAGGAGAAATCTCCCGCAAAGCCAAAACAAGACTATGTTGCTACAAAGAGGAAAGGAAAGGAGCCCATGGATGCTCTTGTGTCAAAGAAGAGAAAACTCATCTTGCAAGATGATGAAGATGAGAACGAGATGACTCTTTTAGCTTTCACCTTAAAGAACTTGAAGAGTTCTGTTAGAACTCGTGAGATGAGAGAAGAGCCAGAGGAGAGAGAGACTAGAGAGGAGGAAGAAACAGAGAAGGAAGAGACAGAGAAAGAAGAACAGAGGAGGACAGAGAAAGAGGAAGAAGGAAGAGAAGAAGGAGGAAAAACAAGAGAGGAAGAGGCAGAAGAAGAAAGAGAAGATTCTCTTGAGCCTACCATGACTGTTTCCCTGTCAAGCGATTCTAAAAAGATAGGGAGTGGAGTCGTTGGAGCAACAAGAAAAGAAAAACATCACTCTATTACTAAAGCTGAAGATGAATAGGGAGAAGAATTCACTACTCCACTTGAAGGCACACAAACAGGGGGAGATGCTGAAAAAAGATGTATTTCTTCACCTGCATTTACGAGTGATGTTAGTCGCTTTGCTGTAGATCTAGAGGACATGCATGCCTCCCACTTTCCAGAAGCAGAATTTGAGGCATCTCTCCTAGTTAAGGTGGACGAACTGCTGAAGATCCATCTATTCTCAAGATTCCTAAAATAGAATCAGCTGGACCAAGTGCTACACTTGAACAAACAACGGACTTTTCAAGACTGTTGGACATTAAGTTAGATTTAAGGAAATAGCTATATGGTATAGAGTATGAGATGAAGGATCTAAAGAAAACTTTCATGGTAACTTCAGTGTCATTGTAAGAACAGCTTCTCACTCTGAATAATCAAGTGCAGACTACTATAAAGGGTGAAGACTTATAGCCGCTGAAGGAAACTCTTGCAAAGCTCGAGAAGACAGTGAATTCCATGGGAGAATTTCAGCTCATTCGCCTACCCAAACAACCATGACCTGACCCCACTCTTATCACACAACTTTTTTATTTGTTCTCTGCTTTTTGCTGTGACAAAAAGGGGGAGATGGTGTAGTTTTGATTTTAATTTGGATTGCTTTACTTTTTGACTTATTTTTTGATTGGTTTGGACTCTTTTGACTTTGGACTTTTGATTTGGACTGCTTTGATTTGATCTTTTGATGCTTACAGTAACTTTGGCCGTGATATTAATTATGGATGGAAAGTTATCTTGTAGGACTAACATGTTTTCTATGGTTGCAAAATTGATATTATCTAAGTCCTATTTAACTTATCATTTACAAGATATCATGTTTTGCTTAAGTGTTGTTTTGTAGGACAAAAGTTTTCAAATCTACAGGAAAGTCTTGTCACATAAAAAAGGAGATTGTTGGAGAAAACTCATTTATTATTTTGAATCTGACAAAACATTTCCATCAGTCTAGTCTGAAGACTTTCAAACCCAAGTGTTAAAGTCTGAAGTACTCCATACTCTGTCATCAAAGTCTGAAGACCGCAAGACTCAAGACTTAAAGTCTGACCTCACTGATAGTTCCAGACGAAGAAAGAAGATCTATCCAAATGACGAATTATCTTCAAAGATTTGATTCGTATGGTTTATAGAAAACCTTATGGCTGGATATAGCACCAATATCATTGATTATTCTTATTGGAATCTATTCTGATTTGAAGATCTTTTAAAAGGCAAGTTAACTTGGAATATTCTACTTATGAAAACTCAAGATCCTGATTGTATGGGCGAACAAGATTGACGGGTTTTCATCACTATTCAATCAACAACTTGAGACCACCTTAATTGATTCTGTCCAACAGGTAGATTGGAAGAATTCCTTTGGAAAGTGCCAACAGTCATAAAGGCATGAAGGAGTATATAAAGCTGACTCTTTAGTTGTTCGAAGAGTGTGCTTGAGAGAAGAATTTCAAAGTCTGAATCTCTATAGTTCCTTGCTCTTTCATTCTTTGAGCTTAAATTGTAAACAAAATAGAGAAGCATATAGTGTGAAGAGACTAGCTGAGACTCTTCATTGAAGAAGTCGAAGATCAAGAGCTGTATAATCTCTTTTAATTCATAGTGGAATCCAGTCAGTGAGCTGTCAGCGTGGAAGAGTGGACGTAGGCTTGAATTAAGCCGAACCACTATAAACCTTGTGTTTCAATTCTCTTTCCTTAAACTCTTTTTCTTATCCGTTGCTTTACTTAATTGCTTTATAGATTTATTCAAAGCTATTTATGTCCTGAGCTTATTATCATCCAAAGGCATTCTACAGTATTAAGTCTTGCAAGAAATTTTTATACACCTATTCACCCCACTCTAGGTGTGGGTACTAGCCCTTTCATCTCCTATCTCTTTCTCTTATCCTCTGCAATTGTTGTTTTCGAAAGAACAAAGGAGTTGAAAGCAAAAGTTGTATATATTATTCAGAAAACTGAAAAATGCTTAAATACATACTAAAACTTAACCATAAACTCACGTTGCGCACTTACAGCTTGCTTTGTCCACAAAACCAGCAACAAACTAACAGCATAGCTATATCCAAGTCATAGTAGATCAAACCATCGAAGCATACTTCCCTCATTGGGTATGCCTAGAGCTCCAAGAAGAGCTTGGACTACTCGGGATCACAAATGAGGAGGACGAAGTAATTGTGAAGAAGATTATTATAATTGGCTCATAGTGCATTCAAATCAATCCGAGAGCTCAACCATGTTTGACCCAAGTTGTGCAAATGCTAAAAGGAAGTGTTGATGCCATGTAAATTCCTCCCAAACCCATTTTGTCATCACCCTCAAAATTGCTTGCAGCTTGTCCATGTGTAAGTTTGTCTCTACAAGAGAGTAATAACTCAAGTCAGGGTTATTCAATATTAATTATATGAGATCGACATAGTTTGTAACAACTATTTGGGAAAAAAAAAAAGCGATTGCAAAATTAATGATAATTGGGCTGTTTATAAATTTGTGATAAGATGTTTAGGTTGAATTTCTACAAGTGTGACTAAAAAAAGAGTGGAAAGGGTATTGTTGACATATAAATTTTCACATTTGGATCTCCGTAGCCTTTCTATCAATATTACGGATCTAATTTATGACATAAATTGGCCCCTTAACCAAAAAAATTGCATGTATCATTTAGTAATCACATTGCTTGCTACTTCTCATCACCATTAGGGACATTTTGATTTTAAAACTTTCGCATAGGCATAACTATAATAAAAATAATAAGTTAAAATAAATACAAAATTAAAAAAAATTATACCATAATAAAAGGGAACGAGGCTTACGGATCATTTTATATTTCACAAACACGTTAAGCTTGTCATACCAATTAAGGCCCTCCGAGTGGGCCAGGGCACGAACCCAGCAGATGGGCTTCGAAATGAGGCCCGTTTTTAGCCCACGAGAGAGCTTTGGTGGCTGCCCGCACGCTCTCAAACGGAGGTGAATGCATTGGCCGTCTGAACTTTTGTCGACTCAAACAAGGAGTTCATTTCCTGTTTGTTTCCTTTTTTTCTCTGACCCAATCAACAAGTCCGCACTATTCCTTTTCTTTATTGCTTTCTTCTCACGGTCAAAGTCCTACTCTAATTTGACTCCAACGTGAAAAATGTTGAAGTGGACTTTAGCGCTGAAGCAATTTGCCAACATGTAAGATTCGGCTTTCAACTTTGAAGCTTGTAGATGACCTGGAAACGCGGTTGTCTGCGATGACCAAGACCGAGACATTCCTTCACTGCCAAACATTTTTTCCCATGCGGTGCATAGTACATATACAAAGTTGAAAGGGAAAGAAATAGGTTGAAGAATAACACTATGCTAGATGACTAAACAAATTACTTTGGGACATCACTTAGCAATTAATTTAATGGACCAAATTTAATTTACCTAATGTCACCTCGTCATTTGAATATTCATGTAGGCTAGCTACCATACACAAGAATACTAACACCCTCTGTTATATTATGGCTGTTAATTGCGTTGATGCATGGTGCTGACGATCATGGATTTCGAGCTTCCATACTTTCATATGCTGTGGTATTAACGCTCTTCATCTATAGTGTTCTATGTGTTTGGCATGACGATTGGGCCTTTGCTATGTAATAGTTTTTCAATATTTATACTCAAGAATTCTAGAAAATGAAGAATCCTCCACTGCCGCTCTTTTCCTCAGCTTTTTCCACTTTCAAATCCGTTCGTATAATTCATGCGCAACTTGGGAAACGCGGTTGCTTGCGACGACCAAGACCAAGACATTCCTTCACAGTCAAAACACTTTTACCAATGCGGTGCATATTACATTTGAAAGTGAAAGAAATAGGTTGAATAATAACGCTAAGTATACTAGATAAATAAAAAAAATTACTTATGTAGTTTGAAACATCACTTAATATTTAATTTAATGGACTGAATCTAATTTACCTAACGTCACATCGTCATCTAAATATTCACGTAGGCTAGCTAAAATATATAAGAATACTAACATCCTCTATTATATTATGACTGTTAATTGCATCAATGCTTGGTGATGATCATTGATTTCGAGCTTCAATACTTTCACGTATATGCTATGGTAATGCTCTTCATATACATTGTTTATGTGTTTGGCACTACGATTGGACCTTTGCTCTGTAATAGTTTTTCAATATTATTGTATTATACTCGAAAATCTAGAAAATGAAAAATCTTTGATGATCACTATAGCCACATATATGATACAAGATATCAATCTCAGTCCATCGAGTTATTATTATTATTTTTTTGTGTAATATCATTAATTAGGTGAGGTACAAAAACTTAGGGGAATCCCCTAGCATTCCACAAAAACCAATTATGCAAGAAGATGGAGGAAGGAAGCCTCCATATAGTAGCCAATAAAACATTTGCCTAAGAAGACCTGCACTTTTGGTAAAGTGATGCCCTATCTCTTACAATCTTTTGAATCCTAGCTAATAAAAGATGAGGCTCAGTCGACATGTTTTGAAATCGTCTGCAGTTATGTTCCATCCAAATGCAATAGATTGTCACTAAGAAAGACAGCTTGAGGAATCTCACCTCCAAGTTTTTGCCCTTGGTGCCTCTGCTAAGTTCCAACCTCCTACATAACACCAAATTTCATTTTATGCCAAAATACAATGCCATACACTACTTGTCCAAGTGCACTCAAAGAATAAGTAGTTTTTATCTTTTGTACCAGTCATGCAAAAGTTACACTTAGTATCTACTGAAGATAACCAACCGTGATATGGCTATTGCTGTTAGTAGTCTATCTTTGCAAACAAGCCAACCAATAAAATTATGCTTGCTGATACCGCTAGTCCAAATTAATCGATACCAATCCACAGCCAGTCCCTCTTGTCTAAATTCTCGCATGCTTCTTTGCAACAGTCTAGAGATAATAGGCATTAGAGCATGTCTTAGCTTGAGAAGGCATCGTCAATTTCAAGCCATGTTGCCCTTTATGTTGAGTTGCATAATGGGAGTACCTTTATATTTGATATGTCAACCTAAGTACTCCACAGGGATGAGGATGGAAGATTGATGAGGCTTCAAAGTATGCCATCGACACTTTATTCTAGAGTTTCAGATCAAGCAAGCCTAGACCTCCCTCCTTTTTTGGTGAGCATACTACATTCCGTGCAACTTTATGGAATTTGTGAGTTTTTGCATTGACATCGAGTTATTATCTTATTGAAGACTAAAAGTATAAAAGAGAATGTATTAAAATTACACAACGACAATTTTTGTTACTGCATAAAAAACTAATAAACACTGTTATTCAAGAAACCTGCCACTGGTGTTTACTAAACCCATAACTAGATTTGGTTTTAAATTACATTAAAGGGAGCGGGAACTCCGAAACGGGACAAGAATTTCAATTTAAATGTGTAATATAATATAAACAATTAATTTTTGTTAGCACTAAAGTTTTACATATTGGAAGAAAAGAAAAATAAAAATTCTACAATTGATTTGCGTTGCTCAGTAGGAATTGTATAATAGGAGGTTTGTTCCTAAGAGTAATTTAGAGGTTCCGCTGATTCGGAAGTTTCGTGGAACGTGGAAGATCATCAATTTCAACACGTTGGCGGATCCTCCAACCTAATTGTAATTTAGTTGTCCCGTTAACTAGGAAGTTTCATGATTTGTTCCTCAAGACTTTTTAGAGAAAATTTTCCATGTGGGTCATTGATACATCAACATTGGCTGCTCGAATAATGCGGGCATGCAAATTCAATTCACATGAACTCTTGAATCGGATAGGCCCAATTCATTTAATAAGTAGAGTTGAGGGATTTGTCATTTCATTTAAAGATTTTGTTATGGATTAAGAACTAGCTAGGCAACAAACTTTCAGTGTTGACGTCAAATCGAACCCTTTGAGGTCAAAGCCAGGACAAGCCTGGTTGTTTCCTTTCCATTCCGATGTTAGAATGAACTCAGTTTGGAAAAATTGTCCAAAAAATCTTAAACCTATTGTACTTTTGCCAATTCAGTCCTAAATATTTTTATTTCTTGCCAATTAAGTACATTTTTACAATTTTGGCTAGAAAATACTGACATGGATGCCAACAGTGCCACATAGGACTGCCGGCGCTGACGTTGACAATTTTAATAATATTTTAATATTTTTTTGAATTTTTTTCTTTTTTCCCTTTTTTCTTTATTTTCTTTTTGGCTTTCTTCTTGGCCTTTTCCGATGGCCGGCTAGCCATAGGGGATGGCCGGCCACCAACCACAGCCAGCCAGCTAGCCTCGTCCGCCACAAATGAGGCCCGACTAAGCACATATGAGCCCCAGTGAGGGAAGCCCTCACCCAGGCATGGCCCGGCAAGGGTCACTTGAGTGAGGATGACCTTCACCTAGGCCAGTTGAGGCTGACCTGCACCTAGGCTAGGGCAGCCTTGCTAGGCATTGGCCAGGCGACGGCGACGTCGGGTGAGGCCACCCTAGCTTGGGCGAGGGCTGGCCTCGCCAAATCTGACTCGAGGAGTCCTTACTGGGGATCACCCTCGCCAAGGCAAGTGTCGGCCTCAGGGCAACCTCGCCAAATCTGGTCTAGGCAAGGGCTCCCCTCGTCAGATCTGGCGAGGTCGACCCTCACCCAAGCCAAGGCGGCCTCGCCCAACATCAATATCACCCAGCCGATGCCTAGTGAGGCCACCCTAGCTTGGGCACAAGTCAACCTCACCCAGGCAACCCTTCCCGGGCTGCGTCTCGATGAGGGCTCCCCTCGCTGGGGCTCGCCCTCGCCCGATCGAGCCTTGCTTGTGGTAGGCGAGGCCAACTAGCTGGCTATGGCTGATGGCCAGTCAAACACTAGAAAAGGTAAAGAAAAAAGCCAAAAAGAAAATAAAGAAAATGAAGGAAAAAAAGAAAAAATAACAAAAATTCAAAAAAATATTAAATATTATTAAAAACTATCAACATCAATGCCAGCAGTCCTACGTCGCATCGCTAGCATCCATGTCATCATTTTCTGGTCAAAATTGGCTTGATGGACTCAATTAGCTTAAAGTGAAAACGTTTAGGATTAAATTGGCAAAGTTAAAAAGTTTAAGATTTAATTAATAAAAGTGTAATAAGTTTAAGACTTTTTGGATAATTTTCCTCATCATGGTCGAAGCCTAGTCAAGACTTAGATTGAAAACTAGATCTGTGAGCATTGTGCATTTATATAATGATTGGTCCATTATTTTGATTTATAAAGTAAAGTCCTGAACAATATTAGTCACCTTCAATTGCCTAGTATACTATTTCTTCCCCTTCATTTACCTTGTGGGAAAGAAGGGAAAACGATCCAGCATCTAATTTTTCCTAGACAAGAAGATACAAGTAAAGTTAACAATTCATGTTTCAATGATTTATAAATTAGTAAATATGCTACAAAGATATATAGTGTACTATGTTTCGTTTAAGTCCGATATCACCAGTCTCATGTATAGAGACATCTTGGGAGTAACTCAACCTGGCTGAAAAAAAAAAAAAAAAAAAAAAAAAAAAAAAAAACTTTGATTTTTGACTCTGACTCCCCATATTCTCAGGGGGTTGGGATGGGGACGAATTAGTTTCAGGAGTTGGTTTCGACTCTCACGCCTTGCAAGGAGGCAAAGCAAAAAGTCTGAGAGTGAAAGTTAGACTAGGAGTAAAGTAGGACCGAAAAAAAAAAAAAAATCAGCGTAAACACTAAACACTTAAAGTGTATTTTTCTAATCTTCCTTTGTTTCTTCTTTCTGGCTGCCTTTCCGGTTTTGTATGTTTCCTGGAAACTATCTCAACGAAAGGGACAAAAGTGAAAGAATCTACGCCAAGTTCACACCTATATTTGATTTTCTAGCTTTAATATTCAAAATGAACGTGAAGTTCACGGGCCCTTCGTCTATTTTGATGCAACTAGAGCATTACAACTATTATAGTACCTGTCGCATATCAAATTTTACTTGCAATGATTTAGGACCATTCATGGCTTAATGTCGATGTGGTCACATATATGACACAAGCTGTTGAATCAAACTCCATCAAGTCACGAACTTATGGAAGACCACAACCTTAAAGAGAATATGACACGTTGTGTTTGAATTTCAAAATCCATAAATTTCTCTGGTAATTTCTTCCTCTCTGTATTAGATTTCAATTGTAAGATCCATCAACTTCTTCAAGATTTCTCAACATAGAAAATGGCGACGACCGCTACTTTAATTGTTAAAGACAGTAATTTCATAAAATTTAATCATGAATAATTACACTAAATTAAAGTCCCCTAAATATATTTATAAAAAGTGCAATCAAGCCCTAATTGCTTTTAAAGAAAAGATGTATTAACCTCTAAATCATGCCTTTCTTTCGAAAGAAAAATTGATATTAGAAAAAATAATAAGCAAGATAAATAAATAAAAAAATTTATGGTCCAATGAAGTCTCCAACTTCTTACTTAATTGAATAACCCAACCATGAGATTACGGACAAAGTGCATGTAAAGACCAACACATAAAATTCTACACAATGGTGTAATTATATGTTATTTTTCTAGCAATGACTTATGACCATATTAAATCGTTATCAATGTATTAGAAACTTTTTCCACGTAGGATTACTTGAACATTGCACGCAAAAAAAGAAATAATATCAAAGTCAAATTTGTGTAGCTTTTGACCTAAAAAAAAAAAGTAAATTGTGTATCCTTTAGTCCCAATGCAAGACTTTGACCACTTTTATTAAATAGGCGGTCCATTCTAAATTGCCAGACGATCATCTTGTTCCTCACCAAGAGAAGGACAAAGAAAATGCCAAGTCACCACCTACTCTGCATTCTCTCCCCTCCTCTCTCCCTCCTTCTCTTCTTCTTCTTCTCCTCCGCAAGCTTCCATGGAGTCCACTCCAATTTCTCGACCATTTGCGACCCCGTCTCGTCCTCGTTCCCATGCGGCAACGTCTTCATCCAATATCCACTCTGGAACGAAAGCGATGCCCCCGTGCACTGCGGATACCCAGGCCTCGGCCTCGATTGCCCGTATGGCTCCCCTCACCCAATCCTCCTCCTTGGGGACGACACCTACTTCGTCACCGATATCAACTACAAGGAAGCAACCCTAACTCTCGTCGACATTCACGTCGCCCGCCAGGAATGCCCCAGGGCCCACCGCAACCTCAAGATTGACTCGCTCCCCCTCGGTTACGACTCCATCGTCAATCTGACCTTCTTCTTCAACTGCAGCGCTCCTCTAGGGTCGCCCCTCCCCGCCGAAGGGGCCAACGATTGCTTGCGATCTGGTGATAACCAGTCGTATGTGTTTGTGGACATGAGCCAGGAGGAGGCGGCTTATTTCGATAAGGCGTGGAGCTGCGAGGAGGAGTGGGTGGTAAAGCGGACGGAGGTCACGGTGGGGGAGGAGTTCGCTGGGGCGATCAGGGAGTGCGACAAGTGCGAGCACTCCAGCGGGCGTTGCGCATTCAACCAGAAAGAGGAGTTGTTGTGCTTCTGCGACAACAAGACAATTCACACCGGCTCGTCTTGCAAAGGTAGGAACGAGGTTTGTGCCTGTTTATTTTCTGTGTTTCTTGGGAAATGGTCCACTTGCCATGCTTGCGTTTTCAATGCTCATTACTTATTCTGCATATTTTGAAGCTTCAGCAGCTTTTAGAATTAGAAAAACATATATTTTGGCTGGTCAATTTATCCCTTTTCAAATTTAGAATGGTAGTCACTTGTGCGCGTATATTCCCCTGTTAGATAATTTAGTATAAAAATTTAAATTAATTAATTGGGAGAAATAACATGTATATAAAGAAAATGAAAAAGTAATTTAACACCCTCTCCAATATAAATTAGATTAGGAACGGGGCAAAGAATTTGATTAACGAGGGACACTACATGTGAAATAAATTGAAACGGAATCTGACTCTATTGTCATGTTCAATATCTAATTAAAAAACTCGAAACAATACGTGGATGAAGACCGTATGTATATAAATATAATACAATTTTCATAGATAAATGATGTGGGATACTATGACACTCCAATTAAAGTAAATTTTATCTTGAGATTGATTAACAATAAGGACTTGCATGTAACGAATAGAAGTGACAAATTTTTTTTGGGCACAATTTCGAAAGTGGTTCTATCCACTGGTTGCAACCTGAATAGAACCAGTCAAATCAATTTTGTTGACACCTAAATTTTTAGGGGTTGATTTTTGCTAAATTAATAAAAATGAATAAAAAAAAACACACACATGGCATATAGTTTAGAAACATTTTTTTATTTTGTTTTATTTTTATTTAGACCGCCAGTAAAGGAAGGATTTTTCACATATCCTGTGCAAATTTTTCACATATTCAAGTAATATACACTATGGGGTGTATTTTGAGCGGAAAGGAAATTTTTTAGGGATGGAATATGCAGAGCATGCAAAAGAGAATATTGCAGGAGCATTGGAAACGAAATATGCAATGAGGATTCAATTTTTTACCTTATAAAAAGTGTGACCGGGCACAGAAAAAGGGGTCGGCAAATTTTGAGAGCAAATACGTGGAGAGGTTGATTTGAGTGGAATTTCGAAAAAAAAAATCGAAACCCTAATCAGGTACTGTTCATCTTCCTCGAGGAGCCGCCAGTGTTTCTGTTGCCCACTGCCGCTGGCCTCCATTCGTGAGCACCTGCACCGCCGTCGTTCGCCCTCTGTAGCCCTGACGCCCAAAGGTTGCGCCGAACCGACGCACCGCCGCCACCGCTTACCCTTTGCAACCCTAACGCTCGAAGCTCACGTCGCCCCGATGCCGCCTCCACCGTCGCCGATTTGCAGCGCCGTAGCTCCCTGATCTCCTACTCTGCCACTGATCTCGCCCTCGGTTCACCTGCAACTCGTGACCTAGTGGATCCCAAGCTGGCTCGCCGCCCTTGCCTCCTTGTTCGCTCCTCGTGGCCCCTCGACTGTAGCCGGTAAAGATCCAAGCGCCGACCTCCGAGCTTTGCCTGAGACGCCTTGCCTCTGCCGAATCCACTGCCTGCGACACTTGCACCCAGCTCGGTGTCGATCCCGAAGCCCCGGTGCCGCGCCGCCGACATGCCGCCCGGAGTCTCGCGGAACCCTCGCCGGCGATTTCCCTCCTCGTTGGACCGGTCACCAGCCCCTTTTCTTTTTCTTTTTTAAAAAAGAAAAAAAAAAAAAAAAACAAAAAACTAATTTAGGTAAATTTTATTTTTTCCTTTTTTTGGGTTACTCCTCTTTTGTTTCTATTATTATTATTGTTATTTCGTAATTTTCTTTTTTAGTATAATTATCCCTTTAATGTGAAATTGAAATTCCATGATATGAAACTGCCTTGGAATTAGTGATTGTCGTCCGATTTTCACGCCCGAAATTCGACTCGCAATTACTTAAAAAATGCCAATCCGATCTCCCGCTAGAGATCCGATTTGTGATTTTTCGTAAAATTGACCAACCCGATCTCATGCGCGAGATACGGTTTGTCGATTTGGGGGATCAATATTGCTTGATTTGTTGTGGTGTTATTTAAATTAATTATCTTTAAAAAAACCAAAAAAAAATGTAGTTTTGGGGTTTGCACACTTAGGATAGTTTTTATAAAAAAAATAAAAAAATAAAATAAATCAAAAATCAAATAAATTAATTTAGGCTACATGTTTAATTATTAGGAATTGTTAATTTTGAAATAAAAAAATGAAATAAAAATGTTGAATTAGGATTAGGTTTGTTTTTTTATTGTCTTGCATATTTAGATTAGGGATTTTATTTTAAATCATGAAAAAGAAAACAAAAAAGAAAGTATATTCATTTAGGATGCTAGTTTTATTTGAATTGCATGTTAAATTTTAATTTCGGAATTAATAGAAAACAACAAAAATCATCATGCATATAAGATTAGGGCATCTTTTACATGTCATGGCATTTTAGGGTAAAAATTGCATGTAGCTTAATCCTAGATGCTAGTTTTTTTAATTCATTATAAGTTTATATAATATTAGATAGATGGCATTTTAGGATCATTTAGGTTAAGATAATATTTTAGTTTAAATTAGGATTTCGGCTCAACCTAATTCCTAATATAAATTAAATGGTATCTTAACCTAGTTAGATAATTTTCACATTTACCTAATTTCAAATTTCATAAAAAAAATCTTAAAATGTTTTAGGATAAGTTATTTCCATTTTTTAGGATAAATTGCAATTCCTAGGAAAAAGATAAAATAAAAAGTGTTATGAACATGTCATTTAGGACTAGATTCATTAAAATACATGTCATTTTTAGGCCCACTTAATTAGAAATCGCCCGTTAATAGAATTAGGTCATTTAGATTGCATTTAATTATTGCATTTCTTTAGGATTTACCCTATTCATGTCATATAGTTTAGATTATGTTGCCATGTCATGTAATTTAGGTCACGTTGCCATGTCATATTAGATTATTAGCATGCATTGCATAAAGACTAAGTTCCCATTAAACAAAGTGAAAACAAAAAAAAAAAAAAAAAAAAAAAAAGAGAAATTGCGTGTTAATTAGAAATCATATCTAGGGTTGATGATGTGAATTCCGATATAACAACGCAGATGGTTTCGTTGCTACAAGGTAAGTCCCATAATTTTATTCATTGTTTTATTGGGTGTTAAATTGGTGGTTTGCGCACCCACATGATTACCTCACATGTTAGGGAGATAATTAAAATCAATTCAAGCTGCTTGTCAAACATTTTTCAAAAATAAAAAGAAAGGTACCGAAAGGGCGTTAGAGAAATCTTTCGTAATCAAGTCCCCGAATTTACAATCTCTGGTTTGTAGAAGTAAAGTAAAACTCCCATTACTTTACTTGGATTTCTAATCTACCCACCAAAAATAGATTAGTGGCCACTCCTAATTGAAAATCAATTGCATGTTAAGAACTTGAACCTAAGTCGCGAATTGGTATGGGCTTGGGAGAGCCCAAGTTAAGTCTAGGCTTAACAATCCATTAGCCAAACCCTAGGTGGTTCACCCGAAAATTTGATCGCGATAGCTTGGCGACTCCGCCAGGTAGTTGAGTTAAAACTCTTAGTGGACTTAGGCCAATTTTCTTTGTGAAAAATATTATTGTTTGGCAGCGAGGATCCCAAGTACGTCCCTAACATTAAATGTGTTAAATGTTTTTGTAGATTTGGAGATATAAGGGGAGTAGTCTTTGTTAACCCTTGTTTTGTAGGTTGGAGATGGGAATGAATGTTTTAAATTCAAGTTATTGAAGTGTTGTGTGATTTAAACTCTTGTGCATGCTTTGCATTTAGCACTACACTATTGCACACACAACTTGCCGCCAGACCTGGGCTGCATAGGATCATCTAGGATGGTATTGAGATGAATACCACTCCGACCGCAAGCCCACGGTACGAGTCGCCCATCTCAATCTCGAAATTTCATTCATAGTGTCAAGAGTACCCACCTCGGTTCGCACGCTCGCGACATGGGTTAGCTCTTTGGCCAAGCCGGAGTCACGAGGACCCGACATAGTCCACACGCCCGTGGCTAGTCCAATCATCCTTGTGGCTTCACTTTGTTAAGCCTTCTAGAGTAGAAATCAAACCACTTACCATGCGCATGTCTATGTGATTGTCATTGGTTTCTTGGTGAAGTAAGTTTTCTATCTCTATACCTTGCAATTTATTTTGTCATGCTTTTGGTCGGTCCATGACAATCTAGGTTAGTCATTTGATCTAATTCATTTGTCAATTAGGAATGAATTGAGGAAATTGTCATGCAATGAATCATTTGGAAAATAAAAAATAGAGAATTTGTTTTTAATTCATATCTAGAAAATTTGATATTGCTAGGGTGGTTATTTTTCTAGCTCTCTTTAGGAAATTCCCTTCTTGTAAAAACTTTTCATGAAAAAGAAAATGAAAAAAAATGGAAAATTTGATTAGATCATTGTCATGGATTGGCTCATCATTTGTACACCTCATGCTTATATGTTCCCGTTCATTTCCATTAGGTGATTATGGAGCGATCCCGCTCATCCATCCGTTCACGATTGAGAGCTAAAATGACGGATCAAAAAGAGCTTATCTCGTCAAGCAAAAGTGCTGCAATGACATAAGTGCTCTATCTTCAGTGAGAAATTGCGACTCCAAGAAGAGAGCCAAGAAGACTTTTTGAACCGTCTCATTTTCCTGAGATAGCCAAATTTGATGGCACCATGAAAGGACTAGTGACATATCTAGAGGGAAAAATATCTGACCTGAAGGGTTCACATCACAAGACCAATGAGGGTGAAGAATTGAAGTACACATGATCCATGGTAGTTTGATTTCCTCATTTAATTAGGAGGATGCACCTTCCCCTGTGTGGGAATTTTTAGCACTTTTTAGGGATTGATTTCAATTTCTTCTAGGCTTGAACATCATATTTTTTTCATTTCAATAAATGTAATTCGATTGATGAAAATCAATAAAATTACAAGTTTTATTTTGAGGACATGATGGGTATACCAAACCAGCTCGGTGACAATATCTAACAATGAAAAGAAAACATCATCCATGGAGAAATTCTGAAGACTGGGTTTTTCATGCTTCCTCATAAAAAAATCGTTTTTGAAACCATTTCAAAAAGCATGCATTAGGTTACCCTTTTTTTTTTCTAACTGATTTACTTCATGTCTCAAAGCATAATAGAGAGGCATTTGAAATAACGCGTCAATTTTCAGTGATAGGGAGCTCGTTGATTTGGGAATATACATTCAAAGGAAAAATAGACGTGGGGACAAAGGATCATTTCCTAGTTGATTGTGATGACATCTCCCAAGAGTAAAGAAAGACATTAAACACTACTTGTCCCAAGCGATTTCCTTCAACATCAATATGAAACTGAGGGCAAGTAAGAAGAAGATTATCTAGATTCCAGAGTGTGATGTGTGGCATATCTCTTTACAATTTGTGTATGATGCCATTTCCATAAGAAAATGATGGAACAAGTCAAAAGAGAATAATCTGTCTTGGATGAAATGGATACATTGTGTTCATGAATATAATCAATTTTGGAATTGTCACTCATGTTCTTTTCCTTGCAGATGATGGATTGGGGCACTACAGATTTTAGTAGTGACATGATTAAGACAAAATCTCGATCCAACATGGATGTGCAATTTGAATTTAATCTGATGATGCATGGTATCCTATTCATGCATGTTCTCTTATGCAGGGGCAAAAGCGGATTTTCAGAGATGATCCTAGAACACCAATTCCTGAGACAATCCTCTCGTGGGACAATTCATCGAATGAATGCGTGAAATCATGTGTTCCATACTTATGAAAGCATTTTTAAGTATAGTAAATTGTTTGTTTGAAGTCACAGAAGCTTTTCATGCTTAAAGTTGCTGAACTCTTTTTAAAAGAGAATCTCCATAGTGATTTTACCTATCTAACTCACCAATTTCATGTGGAGATTTGTCAAGATGGACAATTCAATGGATTGAGCATGCTAAATGAGACGTGTCAGGATGATGAAAGGCAAGCCTTATCTCATACACAATCCCCTACTTATATACTTGTGAGATGAGTGTAGGAGGTTCAATATTTGTAAGGTAAAGAGTCCTCTCGCAAAAGGTATGATGACCAAAATGATGAGGGGCAATTCATTTCTCTATCCCAAACACAACAGATGATCCATTGCTTAACCCCTTTGAGCTTTATACACTTGTGAAATTCTTTTCGAAATATCTCTGTCAAGAACCACCCCACATCGGGGCAAATGGGAGGAAAAATGGCGTCATGAGGTAAAGAAAATGGGTTGATATTTTATTGCTCTCACTTGCATCAATCTTCTAGTTATGCTACTACATTAAATTCATGTGGTAATTTAAGTGCCTTAGGATGACGAAGAGCATTTCTTTCTCTATCCAATACACTCATATCCTTTGTATAGCCCACTTGAGCCTGCAATTTCATTTCTTTAAACCCAGTTGGTGATCATCCCCCACACTGGGGCAAGGCAAAAGGCAGATTAAGACCCTTGAAAGTTCGAGTGTCATTCAAAGTATGATTTTTTGATGCATGCATTATGCGCAGGAATTGAAATCAAAATAGAACTAAGGGACATGAAAAAGTAGTGTGCCTAATAAAAGCAAGGTCAATGCCCATGAAAAAAGAAGTGAAGAAAAAATGAATGAGAACTAGGGGCATGAAAAAGCAGTGTGCACGATAAAAGCAAGGCCAATGCCCACAGATTGAAAAAAAAAAAAAAAGAGTCGAGATAAGTTTGTATCTGCAATGAAACAATGCTCAAAGAGCTCAAATGTTGAGTCTTTACAATCAATGGGGGCATTATGAAGACAATCCTTAATGGTGAAAAAAACTGGTGACAATGCCAAGATGATCATCAGCTCTCGCCCTTTACATACATTTTGAGCCTAATGATCCTTTCATTTCTCAACCCATGAACCCAGCTTACGTTACGTCCCTTATAAAGTCTCTTCAGATTAAGGCACTTGAATTAACATAAGAGTTCACATGTTTATAAGCATTGCTCGAAGAAGTGCGAGCAAGATTATTTCTTTCTCATTTTGCAGGGTTCTTGACTTGTAAACCCAGAGATGAACACATAATTGTTCTTTCAATAGTGTTAACTCAAAGAGTCCCTTTGTTAAGCCATTGACCAAGCCCACATTACAGTCCCTCTTAAAGACCTCTAGATTGGTAAGGTTGTACTACTTGCGAGATTACTCGAACTCTTGTTGGTATGATGATAGTGAGATTGAGTGATTCTCATAAAATAGCCCTTCTGAATAAGAGTGAGTAAAAGTCCTTTCTAACTGAAAGTCTCTCATTCAGTATTCTTAGGAAATCCATGTCATGAACATTGTCTTGAGCGACAATTCTCTCTTGTGAAAATTTGGGTTATGCAAATATGGTAAAGTCATTATGCATAAAACTTGATTGAATTGATAAAAACCTCATTGAATTTTGCATTTTAAGGTAGCTCAGATTAACTACCTTTTCGATTAATGCATATAAGTTTTGTTCTAAACATGTCTGACAGGTAATGCTTTCTCAAAGACCTGAGTGCTCCTGACATTTAGGTTCCTTTTGGAATGCCTCATGAAATTAGAAGATGAGAAACCTTCGCGAACATTCAAGTTGCATTCTCGATGTTCCAAAATTTATTTTTACCAACAGGTGAGAGACCTCCACAGGATTCCAGAAGACATATCCCCAAGAATCAGAGATATCACTAGGTAAGTATATCTCTACCCATACTCAAAATACTTGTCATTGTGCAGGTATTCTCTCTCAAGTGCATCGACACTTGACTCGGTCAAGCTTTCATTCTCATCAACCCGGCGTGCTTCCGTAGCCCGGTGTCCTTTATATTGACCTGGCGTGCTTTCGTAGCCCAAAGTCTTTTTCATTGACTTGGCGTGCTTCTGTAGCCCGATATCCCTTTAAATTGACCTGGCGTGCTTTCGTAGCCTAGAGTCTCTTCCATCGACTCGGCATGCTTTTGTAACCCGATGTCTCTTTCATAACCTGGCGTGCTTCTGTAGCCTGGAGTTCACCAACCTGGCGTGCTTTTGTAGCCCGGTGTCCATTTATATTGACTTGGCATGCTTTCGTAGCCCAAGCTCCCTTTTATCGAATTGGCGTGCTTCCGTAGCCCGTTTTTCTTTTATTGACCTGGCGTGCTTTCGTAGCCCATAGTCCTTTACATTGACACTCGATTGAGTTGTTCCCCAAAGATTTTTCTCCAGATTTAGTCTGATTAAAGTGATCGAAGAATGGTTCAAGTCCTGGTCAAATGATCTCTATTGCAAGGCTGGGCGACTGAAGAATGGTTCGGGTCCTAGCCAAGCAAAAACCTCAGTTTAGGCAACCGTAGAATGGTACGGGTCCTTGACAACACTTATTCCTCATTTAGGCAACCATAGAATAGAATAGGTCTTGGAAAATGAATCCCTGTTTAGGCGACCGTAGAATGGTACGGGTCCTAGATAAAATCTTTCTATTGTACCAGACGACCGTAGAATAATATGGGTCCTAGGAAAGCAATTTCCTACAAAACTTTTCTGTCGTACTGGGTGACCGTAGAATGGTACGGGTCCTAGGAAAGCAATTCTTTTCTGCCATACTAGGTGACCGTAGAATGGTACGGGTCCTGGGAAAGCATAATCTTCACAAAGTCATGTTTCTGTTCTAGGCGACCTTAGAATGAAACGGGTCCTGGACAGGTAACACCCGCTATCTTGAATTTCTCTATCCTCCTCGAAGGTAAGTTATTTCAGGTAGATTCATTTATCATTTGCATTAGCATTTCCATGCATTATATAAATTGCATAAAAAAAATGGAATTCATCTTCCACCAAAAAAATCATTTATTGCATGAGCATGACCAAAATTTAGGCCTCAATTTGTTTTTGAAGGCAACCTCTGCGAGCTCACCTTCAAAGAGGGGCAGCTGTTGATACCTAAATTTTTAGGGGTTGATTTTTGCTAAATTAATAAAAATGAATAAAAAAACACACACATGGCATATAGTTTAGAAACATTTTTTATTTTGTTTTATTTTTATTTAGACAGCCAGTAAAGGGAGGATTTTTCACATATCCTGTGCAGATTTTTCACATATTCAAGTAATATACACTATGGGGTGTATTTTGAGCGGAAAGGAAATTTTTTAGGGATGGAATATGCAGAGCATGCAAAAGAGAATATTGCACAAGCAAAATTAGAAACGAAATCTGCAATGAGGATTCAATTTTTTACCCTATAAAAAGTGTGATCGGGTATAGAAAAAGGGGTCAGCAAATTTTGAGAGCAAATATGTGGAGACGTTGATTTGAGTGGAATTTCGAAAAAAAAAAAAAATAAAACCCTAATCGGGTACTTTGTTCATCTTCCTCGAGGAGCCGTCGGCGTTGCTGCTACCCACCGCCAATGGCCTCCGTCCACGAGCCCCTGCGCCACCGTCGTTCGCCCTCAGCAGCCTTGACGCCCAAAGGTCGCGCCAAACCGACGCACTGCCGCCGCCGCTTACCCTCTGCAGCCCTGACGCCCGAAGCTCGCGTCGCCCTCACGCCGCCTCCACCATCGCCGATTTGCAAGGCCCTAGCTCCCCGATCTCCTGCTTCGCTGCTGATCTCGCCCTCGGTTCACCTGCAACTCGTGACCCAGCGGATCCCGAGCCGGCTCGCCGCCCCTGCCTCCTCGTTCGCTCCTCGTGGCCCCCTGACAGTGGTCGGTCCAGATCCAAGCGCTGACCTCTGAGATTCGCCTGAGACGCCTCGCCTCCACCAAATCCACCACCTGCGATGCTCGCACCCAGCTCGATGTCGATCCTGAAGCCCCGGTGCCGTGTCGCCGACGTGCCGCCCCGAAGTCTCGCCGGAACCCTCGCCGGCGATTTCACTCCCCGTCGGACCAGCCACCAGCCCCTTTTCTTTTTCTTTTTTAAAAAAGGAAAAAAAACAAAAAAGCTAATTTAGGTAAATTTTATTTTTTTCTTTTTTTGGGTTACTCCTCTTTTGTTTCTATTACTAATATTGTTATTTCGTAATTTTCTTTTTTAGTATAATTATCCCTTTAATGTGAAATTGAAATTCCATGATATGAAACTGCATTGGAATTAGTGATCGTCAGTCCGATTTTTGCGCTCGAAATCTGACTCGCAATTACTTTAAAAAATTGCCAATCCGATCTCCCGCCAGAGATCCGATTTGTGATTTTTCGTGAAATTACCAACCCGATCTCATGCGCAAGATACAGTTCGTCGATTTGGGGGATCAATATTGCTTGATTTGTTGTGGTGTTATTTAAATTAATTATCTTTAAAAAATCAAAAAATGTAGTTTTAGGGTTTGCACGCTCGGGATAGTTTTTATAAAAAAAATCAAATAAATCAAAAATCAAATAAATTAATTTAGGTTGCATGTTTAATTATTAGGAATTATTAATTTCGAAATAAAAAAGGAAATAAAAAATGTTGAATTAGGATTAGGTTTTTTTTTTTTTTTTATTGTCTTGCATATTTAGATTAGGGATTTTATTTTAAATCATAAAAAAAAAAAAAAAGAAAGTATATTCATTTAGGATGCTAGTTTTATTTGAATTGCATGTTAAATTTTAATTTCAGAATTAATAGAAAATAACAAAAATCATCATGCACATAAGATTAGGGCATCTTTTGCACGTCATCGCATTTTAGGGTAAAAATTGCATGTAGCTTAATCCTAGATGCTAGTTTTTTTAATTCATTATAAGTTTATATAATATTAGATAAATGGCATTTTAGGATCATTTAGGTTAAGATAATATTTTAGTTTAAATTAGGATTTTGGCTCAACCTAATTCCTAATATAAATTAAATGGTACTTAACCTAGTTAGATAATTTTCACATTTACCTAATTTCAAATTTCATAAAAAAAAATCCAAAAATGTCTTAGGATAAGTTATTTCCATTTTTTAGGATAAATTGCAATTCCTAGGAAAAAGAAAAAATAAAAAGTGTCATGAACATGTCATTTAGGACTAGATTCATTAAAATACATGTCATTTTTAGGCCCACTTAATTAGAAATCGCCCATTAATAGAATTAGGTCATTTAGATTGCATTTAATTATTGCATTTCTTTAGGATTTACCCTATTCATGTCATATAGTTTAGATCATGTTGCCATGTCATGTAATTTAGGTCACGTTGCCATGTCATATTAGATTATTAGCATGCATTGCATAAAGACTAAGTTCCCATTAAACAAAGTGAAAACAAAAAAAAAGAGAAATTGCGTGTTAATTAGAAATCATATCTAGGGTTGATGATGTGAATTCCGATCTAACAATGCAGATGGTTTCGTTGCTACAAGGTAAGTCCCATAATTTTATTCATTGTTCTATTGGGTGTTAAATTGGTGGTTTGCGCACCCGCATGATTACCTCACATGTTAGGGAGATAATTAAAATCAATTCAAGCTGCTTGCCAAACATTTTTCAAAAATAGAAAGAAAGGTACCGAAAGAGCGTTAGAGAAATCTAGCGTAATCAAGTCCCCGAATTTATAATCTCTGGTTTGTAGAAGTAAAGTAAAACTCCAATTACTTTACTTGGGTTTCTAATCTACCCACCAAAAATAGATTAGTGGCGACTCCTAATTGAAAATCAATTGCCTCAAGCCAAATGGGCCGACCCACAAGCCCAAGAAAGGCAGCCATGGTCGACCGAACAAGGAGGGGGAGAAGCTGGCCGGTTTTGCATGGAAACTCATCATTACATCTAATGATGAGAAATTAGGGGTATAAAATGAGAGTGGCCGGTTCTAGAAGGGCTAGTCAACGGTGAGGGTGAGAGAAAGAGAGAAAGAAAGAAGAGAAAGAAGGAGGAGGAGAGAAAGAAGGAGAGGAAGAAGCTGTCGTCGCCCGCCCTGCCCATCCGTCTTTGTCTTTGTTTTGCTGAGATTTAAGGCAAGATTTGATCCCTTATCTACTCTTGCTTACTGTGTTGTGAGTGTAGTGTTGTGTAGTTATTGAATCCGTGGGTTTTGAGGGTAGAAAGTAAGGTTTTGAAGTGTTTTTGTTTAAAGTTGTGTTCTGTTCCGAGGAGACCCGTGTGCGCCAGAAGTTTGTGAGGTCTTGCATGTGACTTTAGAGCTGGAATCTGACTTCGACTTCTTCATGAGAGTTGTAGATCACATCTTGAACTACAACATACTAAAAATTGAGGTAAAATGGACGAGATTTGAGGGGTGAAACTCATTTTCTAAGAAGACGGTCGAATCTGGAGTTGCATGTGGAGTTTTGATGATTTTAGCCGCTGTACTCGACTTTTTACTGGGAATCTTTCCTCGATTTCTTCATAAAAATTGTAGAGAATATCAAGAGGATCAACATACTCAAAATTTAGACAAAAATAATAAGTATAGCTTAGTGAAATGCATTTTTTCTTAAAGATGTGGATTCTGGACGAGTTTTGTGGAATATCAGTGATTTCGGGGACAATGAGACGGTTTATCTTTGAGAATTTCACCTTGTCTTCTAAATGAAAGTTGAAGAGAACACTTTAAGCTAGAACATATCAAAAATCCAGGAGAAAATAAGGAGAATAAGTAGGCGAGATGGAGATTTTTTGGTAATAGGATGATCTGGAAGTTACGGTACAGTGAACAGAGGCTTTCCTCAACTATAATAAATTATCTATGACGAATTTGGCCTAGATGTCTTCATGAAAAATCTACCTTAGAGTCTTGACTATCACGTGGTAAATTTCATAATTTTTTAAGGTCGTTTGGGTATTTAATTTTTAAAAATGGCGAATTTAAGATTAAGTGTTGATCTGGATGCAACGATGCCATAAACAGAAGCTTTCGTCTACTGTAATTAATTATTTATAATGAATTTCATCTTGGTGTCTTCATGAAAAATCTACTTTAGAATCTTGACTATCACGTGGTAAAATTTCATAATTTTTTAAGATTGTTTGGATATTTAATTTGAAGTGATTATAAAGTTGTGCAAACTATGTGTCCGAAAATTGCTAGCTGTGTTACTTGAGTTATATCTTTTTGTGTGGAGATTGTTTTGGCCATGAGTTCTTCATGAAAGTTGTACCATTATGTCTTGACTGTTTTGTGGTAAAATTTCACGATTTTTAGAGGTCATTTGGATATTTAATTGTGGAAAATTCTGAAACCGTGTAAACTGTTGTGCTCGAGATTGGTTTGCTGTGGAATTGAAGTTGTATTTTTTATGTGATGATTTTCAGAACTTGCATTCTTCATGAAAAATGTGTTGTTATATCTTGACTATCACGTGTCCAAATCTCATAATTTTTTAGAGTCATTTAGGCATTCAATTTAGACATTTTCAGAAATTATGCATGCTGGAATTTGTAAAATTTCAAAGAAGAAGATATGTGAGCTATTCTAGATTGCATGAATCAAATTATTGGTATTGTCTCAAGTGTTTTATCATGTTGCAAGAATGATGATATTTGGCATATCATGTGGATATTAGAAGTGTACATCATGTCATATGCCATATGAAATTGGACCATGCATGTGAATATAACTCATGATAAATGAGAAGGCCGTCGGATGGTGTGAGCCAACGATGCCCCGGGAGTGTCGGGATGCCCAGCCAAGGAGTGTAAATGCCGGATGCCCAGTGGCCCTAGGGGCATAAATCTGGATGTCCTCGGAGTTGAGATGCCCGGAGCGTTGGGGGTGCCGGAAGCCCGGATGGTGTGTGCCGGGAGATTCCTCATGATGCCAGTTGGGGTGCGAGATGCCCGGCCAGGGAGTGTAAATGCCGAAAGCCCGAATGGTGTGTGCCGCGGATTCCTCGTGATGCCAGTTGGGGTGCGAGATGCCCGGAATGTGGGGGTGCCGGAAGCTCGGAGGTGTGTGCCAGGGATGTATTAAAGGCCAATTAAAATTGTGAAAAATTGGAAATGAGTTATGCATATGGTGATATGTATGCATGGGCATTGAAAGATATGTATGCATGGTGTATGCCTGGGTATTGAATGATATGTATGCATGGTATATGCATAGGCATTTGATTGTGAGTGCTCAGATGAATGAATACCTATGGCTTGATGTTGGCATATGCATGGATATTTGATGATGTACTCACATATGGTGCAATTACATGTAAATGGCTGCAAGGTAAGTAGTGCATTGCATACACGAGACAATATGTGCTACATTGTGATGTCTTGATTGGCTTGTATGATGCTTGAGTAGCTATAGGGAATCATTTATCTGCTGAGTAGTTGTACTCACCCATTTTGGGGACTAACATTTCAACTTAGAGATGCCGCTCCTACCTGTCACGTGGGGCACCTATTATGGCATTTCGACCGATGTAGACGTCGAAGTGATGGAGATTGATTGTCCTCTTATTCCTGGTCTAACTTTCCTTCGAGTTCGTGCGATCGTGTCTTATGAGGTGGGCCTGGCTGATGGTCCAGTTATTCAGGAGTTCATCTTCGTACATGTTCGCCGGGATGGGATGATGTGGGGGATGTTACCACCGCCACCACCTGATGCGCCAGGATGGGTGTAGATGCCTGCGTGAGGAGCTAGGAGCTGATATTTTTTGACATAGCCGATACCGATGGATGGATGTATTGTGCTTTTTGTGATCAGTGAGGAGGGTAGAGGTGTTTCTTTTTTAGCTTAAGCCAAGCTAGTTATGAGTTGGCTTATCTTTTGGTTGTACCTATCCTAAGTTAATCCATCGTGTAAATATGTAAATAAAAATGGTTCGGTTTTTATCCTATGATGCTTTAATTGGTGTGCATTGCCTCATGTTTGTTTGAGGGAGAATTGGAGAGATATGATTATGCTTCCGCAATTAAACTGCGCTGGGACCGTTATTAAAAAAAAAAAAAAGCCTGAGAATTTATGGCTTAATTTCATGAAGATAGGTAACTGTGGCGACCTCAGTTGGATTAGGGGTGCTACAGCCCGCGTTTTTGGTATCAGAGCCATGGTTATAGATTGGAGTGATAAGGAGCCTCAATTGGAAATTGAGGAATAGAATGACAATGCACACCATAGGATATTAACTGGGGTAGTTGTCTAACCTTGGACAACGAGTGATGGGTATTCACTCGTAGATCCCTATTAGACTATAATGAGTTGCCTTTAGGTTGTCAGTAAGATGTATATGTTACTTATGTAGTTGTAGTAATTTTAAATGGAGACAGTGAGTCTCAGATTATTCCCGAGGCAAATGCTTGGAAACTGCAGGAAGAGCATGGTACTAGCTGGAGGTGCTCAACCATCAAGGGCTGAAGCCTCTGTTGCAAGGGCTGAACCCCGGATGGAAGATATCCTGTAGGCATTGGCCAATATAAGAAATCTGATGGAAAGGCAAGCGCAGCAACAACCTGGAGCAGAACGCCGTACTCAAGGACTGGTGGAGCAATTTCTGAAGCCACCTAAGTTCAGTGGAAAGGGAAGTCCTGAGGAGGCGGAACATTGGATTGATGGAATGGAACAAATTTTCAGGTTGTTGGACTGCAATGATGCTGAGAAAATAACTTTGGTAGAGTACCAGCTGGATGGAAATGCAAAATTTTGGTGGAGAGCTTCGAAGGATACAATCTTTCCACCAGATACTGCTGTGAATTGGGATGAATTTGTTAGGGCTTTCAATAGGAAGCATTTTTCTGATTGTGCCAAAGATGGGAAGATCATTGAATTTGTTCAGTTAGAACAAAATGAGCTGACTATAGATTAGTATGAGGCTAAATTTTCTGAATTATCTAGATATGCTCCTAGATTGATTGAGGATCAAGAGGAGAAAGCTAAGAGATTTCTGAAAGGGTTGAGAACCAATATTAGGAAACAATTGGTGCCATTGAACATAAGAGATTATACTGAGGTCTATGAGGGGGTACAGTTGGTAGAATAGGAATTGGAAAGGGAACAGTCGGAAAGTAAGAAACAATGGTCGTTTGGTGATGTAAGAAGGGGTAAGAGACCCTATACAGGTCAAGGACATACTTGGCAGTCTAAAAAGAAGGGTAAATTTGGTAAAAGTAGGGATAGCCTGAATTTAGGAAGAGCACCTAATAGAAATGGAGAATGTCCAAGGTGTAATGGACGACATGGCCCAGGACCCTGCACTGGACAACTGAAATGTTATGGTTGTAGACAAGCGGGTCATCTTAGGAGAAATTGCCCACAAGAAAGGTCGCAGATGAGTGTTAGTTCGGTGCGACAGGCACAACCGAGTGCTATTAGGCCAAATCCACCAAGAAATCCTTAGAGGCCACCAGCACAAGGAAGGGTGTATGCGATCACCCAAGAGGAAGCGGAAGCTTCCAAAAATGTTATCTCAGGTACGATTCTTATAAATGATAGAAAGGCATATGCATTGTTTGATACGGGTGCTACATATTCATTTGTGTTTGAAAGATATAGACAGTTGAATAAGATAGAAACTATGCCTCTTGAGACGCCTCTTTGTGTTTCTACGCCTTTAAAGAATATGATATTGTCTATTTGGGATGTGGAAACCGTAAGATAACGGTGGGAGGAAGAGATATGGAGATAGACTTAGTCGTAATGGCTATGTATGATTTTGATGTTATCATAGGGATGGATTGGCTTCATAAGTATCAGGCCAAGGTAGATTGTTATAAAAAGGTAATTCTATTTAATTTACCTTATCAGTCTAGTTGTGAATTTTTGGGAAGTCAAACTCACCTATCTATACCACTTATTTCGGCAATGGAAGCTTGTGTGTTACTTGACGAAGGATGTCAAGGATACGTGGCCATAGTTAAAGATTATACTTGAGGAGAACCTAAGATTGAGGAAATTAGGGTAATTAATGAATGTCAAGATGTATTTCCTGAGGAATTACCTGGATTGCCACCGAAACGGGAAATTGAGTTTGAAATTGAATTAATGCTTGGAACAGCACCAATATCCAAAGCCCCATATAGGATGGCACTAGTCGAGTTGAAAGAACTGAAGGTGCAACTACAGGAGTTGCTTGATAAAGGATTCATTAGGCCGAGTGCTTCACCTTGGGGTGCACCGGTCTTGTTTGTGAAAAAGAAAGATGGGTCGATGCGCTTGTGCATTGATTATAGGCAACTGAATCAAGTGACCATTAAAAATAAATACCCTTTGCCTAGGATTGATGATCTTTTTGACCAACTCCAAGGAAGCTCAGTTTTCTCTAAAATTGACTTGAGGTTGGGATACCATCAACTAAGAATTAAGAAAGAGGATATCCCTAAGACTGCGTTTAGGACTCGTTATGGACATTATGAGTTTCTGGTTATGCCATTTGGATTGACAAACGCGCCGACTGCATTTATGGATCTAATGAATAGGGTGTTCAAACCTTATTTAGACCAGTTTGTGATTGTTTTTATTGATGATATCTTGGTATATTCTAAAGGGCCTAGAGAACATGAGCAACATTTAAGAATAGTTTTGCAGACTTTGAGAGATCATAAGCTGTATGCCAAATTTAGTAAGTGTGAATTCTGGCTGGACCAGATAATATTTTTGGGACATGTAATATCAGGAGAAGGAATTGTAGTGGATCCAGCGAAGGTTGAGATGGTGATAAATTGACCAAGACCGACCACACCTACTGAAATACGAAGTTTCTTAGGATTGGCTGGTTATTATAGGAGATTTATTGAAGGATTTTCACAATTGGCAGGTCCTTTAACAAAATTGACTCGAAAGAACACGAAATTTGAATGGAATGGGGAGTGTGAAAGGAGTTTCCAGGAACTTAAGAGAAAGTTAACCTCGGCCCCAATTCTGACTTTACCGTCTGGATCTGATGGATTTACAGTGTATAGTGATGCATCTCACAAAGGACTAGGATGTGTTTTGATGCAGCATGGCAAGGTCATAGCCTATGCATCTAAACAATTGAAACCCCATGAACTGAACTACCCAACGCATGATTTAGAATTAGTTGCTATAGTGTTTGCCTTAAAGATATGGAGACACTATTTGTATGGGGAAAAATTTGGGATTTATATAGATCATAAGAGCTTAAAATATTTGTTCTCTCAGAAGGAATTGAACATGAGACAAAAGAGGTGGATGGAATTATTGAAGGATTATGATTGTGAGATACAATACCATCCAGGAAAGGCGAACAAGATAGCGGATGCTCTTAGTCATAAGTCAACTATGGAAATAGCTAGTTTAAGAATGGCAGAATGGAGCCTGTTAAAGTCCGTAACAGACTCAGAATTTAAATTAAAAGTGGATTGCCTTACTGGTATGCTTAGTGCGTTGAGAATTGAACTTGAAATTATTCAAAAAGTTAAGATTTTACAAAAATCTGATCCAGAAATTATGAAAGTGAAAGATGCAGTGTCTTTAGGAAAAAGACCAGAGTTTCAGATTTCTGAAGATGGAGTGGTAAGATGTCAGGGACGGCTCTGTGTTCCCAACAACGAAGAGCTAAAGAAGGAAATTTTGTCGGAGGCACATAAAAGTAGTTACAGTGTTCACCCAGGTAGTACTATGATGTACAAGAATTTGCGTCAGCAATTTTGGTGAAATGGTATGAAAGTAGATACGGCCAAGTACGTATCTCAATGCTTAACATGTCAACAGGTAAAAGCGGAACATCGTAAACCTGCAGGACTTTTAAGACCACTAGATATACCAGAATGGAAGTGGGAACATATAACAATGGACTTCGTACAAGGATTGCCAAGGACGTCAAGTGGTCATGACTCTATTTGGGTAATAGTAGATCATTTAACTAAGTCCGCTCATTTCTTAGCAGTTCGCACAGATTACCCAATGAATAAATATGCAGAGTTATATGTAAGCTAAATAATATGCTTACATGGTGTTCCAATAACTATTACCTCAGATCGAGATTCAAGATTTACTTTGAACTTTTGGAGAAGTCTTCAAGATGCCTTGGGAACTAAACTTCAGCTTAGTACTGCTTTTCATCCCCAAACAGATGGACAAACAGAAAGAGTAATTCAGATACTAGAGGATGTGTTAAGGGCTTGTGTGATTGACTTTAAAGGAAATTGGGATGAAAGACTGCATTTAGTGGAGTTTGCTTATAATAATAGTTACCAGAAAAGTATAGGCATGGCTCCCTACGAAGCGTTATATGGGAGGAGGTGTAGGACTCCTGTTTGTTGGAACGAAGTAGGTGAAAAGAAATTGACAGGACCTGAGTTAGTACAAGTTACTACTGAAGCTGTTGAAATTATTAGGAAAAGACTTAAAACAGCTCAGAGTAGACAAAAAGACTATGCAGATAAGCGTAGAAGACCTTTAGAGTTTAGTGTGGGAGATAATGTATTTCTTAAAGTATCTCCAGTGAAAGGAGTATCTTGATTTGGAATAAAGGGTAAGTTGAGCCCTAGATTTGTTGGACCTTTTGAAATACTTGAAAGAATTGGAGATGTGACTTATCGTTTGGCATTGCCTCCAAAATTGGGAAATTTGCATGATGTGTTTCATGTGTCGATGTTGAAAAAGTACCAACCGGATCCTGGTCACATACTCGATCATGAAGCCATCGAAGTGAATGAGAAAGTAAGGTACATTGAAGAGCCTGTGCAAGTACTAGATCAAAAGGAACAAATTCTCAGGACCAAGAGGATTCCATTGGTTAAGATTTTATGGCGATATCATGATATAGAGGAAGCCACTTGGGAGAGTGAAAATGAGATGAGGAAAAGATACCCTCACTTGTTTAAGGAGACATAAGTTTTGTCTAATTTCGAGGACGAAATTCCCAAAGGAGGGGAGAGTTGTGGCATCCCAAAATTTTACGAAAAATCCTTGAGACAAGGATAGTCAAGGAAAAATTTTTGTGACTGTAATTAGTGGCTTTTTTGTCCATGATTCGTGACGAGACTTATGGCCGAGTTTGTAAGGGATGTATTTTGAAGAAAAAAAAAAAGACTTTGGCCATGTGAAGTACAAAGCTAGAATTTATACATCCATAGACTCAAGTGTATAGATTATTTAATCTTTTAATTAACCTAATTAAGACTTAGTTATTTTAAGGATTAAAATTTAATTAGTTTTTTTTTTGTCAGTAAAATTTAATTAGTTGGGCTTGAGAACTTTGGGCCGATTGGCGTGGGCTTGCCTCAAGCCAAATGGGCCGACCCACAAGCCGAAGAAAGGAAGCCATGGTCGACCGAACAAGGAGGGGGAGAAGCTAGCCGGTTTTGCATGGATTTTTCCAAAGTGTCAAAATGCATGTAAACTCATCATTACATCTAATGATGAGAAATTAGGGGTATAAAATGAGAGTGGCCGGTTCTAGAAGGGCTAGTCGGCGGTGAGGGTGAGAGAAAGAGAGAAAGAAAGAAGAGAAAGAAGAAGGAGGAGAGAAAGAAGGAGAGGAAGAAGCTGTCGTCGCCCGCCCTGCCCGTCTGTCTTTGTCTTTGTTTTGCTGAGATTTAAGGCAAGATTTGATCTCTTATCTACTCTTGCTTGCTGTGTTGTGAGTCTAGTGTTGTGTAGAGGTTGAATCCGTGGGTTTTGAGGATAGAAAGTAAGGTTTTGAAGTGTTTTTGTTTGAAGTTGTGTTCTGTTCCGAGTAGACCCGTGTGCGCCAGAAGTTTGTGAGGTCTTGCATGTGACTTTAGAGCAGGAATCTGACTTTAACTTATTCATGAGAGTTGTATATCACATCTTGAACTACAACATACTAAAAATTGAGGTAAAATGGACGAGATTTGAGGGGTGAAACTCATTTTCTAAGAAGACGGTCGAATCTGGAGTTGCATGTGGAGTTTTTATAATTTTAGTCGCTGTACTCGACTTTTTACTGGGAATATTTCTTTGATTTCTTCATAAGAATTGTAGAGAACATCAATAGGATCAACATACTCAAAATTTAGACAAAAATAATAAGTATAGCTTAGTGAAATGCATTTTTTCTTAAAGATGTGGATTCTTGGACGAGTTTTGTGGAACATCAGTGTTTTCGGGGACAATGAGACGGTCTATCTTTGAGAATTTCACCTTGTCTTCTAAATGAAAGTTGAATAGAACACTTTAAGCTAGAACATATCAAAAATCCAGAAGAAAAGAAGGAGAATAAGAAGGCGAGATGGAGATTTTTTAGTAATAGGATGATCTGGAAGTTACGGTACAGTGAACAGAGGCTTTCCTCAACTATAATAAATTATCTAGGACGAATTTGGCCTAGATGTCTTCATGAAAAATCTACCTTAGAGTCTTGACTATCACGTGGTAAATTTCATAATTTTTGAAGGTCGTTTGGGTATTTAATTTTAAAAAATGGCGAATTTAAGATTAAGTGTTGATCTGGATGCAATGGTGCCATAAACAGAAGCTTTCGTCTATTGTAATTAATTATTTATAACGAATTTGATCTTGATGTCTTCATGAAAAATATACTTTAGAATCTTGACTATCACGTGGTAAAATTTTATAATTTTTGAAGATTGTTTGGATATTTAATTTGAAGTGATTATGAAGTTGTGCAAACTGTGTGTCCGAAAATTGCTAGCTGTGTTACTTGAGTTATATCTTTTTGTGTGGAGATTTTTTTGGACATGAGTTCTTCATGAAAGTTGCACCATTATGTCTTGACTGTTTTGTGGTAAAATTTCACGATTTTTAGAGGTCATTTGGATATTTAATTATGGAAAATTCTGAAATCGTGTAAACTGTTGTGCTCGAGATTGGTTTGCTGTGGAATTGAAGTTGTATTTTTTATGTGATGATTTTCAGAACTTGCATTCTTCATGAAAAATGTGTTGTTATGTCTTGACTATCACGTGTACAAATCCCATAATTTTTTAGAGTCATTTAGGCGTTCAATTTAGACATTTTCAGAAATTATGCATGCTGGAATTTGTAAAATTTCAAAGAAGAAGATATGTGGGCTATTCTAGATTGCATGAATCAAATGATTGGTATTGTCTCAACTGTTTTATCATGTTGCAAGAATGATGGTATTTGGCATATCATGTGGATATTAGAAGTGTACATCATGTCATATGTCATATGAAATTGGACCATGCATGTGAATATAACTCATGATAAATGAGAAGGCCGCAGATGGTGTGAGCCGACGATGCCCCGGGAGTGTCAGGATGCCCGGCCAGAGAGTGTAAATGCCGGATGCCCAATGGCCCTAGAGGCGTAAATCTGGATGGCCTCGGAGTTGAGATGCCCGGAGCGTTGGGGGTGCCGGAAGCCCGGATGGTGTGTGACGGGAGATTCCTCGTGATGTCAGTTGGGGTGCGAGATGCCCGGCCAGGGAATGTAAATACCGGAAGCCCGGATGGTGTGTGCCGTGGATTCCTCGTTATGCCAGTTGGGGTGTGAGATGCCCGGAATGTGGGGGTGCCGGAAGCCCGGAGGTGTGTGCCGGGGATGTATTAAAGGCCAATTAAAATTGTGAAAAATTGGAAATGAGTTATGCATATGGTGATATGTATGCATGGGCATTGAAAGATATGTATGCATGGTGTATGCCTAGGTATTGAATGATATGTATGTATGGTATATGCATGGGCATTTGATTGTGAGTGCTCGGATGAATGAACACCTATGGCTTGATGTTGGCATATGCATGGATATTTGATGATGTAGTCACATATGGTGCAATTACATGTAAATGGCTGCAAGGTAAGTAGTGCATTGCATACACGAGATAATATGTGCTACATTGTGATGTCTTGATTGGCTTGTATGATGCTTGAGTAACTATAGGGAATCATTTATCTGCTGAGTAGTTGTACTCACCCCTTTTGGGAACTAATATTTCAGCTTAGAGATGCCGCTCCTACCTGTCACGCAGGGCACCTATTATGGCATTCCGACCAATGTAGACGTCGAAGTGATGGAGATTGATTGTCCTCTTATTCCTAGTCTGACTTTCCTTCGAGTTCGTGCGATCGTGTCCTATGAGGTGGGCCTGGCTTATGGTCGAGTTATTCAGGAGTTCATCTCCGTCCATGTTCGCCGAGATGGGATGATGTGAGGGATGTTACCACCGCCACCACCTGATGCGCCAGGATGGGTGTAGATGCCTGCGTGAGGAGCTAGGAGCTGATATTTTTTGACATAGCCGATACTGATGGATGGATGGATTGTGCTTTTTGTGATCAGTGAGGAGGGTAGAGGTGTTTCTTTTTGAGCTTAAGCCAAGCTAGTTATGAGTTGGCTTATCTTTTGCTTGTACCTACCCTAAGTTAATCCATCCTGTAAATATGTAAATAAAAATGGTTCGGTTTTTATCCTATGATGCTTTAATTGGTGTGCATTGCCTCATGTTTGTTTAAGAGAGAATTGGAGAGATATGATTATGCTTCCGTAATTAAACTGTGCTGGGACCGTTATAAAAAAAAATGCCTAAGAATTTATGGCTTAATTTCATGAAGATAGGTAACTGTGGCGACCTCAGTTGGATTAGGGGTGCTACAATTAACCACATCCATCTCTTTCACACTTCAGTCCACGGTCAGAATAGCCCCTCTGAACACTAAACCCCTATTTCCACATGATATTCTCCACCCATGAGAGCATGAACTTGCTCAAATGGGTGACACAGCCCCTTTTCTTCTCTTCTCCACTTCACACGCCATCCTAGTCTTCGTCCTCGTCAGCCTCATCATTCCACAAGTTCTTTTGTACGAGGGAGACGACAATGTCCACTGAACCGACTGCCATCGCTCTTTTAATTGTGGAATCGTTGCAAATATAACTTTTCTTTCTAGGGAGGCTGCCCACCCCCAATTCTGTGCAAGGTCGAGTGCTATGAGGATAACTCCCTATCTTTGAGTACCAAGAGCAGAAGTCTTATTTTCAATACTTGAAGCCTAAGCGATTTATGGACCTGAGCAAATTCTGTCGTGAAAAAGCTGTCAAGCTTATTGCTTCCTAGCTAAAGATCCAATGTGGATCATCATCATTGTAACTCACGAGAGATGGGCCCGATTCAGCTCGGTCGAGGAATCTTGGGCCTTTGGGATCCACTGATATTAACCTGGTTTGCTTCTTTGGGCTGATGATGCGTCAATATCATCAGTCCAATCAATTCACCTAATGTGTGGTTCTCAATTAGCTAATGTTCTTTCATGGGAGGGATCGCTAGGTTTGCTTGTTATTTAGAAAGGGACCCGCTCGTGCCCCTAAAAGCCTGACAATCTCATTTTGCTGGGCACACCCTACCACCTAATATTTAATGAAATGCAGTCATCTCATCCTCGCTACAGCATGATCATGTTACAATTTAGACTCCCAAATCCTAAAACTTTATCACTCCATTCTCAACAACCTTCCTTACCTCAACTATTGGATCATTAGGTTGGTATCTGCGAACCCACCGGGTCCAACGGTTTAAATATAGCGAGCAAAGATTCTTTGAGCTTAACGTAAAATTTCACCTCATGGACAAGTATTTTAAATCGGACATTAGCCAATAAGTCAAGTAACAAGAATTTTAGGTTTGACATGTTCTTTACTTCTCATGACACGAACTCTTAACCCCTCAAAGGGGCTAGATGCAGATCCTTGTGGTGGCGAGGTTATATTTATTAGACAATATATGTCTTGAAACATATAACGAAACCACTTTAGACTTAAAACTCTTCAACTACACTTCCAATAACCTCAATTCCACCTTACTTTACAATTGCAACTCATGGCCAACCCTTCCATCTTATTATTGGTTCTCTTGTCCTGAGTCTCAATTTGGTTTCTTTGTTCTCGGAGTAAACCTATCAAACCCACTACACGAGCCATGCAAGTACATTGTTCATGTCCCGATTTCAAAAAGTGAACTTATAGGTTTACCACCACCTTCGGCAGGCATCAAGTTTAGTGATACTATAAGCAACATTTTCAATAAAGGCTTTGAGATCACCTGGACTACCAACACATCGCTGTGTGAAGATTGTGTTATATCAGGGGGGAGATGCGGGTATGACTGGATAAGGCAAGAATTCAATTGTTTTTGCATTGATGCAGCCTATTCGGCAACCTGCCATGGAATGTCATTACCGGCAACCATCCCCTCAATACCGCCAATACCAACAAGCATCCCTTCAAAACCGCTAGTACCAGCAATGGTCCCTTCAAGTATGTATGCTTACTCTCATCTAGCATGTGGTTTTTCAATTAGCTAAAAGTTGTTTAATGAGAAGAATTGCTGGGCATATCCTTCCCTCAAATGAAGTGTAGTCATCCTCACTGTGACATGCATGATTGTGTTACAATTTAGACTTTTAAGTCCTAAAATTTATCACCCCATTCTCAAAAACCTTCGTCGCGTTGGATGATTAGGTTGGTATCTGCAAACCCATGAGATCCTACGGTTTAAATGTGACAAGCAAAGATGCTTCAAGTTTACTATAAAATCTCACGTCATAGACAAGTAATTTAAATCAGAACGCGTTAGCTGATAAATCAATCAACCTAAAATTTAGGTTTGACTTGTTCTTAACTTTCCACAACATGAACTCTTGACCCCTCAAATGGGCTAGACTTTTTCCACGGTGAGAACCTGGAAAAAAGGTTTCACTTCTCACTTTCGACTACATAGGAAGAACTCCGGGGGAAATTGCTTCGCATGTTTCCTGGCCACTGTCTTCCTCATCACTTCCACCCCCACACCAGTTTCGACGTTCAATAGCCATTCTTTCTTTTTATTTCCCTCCTTCACGATACATCATAAGACTAAAACTGATGTCTTTACTGTGGAATTAACCACATCCATCTCTTTCACACTGAATTCCAAACCCTCATTCCACATGATATTCTCCATCCATGAGAGCATGAACTTACTCAAATGGGTGATGCAATCACTATCCTTCTCTCCTTCCCTTCACACTCCATCCTTGTCATCGTCCTCGTCGTCCTCATCCTTTCGCAAGTTCTTTTATGCAAGGGAGACGACGGTGTCCACTATACCGACTACCGCCGGTCAAGTCTTATTTTCAGTACTTGAGGCCTGAGCAATTTCTGTCGTGAAAAATCGAGCAAGCTATTGCTTCCTAACTAAAGATCCAATGTGGATCATCATCATCGTAAATCACGAGAGACAGGCTCGATTCAGTTGGCCGAGGAGTCGTGACCCTTTTCGACCCAGTGATTTTACCGAAGTTGCACTTTGGGCTGATGATATGTCCATATCACCAGTCAAATCAGTTCAAAAGAGATAACAAGGCAATGTAAAGAGACACTCGTCCAGATGAAGTTTACGTGCCTCATTTTGAGGCTTCGATCCCTTCTGTTCTCTAGTCTAGGCGATGGCCATGCTTCTGTCTAGAACGCTGCAAACGACATTCGTGAGGTCCTTATTGAAGTTTCCTCAAAGTGAATCGTGAAGGAGATTGGCAAAGCTTGTTGATTAGTCGGGGGCTGCGTGTAGGAATTGTAAAATGGGGAATACTAGTCCTAGTCGTCCCAAGTCAAGTTGACAATTAGCCCGCAGCTTAAGCTACTTGGCTTTGTTTCCACGTGCCCTGTTTTCCTTCTTTTCCTCTTAGCTTTTGTCTCACCGCGCCAAAGTCTTGGTCTTTCGTGAGGCCAAGCCGAGAGGTTGTCGTTAGTGCATTGGGTCAAATCATTCATTCCAAAACCAGCATTATTATTTATCCTTCCGTCTCCTCTTCCTTTGTATATACCCTTCTCCTTGTTTTGCTCCAGATCCAGCTACCTTCGGATGGATCTTACCATGACATGTTCCTCTCTCTCCTTGCTCTTCTTCCTCATCTACCTCCAAATTCACTTCCTGGCGCCAGCTGCCAGCATGTTCCCACCGTTCGAAGAGTGCGCTCCTTCTAATTGCGGAGGTCAAGAAATCAGCTATCCTTTCAGGGATAATAAGCGACCGAGTCACTGTGGGCATCCAGACTACGAGCTCGACTGTGATGGAGATAACCTGACCCTGTCCATGGAGTCCCTGGAATATTGAGTGATCCAGATGAATACTAGCACACAGATCCTTGTGGTGGCGAGGTTGGATTTATCAGAAGATATATGTCTCGAAACATATAATGAAACCACTTTAGACTTGAATCCCTTCAACTACACTTCCAATGACCTCAATTCCACCTTATTCTGTGATTGCGACTCATGGCCAAACCATCCACGGCCGACCTCTCCACCTTATCAGTTCTCTTGTCCCAAGTCTCAAGATGGCTACTTTGCTCCCGGGGTTGACCTTCCAGAGCCCCCGCTCAGCACTTGCAGTTCCATTGTTCATGTCCTGATTTCAAAAAGTGACCCTCGAGGTTTTCCACCACCTTCAGTGGACGGCAACAATAATCCTACTATTAGTGAGATCCTCAACAAAGGCTTTGAAACCACTGGAATTCGCTCCAGTGGCCACCTTTTCAACATGGAATGGGGAGGTGGGGGGTTCAAATTCTCACCTTCTCAAGGGGGCTGGGATGGGGACGCGCAAGTTTCAAGAGTGGGTTTCAACTCTCACGCCCTATAAGAGGCAGGGCAAAAGTCTGAGAGTGAGTGTAAAGTAGGTATAGAGTAGGACTGACCAAAAAAAAAAAAAAAAAAAAAAACAAAGGCTTTGAGATCACCTGGATTCGCAACACGTCACAGTGCGAAAGTTACAATAAATCCGGAGGAAGATGCGAGTGTGGCTGGGCAGGGCAAGAATTCAATTGTTTTTGCCCTGATGGTGCCTATCCGACGACCTGCCACAGATCGCCAATACTAGCAAATGTCCCTTCGATACTGCTAGAACCAAGAATGGTCCCTTCAGGTATGTATGCTTACTCTCACCCAATATGTGGATTTCAAATAGCTAAAGTTGTTCAATGAGAAGGATTGCTGGGCATACCCTTCCCTTCGCTTGTTAATTGGAAAACGACCCGCCCCTCCCCCTACAGGTTCACAATCTCAATTTGCTGTGCATACCCTTCTCTCAAACGACGTGCAGTCATCCACGCCATGGCATACATGATCGTGTTACAATTCCAAGTTTTAAAAACTTTATCTTCCAATCCTCTGCAACCTTCCTTGCCTTAATTGCTCCATCATTAGGTCAATATCTGTGACCCCAAGATCCAATGGTTTACATACAATGAGCAAAGATGCTCCGAGTTTACCATAAAATTTCATATCATAGACTAGTAATTTAAATTGGAACACGTTAGCTGATAAGTCAATCAACCTAAAATTTAGATTTGACTTGTTCTTTACTTTCCACAACATGAACTCTTGACCCCTCAAATGGGCTAGACTTTTTCCACAGTGAGAACCTTGAAAAAAATGTTTCACTTCTCAATTTTAATTACATAGGAAGAACTCCGAAGGAAATTGCTTCGCATGTTTCCTCTGTTCTTCCTCCTCACTTCCGCCCTCACACCCAGTTTCAACGCTTGATGGCCATCTCTTTGATTTCTCTCCACGAAATTTCAGAAGACCGAAACTGGTCTCGGTCAAAGTCAACGGTCAGAATAGTTTTCTATAGTATACTCGGGAAGAATTAAGGACATCCATCTCTTTCACACTTCAGTACGGAGAAAGTGAATGAATAAATAGAGAATTTCTCCATCGTCAGCTTGCCCCTCTGAACTCTAAACCCTCCTTCCACTTGATATTCTTCACCCATGAGAGCAGGAACTTACTCAAATGGGTGACGCAGCCACTCTTCTTCTCTCCTCCCCTTCACGCTCCATCCTCATCTTCATCCTCGTTGTCCTCGTCATCCCAGAAGTTCTTTTATGCGAAGGAGATGACTATACTGCATTCAGCCACTCTTTTAATTGTGGAACTGTCATGAATGTAACTTATCCTTTCTGTGGAGGCGATTGACCCCAATCATGCGGACTTCAAGAATTCAAGCTCGAGTGCTACGAGGAATCCCCTATCCTTGAGTACCAAGCGCAAAAGTACCAAGTCCTCAAGATTGATCAAAATCTTCATACGATGACAATCACGAGGATGGATCTGATGGAGGATAAGTGCTTAGGAAAGTTTAGGAATACTAGCGTGATGAATTCCACTCTCTTTCATATGACCCCAGCCGTTAGGAACCCCAGCATCTTCTACGATTGTTGGGCCACGTCGAAGAACCTTAGCAATGAGTTTGAGTGCTTCCATGATGACTTCATGAAGTCGGCTTTCTTCATGGATAACATCTTCTTGGACGGACCGCTCCCAGTTAACCTCACCAGCTGCCTCACGAGCGTCAAGGTTCCTGCTCTTCAGAGTGCGCTCGACGAGCTTGGAAGAGGCAATATCAGCTTGCAAGAAGCTCTGAAACGAGGGTTCGAGGTTCAGTACAGTGACCAACCTGAGTGCTCGGCATGTGCCTCTTCTGGCGGCTTTTGCGGGAGCTACTTTTTTTATTTACCACCTAGTTTCACGTGTTATTGCCGCGACAAACCCCACGCTCATACCTGCAATGACCCTGGTACGTTCTTTTGGTAGCATTCCCAGGTGATCATTCTCAACTTCATTTGGTCGGTTCTAGTTTATATCGGCACATGAGATTCCATTATAGACCACGTAGATTATGCATGAAATCACTAAACCTTGAGCTGCTGCGGAGTTAGTTTAGATTAGTTCCACAGAGATCATATGGCCAATGGACCTGAGAATTTGTCCAGAGAATAATCCGATTCAACCGAATGTGATCCCCTTGTTTCTTTTGTTGGAACGTCGATGGCACTACTCTTTGTTTTATCTTCCTCCATCTAATAATAGCATACGATAGGAATTAGACTTTTCTTTTGTTTTTCTCTTTGGTGGCACAAAGCAAGAGGAAATTTCAAGTTAGCTACTGCTTGGCCAGCAATTCTTCGTGAGAGAGAGAGAGAGAGTCGTTTTCGCTAACTAGTTACGAAGGTCCGTTGCGAGCCAAACACGTCCCAATGTTGAATTGTCAATGGTTAACGGAGGGGGAGCTCCTGAGGAGGCAATTCAGATTGGACTTCCTTTTAGCTCCGATTTGACTCTTGATTCAGGCCCATGAAAGGGAGCCCAAAATGGGCCCATTGATGTGGATTTGGGCCTACAATTTAGACTATAGAATTATCACAATCTGTTGACTAATTCCAAGACTTAGGATGCGTTTGGGAGTGCCCTTGACAAGCCACTTTGAGCCCTTAAAGATCCTTGGGCCAATGTAGAGATGTTTGATAAAAAATTTTCAATCTCCATTTGGAGAATGCCAGCCTTGTGAAGGATGAAAGCCCAAGGTAGGTTGGGGGTTGCCTTGGCTTTCAGCCTTTTCGGCATGTTGAGTTGAGCCCCTAAAATAAAAAATTTTCTTCCCAAATTATCCTTATTGATTTTTCGTTTTTCCGATTTTGCCCTCACTATTCATCATCTTCTTCTTCTTCTTCGTGAGCAGTAGTCGACGAAGGGCAAACAATTGCATGGCGGCCGTCGCCCAAACGACCGTCGTCAGGGGGAGGCGACCGTTGCCGAGGGGTGGCGCAACTGTCGCGCCATCTGGGTCGCGACAAGGTCTGGGTTGCCGACCTTGTTGCGACCTAGATCTGGGGAACCAGGGTCGCGAGAGGACCTTGCCGCCTCTGATCTAGGTTGCACAGCGGGCTCGCCAGAGGTTGCAGCGGTGTCGCGCGACCCCGTCGTGCCCCAGATTCGAGGGCGCCAAGGTCGTGCGACCCGGCCGTGCCTCAGATCCAGGGGCAGGGAGGTACTCTCGCGACCTCACCACCCTAGATCTAGGTCGCGGTGGGGTCGTCGAAGGTTGCCTAACCTTGGGCGGCCTTTGTTGGTAGTCTTCGGGGGCCACCGGAGGTCACCTGACCCCAAGCGGCCTTTGTCAGTGGTCTTCAGGGGTCGCTCGACCTCGAGCAGCCCTCCCCAGTTGTCCGCAGGGCTGCTTGAGTCAGATGTCAGTCGCCAACAACAAATTTCGATCGCTAGTGGCCGTTGCCCTTGCCGGCCAATTTTTTTTTCTTTTGATAATTTTTTATCACAAAAATTTTTTTTTGTAAATATAGTTTTTCCAAACATTATTTGCATTCTGAAAAGCCTCTTTAACCTAAAATACTTTCCATTTTCCCAATGGTTTTCCCCAAAAGTCCAACCAAACACACTCTTAGTTGGGTCGTAAGCTATGCATAGGGTTGGGGGAACTTCGACGTGAGATAAGAATCCAAGGAAATGTGATTAATTTTTCATTCACGCTAAAGTTTGGTATCGGAATAAAAAAATAAAAAAATAAAAAGATCAACAACCAATAATTAAGTTGCAAAAATTCAATTGTTTTTGCCCTGACAGAGTCTATTCAACGACTTGCGGTCGGCCGGGTATGTATGCTTACTCTCCCCTAACTTGTGGATTTCAATTAGTTAATATTATTCCATGGGAGGGATTGCTAGGTTTGATTGTTATTTGGAAAAATGATCCGCTCATGCCCCCTAAAAGCCTGACAGTCTCATTTGGCTGGGCATGCCCTTCTCTCCGATATGATAAAGTGCAGTAATCTCATTCTCGCTGTGACATAATCATGCCAAAATTTAGGCTCCAAGTCCTAAAAATTTTATCACCCATTCTCAACAGCCTTCTTTGCCTTAACTGTTGGATCATTAGGTTTGTATCTGCAAACCCACGAGATCCAACTGTTCAAATACGACGAGCAAAGATGTTCCGAGTTTAGTGTAATATTTCACATTACGGACCCGTAATTTAAATTGAAATGTATTTAGCCGATAAGTCAATTAACCTAAAATTTAGGTTTGACTTGTTCTTTACTTTCCACAATATCAACTCCTGACCCCTCGAATGGGCTAGACTTTTTCCATAGTGAGAACCTTAAAAAAGGTTTCACTTTACATTTTCAACTACGTAGGAAGAACTCCGGAGGAAATTGCTTCGCATGTTTCCTCTGTCTTCCTCGTTACTTCTGCCCCAGACCTAGTTTCAACGCTCGATAGCCATCCCTTTGATTTCCCTCCACGAAATTTCAGAAGACTTAAACCGATTTCGGTCAAAGTCGACAGTCAGAATAGTTTTCTACATTATAGTGAGGAAAAATTAACGACATCCATCTCTTTCACACTTGAGTCTGGAGAAAATGAATACAAAAAGAATTTCTCCATTGTCAGCTTGCCCATCTGAACTCTCAACACTCATTCCACAATTTATTCTCCACCCATGGGAGCATGAACTTACTCAAATGGGTGACGCAGCCACTCTCCTTCTCTCCTCCCCTTCATGCTCCATCCCCGTCTTCATCCTCGTCAGCCTCATCATCCCACAAGGTCTTTTATGTGAGGGAGACGACGATATCCACGACTGCCGCCGCTCTTTTAATTGTGGAACCGTTGCAAATATGACTTATCCTTTCTGGGGAGGCAGCCGACCCCAATTCCGTGGACTTCCGGCATTCAGGGTTGAGTGCTATGAGGAAGAATTCCCTATATTTGAGTACCAAGAGCAGAAGAATAGAGTCCTCGAGATTGATCAACATCTTCGTACGATGACAATCACTAGGATGGATCTGACGGATGGTACGTGCTTGCACGAGTTTAGCATAATGGATTCCCCTCTCTTCCATATGACCCCTGCCGTTAAGAGCCTCAGCATCTTCTATGGATGTTTGGACACAATGAAGAACATAAGCAACGAGTTCGAGTGCTTCTACGATTTCATTAATGTTCCTGTTCTTTGGAGCACACTCGATGATGTCGGAAGGCGCAATATAAGCTTGCAGGAAGTTGTGAAGCAAGGGTTCGATGTTCAGTATAGTGACCACCGTGAGTGCCAAAGGGTTCGATGTTTAGTATAGTGACCACCGTGAGTGCCTAACTTGTGCTTCTTCTGGCGGGTTTTGCGGTCACAACACCTCTTCCTCATCATATAGTTTCACGTGTTATTGCCGCGACAAACCCCACGCTCGTACCTGCAATGACCCTAGTACGTCCTTTTGGTAGCATTCCCATATGAACATTCTCAACTTTATTTGGGGGGTTCTTGTTCATATCCGCACATGAGATTCTATTATCAACCACGTAGATTATGCACGAAATCACTGAACCTTGAGCTGCTGCAGAGTTAGTTTTGATTAGTTCTACAGAGATCATATCGCCAATGGACCCCAAGAATTTGTCCAGAGAAAAACCTGATTTGACCGAATGTGATCCGCTTGTTTCTTATGTTGGAAATTCGATTGTTACTCTTTCTTTTATCTTCTTCCATTTAAGAATATCATGCGATAAGAACTAAGACTTTCCTTTCTTTTTTCTCTCTGGTGGCGCAAAGCAAGAGGAAATTTCGACTTAGCTTCGGCTTGGCTAGCAATTCTTCATGAGAGAGAGAGAGAGAGAGAGAGAGAGAGAGAGAGTCGTTTTCGCTGACTAGTCACGAAGGTCCATTGCGAGCCAAACACGTCCCGATGTTGAAATGTCAATGGTCAACAGAGGAGGAGCTCGTGGGGAAGGCATTTTAGATTGGACTTCCATTTAGCCCCGATTTGACTCTTGATTCAGGCCCATGAAAAGGAGCCCAAAACTATGGGTCCATTGGTGTGGATTTGGGCCCATAATGTAGACTATAGGATCATCGAAGTCAACATCCGTTGACTAATTCTAAAACTGCATTGGGTCGTATGCTAAGGATCTAGGAAGATGTGATTAATTTTTCGTTCCCGCTAAAGTTTGGTATAGGAAAAGTAAAAAGGAAAAAAGAAAAAAGATCAACAACCAATAATTAATTTGCCTTGCTTAGTTAGGATTTGGTTTTAATGATTGGTATTAGACTTAAGCGGGTCCTTAAACTGCTCAATAGAGGTAAAGGCAGGAGAACTGCCCTAGGGTGGGTGGCCCCGTACTTGCCTCCCCATCCTCTCGGTCGATTGGTAAAAGATAGATCGGGAATTTAGGGGTTCCCAGGTAGTGAAGGTAGGCACCGCATCAACAAGCAAGCTTGCTGGCTAAGTTGGGATAGGCTTGGGGTAACCAATCCCTGACCCGCGCCTCACTTGATGGGATGGTAGGTGAAATGCCTAAGTTGGGGTAGGCTTGGGGTAACCAAAGGACTTCCTCCGGTTACAAGACTTTGGTATAGGAAAAGTAAAAAAGAAAGAAAGAAAAAAGATCAACAACCAATAATTAATTTGCCTTGCTTAGTTAGGATATGGTCTTAATGATTGGTAGATCATCAAAGTCAACATTCCGAAAAAACGTTAGTGGGCCCAACAACCTAAGTCCCTTTGACTAGGAAGTTTCCTGGTTTGCTCCTGTTAAGGATTTTTTTTTTTTTTTGTTCCAAGGGCGCAAAAATTTCCCCCGCGTAATCCATGGGACGTTTGACTAATGCACGCCCTGGAGCCACTTTCCGTCTCCGTTCGGTATTCTTCGCTTCAAAGTCGATGAACCAGCACAACGACAGGCGACTGGAGTTTCAGGACCAGTTCAAACCAACGCCATTTTGAATTTTCTGCAAATTGCTTTCCACACCCTCTGCCTCCTTCTTCCAGTCCCAAATGAATCTCCAAAGCTTCCTCTGCCGAGCTAGTTGTCGCCGGTTGGCCCTCGTCGTCATTTTCGCCAGCTTAGTCTATCGGGCTCTATGAGAGGATAAGCGATTTGAGGCTTGCCTACCCCAGAATTGCGGACATGGCCCAAACATCAGCTACCCTTTTTGGATTTCGGGCAAGCAGGAGTCCAAATGCGGCTATCCGAATTTTGAGATTACCTGCAAAGAGGAGTACCCCATCCTGACTTTCTTGGACAGTGAGATCATCATCAAGGATATCTTCTATGCGAACCATTCGTTCTTCCTGGTTGATGAGCTTGAGTACCAGGAGTCCTGTGGTGCCCCGCTGCATAATATCAGCCTCGAAAGAACACCTTTCAATCTCGGTTCCACCAATTTCAATTTCTTCTTCTACTATAATTGCACCTCGCAGCCAGCAGGTTTTACATATCCGGTGTACTGTACTAGCAACTCCACCCACCATTCTTTTGCTTTTTTTTTTTTTTTTTTTTTTTTTTTCCGTGGAAGCGTCGCACAGCACTGAGAATTATTCCTTCATCAGCTCCTGCGATTCTCCAATTAGAGCACCTGTTGATGTTGATGCAAATTTCTATAGCTTGATAACTATGAATTACAGTGAGGTTATGAAGATGGGGTTCCTTTTGAACTGGACTACAAATAATTGCAGCAACCGCGAGGGAAGTGAGGGATGGTGTGGATTCGAGAATGATGATTTTGTTTGCTTTTGCCCAGACGGTCCTCATTCTAAAACCTGCAATGATGACAAGTGCATGGGGGAGTTTTTTCTCTGTTTTTGCTTCTTGACTGAGTTTTCTTATCTACTTCTTTGCTTGATCTTTCATTTCAACATGCGGAGATTGGTATCTGCATCCCACAAGATCCAATGGTAAAAATGTATTTAGTGAAGTTGAAGGTACACCAAATTCACAGTAAAAATTTTGAAATGTTGGATCAAAACAACTTGCTTTTCTTTGTGGGATTTTCTTGTGCACATGACCAACGAGAAAGAAAGAAAGCAAGCTTCTTGTACTAGTGGTGCCAAAATTTATGAAGTGTTCAGTTGAAATAGGTAACATTGATAGATTTGAACTGTGCATATAACTTTATCACGCTATGGGTTTTCATTGTGACATGACCTTATATATTATTAACATAAACACCATAATGAGTGTGGATCTAAGCATAAGCCATATATGCTTCAATTCGATTCATATGCATGCTTTAGACCACTTTCTGCCTGGCTTGGTATTGGCTTTGAAGTTGAAGAACTAGCACACATCAGTGATAGGAGTTAGGACAAATTCAGACCGCTTTCCACACTCTCTCCTACCTCTTTCTCCTATCCTCTGCAATCCTCTGCCTCCTTCTGGTCCAAATGAGTCACCAAAACTTCATGTGAGAAGCTAATCTCACCAATTGGTCACTATCATCCTCTTCACCTAGTCTATCTGGCTCTATCGGATGATGCACAATAGGAGGCCCACATGCCTCATAATTGCACATATAAGCCGAACATCAGCTACCCTTTTAGGATTTTTGGCGAACAAGAGTCCTATTGTGGCAATCCAAATTTCGAGATTGCATGCAAAGAGGTATACCCTATCCTGACTTTCTAGTATAGGGGGTACAGTATCAAGGATATCTTCTATGCGCACAATTCATTCCTCCTGTCTAATGCCCTTGTGTACCAGGAATCCTGTGATGCTCTCCGTGTAATATCGTCCTCATAAGATGGCCTGTCAACCTCAATTCCACTAATGCCAATTTCTTCTTCTACTATAATTGCATCTTTGTAGCCAGCAAGGTTTTTCATATTTAGTGGACTGTGCTAGCAACTCCACCCTCCATTCTTTTGCCTTTTCTTCCATGGAAGCATTGCAGGAAATGGATTACTATTCTGCCGCCAGCTCCTATTACTTTGCAGTTAGCATACCTGTTTACGTAAATGCCAATTTCCCTAGCCCTAATGTCTATGGATTATAGTGAGATTAAGAAGGGGCTCGTATTGAACTGGGCTGCAATTAATGTAGCAAGTGTGACGGAAGCGAGGGACGGAGTGCATTCAAGAACACTAATTTTGTTTGACTTTGCCAATATGCTCCTTATTCTCACACCTGCAATGATGGTAAATGCCTGGGGGATTCTGTTTTTTGCTTTTGCTTCTTGACTGAGATTTCATATCCACTGCTTTGCTTGATCTTTCATTTCTACGTGCGGAGGGACGGTGTAAATTAGAACTTCACCGCAACCTTCTCTGCCTTGATTGTTTGATCTTGAGGTTGCCATCTGTGTCCCACAAGATCCAATGGTTTAAATGTATTGAGTGAAAATGCACTGAATTCACCGTAAAATTTGCAGATGTTGGACTAAAGCAACTTGATTTTCATTGCGGAATTTTCTTGTGCATGCAACCAAACAGAGAAAAGCTTCCGCTTTAGCTAGTGATGCTAAAATTTGCCTAGGTGTGCAGTTGAAATATATAACATTGATATTTGAACTCTACATATAAAATTGTTTTTTGGGGGTGGATCCAAGCATGAGCACATGCTTCCATTTGAGAAACATGCACGATCTATCTCATTGTAGGAAGCACTCTTTTACTAATTTCTTTCAAGATTTATTTGATAAGCATTTGCGTCCTGTCCTAGCAGGGAAACATGGCAATTTGGGGACAAAAGCCATCATAGGTAATCCGTTAAATAGTGTTTTTCGGTGACTATTTTTCTATAAAGATTCACAACTTAGAAGCCTCAATAAAGTGATGAAGTGAGATTGCCGTTTCAGAATGTTCTATGTTTTTTCAGGAGTAGCAGCATCAGGAGCTGGAATTGGGATTGCCCTTATTTTAATGCTTTCCTTCAAGAAGAAACCAATGATAAGAAGAATTATGGCTTTGATAAAGCAAAGGAGTGAATATTTCGATGGCGAAATGAAAATCGACGGACTCATCTCTTCGAGAAGGTACACCTATGTAGACATCAAGAGGATGACCAACTCTTTCAAAGAAAAGTTAGGCCAGGGAGGCTATGGTTGTGTGTACAAAGGCAAGCTTAAAGATGGTCAACTTGTGGCAGTGAAGTTTCTGAAGAAGTTGAAAGGTGATGCTGAAGAATTTTTCAATGAAGTTGCGAGCATAAGTAGGACTTCTCATGTCAATGTTGTCAACCTCTTGGGATTCTGTTTTGAAGGAAGCAAAAGAGCTTTGATTTATGAGTTCATGCCTAATGGATCCCTCGAAAAGTTCATATTTAATCGGAGTAACACGTTGGAGTTAGATCAACTATTGAGTTGGGACACATTGTACCAGATTTCCCTTGGCATAGCTCACGGGCTAGAGTACTTGCATAAGGGTTGCAACACGAGGATCTTGCGCTTTGACATAAAGCCTCACAACATCCTCCTTGACACAAACTATTGTCCCAAAATTTCTGACTTTGGTCTTGCCAAAATATGCCCAAGAGAAGAGAGCATCGTGTCAATGCTAGGTGCTCGGGGCACTATTGGATACATTGCTCCAGAACTGATCATAAGGAACATCGGAGGGGTTTCTCATAAATCAGATGTCTATAGCTACGGGATGATGGTTCTGGAGATGGTCGGTAGAAGGAAAAACATTGAAGTCACAGTAGATCGTAGCAGTGAAGTATACTTTCCTCATTGGGTCCACCAACGTCTAGTGCTCCAAGAAGATCTTGGGTTGCACGGGTTTATGAATGAGGAGGAAGAAGGAATCACAAAGAAGATGATTATAGTAGGCTTATGGTGCATTCAGATCGACCCAAGAGCTCGACCTTGTATGACTCAAGTTGTGGAGATGCTAAAAGAAAGTGTTGAGGCCTTGCAAATTCCTCCAAAACCATCCTTGTCATCATCCTCAAGATCGCTCGAGACTTGTCCATGTGAAAGTTCATCTTTACAAGAGAGTAATGACTCGAGTTGTGGTTATTCAATTTCACCAATAGTAGACTAACATAGTTTGTAATAGAGTATTAAAAAAAAAACACAAAAAAAAAAAAAAAGACTGTCAATGTTTTAATTAATGACTATTGAGCTTTTCATGAACTTGTGATCAAATGTCTAGATTAAATTCCTATGAGTATGATGGAAAAGCAAAGAAGTGAAAAGTGCATTATTTCATATTATCAATATAGTTTGCCATCTATCCAAATAGGATTTATATTGAGCAAAATAGATGACATGTTAAACAAATTTTACCGAATGACCTCCATTATGAACTCTTGAATTGGATGGGCTTAATTCATTTAACAAGTATAGTCGAGAGATTTGTCATTTTGTTTAAAGATTTTATCATGGATTATACTACAAGAATTAGTTAGGCAACAAATGTTAAGAGTTGTAAAAGCACCGACTTCCTTCCTGATAAAGTGTAATCAATGTTTTAGCAATTCCTTGTTATCTATGCTTAATCAATGATCTTTAGGCCAAGCAAGCTAGTCTCCTTTTCATGTCGACGTTAAACCGAACCCTTTTTTTGGCCTAGCTTGGTCGTCTCCTTTCCCTTCTGATGTTAGAAGGCACTCGATGATATAGGAAGATGCAATATTAGCTTGCAGGAAGTTTTAAATCGAGGGCTTGATATTCAGTGTAGTGACCAAACTGAGTGATCGGCGTGCGCTTTTTCTGGCGGATCTTGCGGCAGCCACTCCTCTTCTTTAACATCTAGTGTCACGTGTTATTGTGTGGCAACCCCATGCTCGTACCTACAATGATCCTGCACTTTCTTTTAGTAGTATTCTCAGTTGATATTTCTCAACTTTATTAAGCAGTTCATGTTTATATAGGCACATCAGATTATGTTATCAACCATGTAGAATATGCACAAAATCACTACACCTCGAGCTTTTGCGGAGTTAGTTTCTATTAGTGCCTCAAAGATCATATGGCCAATAGACCCCGAGAATTTGTCTAGAGAAAACTCTAGTCAATTGAATGTGATCCACTTGTTTCTTTTGCTAGAAATTCGATGGTGCTGTACTTGTTTTGTCTTCCTCCAACTATGAATATCATGTGACAAGAATGACTTTTCTATGACTTTCATTTTTGGTGGCGCAAAGCAAGAGGAAATCTCAAGTTATCTACTGCTTGGCCATGAATTTTCACGAGAGATGTTAGAAAATTTAAATAATAAATCACGCTTCATCTAACGGCTTAAACTTTTAGAATAATTGATAATGGTCCGACAAAATCTCCCATGGTATCAAAGTTAGAAATCTTAAGAACAAATCTTTTTCAGACTCCATTTTGTCTCCCTAAATAAATTTCCATGCTTAGTACTAGACAGAAGATCAGACTAAATGTGAGGAATATTTTTAAAATATTTAAATATTAAATCATGCATTCATCTAATAGCTTAAACTTTTGAAACAGTTATTCCTAATTATAATTTAGAGGTCCCTTTGCTAGGAAGTTTCATGGTTTGATACTTAGGATTTTGTGGAGCAAATTTTTTGCAAATTTCCTTCATTGGGTGTTTGAATAATTCATGCATCAGACCACATTCTGCCTTGCTTGGTATTTGCTTTGAAATAGAAGAACCGTCGCCTAATAGTGATGGGAGTTAGGACCAATTCAAACCAACTCCATTTGCTGCTTCCACGAATGCTTTCCACACTCTCCTACCTCTTTCTCCTATTCTCTACAATCCTCTGCCTCCTTCCCGTCCAAATGAATCACGAAAAGATCATATTCAACAAAACTAACACTTTGGGCGTAGATCATCAATTGAGTTGGGACACATTGTACTTGATTTTGATCAACGTTGCTCATGCACTAGAGTACTTACATAGAGGCTATGAAATGAGGAATTTGCACTTTGACGTAAAGTCTCACAACATTCATTTCGTCCAAAACTATTGTCTCGAGATTTCTGACTTTGGTCTTTCCAAAATTTTCCCAAGACAAAAGAGCATCATGTCAATGCTAGGTGCTCGGGGCACCCCCAAATACATTGCTCTGGAGCTGATCATGAAGAACAATGGCGGGCTTTCTCATAAATTGAATGTCTATAGCTATGTTATGATAGTTTTGAAGATGGTTGGCAGGAGGAAAAAAATTGAAGTCACAATCGATCATACCAGCCAAATATACTTCCCTCATTGGGCCCACTAAGGTTTGGAGCTTTGAGAAGAGCAAGGGCTGCGTGGGATCGTGAATGAGAAGGATGAAGGAATAGCAAAAAAGATGATTGTGATAGGCTTATGGTACATTCAGAACAATTCGAGAGTTCGACCATCTATGATTCAAGTTGCAGAGATGCCAAAAGGAAGTGTTGAAGCCTCACAAATTCCTCCTAGACCATCCTTGTCATTTCCCTCAAGATTGCTTACTGCTTGTCTGAGTGATTGTTTGTCTCTATAAAACAATAGTGACTTGAGTTGGGTAAATTCAATATCAAGCATACGGGACCGACATAGTTTGTAATAGTGTACATAATAGAAAAAGGCAATTGTAAATGTATTAAGGACTATTGAGCTTTTCACAAATTTGTGATCAAATGTTAATGTTGAATTCTATAAGATGCACCAAAAAAAGTAAAAAGGGCATTATTTCATATTATAAGTTGAGTTTGTCATTTGTCCAAATAGGATATAGTTTGTCATTTCACATGAACTCTTGAATTGAGTAGACCTAATCCATTTATAAGCATAGTGGAGAGAGATGTCATTTCATATAAAAGTCTTATGATAGACTACACTAGAGAATTACTTAAGCAACAAATATTACAATTGTGGACGCACTAACTTCCTTCATGCTTTAGTGTGATCAATTCATCTTCTTGCGCCAAACCTAGACAAGTCTGAAGCTCAACTTGGGTTGACAGAACTCAACCTAATCTTGATTTCTCTTGATCCCACGCCTTATCCATCTTCAACCATTCCCACCACCCCCCAGGCCCGCGATGGCTACTCTCTCTCCTCCGAAATAGCAAGGAATGGCGCTAGCTGTTGTGTAGTTTCAGGCCTGTTGCGACTTATCTTTTGATAGAGAGGAAAGTAGGTTTAGAGGGATTGGCTAAATGACAAGCTTATGGCCCATGATTTAGATGCTGGCTCTCTCAAATCCATACTTTACGCAATGTCAAGTGTTCAAATTGATGGTATGAGAATTTTTATTTTAAAAGGAGTTGCCACTAATCTATTAGGATCGGCTAGAAATCAAGTAAAGTGTGAGAGCATACTTAACTTCCTATACAACTAAAGAATTTAGGGTCATGGACTTGATTACGCTAATTAGCTAATTAGTACCATTTTGGCATCTAATTTTGTTCATTTCAAAAAAGATTTTCATTAGGCTGTCTAGATTGATTTTATACTTATCAGCTAACATGTAAGGTGAATATGTGGGTGCGTAATCATTAATATAACAATCAACAACCTAGGAACGCATTAAAAATAAATTGCATGGATAGCAAGGACCTAACACTAAGGAATAAGATAAATGACGATCCTAGCTAAACTAAAGCGAAGCCAAAATCAATGTATTGATATTGGGCAATTGAAGGCAATTGTCCTTAAGGATAACCGAAACCTATAAAGCACTGATACTCTCCAAGAGCCTTCATGTTGTGTCGGACACTTCGACATGTGTCCGACACTCTCTGACACTCTCGGACACTCAGTCAACGCATGTCGAAAAATCCGACACCTGGTCAACTTTTTCGACACTCTCCTACACTCGAGTTGGAATTCCAACATACGAGTTTGTGACGTATGATTCCGATATCTATGTCAATTTTAAAAATTTTCAATAAATGAGATGTCAAAATTGTATATATGTGAAAAAATAAAACACAATAATAAAAATAATAAATGGAAAAAGAAGAAAAACCTAATCTTCTCTTTTCTTCTAACTCTCACTTTCCGTGATACACAATTCACCCTCGAAGTTTTTTTTTCCTCTTCCGACATTTCTAACATGCGAGTCTGGAATGTCGATTGCTTGTTTTTTCTCCAAGTTTCATGAATTATTGGAATAGAGTTGAATTTTTCGAATTGAAACAATGAATGATATTAATAAATGGTGGATTAATTTTTTTAGTGTAAATTCATTCTAGAATTTTTTTAATTATTTATTTATTTGTGAATTCGAATAAAATTAATAAAAATTTTAATTTATTATGTATATAAAAATATATATTTAATATACAACATGTCCCAACGTATCGGAATTCTCTATTTTTTGAGAAATGACGTGTCGACATGTCATGTCGTGTCGTGTCGCGTGTCGCATGTCAGTATTGATGCTATTTAGATTGAAACCCTAAGCTAGAGTTTTAAGGGCTTGTTCAATTTTTTAGCATAATTTTAGGGTCAAAAGGCTTCTGTTGTTATTAAAAGGAAAAAAAAAAAACCCCGAAAAGTTTTTTTTTTTTTTTTTTTTTGGTGAAGGTAAGAAATGTAATAGATAAGACCCAACTATACAAAAGATCGGCACCAAAAACTTGCACTCAGAGCAAAAGCTGGAAGAGTGAAAGGGAGCCGATGTAAGAGACAACCGAGGGTAGGGAAAGCCAGACAACAAGTCGGCTCAGCACAAAAAGCTACACAGCTACCCCCCTCGAAAAGTTTATATTTAAAAATTTTGAGAAATTCTAATTTTTGGAAATTTTGAATTTTTTGAATTAATTTTTTTATTTTTTAGAAATTTCCACAATTTTTATTGTTATCCAAATTTTCTGAATTTTTAAGATGTTTCTGAATTTTTTTAATTTTTTGAAATTTTTGAATTTTGAAATTTTTAACCTATTTTATGATTTTTTTAATATTTTTCTTATTATTATTTAATACTCTTTTGATTTTCCTTTTAATTTATTTTTTTAAATCTTTGAATCTTTAATATTATTATATTCGTGAAAACTGGTTCGGACCGAGTTTACCCGGTTTGATCCGCTAACCCGATCTATTGACCTGAATATAGGCTACCCAAATAAAACCTAATTTTTAAATATATTTTTGGGAAAAGACTACAAAAAATCTCAAAGTTTGTCCAAAGTGACAAATTTACCCAAAAAATTTTTTGATGACATGAAAAACATCAAATTTGTAAATTGTGACACATTTACCCACCAATGGCATTTTCGTCTTATTTTTTTATTTTTCCTTTATCATTTTTTTTTTCTTATTCTCTCTTCCCTCCACCAGCCATGATGGAGCCGGCGGAGGGAAGCTGGTGTCCGGTAATGGCTTGACGCCAACAAGTGGTGAGAGCTTGGCAAGGGCACCCCTCGCCGAACTCGAGCGAGGGGTGCCCTCACTGGCATTGGGCGAGGGATGCCCACGCCAAATCTGGCAAGGGACTCTCTCACCCAACCCAGTTGATAGCCGCCCTCGCCAAACGCCAGCAAGATCGGCCCTCACCGGACGCCGCCTTTGCCATGGCTAATGAAGGGAAGAGAGAAGAAGAAAAAAAAGAACTAAAAAGTAAAAAGACCAAAATGCCCTATAGCATAGAATAAACGTATTACACGGATAGAAGTTTAGGATTTTTCGTGTCACGAGATAAATGTGTCACGATTGGCAAAATTCAATATTTTTTCATATCACCAAAAAAAAAAAATCGTGGTAAATTTGTCACTTTGGATAAAATTTGAAGTTTTTGGTCGTTTCCCTACATTTTCTTATATTCTATTTTTTTCCCTATTTTCTATTTTTCTTTTATTTTTCTAATCTTCTTCTTCTTCATGCAGCTCCTTTTCTTTCCGGGTGGCTTCCCTTGCACCGAAGCCACACCACCGCCTAGAGCATCCCTTGTCGCGTTCGGGCCATTGCCAAACCACCTTCCAGTGTTGGTCATTTGGCCCACCGACACCCACCATCGCTGACCACTAGTTGGTCGGAGGTCATCACCATTGCAAGATTACTACCGACAAAAGATTTTCAAGCCCTAAAATTTCGTATGGTCAAAACTCCAACGATTCAAGTACTAACACTAGCATGAGCAAACAACACGATGGAATGGACTTAAACTCGAACAAAGACGACACCACAGAAACGAACTCATAAATATCTGAATCTTGCTTTGACATTTCATCAAACATATAGAATGCACTGGCTAGAGGAAGGACCTAGGCTCATTTGGGATTCGGGTTTAGCCAAAGATTGGCCATACTAGACATGAGTAACACTCGAGACTTACTTAGAGACGAACCACCAGCATTTAGTACCGGTAACCTTAAAATCACAGATCTCGGCCAAAACAAATCACATGAACCCAGACCTCACTTAGACATTCTAGCAAACACTTGGTACACACTACTGAACGAGGGACTTCGGACTTGCCAGGGACTCAATCGCGGATCAAAACTCCTAACAACGCATACTAGGACACGGAGCAGCTTTAATGGAAGACCGACGGTATCGAAGCTCGCTCGAACGCCACCCAAAAACAGGGCACAAGCATTCGGGAAAGACCTACCTCGTTCGGATGCAGCACCACGAGGGACGGCGAGCACCGAACGGACCTCAGGCGACGGTGAAACACTCTTTCGAGCTCGCTCTCTATTTCTCTCGAGCTCACCCTCTCTCGGTTCTAACCAGCAGAAAAACAGAGCTCATACTCTCTCGCTGCCTTCTCTCCCTTTATCCCTCTCTCGGCTTTTCTCTCTCCACCAGGGCGACGCCAGCTAGCCCCGTACCAGACCATACTCCCTACGCTGGCGTTGCGCGCAATGCTTGTCGCCAACGTCCTCGCCGTCCTCCCTTCACGTACAGCCGTCGTCCTTCCCCGTTCGTCGTCGAGCCAGCGGCCAGAGGGAGAGAGGAGAAAGAAGAGAGAGGCTGGGCCGCGTGTTGGGGGGTGTGAGGAGCTAAAGAAGAAAAGAGGGATAGGCCGGGCTGGAAAGGAAGAGGCTATGGGTCGGCCCATCCAGGAGATAAAAAAGAAGAAGTGGATTGGGCTGGCCTCGCGGGAAGAAGAAACGGCCCGAAGAGAAGAGAGGGCCGAGCAGACCTAGCCTTGGGCCGGCTCTTTTTGATTTTTTTTTATAATAAAATTTTTAGATAATAATTTTTTTTTTTTATAATAGCAGTCATTTCTAAATCTGGACGTTCCTAAACGCTGTTCCCATCAAGTGAGCTGGGAAGTACAACCCCTAATCTACACGTGCAAGGAATTGTTAAGGGGCTTCTCAAATGTGAAGATAGTCCATAGCCCAAGAGAGGCTAATAGTGTGGCAGATTGGCTCGCCAAAGCCCACAAGAGTAAGTTTTTACCTCAAAACTGAGTCTCTTTTCCTCCACAAACTTTAAGTGACTTGCTATGTTATGATGCCCAACTTAAGGGCCTCTCATCTGTTTTAAATTAATGAAATGCCTATATTTTCGACCAAAAAAAAAAAAAAAACGCTGTTCCCATCCTCCATCTTGCTTAGTGCGATGAGCAATTCTACCTCTATACTTCCACAATTAATTATTTTTTGATGTGAGCCCACTAACTATGGCAAAATTTTTGCCATTATGTTGGTATATTTATGCCTCAATTTTATCTGTGATTCTTGAATCTGATACTTGATCCTAAGAACATAGGAACTTTGTAAAACCTATTGGAAACATTTTGTAATTCTTCATCGAGTGAAACTAATTAGGCATCCTTTAATGCTTAAGGTCATCAATGTTTAAATCATATTTCTGTGTGCATAGAATCCTATTTTGATGTGATCAATAGAGGAAGGACATAATTTCGTTGTGATATTTGCTTGGAATTGCTCGTTTACATCACCTGGATTTATCATGCATATATGCTTTTGGTAATCCAATTGGTGTCAGTGTAGGGCCGTTCTAGGCTCACCGAGGCATGAATTAGAGACGTTGCAAGGCCCAGAAGTGGGCCGAATACTCCCTGTCCCAATCGCTCTTCGATCTGAACAGCAAGCATTATTTAGCCCACTCGCGCCGCTCCGAGCCAGTCCTTGGATGCTCTTATTTATTCGTTTTAGCCTCACATGGCATGTGTCTATGCATGTGGGGGCCCGCTTTTATCTGATTTTTAGCATTGATCATATGAAATGTTGACGGTTCATCCGATATTTGACTCATGACTCGAACGTTCAGGTTTTAGTCGGATCGGTCGTCGGTGAGCTTCCTTTGTGCGTTCATTTGTTACATCCTCAAATACGAATGTCCATTTGGATCCATTCTGACCTTTTTTACCTGGGACATATAAAATGGAGACATTGAATAAGTATCGATTCTGTCGATGCCATTTTCCCTTTTGGATGCCTTCATTTTTTCATTGTATTGTTTGCATTTAGATTTAGGATTTTTATCTTTAAATAATATCATTTCGGAAAAGGGGAAGTGGTGGCTAATGGCGGGTGGCGGTATAGAAAATTTTTACTTATTGTTTATGTTCCAAACCTATTTTTGGACTAAAAAATTATTTCATATATAGAAAAATAAAATTACATTATCAAATGAATGCTATTTCCAGCAACTAGAAAAATAGAAAAAAAAAAAAAAAAGAAGTTATTATGGTTGTACTAAAGTGACGTAGCACAGAATTTGGTGATGCGCATGGGGGATGTCTTCATAAAACGTTACCACACGTGCAGGGGCGTTTGAGAAATGTTCCTATCCGACTGAAAAAAGGAAAAAAGAAAAATTGTCCCTACTTGCTGAGGTTTCTCTCGGTGAATGGAGTTGATGAATTTTCGAGGAGTCAGGGAGTGAGGGGTTTTCATTTTTTTTTATTTGGATGAGAGATTGGTTTGGCCAATCTAAGTATTGACACAGGACTATTCTTGCATATGCTGCGCCGGTGCCTTGGAAGTAACATAAACATGGGATGAATGGACGCCACAAGCGCCCGTTTGTAGCATCTACGCTACATTTCGGTAGCAGCCTAATCATTATTCCCTAGAGAGCAGAGATGCGGAGCCCGTCCTCTTTTTACACGGTGCAACTTGGTTGAATTGGCATAAAAAATCAAACATTAAGTTGAAAATGGGGAAACAAATTTCACGAGTTTCGTCCTCGATGACCAGTACCATTCGTCCTCAATGACCAATACCGAGTAAGCCGACCTTGACTACAATACCCATTCATCCGTTCGTCTGTGGTAACCAATACCATTTGTGACGAGACCCAATTGATCTTATTTTTAAAGGCCGAGAAGAAGAAAAAAAATTAATCCTATTTATTTCGCGAAAAATAAATAATTTAAAATGTAATTTTATAAAAGTTCTCCCTTGTACACATAGGATTACTTGAACATAGCATGCAACAAAATACACATTCAAACTAATATATTCCTGAAAAGAAGATTATCCAAAAGGCCAAATACCCAAATTAGTATTGAAACTGCCAAGTTTGTTAATTAAGTCATTAACATTTTCACGTTTTACTAATTGAATTTATTTGATCAATTTTGATTGGAAATTACTAACCTTAATGCTAGTTGCTCTACGTGACACAGCCGACACTGACGTGAATATTTTTTTAATAATATTTAACATTTATATATTTCTTTCATTTGTCCTTTTGTTTCTTTCTATCTCTTTCCTTCTTCATTGTTTTCTTACTGTGGCCAATGAGTCGTCAAGCCCTCATGTGCAACGAATGAGGGCCGTGACGCCATTACCTAGTTGGGTGCGGCATAGCATGGCCATGAGCAAGGCCGGCCTTTTTGGCCTTGCCCAAATGTAGACAAGGTTGCCTCACTAGCGACAGCTTTGCCTAAATCCAAACGGGGTCAGTCGCCTGTGGCCACAATGGCCTTGCCTAGGTCCAAGTGGGGCCAATTGAGGGTCACGACACTTGCTCACATCCGGTGAGGGGTTTGCTACGAGTGGCCGGTAAGAGTCTAATCAAGTAAGAAAACACTAAAGATGGAAAAGAGAAAGAAAAAAAAATTCAAAAAAATTAGAAAATTAAAATATCATAAAGATTTTCTACCATGCCGGTCATGTTACACAAGATAACTAATGTCTACATTAGCGATTTCTTGTCGGAATTGGTTAGGTAAACTCAAAGATAATATATAAAAATATTTAAAATTAAATTGATAAAAATGCAATGAGTCTGAAATGTTTTGAATAATTTTCCCGAGTTCCAATTCAAGATTTGGGCATTATTATTTAGGTGGCTCAGTCTAAATTACCGAACGATTATCTTGTTCCCCACCAAGAAAAGGACAAAGAAAATGCCAAACCACCACCTTCTCTGAGTTCTCTCCCCTTCTCTCTCCATCTTCTTCTTCTTCTTCTTCTTCCGAAGCTTCAATGGTGTCCACTCCGCTTTCTCGACCATATGCAGCTCCATCTCAACCTCGTCCCCATCCAATATTTAATCTAGACCTGTACACTGCGGCTACCCAGGCCTCAGTATCAGTTGCTCGTATGTTTCCGATTACCCGACCCTCTCTCTTCCGGAAGAAACCTACTTCATCACCGAAATTAACTATGTTAATGAAACCCAAATTCGCCAACATGGACGTCGCCAGCCAGATATGCTCCAGGTCCCTCCACAACCTCCCGATCAGCTAGCTTCCGCTTGAATACAACTCTGCCAATGTCAATGTCACCTTCATCTTTAACTGCAGCACTCTCCGCAGGTGTCCAGCCCCGTCGTGGCCATTGATTGCTTGCGATTTGGTGATAACCGGTCATGCGTGCTCATGGACATGAGCCAGGAGGAGGCGGGCGTTCAAGGAAGGGGTGGGACTATGAGGAGACGGTCGTGTCGACAGTGAAGTTGATGGAGGCGATAATTGCGAATGTTGTGGAGTTCGTTGGGGCAATAAGCGAGGGGTTTGTTTGCAGCAGGTGCCAGCACTCCGGCGGGCAGTGCAGGTTTAACCGGACGGAGCATGCGCTGTGCTTCTGTAACGACGGGTCAATTCACATTGACTGTTCATTTTGCGGAGGTAAGGATGAGGTTTGTGTCTGTTTATTTTCTCTCTCTCTTTGGAAAATGGTTTCTGCATTTTGTTCGCCAATCGCCTTGATTGCCTTTTCAATGCTTGTCGCCTATCAATTGCGTGTTTCTGCATATTTTGATGCTTTAGCAGCTTTTAGCATTAGTGAAGTATTTACTTGGTCGATTTCTTACTCCTTACTTTTCAAAATTTGAATGGCAGCCACTTTTGCATGTATATTGCCACGTTAGAAAATCCAATGCAAATTTAGAATCAATATGTAGTGAGAGATTATATGTATATAAATAAACCATAGACAGGTGAAGTGAGATATTTTAATACCTCTCTTGCATACAAATTGGATTAAGAAAACCACCGGCCTTAGTGGCTCCGCTGGATAAGAAACCCCAACCTTGAGGGAAATGTTGGGGGGTCAAACCCCAGTGGAAGCATCGGCGTCTTAAGCGTGACGTCGGGGTAAGGCTACGAACGGCTGACTGGGTTTCTGGGTATCAAAAAAAAAAAAAAAAAAAAACTAGATTAAGAAATTGGGATAGAACTCTACTCCAATACCATGTCCAAATCCCAATTGAAAGACTTAAATCAATAGGTGGATAAAGACCATGTAGACGAGCGATGCGAGTACTTTAACACTCCGTGCTAAATGAATTTCTCTTGAGATTGATAAAGTATAAAGACTCTTATGTAGCAGTGATTAGAAGTAATTAGTATTTTTATTCAGCGAAATTTTGGAAAGTGGGCACTGTCAATTGGTTGCAACTTGTCAGAAAGATGTCTATTCTCTTTTTTCTTGCTAATGGTGCTTGGCTTCGAAATGAATATGGGCTTGAGCAACTAGTGGGCCTCGGCATTTTCTATCATGAAAAGACGGCAAGGTTCGGTTGTTGCTTCCGACGTAAAGGTCCAATAGGCGGTCACGGCTCTTTGCCTTCCACTGATGTTAACCAAGTCCTGAGTCAAAGTCTTGGTCTTCGGTCACCAAGGTCTTGGTGCAATATTCTCTATCCTCTGCATCCTCTTCCTTTACATGTATCCTTCTTGTTTGCTCGAACTCCAACTCATTGAGGATGGATCTTACCATGTCATGTTCCTCTCTCTCCTTGCTTTTCCTCATTTCCCTCCATATTCACTTCCTAGTGCCAGCTTCCAGCTACTTCAATCCGTTCCAAGAGGGCGCTCCTTTTGATTGTGGATTTCAACAAATCGGCTATCCTTTCAGGGATAAAAAGCAACCAAGTTACTGTGGATATCGAGGCTACAAACTCGGCTGTTATGGATATGACCTGGCCCTGTCCATGAAGTCCTTGGAACATTGGATAACCCACATGAATATGAGCATGCGGATCCTTATGGTGGCAAGGATGGATTTATGGGAAGATATATATCTTCAAAAATATGCTGAAACCATTTTAGACTAGAATCTCTACAACTATATTTATAGTAACCTCAATGTTACCTTCTTCTACAATTGCAACTATTGTCCAAACCCACAATCTTATGAGTGTTTTTGTCCCACAACTCGACATAACTACTTTGTTCCCAATCAGTTGCTTTCAATGCCTAGTGATTGCAACTCCACTGTCCCTGTCCCGATTTCAAGTGAAACTCTAGGCCTAGTGGTGTTAACTTTCTGGGGTAGTGCTACTATTAGTCAGGTCCAGAGCACAGGCTTTGGGATCATCAGGATTGACGACAGATCACTATGAGAAAAGTGAAAAAAAATTGGGGGGAAGATGTTGTAAAATATGGCTTCGAATTGGGTAGAACAATGAAATCGGATCGAGTAAAACAACTTCGGACTTTGAGGCGTGATATCACTTTCTTTAAGGATTTATTTGCCCCACAACGTTGCTAATGGTCACCGGCAAAATCCTCAAGATACAACAAAGTCTCGAGTGAGAATACTAGATAGCAATTATAGTATTTCTCCAGAGTCTCTCTAGGAAGCAATTGGAAAGAATGGCTGTCGTTTTTAGAAAGAAAAATCGAGAATGAATAAAATGATCACACTGACTCTCTTCCGAAATCTGACAAATATATATATGACACTCTTTAAACGAAGGCAACTCTTCAAGAAAAATGAACAAACATGTCCATTCGAAATTCGTCCAAATGAACAAAGGTGTCCGATCGGAAATAGTTGAAAATCCGAACAATTACAATTCTTCGAAAAATTACAACTCTTCAGGAAATTTGCAAACCGAACAAGTATCTTTCCAAAGGTTGTCTTTAAAAAGACACAAAGAAAATTCGGAATAATAATAATAATTTTTTTAAATAATTAAAATTTCGAATTTATTATTATTTTACTAATAATTCCGAAAATTCTCAAAAAGGAAAAACAACTTTTAGAACTTAAATAATAAAAAGGAAAAGAAAGAAAATAAAATAAAGAAGAAAATAGAAGGGATTAGTGCTAATTAAACCGCTAAGTGCTAAGTGCGCCAAAATCGCGCAATTATCCGCGCACCCGCACGCGGGTATGGTGAGGCCTAGCCTCGCCCAATTATTCCTTTGAATATTCAAAGGAAATTCACACTTTTTAAATAAGCCCACTTGCTCCCACAAAACTTATGTGGGACAAGTGAAAAAGACACTCTCAGTTTGTTTTAACAAACAAACTTCCAACAGAAGATGCGGGTATTGCTGGACAAGGCAAGAATTTACTTGTTTTTGCCATGATGGAGTCTATTCAATGACCTGTGACAGACAAAGTACGTATGCTTACTCTCACCTAATATGTGGTTTCCAATCAGCTGAAGTTGTTTAATGAGAGGGAATTGCTGGGCATAGCCTTTCCTTTGTTTTTTAATTGGAAAACGACCCACTCATGCCCTAAAGCCTGACAATCTCATTTTGCTGGGCATACAACTTGGACTCTCAAGTTTTCAACCTTCTTAAGACCTCCACATCCCATCCTCTGCAACCTTCGCTACCTTAATTGTTCGATCATGAGGTTGGTGCGTGCGTCCCAAAATATCAAACTACGGTTTAAATGTATTGAGTGAAGATGCACCGAGTTCATCGAAGAATTGGCAGATCTTGGACCAAACAATTTGCTTTTCTTCGTAGGATTTTATCGTGCACACAACCAAACAAAAGAAAGCTTCCATTTCTACTACTGGGGCTAAAATCTGATATAGCGTGCAATTGAAATATGTAACGACTAATAGATATGAACTGTACATAGCTTTAGATCTTAACGCTTCTAGTAAAGCCGTTTTTCAATTTGACATGACCTCACTTACAAATAGCATGAGCGGGGATCCAAGCATGCCCTATACTCTTTCAATATGATATATATGCGCGGTCTATTGCGCTAAAGGAAGTACTTCACTAGTTTCATGGGGGATTCGCTTGATAAGGCCTTGTGTCCTAGTAAGGAAACTAGGCATTTTGGGGACAAAAGCTATTAGAGATAATCTGCAAAACTGTGATTTTCACTGAATATTTTCTATATTCGCAACTTAGAAGCCTCGGTAAAGTGATGAAGTGAGGTTGTTCGAAAATATTTATTGTTCTTTAGGAATAACCGTAATGGGAACTGGAATTGGGACTGCCCTTACTTTGATGCTTTCCTTAAGGAAGAAATCAATGATCAGAAGAATGATGGCTTTGATCAAGCAAAGGAGTGAACATTTTGATGGTGAAATGAAAATTGAGGGACCTATCTCTTCAAGAAGATACACTTGCAAAGACATCAAGACGATGACCAACTCTATTGAAGAAAAGTTGGGCCAAGGAGGCTACGGTTGTGTGTACCAAGGGTAAGCTTCAAGATGGTCAACTTGTGGCAGTGAAGCTTCTAGAGAAGCTTAAAGGTGACGCTAAAGAATTTTTCAATAAAGTTGCAAACGTAAGCAAAACTTCTCATGTCAATATTGTCAGTTGCCTAGGATTCTGTTTTAAAGGAAGCAAAAGAGCTTTGGTTTATGAGTACATGCTCAATGGATCCCTTGAAAAGTTCATATTTAACAGGAGTAACGTAGATCAACTATTGAGTTGGGGAAATAGCTCGAGGGCTAGAGTACTTGCATAGAGGTTGCAACACGAGGATCTTGCACTTTGACATAAAGCCTCACAACATTCTCCTTGATGCAAACTATGGTCTCAAGATTTATGACTTTGATCTTGCCAAAATATGCTTGAGACAAGAGAGCATCATGTCAATATTAGGTGTTGGGGGTGCCCCTGGATATCTATAGCTATGGTATGATGGTTCTTGAGATAGTTGGTAAGAGGAAAAACATTGAAGTCATGATAGATCGTAATAGTCGAACATGCTTTCCTCGTTGGGTCCATAGACACTTGGAGCCTTGAGAAGAGCTTGGGCTGCATGGGATCACAAACGAAGAAGACAAAGTAAGCGTGAAGAAGATGACAGTAATAGGGTTACGGTGCACTCAAGTTGATCCAAGAGCTCGACCATGTATGACCCAAGTTGTGGAGATGCTAAGAAGTGTTGACACCTTGCAAATTCCTCCCAAACCATCCTTGTCTCACTTGTGAGATCGCTCACAGCTTGTTCAAATGAAAGTTCGTTTTTGCAAGAGAGTAATGACTCGAGTTGGGATTATTCAATATCAATTATATGAGACCGACATAGCTTGTAACAGACTACTTGAAAATAAACAAGCAACTGCAAAACTAATGATTATTGAGCCGCTCATAAATTCGTGATCAAATGTCTAGGTTGAATTTCTAGAAGCATGCCAAAAAGAAAAAAAAAATGACACATAATTTTTCACATTATTGCATTTTGTCAAAATTAAAGATCTAACTTATGACATAAATTGACCCTTGGACCCATTAAATTGACCTTGTATTTTTTAGTATTCATGTTGCTTGGTACATCCCGTCACGATTAGGGACATTGTGATTTTAGAATTTTCACTACGGCATGGATAACCCAATTCATAGGAAATAACTAAAATAAAAAACTAAATATAAAAATAATAAGTTAAAATATATAAAAAATTATATATAATGAAAAAAGGGAAACCAGGTTCGCAGATCATTTTGTATTTCACGAACACATTAACTTTGTCACACCGATTAACCACGAAGAAGGGGCCTCATTTTGAAGTCCATCTAGTGGGTTGGCGCCCGACCCACTCGAGAGGGCCTTGATTTCCGTCCACGATAGAGCTTTGGCGGCCGGCCACACGCTCTTGAACGGAGAAGAATGCATTGACCGGCCACCCATGAAGAATTAGGAGGGAAAAGTTGAAAAACTGAAATTTTGGAGGGACAAAGAGGAAGCATGCAAAGAAGGAAAGCTTGAAGTACGTAGAAAAAAGAAATTAGGGTTTGAAAGGACACATTCTCTCACTCTCTCTCTCTCTCTCTCTCTCTCTCTCCACAACTTTGATATGCTACCTTAAATAGTCATCTCATAAAATCTATAAATAGATTGTACTCTTCATTAAGATACATCAAATACGTAGAAATTCCACAATTTTCTATTCCACGTATTTCTAATCTATTGCTGTGATTCGAAGGAGCTCACAGTATTAAAGGCAAGATTTGATGTATTTGTTTCGTTTCAATTTTTATTTCCTCGATCCATCATCATTAGAACTTAAACTCCGAAGTTCAAAGACAAATATGAGAGCAACATGTGTTGGTCTTGCAGAGTAATGAGTTCCTTTTCAATAAGGAGATGCATGTGTTTTCACGTCAAGGAGCACTATTATTTTCGGCAGAAATTAGTCGCAATTTTTTTATGTTGACTAAAAAGAAAGTTACATTTCGGTTTGTTGCAAGGTTGATGCTTGGCGATATTTTAAATCCTAATATATCCAGTTGCAAAGCCGTAAATTCCTCTTCATTTTTGATGAATATTCATGTTTACTTACTCATTAATGATTATTAATTTTTAAGGATAGCATACGACAACTTCATTTGTATTTTCGCATATGTGTCCGTTTTCGTGCTTAAATCGATGTCATTTGCTTGTATTTAAATTCTGCCCAGCATCTTTTTGTCCTTACTTAGCATGGTTTTGGATCTCATTTGGGTGGTATTTACATCACATTTGCGCTACGTTGATGAGACATAAATCTTAGTCTCATGTTTTTAAATCATCAAACGAAATTGAACCTTTTCGACTATTTATTTCCTTATTTGTCGCTTTTCTTTATCTGACCCAATCGACAAGTCCACTTTGATTCCAACGTGACTAGGGTTTCAAGCCCCCCTCTCTCTCGGCGCCCCCGGCTCACGCCCCCCCCCCGCGCTCTCTTCGGCCACAACACCCCCACACGCGGGGCTCTCTCCCCCGACTCTCTCTCCCTCTCGATCTCGAGGTGAACGGCGATCCTCTCTCGGCCTTCTACGGCGGCGAGCCCTCCTCGAGCCGCCGCAACGGCCGCCGCCTCCTGCTGTCCTCATTCCCTCCGACGGCCGCCGAGGACATGTCCAACTTCGACGCCATGTTCGGCGGCGTCAGCCTCCGGTCCCTCTTGTTCGACAACCCCGTCGTTTCCTCCTCCTCTTCTTCATCCGCTCTCTAATCGCCACTGCGGTCCCCGCTCTCTCCCTGCTCTCCGAGTCCCGAGCAGCGGCAGCAGCTCTCCTCTCGCTGCTCGCCGTCCCTTCTCAAGATGCCCAAGCAAGAACCCGGCCATGGCTTCCCTGACTTCGCTCCCTTCGCTTCCTCAGACCGCCCGACCTCCAATGGCGAACCCCATAGTTCAAGAGATCATCGAGAAGCAAGTGCTGACGGTGGCGAAGGCCGTGGAAGACAAGATCGACGAGGAGATCGCGGCCCTCGACTGCCTCGATGACGACGACCTGGAGGCGCTGCGGGAGCGGCGGCTGGCCCAGATGAAGCGGATGGCCGAGAAGCGGAGCCGCTGGATCTCCTTCGGCCACTGCGATTACTCCGAGATCCCCGCCGAGAAGGACTTCTTCTCCATCATCAAGGCCAGCGACCGCGTCGTCTGCCACTTCTACCGCGAGAATTGGCCCTGCAAGGTGATGGACAAACGCATGAGTATTTTGGCGAAGCAACATATAGAGACCCGCTTGCTCCATCTCGATCCTCATGCTCCCCGCCGACGTCGCCAACCGGCAGGCCTGCCGCCACGCGATCTACAACGGCGCCTGCAACCTCAAAGGTGAGTCTCGCGCCCTTTGCCGATTTGATTCTTTAGGGATTTAAGTCCATTTTGTTCGATCCGACCACATTTTTTTGGGATTTGCACTGGTGGACACATCGCTCCTGGCGAGGATTTGAGGCGCTCAGTGTAAATCGCGCTTAGTGAGGTTCGCGGTTCCCGTGTTTGCTGAGAAACACGCCATTTTGAGGTAAGCTAGCTTACGTCGGTATCACTCTTTACCGCCACTCAGGTATGATTACTTTCAGATTTTGACATCAAATCCTAATATTAGAATGATGATTATTCTCTTGAGCATTGTAGGTGTTGGAAGAAACCCCAATTTAGATGTTAGCTTTTCTGGTTTAAATCACGATTGGACATTGATCACATATCTATGTATTGCAATGCTTCAGTAGATGGTTAATCATGTAGTTTTTGATAAATATAACGTCTGGTTTTGAGTTACAAGATCAACGATTCACAAACTCACACTATTGCCAATCAGGTTAGAAAATCAAGAAAAAAGATGCAGAACTGTGATTAATTGATATTTGCTGAAAATGCGCAGTTACATTTTAACATTGAGCACATTTAGGTACACGCTCAGTAGTGATGTTAAACTGAATGAATTTACATGTTTGGAGGACATGATTGATGTTTGTGGTTTAATCAACCCAGCTCGCTTTTTCTTGATTACTATTCCTGGTTTTATGTGAATCCATGTCCTTATTCCTGGTTTTATGTGAATCCATGTCCTTGATGTGCTTGACCGATCACTTTTGTACTCTCTCTGTCTTCTCCATCAATTGCATATTAAATGAAATGCCTCCTGTTGATGATTGTCCTGCGTTCTATCATTAATTTTTGTGATGAATGATCAAACAGGATTTATTTTACATTTTCTGATGACTTTTGATGATGTGTTTGAACCAAATTGGTGAAACTTGCCTTCCAGAAAATGTTAATCATCATAGTTGCAATATGCTTTTCCCCTGTCTCAACATAGGCTCTTATTGAATATCTTCTATGTAGAAATAGTCGAATTCTTAGGATCATGAATGTCTTAGAAACTCTTATATTGTCAAACAATACTTGCAACAAATTGGTTCAATTTTGGTTTTCTTTTAGAAATACGCTTTGGTTGCTGTTTTATAGTTTTGCACTATTGTTATTGCTGTTCTGGTGTTTCTTCCTTGCTGTTTTTACTCTTTTACTGTTTCTATAGAGTTGTTGTACTCTCTTGCTATGCCATTTTGATATCTACTTGTTATCCTGCTTCTGTTTTGCTGCTTTGTTATAATTAGTCCCCCTTTTGACTTGAAATGAGCAGCTGATATGCCAATATGTGAGCATGACTAGATAGTTCCGGCTCTTTTCTTGATATGTTGTAGAATGCCCACATCACATATTACTTTGTTCTATTCTTGATTGACTTGTTCACGTGTTAAGAATCAAGAGATTTTCTCGTGAAACTTATTCTTTTCTGCTCTACTGTCTTGATGCTTCAGCTTTGCTGTTTAGCTGATATTTCGATTACCCATGGAATGTGTGTTCATTGTGCCTATCTTGAATGCCTAGTTTTTCTGTGTTAGATGATGATGTTGATACATGTACATGTTTGATTGGGTCTTTCGAATTTGATGCATGCTTTATCTTGACCCAATCGACAAGTTCACTTTGATTCCAACGTCATGCAATGTTTGTTTTCATTTCCTTGCATTTAGTCTTCACCTTTTTATTATAGCTTTAGACTGGGATTTTGAAGACATTTGAACGTAAAGATGGAGGAAGGGTCGATGTCCAATCCGACCATCACAATTGTATTTTTTTCTTTCTTTTATTTTTCCCGATATATGTTTCGGGTTCTTGAGATTGTATAAAACCCGACGAGTTGCGGGTCTTTTACTTTTCCTTTACCATGCTTTCCTTTATACCTTTTTTAGAATTGCATGTTCAAATGCTCTGCTTTATCATGATTGCTCATTTACGCTTTTCAATTGTGCTTCGATTGGCTTTTTCCTTTGATACCTTCTTCTAGAATTGCATGCTTAGGTTTATCCTTTTCTTTAGATTGTTTGTTTACCTGTCTTTCGACAGCATGCTTATTGATTGTTTTCCTTTTCTTTTAGGAATAGAAAAAAAATGAAACCAAACCCACCACGCATGATCACATAATTGACGATCCCCGAAAAAACGATTAGCTTGGGAGAGCTCGGGTCGGGTTTGCAAAAATGTTGAAGTGTACTTCAGCGTTGAAGCAATTTCCGAACGTGTAAGGATCGGCTTTCAATTGTCATGGTTATGCACCAGTCAATTCAGATCGAATTCGATTTACTAGGTTCAAACTCTAGGACATGATTTCAACAAATTTACTTACTACGCTCCACTAGTGTTCTTTTCCTCGGCTTTTTCCACTTTCACCCAGAGTTATCCTCTGGCACCATCATATCCCTAAACCACGCCTGCTGCGTTTAAAGCGGGGAAGGCTTCACGGGATCAGACGTGTTGGCCGTTTCCCGTAAAGGGATTGTGACCGGTCCAACAATGGGGGGAAAACATTTTTCCAGCCTTCCCCCAGGCTGGAAAAATGTTTTCCCCACACTGTTGGACCGGTCACAATCCATTCGTATAATTTATGCACAACCTGAGAAACACGGTTATTTGCGACGACCAAGACCAAGATATTCCTTTACAGCCAAACACTTTTTCCCATGTAGCACATATTGCATATACAAAGTGAAAAAGGAAAGAAATAGTTCAAAGAATAATGCTAAGTATACTAGATAACTAAAAAAATTACTCACGTAGTTTGGGACAACATTTAGTACATCAATTTAACGGACCAATCATAATATACCTAACATCACCTCATTATCTGGATATTCATGTAAGCTAGCTACCATATAAAAGAATATTAACATCATCTACTATAATATAACCATGGCTGTTAATTGTGTCGATGCAAGATGCTAACGATTTTGAATTTCAGGCTTCAATACTTCCTTGTATATCCTGTGGTAATAATGCCCTTCATATATAGTGTTCTATGTGTTTGGCACGACTATCGGAATTTTTTTCTATAATAATTTTTCATTTTTATTGTATTATACTCTAGAATTGTAGAAAATGAAAAAAAAAAAAAAAAAAACCATGGGACAAGACTTCCAAATGAAATGTGCAAAATAATATAAACAATTAATTTTTATTAGCACTAAAGATTTGTATATTGGAAGAAAAGAAAAAGAAAAAGAAAAAGTCTACAGTTAATTTGCACTGCTCAGTAGGATTTCTATAATGGGAAGTTTGTTCGTAAGTGTAATTTAGTAGGGCTGGGTAAGGTCCGGTTTGGGCTGGTTCACCCCCTAACCCTAGGACCAACCTGCACAGTGTTGGTTCTCAATTTTTTGGATCAAGGACCAAACCTATTAAGCTTGGGACTGAGGGTCGGACCGACCCAATGGATTCGGTCCGGTTATAGGGTCAACTTGAGATTAATTAATAATTTTTTATTTCATTTTTTGTACTCCTTAAAAAAGCGATTGAGAACCAAATTGACCCAATGGGTTCAAACCGATTTCAAGGTCAATCTAGAACTAACCAATCATTTTTTATGGGAAAATGCCACAAAAAACCCTAAACTTTGCACAAAGTGACAAAAATACCATAAACTTTTTTTTGCATCACGAAAAATCCCAAACTTTGCAAACCGTGACACATTTACCCCAAACTATTTTTTGTGACACAAAAAACCCTGAACTTTCATTTGTGTGACACATTTACCCTAAATCTTAGGGGCATTTTGGTCATTTTGCTTTTCAAAATATTTTTCATTTTTTTTTCTTTTCTCTTCCCTCCGCCAGCTCCGGAGGAGGGAAGCCAGCGTCCGGCGAGGGCTGCCCTCGTCGGCATCGGCCTGGCGAGGGCCACCCTCGCCGCCCTCGCCGGCGTCGGGCGAGGGCCGCCCTCGCCTGGGTTGATGCGGGCGAGGGAGGCCCTTGTCGAACGCCAACTTCCCTCCGCCGGAGCCGGCAAAGGGAAGAGAAAAGAAAAAAATAGAAAAAGATGAAAATGCCCATAATGGGGGTAAATATGTCACGGTTTGCAAAATTTGGGATTTTTCGTGGTACAAAAAAAAGTTTGGGGTATTTTTGTCACTTTGTGCAAAGTTTAGAGTTTTTGGTGGCATTTTCCCATTTTTTATTTCATTCTTTGTACTCCTTGAAAGGGCAATCAAGGATCGTACCAACCCAATGGATTTGATGATGAGCAAGGTCAGCTAAGAAAGACAAACGGTGAGGGTTAAGTGAGGTGAGCGTCAAACAGAATGAGCATCGAATGTTGAGTGAGGAGCAACAAGCCAAGCAAGTATCGAGCAGCGAGCGGCATGAGTGGTCCCAAGCAAGTGAGACAAGTGTCAAGTGGTGAGCTGAAAAATTATTTTTTTTCGATTGTAGCAAATTGAAGATTAAGAGGACAAATAAGACAAAAGAGAACAAATACTAGAAGAGGATGCCATGAGGTGCCTTTTTGAACACCGTGGGACTCCTCACAAAAACATTTTTCTCCTTCGTAAATTATAACTATTTACACCATAAAAGACATTAAAAACCTAAGTTATTAAATAATAATGTAAAATTATTTGAATTCCTCATTAAAGAGCTGTTTAATGTTGTTGATACCATTTATTTTAAGGTTTTCTCTATATAAAAAAATTATCAATAATATTATATATATAGTCAGGGTTGGTTCGGGTTGGACCGACCCAAAACTCTAAGGACTGAGGATTGACCCGCATAGTGCTGGTCCTGAAATTCTAGTACCAAGGACTGACCCAGTCTCCCTGGGAACCGGACCAAGATCGGCATGGTCGGGCCGTCTACGGTTGGTCCAGGGTCAACCCTAGACCGATGCTCACCCCTATAATTTAGAGGTCTGTTTGACTGGGAAGTTTCATGGTTTGTGGTAGGTCAGTAGTTTCAACATTTCAACACGTAGGCGGGTCCTCGAACCTAATTGTAATTTAAAGGTCCCGTAGACTAGGAAGTTTCATAGTATGTTCCTCAAAACTTTTCGGGACAAATTTTCCATGTGGGTCATTGATGCATTCACATTGGGAGCCCAAATAATGCAAGCATGCGAATTCGATTCACATGAACTCTTGAATCAGATAGGCCTAATTCATTTAACAAGTATAGTTAGAGAGATATGTCATTTCACTTAGAGATTTTATTATGGATTAAGGATTAGTCAGGAAACAGATGTTAGTCGTAAATACACCGACTTCCTTTGTGATTAAGTGTGATCAATGTTATAGCAATTCCTTGTTATCTATGCTTAATCAGTAATCTTAAGGTCAAGCTTGGTCGTCTCCTTTCAGTGTTAACGTTAGATCAAACCCTTTTCAAAGCCAGGCAAGCCTGGTTATTTCCTTTCCATTCCCATTTTAGGACGAACTCTTCATGGTTGAAGCTAAGTCGAGCCTTACATCGAAAACCAAATCCACATGTAATTAATAATCTTGGTTATAATATAATGTAGGATGTCAGTATTCTAATTGGGTGAAATTATGCATAATTATGACCGTTTGAGTTTGTAATGCCATGTTGTTGATTACCCAAATCATGAATTTAAATGCTATTTTCAAATAAGGCTTATTTGAAAAGAAAATGACAAATTTTGAGGTGTCGTGTTTGGACACCGAGTTTTACATGCTAAATGGGCCAATGGGGTTTTAAAATGAAAGCACGCAAAGTTTGAAGAGTTGATTTTAAATGTGTGACCACGTGCGATTATTTATCAGAATTTTAAATGTGAAGATTTTTCGAGATTTGTTATTTAAGCACAAACTCTTTTACATTACGCTAATTGATGTCAGATAAGAATTGACTTGAGTGTTGACGTGCTTGTGCGGTCACTTAATTGAACCCGTCATCCAATAGGAGTTTGGGAACAATGTCCGATATTTATTGGAGGCCTGATGGGGGTCTGGATGCCAAGTTACGGTTGATGTCGGACCGATACTCTTTATGGAATACCGTCTAGGCGAAGGCTCTAGACAATGCTAAGCCCAATGGGGCAAGACAATGCTCAATCATGCTGGAAGACTGCCAACTCGTGTGTTGGTCGTAGCCCGAGAGGTTGTAATAATTGGAACACGTGTGAATGATTGTGATGCATTGCGTCTCATTATGGGTAAAACTGTGAGACACAATATGGGACGGGCCAAAATAGATTTTACCTTATAATCAAGACCTGTGTTGATACTTGATGCATAAAAGTTATGTGTTCTAATTATTGATTATGTTTGATATACTAATATGTAGGAGTGTGCTAAAGTGAGGTAAGTTTGTATATTTGTGCATGTTTAGGCTACCTCTGAGATGAATTTGCGTCATAATCGAGGCTTAGGTTGTTGACTCACTGAGATTTTATCTAATTCCGTTGTTGTTCAATATATTTAGGTCCATAGTATGGAGAACCTTTGTGTGCAGTTTGGGGTCCCGATGGACCAAGACGCAAGTATTCTTGGCGTCACTTTTGGTCAGCCTCGTCGTTAGTGAAGTTTATGTTAACCTTGACCCTACAAGTTGTTGAGATGGTTAGTAGGGAGTGGACATAGAAAGATTTGTAATTATCAAACTTCTTAGAGTTAACAGGTTATAAATTGAAGTGTCATTTTAGAACGGTTGATGTGTTTACTATTTATGTTATTGGATTGATTGATTGGGTGTTTATATAAATTGCTTCCACATGTGTTTAATTGAAAGGATAAAATGAATAGATTGGCGGTGCATCCTAGAAAGTTACAATTTTAATCGACTGCTAAGGAATGTTCGAGCTCTCGAGGTTTAGGGCATGATAACCACGTCAATAATTTCTAGCATAAGTTAACTGGAAATACAACATTGGAATTGCGCGCAAAACTTTATAACTAAATTGGTATAATTGAAAATTTTAAGATTAATTTGTTTTCATACAATAATTTGAAGATTAATTGGGTAATTTTCCTTTACTTGAGAAACCCACCAAAGAGATTCACCTCTAAATAGAAGGACAATTGTGCATTGGCATTTTGGGGCGTAATGAATTGTTTAAAGTCAGACTTAACGACTATCTTCAAATGTCATGTTTCCTTGAAACTATGACTTAACGACTATCTCCAAATGTCATGTTTCCTAGAAACTATCTCAATTAAAGGGACAAAAGTGAAAGAATCTACGCCAAGTTCACACCTATATTTGATTTTCTAGCTTTAATATCCAAAATGAATGTGAAGTTCATGGGCCCTTTCATCTATTTTAATGCAATTAGAGCATTACAACAATTATAGTACTTTCGTTACCAAAAAAAAAAAAACAATTATAGTACTTGTTGCATATCAAATTTTACTCACAATGATTTAAGATCATTTTTCACTTAATGTTGATGTGGTCACATATATGACACAAGCTGTTGAATCCAACTTCATCAAGTAGGGGTGTGCATGGTCCGAGTCTAAGAACCAGTTTCAAAAAATTGGAACTGGGAAGCACCTGCTACCAGATTACTGGTCCAGTCCGATTCCTGGATAGATCCATCGAACCAGTCTAACCTCCACGCCTTCCCCTTTTCGCCTTCAACCGGTTGCAACCCTCGCTCCACTTCCATCTTAGCCACAACCACCATCTTGGCCACCGCCTTTGTCATCTCCCACTCCTCCCTTGAGACCGACAATGAGGAGGACAACAAGGACGATGAGCCGTTCTTAGACCTAGAGTTCGCCTGTCCCCAAAGATGAGGATGATGGGGAGAAGCCTGAGGAGGAGGAGGAGGAAGAGGGGAGGTAGAAGTGAGATGAGCCCAACAACGAAGAGGATGATAGTGACAATGAATGAGGAGGTGCCAACGACACGTAGAGAGAGTTCAAGTTTGAGAGAGGAAAAGAGAGTTAACTCACTGTTTCGCCAAGTTCGGACTAAGACTCAAAGGAAGATGAGTAGATCCGAAGGTGAATCGGAGAGGAAGAGGGAGCTCGGGGAGATTTTGAATTGAGAGAGACGAGATGGAGTAGGAGAGTAGTGAATTGAAACAAAATGATGATTGGAACCATAATTTTAGATTTGCTAATTTCAATTTTTTTAATATTAAAAATTAATATATTATTATAATATAACCGGTCCGGTCCGAGTGGGTGGGTGGGTAGATCCATCCATGGAACCGGGAACCGGACCGGTACCGACCGATTCCCTTAAGAATCATCGGTTCCGGGCGGTCCGGGTGGGTCCCAGCACTTTTGCACACCCCTACTATCAAGTCATGAACGTATTGAAGACTACAACCTTAAAGAGAGTATGACACATTGAGTTTGAATTCCAAAATCCATGAATTTCTCTGGTAATTTCTTCCTTTTCGTATTAGATTTGAATTGTAAGATCCATCAACTTCTTCAAGACTTCTCAATATAGAAAATGCCAACAACTGCTATTTTAATTGTTAAAAGCTGTAATTTCATAAAATTTAATCATTTAAAATTATACTAAATTAAAGTCCCCTAAATATATTTTAAAAAATGTAATCAAGCCCTAATTGCTTTAAAAAAAAAAGCTGTATAAAGCTCTAAATCATGCCTTTCCATTGAAAGAAAAATTGATATTAGAAAAATAATAAAATATAAATAAATAAATAAATAAATAAAAAGTTATCATCCAGTGAAGTCTCCAACTTTTTACTTAATTGAGTAAGCCAACCATGAGACTGCGGACAAAGTGCGTGTAAAGATCAACACATAAAATTCTAAACATTGGTGTAATTATATGATATTTTTCCGCTATGACTTACGACCATATTAAATCGTTATTAATGTATTAGATATTTTTTTCCACGTAGGATTACTCGAACGTTGCACGCAAAATATAAATATATATATATATATATATATATATATATCAAAGTCAAATTTGTGTAGCCTTTGACCCAAAAAAAAAAAAGAAAAAAAATTGTGTAGCCTTTAGTGCCAATGCAAGACTTTGACCACTTTTATTAAATAGGCGGTCCATTCTAAATTGCGAGACGATCATCTTGTTCCTCACCAAGAGAAGGACAAAGAAAATGCCAAGCCACCACCTACTCTGCATTCTCTCCCCTTCTCTTCTTCTTCTCCTCCTCCGGGAGCTTCCATGGCGTCCACTCCACTTTCTCGACCATTTGCGACCCCGTCTCGTCCTCGTTCCCATGCGGCAACGTCTCCATCCAATATCCATTCTGGTCCAAAAGTCCATTCGGGATCGAAAGCGATGCCCCCGTGCACTGCGGATACCCAGGCCTCGGCCTCATTTGCCCGTATGACTCCCCTCACCCAATCATCCACCTTGGGGACGACGCCTTCTCCGTCACCGATATCAACTACGACGACGAAACCCTAACACTCTTTGACATCGACGTCGCTGGCCAGGGATGCCCCAGGGCCCTCTATAACCTCACGATTGGCTCGCTCCCGCTCGATTACAACTCCGCCGACGTCAATCTCACCTTCTTCTTGTTGGAAATCAACACCTAATATAATAATGGAAGTCCATTATGCATGAAGTCTGGACGTGAGGCGGTAAAGAAGAGAAGCCACAAGCTGATTAAAATAAAAAAGGGGGAATGGGCACACATTATAATGATAGTTATTGAGCCTTCAAGGAGCAAGAAGCAAAGTTCAACGTGAAGTCTACACGTGAGAATTCTAGAGAAAAGAAGAGAAGCCTGAAGAAAGTCAACAATGGTGGCTTGTACGTGGACGGCAAGAATACTTTGAGAAGAAGAAAATGAGTTGTCTTGCATGTTGAAATCAAAGGCGGCAGAATCCTGGCGGTGGAGTCAGGCGGTGAAAGATGCCTATAAATAAGGCTTGTGAGTGCAAATGTAAGGCAAGGCCACACGAGAGAAAGAGAGATTAAAGAGAGGGTCTCTTCAGAGAAGAGAAATTAGGTGTGAGCCTCAGGAGGCACTGCAGCCTCGTGAGAGAGTGAGAGAGAGAGAGAGAGAGAGATAGTTTTTGTAAAGCATATAGAGAGTTAGAGAGTTTAAGCTTAGCAAAATTTGTGTGTACTCTACAAAGGCATTTTGAGTAATATAATTCTCTCTTTGTGTTTGTACTCTCTCCGAATCAAATATTTTTGGTTCCTACAATTGGTATCAGAGCCATTTTAGTTCCAACACTTCTTAGACTGCAGCGCTCCTCCAGGGCGGGGAGGGGGGGCACATCCCCGCCAAAGGGGCCATCGATTGCTTGTGATCTGGTGATAACCGGTCGTATGTGTTTGTGGACATGAGCTGGGAGGCGGCAGCTGATTTTGATAAGGCATGGAGCTGCGCGGAGGAGGTGGTGGCGGTGGTGCAGTGGACGGAGGTGACGGCAGAGAACGTGGTGGAGGTGTTCGCCGGGGTGATCAGCCAGGGGTTCGTGCTTGACTGGGAGGCAGCGAAGGAGTGCAGCGCGTGCGAGCACACCGGCAGGCGGTGCGCGTTCAACCGGAAAGAGGAGCTGCTGTGCTTCTGCGACGACGAGACAATTCACACCGGCTCGTCTTGCAAATGTAGGAACGAGGTTTGTGCCTGTTTATTTTCTGTCTTTCTTGGGATATGGTCCACTTGCCATGCTTGCTTTTTCAACGCTCGTTACTTATTCTGCATATTTTGAAGTTTCGGCAGCTTTAAGAATTAGACAAGTATATATTTGGCTGGTCAGTTTATTCCTTTTCAAATTTGGAATGGTAGTCACTTGTGCGCGTGTATCCCCCTGTTAGAAAGTGTAGTATAAAAATTTAAAAACAATAAATTGGGAGAAATAACATGTGTATGAAGAAAATGAAAAAGTAATTTAATACCCTCTCCCGTATAAATTAGATTAGGAACGGCGCAAATAATTTGATTAACGAGGGACAATACATGTGAAATAAATTGAACGGGAATCTGACTCCAATGTCATGTTCAATGTCTAATTAAAAAACTCAAAACAATATGTGGATAAAAACCGTATTTATATAAATAGAATACAAATTTTCGTAAATAAATGATGTGAGATATTTTGACACTCTGATTTAAAGTAAATATCTCTTCAGATTGATTAAGTATAAGGACTTGCATATAACGAATGGAAGCGACAACTTTTTTTTTTTTTTGGTGCAATTTGGAAAGTGGTTCTGTCCATTGGTTGAAACCTGGATAGAACCAATCAAATCAATTCCAAAAAAAAGATGAATAGGCAAAGCTTAATAAAATTTCGTCCTAATGACGGTTTAGCCGCCTCAATTCGGAAGCTCCGATTCCCTTCTATTTTCTAGTCTAGACAATGGCCCTGCGTCTGCTAGAATGCAGCTAACTATGTTCTCGAGGTCCTTATTGAAGTGTCCTCGATTGAATTGTCAAGGAGATTGGCCAAGCTCGTTAACTAGTTGAGGGCTGCATGTACGAATTGTAAAATGTGTAACAATAGTCCAAGTCATCCTTAAGCCAAGTCTACAACTAGCCAGCAGCTCAAGCTACTTGGCTTTGTTTCCACATGCCTTGTTCTTCTTATTTTCTTCTCAGCCTTTGTCTCAGTGCACCAAAGTCTTGGTCTTCCGAGAGGCCAAATCAAATGGCTCTCGTTGGTGCATTGGGTTCAAATCATTCTCATTGCAGTATTGTTCTTATCCTCTGCATCCTTTTCATTTACATTTACCCTTCTCCTTGTTTTGCTCCAACCCCATCTCCCTTCGAATAGATCTTACCATGTCGTGCTTCTCTCTGTCCTTGTTCATCATCTTCTCCCTCCATATTCACTACCTGGTGCCAACTTCCGGCGAATTCCTGCCTTTCCAAGAATGCACTCCTTTTATTTGCGGAGATCAACAAATCAGCTATCCTTTCAGGCATAATAAGTGACCGAGTTACTGTGGGTATCCGGGTTATGAGCTTGACTGTGATAGAGGTAACCTAACCATTTCGTCCATGAGTCCCTAGAGTATCAGGTGATCCACATGGATAGGAGCAAGCAGATCCTTAAGGTGGCAAGGATGGATTTATCAAAAAATATATGTCTTGGAAAATATGTCAACACCACTTTAAACTCCAATCTCTTCAACTACTCTTCCGATTACCTCGATTCTACCTTATTCTACAATTGCAACTCACAATCAATCCTTCAACCCTATCAATTCACTTGTCCTGTGTCTGGAAATGGCTACTTTGCTCTCAAAGTGGACATTGCAAACCCACTACTCAAGCTATGCAACTTCAGTGTCTTTGTCCCAATTATACCAACTAAAGCAGTAAGGGGCGGCAAGAATGCTAGCATTAGTCTTGCTACTCTTAGAGGGATCCTAAAAAAGGCTTTCAGATCACTTGGACTGCCAACACATCTCTGTGTGAAAATTGCATTGAATCAGAGGGAAGATGCGGGTATAACTGGACAAGGCAAGAATTCAGTTGTTTTTGCCGTGACAAAGCCTATCCAACGACCTGCCCTGGACCTTCAGGTATGTATGCTAAAGTCACGGTTGCTAATTTGTGGTTTCTAATAAGCTCAAGTTGTTCAATGAGAGGGATAAGAATGCTGCGCATACTCTTTCCTTTGCTTGTAAATTTGGAAACGACCTGCTAACGCCCCTAAAAGCCTGACAATTTCATTTTGCCGGGCATGCCTAAAGTGCAGCCATCTCATCTTCACTATGACATGGTCATGATGCAATTTAGAGTCCAAGCCTTAAAACCTTATCACCCCATTCAACAACCTTAACAATTCAATCATTAGGCCAGTATCTTTGTACCCTTAAGATCCAATAGTTTAAATATAATGAGTGAGGATGCTCTAAATTTATCGTGAAATTTCACATCATGGAAAGGTAATTTAAATTAGATTGTGTTAGCTGATAAATCAATTAACCCAAATTTTAGGTTTGCCTTGTTGTTTACTTCACGTGACTTGAACTCTTGACCCATCAAATGGGCTAGACTTTTTTGCATTGAAGACTCAAACTGATCTCGGTCAAAGTCGACGGTTAGTATGGCTTCCTGTATTATACTAAAGAGGTATTAACCACATCCATCTCTTTCACACTTCAGTCCACGGTCAGAATAGCCCCTCTGAACACTAAACCCCTCTTTTCACATGATATTCTCCACCCATGAGAGCATGAACTTGCTCAAATGGGTGACGCAGCCACTCTTCTTCGCTCCTTCTCTCCTCCACTTCCACTCCATCCTAGTCTTCGTCCTCTTCAGCCTCATCATTCCACAAGTTCTTTTGTACGAGGGAGACGACAATGCCCACTAAACCGACTGCCACCGCTCTTTTAATTGTGGAATCGTTGCAAATATAACTTTTCTTTCTAGGGAGGCTGCCCACCCCAAATTCTGTGCAGGGTCGAGTGCTATGAGGATAACTCCCTATATTTGAGTACCAAGAGCAGAAGTCTTATTTTCAATACTTGAAGCCTAAGTGATTTATGGACCTGAGCAAATTTTGTCATGAAAAAGCTGGCAAACTTATTGCTTCCTAGCTCAAGATCCAATGTGGATCATCATCATTGTAACTCACGAGAGATGGGCCCGATTCAGCTCGGCCGAGGAATCTTGGGCCTTTGGGATCCACTGATATTAACCTGGTCTGCTTCTTTGGGCTGATGATGCATCGATATCATCAGTCCAATCGATTCACCTAATGTGTGGTTCTCACTTAGCTAATGTTCTTTCATGGGAGGGATTGCTGGGTTTGCTTGTTATTTGGAAAAGGACCCGCTCAAGCCCCTAAAAGCCTGACAATCTCATTTTGCTGGGCACGCCTTTCCTCCTAATATTTAATGAAATGCAGTCATCTTATCCTCGCTACAACTGTTACAATTTAGACTCCCAAGTCCTAACACTTTATCACTCCATTCTCAACAACCTTCCTTGCCTCAACTGTTGGATCATTAGGTTGGCATCTACAAACCCACCGGATCCGACAGTTTAAAAACAGCAAGTGAAGATTCTCTGAGCTTAACGTAAAACTTCACCTCATGGACAAGTATTTTAAATAGGACATTAGCCAATAAGTCAAGTAACAAAAAATTTAGGTTTGACATATTATTTACTTCTCATGACACGAACTTTTAACCCCTCAAAGGGGCTAGATTTTTTTTAGTGAGAACCGGAGAAAGTTTTCACCTTTCAATTTTAACAACATATGGAGAAATCCGGAGAAAATTGCTTTGCATGTTTCCGAGCCGCATCTTCCCCATCATCTCCTCTGCTAGACCCAATTTTTAACGTTCAATAGCCATCTTTTTTCATTCCCCCCCTCCATGTTCCTTCATATGTACCCCTCCTTGTTTTGCTCCAACACCATCTCCCTTCGGATGGATCTTACCACACCATTTTCCTCTCTCTCCTTGCTCTTCTTCATCTCCCTCCAAATTCACTTCCCTGTGCGAGCTTCTAGCAACTTCCCGCCATTCCAAGAATGTGCTCCTATTGTTTGTGGAAATATACAAATCAGCTATCCTTTCAGGCACATAGAGCAACCAAGATTTTGTGGGTATCCAGGATACGAGCTCGACTGTGACTGCAATACCCCTACCCTGTCCATGGTGTCTCAAGTATATCGAGTGATTCACATGAATAGGAGCATGCAGATCCTTGTGGTGGCGAGGTCAGATTTATTAGACAATATATGTCTTGAAACATATAACGAAACCACTTTAGACTTAAAACTCTTCAACTACACTTCCAGTAACCTCAATTCCACCTTACTTTACAATTGCAACTCATGGCCAACCCTTCCATCTTATTATTGGTTCTCTTGTCCTGAGTCTCAATTTGGCTTCTTTGTTCTCGGAGTAAACCCATCAAACCCACTACACGAGCCATGCAGTTCCATTGTTCATGTCCCGATTTCAAAAAGTGAACTTATAGGTTTACCACCACCTTCGGCAAGCATCAAGTTTAGTGATACTATTAGCGACATTTTCAATAAAGGCTTTGAGATCACCTGGATTGCCAACACATCGCTGTGTGAAGATTGTGTTATATCGGGGGGAAGATGCGGATATGACTGGATAAGGCAAGAATTCAATTGTTTTTCCTTGATGCAGCCTATCCGGCAACCTGCCATGGAACGTCAATACCGGTAATCCTCCCCTTAATACCGCCAATACCGGCAAGCATCCCTTCAAAACCGCCAGTACCAGCAATGGTCCCTTCAAGTATGTATGCTTACTCTCATCTAGCATGTGATTTTTCAATTAGCTAAAAGTTGTTTAATGAGAAGAATTGCTAGGCATATCCTTCCCTCAAACAAAGTGTAGTCATCCTCACTGTCACATGCATGATTGTGTTACAATTTAGACTTTTAAGTCCTAAAACTTTATCACCCCATTCTCAAAAACCTTCGTCGCGTTGGATCATTAGGTCGGTATCTACAAACCCATGAGATCTGACGGTTTAAATGTGACAAGCAAAGATGCTTCAAGTTTACTATAAAATCTCATGTCATAGACAAATAATTTCAATCAGAACGCGTTAGCTGATAAATCAATCAACTTAAAATTTAGGTTTGACTTGTTCTTTAACTTTCCACGACATGAACTCTTGACCCCTCAAATGGGCTAGACTTTTTCCACGGTGAGAACCTTGATAAAAGGTTTCACTTCTCACTTTCGACTACATAGGAAGAACTCCGGGGGAAATTGCTTCGCATGTTTCCTGGCCACTGTCTTCCTCGTCACTTCCACCTCCACACCCATTTTCAACGTTCGATAGCCATTCTCTCTTTTTTTTTTTCCCTCCTTCACGAAATATCATCAAACTGAAACTGAAGCCGGTCAAAGTTCACGCTCAAAGTAGCTTCCTCTATTTTACTAAGGAATTAACCACATCCATCTCTTTCACACTTCAGTTCGGAGAAAGTAAGTAAATAAAAAAAGAATTTCTCCATCCTCAGCTTGCCCCTGAATTCCAAACCCTCATTCCACATGATATTCTCCATCCATGAGAGCATGAACTTACTCAAATGGGTGATGCAGTCTCTGTCCTTCTCTCCTTCCCTTCACATTCCATCCTCATCATCGTCCTCATTGTCCTCATCATTTTGCAAGTTCTTTTATGCAAGGGAGACAACGGTGTCCACTATACTGACTGCAACAAATTATGAGTTATCAGTTGGGTGTACATGATTCAAGAAGCTTGAAAGTTCTTGCCTGAACATGAGCTGCCCACTTCTTTTTATCAGCAGGACGATAGTTCTGCTTAGAAGCCGAAAGTTTTGAGACACGTCTAGAAACATACCGCCCATTCAATTAGTGGCACAGAAAGTTCTATTTATCTCCACATCTGATACCACATTGTTGATCATATTGTAGGGTGTTTGCTACTTTTATTCCAGCAAGAAAAAGAAATTTCCTGTCTTCCTGTTCATTCCCTGATAGCTGTAGAAATTCAGGATTTTAGCTAATGTCTATACTCGTTAGTCAATCAGCCACATATCCATTTGCATGTGCGTCCAATTTCTTCTGGTAAGACGTCACTAGTTTATCCGTGGAATTTTCAAGATGAGGACCGAGCCAAACCGGTGAATTTATAATCTTTTCACTCGATCATGGCTATTTTTCTTTCTTGAAACTGAATGAACTCTAACCTCATGATGCGCCCTGATCTTATATTCCTTAGACTTTTTGAAATGATCTGTTTGCAATCCGTTGATACATTTTTCACTTTTGATGACTACTGTCTCAGGAAAGAGAACGATTGGAAAAAAAGTTGGAATAGGTAATTATTTCAAGTTCTTTTTCTGTCCCATTTTGGCAGTATGCTTCCGTCATTGCTCATTGGAATCTAATGATATTGTCTCTCTCCTTTAAAAATCAGTTTTGGGTAACGCAGCTGGCGGAGCTCTGTTGATGATTGTTGGTTTCTATATCTACCGATCTCGCCAAAGAAAAAAGTATGGCCAGTCATCCTTTGCCTTGAGAAGCATCTCCTCAAATTACTCCTCCAGGACAGATTTTGAGATGGGCCTCCATGGACTGCCCATCTTTGACTACGACGAACTTAAGAAGGCCACCAACGATTTCTATCCGGCAGCGGAACTTGGTGATGGAGGCTTTGGCACTGTTTTCAAAGGTAAGAGCAACACTAAAATTGTCCACAGTTAGTGAGCCCATCATCAAAGATTTTGCCATGACCTTAACAAGTTTTGCAGGCAAACTCCGAGATGGGCGTGTAGTTGCCGTCAAGAGATTGTATGAAAGCAACTACAAAAGAGTCGAGCAGTTCGTGAATGAAGTCAAAATACTTGCTCGCTTACGCCACCCAAATCTAGTCACACTGTATGGCTGCACCTCCCGGCAGAGCCATAGACTCCTGCTTGTGTATGAATATGTGCCAAACGGCACGGTGGCTGATCACATTCACGGCGATTCAGCTAAACCCGGCTTGCCCCCGTGGTCCACCCGTTTGAACATAGCCATAGAAACTGCAAATGCATTGGTGTATCTCCACGCATCTGATGTTATCCACCGAGATGTGAAGACCAACAATATCCTTCTGGACGAGAATTTCAGTGTCAAGGTTGCAGATTTCGGTTTGTCGCGCCTCTTCCCATCGAATGCCACTCATGTTTCAACTGCTCCTCAAGGGACACTGGGTTACGTCGATCCAGAGTACCACCAATGCTACCAGTTGACTGAGAAGAGCGACGTATATAGCTTTGGAGTAGTCTTAATGGAGCTCATATCTTCCTTGCCAGCCGTTGATATCATGAGGCATCGCCACGAGATAAATCTATCCGCCCTGGCCATTAACAAGATCCAAAGCCACGCGTTGCACGAGCTTGTAGATCAAAATCTTGGGTTTGATACAGTCTACAGGACTAGAGAAATGATTACTGCGGTGGTGGAGTTGGGGTTCCAATGCTTGGAGCAAGGCCATGACATGAGGCCATCGATGGAAGAGGTACTAAAAATACTAAAGGAAATACAAAACCGTGGCCACGACATGGAGAAGTCAGACCAAACGGATAATATATCGGATGATGCTGTTCAGTTGAAGAACAATCCGTTAACATCTTCGCCGGTTTCAGTCACGGGGAAATGGGTTAGCAACGATTCAACGCCCAATGCCAGTGGTTAGGTTGCCATTGCAGGAGACGCCAGCTAGCCCCGTACCAGACGACATTCCCTACGCTGGCCCTATGCTGGCGTCACGCGCAACACGTACAGCCGTCGTCCTTCCCCGTCGTCGAGCCAGCGGCCAGAGGGAGAGAGAAGAAAGAAGAGAAAGAGGCTGGGCCGAGTTGGGAAGGAAGAGGCGCTGGGCCGGCCCCCTCAGGAGAGAAAAATGAAGAAGAAGTGGGTTGGGCTGGCCTCGACAAAAGAAGAAACGGAAGGAAGAGAGGGGCAGGCCTATCCCTGGCCCGGCCCTCTTCGACTTTATTTTACAAAAATAATTTTTTAAAAAAGAATTTAAAATTTTTTGAAAGATTTTGAATAGATAATACTAGTAATGCAAATGTTCCTATTGTCCATATGCAATGCAATTTAATGGAAATTATTTTGCTATGGGTTAAAAATTAATTCCTAATTTTTTACGCCATTAAGTTTGAAGTAGAAGGCAAAATTAACGTGTTAACAAGGCTAACTTGAAATAAGGGTAAGTTTTTCGGACCAAAAAATGAAATAAAATAAGGGTAAGTAGAGCTAGACTAGGAAAGGAATCACCTTATAAAAGTAAATGACGCGGGCGTGGTTTTAATTGAATTTGGAGAGAGAGAGGTCTCACAGTTCACAAATAGTAAGGCAAAATGGGAGCAAGCGTTCATTTCTTTGTGAGAGAGAGATCATGGCAAAAGAAGGGGACTCGATTGATAGGAGAGTCGCTCCTAGTTTTGGGCGTTCCTAAACCTTGTTCCCATCCTTCATCTTGCTTAGCGCGATGAGCAATTTTGCCTCTGTACTTTCACAATTCAAATTATTTTGTGATGTGAGTCCACTAATGCTTTCTTGCCATTATGTCAATATATTTATGTCTCGATTTTATTCTTGAATCCAAATCTTGATCCTAAGGACATAGGAACTCTGTAAAACCTATTGGAAACATCTTGTAATTCTTCATCAAGTGAAACTAATTAGGCGTCCTTTTTTGCTTAAGGTCAGAAATGTTTAAATGATATTTCCGTGTGCGTCCAATCCTGTTTTGATGTGACCAATAGAGGAAGGACATAATTTCATAGTGAGATTTGCTTGGAATCGCTTGTTTGTCACCTTGATTTGATCATGCATGTGTGCTTTGGGTAATCCAATTAGTGTCGGTGTAGGGCCGTTCTAGGTTCACCAAGGCATGAATTAGAGATGTTGCAAGGTCCACAAGTGGGCTGAACGCTCACCGTCCCAATGGCTCTTCAATCTGAACAGCAAGCTTTATTTAGTCCACTCACACCTCTCCGAGCCAGTCCTTGCTGCTCTTACTTGTTCATTTTAGCCTCGCATAGCACATAGTCACGGATATGGGGGGTCTGCTTTTATCAGATTTTAGCACTGATAATATGAAATGTTTATGGTTCATCCGATATTCGACTCATGACTCGAACATTCAGCTTTGAGTTAGATTGGGGCATGGTAAGCTTCCTTTGTGCGTTCATTTGTTATATCTTTAGATACATTCATATCCATTTGGATTACCCTTTTTCTCGGGACATATAGAATAGAGACCTTGAGACCTTGAATATGTGTCAATTCTGTCAATATCATTTTGCCCATTGGATATCTTCATTTTCTCATTGTATTTTTTGCATTTAGATTTAGGACTTTTAATCTTTAAATAATATCATTTTAGAAGAGGGGGAGTGGTGGCTAATGGCGAGGTGCCACTACTCATTTATTATTCAAATCCATTTCTAGACTAAAAATTTACTTCAGATGTAGAAAAATAAAATTGCGTTACTGAATGGATTTATGTTTTGAATCTATTTTCGAGAATTAAAAAAATAGAAAAATAAAGAAAAAAATGGTTATCATACGCATCCTCAAACAGCAGAACACCGAATTTGGTGATGCACATGGGGATGTCATCTTAAAACGTTACCAAAATATGCAGGGGCGTTTGAAAAATGTTCCCGTCCGACTGGAAAAAAGATCTTGTTCCTACTTGCGGAGGTTTCTCTAAGTGAATGGAGTTGATGAATTTTCGAGGAGACAGGGAGCGAGGGATTTTCATTTTTTATTTGAATGAGGGATTGGTTTGGCCGATCTAAGTATTGATAAAGGACTATTCTTGCATATGCTACGCCGCTGCCTTGCAAGTAACATAAACATGGGATGAATGGGCACCACAAAAGCCCCGTTTGTAGCATCTACGCTGCATTTCGATGGCAGCCTAATCATTCCCTAGAGAGCAGAGACGCAGAGCCCGTCCTCTTTTCACACGGTGCAACTTGGTTGAATGGGCATGGAAAATCAAGCATTAAGTTGAAAATGGGGAAACAAAGTACACGAGTTTTGTCCTCGATGACCAATACCATTCGTCCTCAATGACTAATTATTAGAATATTTAAATAATAAATCACGTCTTCATCTTAAAGCTTAAGCTTTTAGAACAGTTGGCAGTGGTCCCACAAAATCTCACATGGTATCAGAGCTAGGAGGTCCTGAGTTCGAATTTTCCAGGCCCCTATTTGCCTCCCCAATTAAATTTCCACGCTTAGTAATAGGCAAAAGACTAGACTAAGTGTGAGGGGGAGTATTAGAATATTTAAATAATAAACCACGTCTTCATCTAATAGCTTAAGCTTTTAGAACAGTTGGCAGTGGTCCCACAAAATCTCACACTAATAACGAGTAAGCCGACCTTGACTAAAATATCTGTTCGTCCGTTCGTCTATGGTAACCAATACCGTTTGTGACGAGATCCAATTGATCTTATTTCTAAAGGCAAATAAGAAGGAAAAAAAATTAACCTTATTTATTTCACGAAAAAAATTAGCCTTATTTATTTTTTAGAAGTTTTCCCTTGTACACATAGGATTATCGAACATAGCATGCAACAAAATACAATTCAAACTAATATATTCCCGAGGGGAAAATTATCAAAAAAGTTGAACACCCAAATTAGTAATAAACCTGTCAAGTTTCTTAATTGAGTTCCAAACATTTTCACATTTTAATAATTGAATCTATTTGATCAATTCTAGTTTGAAATTACTAACATAGATGCTAGTTGCTTTACATGATACAGTCAATACTGACATAGATAATTTTTAATAATATTTTAACATTTATTTATTTCTTTTCTTTGTCCTTTTGTTTCTTTCTTTCTCTTCTCCTTCTTCATTGTTTTGGGGGGGCATCACATGGCCATGAGCAAGGCCAGCCTTGTTGGCCTTGCCCAAATGTAGACAAGGTTGCCTCACTTGCAGCCAATGAGGTACCTTTGCCCAAATCCAAGCAAGGTCGGTCGCCTGTGGTCGCAATGGCCTTTTCAAGGTCCAAGTGGGGCCAGTTGAGGGTCACGACACTTGCTCGCACCCGGGAAGGGGCTTGCTACGAGTGGCTAATAAGGGCCTAGTCAAGTAAGAAAACACCGAAGAAGGAAAAAGAAGAAAGAAAAGAAAAAAAATTAAAATATCATAAAAGATTTTCTACAATGTCGGTTGTGTTATATAGGATGACTGACATCTATATTAGCGATTTCTAGCCAATTGGTCATTGTCATCATCTTTACCAACTTAGTCTATCCGACTCTTGTCAGATGATGCATCACACAAGGCCTCCATGCCTCAGAATGGCAGATATCAGCCGAACATTAGCAGCTACCTTTTGAGGATTTCTGGCGAACAAGAGTCCTATTGTGGCAATCTGAATTTCGAGATTACTTGCAAGAGATATACCCTATCCTGACTTTCTTGAACAGGGGGTTCAATATCAAGGATATCTTCTATGCGCGCAATTCATTCCTCCTGTTTAATGCCCCATGTACTTGGAATCTTGTGATGCTCCTTAGCGAAATATTAGCCTCGAAAGATGGCCTTTCAATCTTAGTTCCACTAATGCCAATTTCTTCTTCTACTATAATTGCATCCTCACAACGAATAAGTTTTTACATATTTAATGGACTGTGCTAGCAATTGCACCCATCATTATTTTGCCCTTTCTTCCAAGGAAGCATTGCAGGAAATAGATTACTATTCTGCCGTCAGCTCCTACTACTCTACAATTAGTATACCTGTTTACATAAATGCCAATTTCCCTAGCCCTGATGTCTATGGATTACAGTGAGATTAAGAAGGGGTTCCTATTGAACTGGACTGCAATTAATGCAGCAAGTGTGAGGGAAGTGAGGGACGGTGTGGTTTCAAGAACACTAATTTTGGTTGCCTTTGCCAAGATGCTCCTCATCCTCATAGGTGCAATAATGGTAAATGCCTGGGGGATTCAGTTTTCTGCTTTTGCTTCTTGACTGAGATTTTATATCAACTGCTTTGTTTGATCTTTCATTTCTGCATGCAGAGGGAAGGTGTAAATTAGAACTTCACCTCAACCTTCTCCGCCTTGACTGTTTGATCTTGAGGTTGCCATCTGCATCCCACAAGATCCAATTGTTTTAATGTATTGAGTGAAGATGCACCAAATTCACGGTAAAATTTGCATGTGTCGGACTAAAGCAACTTCATTTTCTTTGTGGAATTTTGTTGTGCGCACAACCAAACAGAAAAAAGCTTCCGCCTCCACTAGTGATGCTAAAATCCAACCAGGTGTGCAGTTGAAATATAAAACAGTGAGAACTCTACATATAAAACCGTTTTTTCAGGGTGGATCCAAGCATGAGCACATGTTTCCATTCGAGATATATGCACGATCTACCGCACTGTAGGAAGCACTCCTTTACTAGTTTCATCCCAACTTCATTCGAGATTTATTTGATAAGCATTTGTGTCCTAGCAGGGAAACGTGGCATTCTGGGGACAAAAGCCATAATAGGTAATCTGTTAAATTGTGTTTTTCGTTGTATATTTTCTATAAAGATTCACAACTTAGAAGCCTCGATAAAATGATGAAGTGAGATTGCTACTTCGAAATATTCTATGTTTTTTCAAGAATAGCAGCATCAAGAGTTGGAATTGGGATCGCCCTTTTTTAATACTTTTCTTAAGGAAGAAATCGATGATTAGATGAATTATGGCTTTGATCTAGCAAAGGAGTGAACATTTCAACGGCCTCCTTATCCACAGTTGAGAAACCTATTTTAGTGGGTAGATTTCGGGTGAAATTTGTATATAATCTAGAACTGCTCTCCTTATCCACAGTTGGATATTGAAGAGAGAGGAGAGGGGTGGGAGGAGGTTAAAAGCGGTGAATGGGAATTTTCGGATAAAAGTTGGTGCAGCTCAAAAATTGAAATTTTTGTAGCGAATGGGGGGACATTCAATTTGAAGTCACGATGCTCGTCTCATTTTGAAAAAAAAAAAAAAAATCACACCCTTGTCTCCGGGATTTCCAAACACTTATACATAGAGACACTAGAGACCACTCGAATATGGGGAACGATCAACAAACACAAGCGCTCAAAGAATTTTCATAGCGAAGCTCTCTCACCCCTCTCATCTCTCTCTCAGCGCGTCTATCGAAGCTCCGGTGCATCCCATCCATTCAGCCGCCTGCAGGAGATTCTCTACTAGCGACTCCTCATCTTGGCAGCCGTCCGGTAGTAGTCCTTTCCAGCAGTGCCAATAAGCCGCCATTTGAAATCCTCGCGCGCATGGTGTTCCTGCAAATTCTCTGGCGGAAGCCCAGCACTTTCGCTGAGCTTCCTGCAACCTTGGCGAAAGATGACGAATGAGGCAGGAATTAATCAAATTATGCACCGAATAAGGAGAGAGCATTTCTAAAATATGTACGTGAAAAACTAAATTAACACATGAAAGCGTCTTTTGACATAAGGAAAAAACTTTGTTAGATAATTATACGCTAAATGACAAAATTGAGACTCAATATGGGATGGGTTAAAGCGGACAATACTTAATCAGGGATGTCGCAACATGGTATTAGATCAAGACGTTCTAGCATATGTGGTTTGGGAACGAAGCGAGTTGAAGCTGGTGGGCTTGTAAAGAATGGGTGACAACCTAGGAAAATGCTCATCTGTATGCCAAAAGAAGGAATTGTGAGCTTGGTATGGGATGGGCTAAATTAGAAAATGCAGACAATATCCCCTTGAGTGAATTAATCTAGAGATATCACAACATCCAACAAGACTAGTTGCTATGCCCTATCATTGCTGGTAATTCCACCTCGCCAGACCAGTTGAGCCCCTCATCATCCTAGCATTCCAACAAGTTTCTTAGGGAATGTCCAGCAACCGCCGCCACCTCCCTCGTCGCAACCAGAGCCTCCACTGATCTGTCCAGCAGCTTCGGCAATATTCTAGGTTGCACGACCAGTCCCAACGCCCCAGCTAGCTCCTGACGACGGCATATAGCCTCATCGCGACGTCCAACACGTTGATCCGCACCCAAACCTCCACTTGTGCCCTCACGGTCACTTTGCCTTTACAGTTTTTCCTTCAGCAGCACACCTTGCCTCTTTGTTTCGCTTGGGACATCTTGACAAAATTAAGGTAAGTTGAGGTTCATAGTATCCGTGCTTTAGTATTTGGCTTTGATTGCATGAAGCTTAGGTCCTGCATGCCAACTTTTCAATTTCATTGTATTTTTTTTCTTTTTTTTTTCTGGAATAAAAAAAAGAATAAAAATCCATTTGCTATCGCTAACTAATTTTTATATTGCTCATAATAAATTAGTGGCCAGGGAATATATTTGAAATAGAATTAAGAAATAGAAAAAAGTAACTTTTTATTCTCGAGGACAATTTCCAAAAATATGATTTTTTTTTCATTTTTTTTTTCTTGTTCCTTCCCCACCATCTGCTACACCGACCGCTGCTGCTACAGTCGCCGCCACCGATCGTCGGTCACTAGCGGTTGATGGCGGCGGCGGCGGCGGCAATAGCTAGATAAGGAGCAAGAAGAAGAAGAAAGAGAAAGAAAATCTAAAAAAGTAAAATACTAAAAAATTAATAGAAAAATACCAAACGCATTCCTATTCTTTTTCTATTTCAAGAATAGAAATTTTTTTTTGGTAAAGAAGAATAGAAATTTCGTATAGTTATAAAACGCGTTTTTTTTTTTTTACTTAGAAATTATTTTAGGGAGTAGAATTAAAAAAAAAAAAAAAACTATTTCTGAAAAGAAATTATTTCTCGAAACAGAAATGTAACCAAACGCATCCTTAATGTTAAATTATATTTATATCATACATATTAGGGCTGGGACTTTTAAGCCCAATAGTCCCATCCTCAGTATGATCTCATGTCTCGAATGTGGTTTATTATATGATTTATTATGCATGATGGACTATATAAATTTTGGCCGTTTAGAATGATGTCCTCTTCGAATTATCTCAATGAACCTTTAGATGATGAGAGTTATGTGCTCACTGCACAGAGCGAGGTGGCAAATTGCATGCGACCGGCAATACGTACTGTATCAACATTTGTGCTATGATTGTGTACGCCGGGCTCCTCGCTTGTGGTCATGGCACATCAACTCCATTAGAGCAGTCGACTGTCACCCAAAGGTTCCGTATAAATGAAGTGCACGCAATCCCGAGAAACAAAGGGATTGAAGAAAGTGAATGGCACTATAGAGTAAATGGGGGTTTGAACCCCTCACCTTCCCCTTCCATGTTGGAAGGGTGGCCACTGGGGCGAATCCCAGTGGTTGAGTAGATGAAACTACTGGATTAGTTTTATGCGGTCGTTTTAGCTAAAGAGATCTATGACAGTCCATTTATTATGTGGAAAATATTTTTTTAAAAAATATTTTTCTTATTTTCCGGCATTTGATTCATTTAGGAAAATGAGTCAACGGAAAATGTTTTCCTATTAAAATTTAAATTCAAAAAAATGATTTCCTCTTTGAAAGAATCATAAAACGTCTTCCAAAAAATAAATAGGTGTTGATGCTCGACCTAAAACTTCATGCTTGGACATGGAAACCTTAACATTAGGTCTCGCCGTTCAAAAGCAAGTCTTTGGCAAATGGCCCTGGGACCATCGAGGCTAGGCCCAAGAACTAGGTGCTCGGGCTTGGGACCTAGCACCCATGCCCGAATCCATCGAGGCTAGGCCCAATCCCGTGGTGCCTATACACGATACTTTGGCACTCGAGCCCAAGTCTATAAAAGGTTATGCTTGGGTCCCTAGCGCTTACTCTTAAATCTTAACCCTCAAATCTGGGACAACAATGGCCGTGCATGGGTCCTTGCTTAATGAAACATGTATTATTATAAAAGTATTTTGAAGAATGTATAATAATTTCGTATTTTAAAAAAAATCAAAATTTAATTATTTTTTTCTAAAATATTCAAAATTTTAATCATTTACAATTTTATATTATTTCATTTTCTTTCCTTTTCTTTTTGCTTCTTCCTTTGCCAAGGATAGCTTGCAACAATCACTTGATCATTGATCAATAGTGACTGGCAATCGGAAATTGGCAAATCTATTAATGACTGGGTGGCGACTAGTGATGACAGCTAGTAGCGGCGACTGGCGATGATGATTGGTTGAGGAAGGAGGAAAAAAAAAAACGAGAAAATTAATTAAAAAAATTCAAATTTATTGATAATTTTCCCTAGGAAAATCAAATTAGATTTTCCATACCAAATGATGGAAAACATCATCTAGTTCATCTTTGGGTTTCAGCCAAACACCAAAAATACTCTTTTTTTTTTTTTTTGGAAAATATTTTTCAAAGACTTTACATTTTCCTTTGAAACAAATGAACACTAGGATTCCCATTCAATGTGACAGCCTTAGATCATCAAAAGAATGTGTGCACTTGGCATCGGGTTTGCCATGGGTCACTGCATTTGTGCAGGATGTTTACTTCGGCTTGTGGATGGAATGAAGAATTATTTATGTTTGACTGGTAATTACTTCAAATTGCAGTCACATTTTTTTTAGCCTGTTGACCATTAATGACATGGTCATCGTTTCTGTAGGAGTAACACCGATTGTGCCTTTGTTGGCTCCAATCGTCGTGTCTGTGATCATAAGGCACAATGTGACAACTCCGTCACGAGAAGATACTAAGATGTTGACATAATCTGTCCAAGTCCAACCAGCCAAATGTACGGAAAACCGGACAATAAATCCAAAAATTGCATACTTCGCTTTGATACAATGCAAGAAGTAGAGCCACACTAAAATTGAAGAACTCCCACTCAGCAAGTCAGAAAAGATTGAAGCATGCAACATTGCGGCTGTATCAACTGTTGATGTTGTCTTGAACTCCACAAATTCAATCGGGAAATCTAGGAAGGCTTGAAGATTGCAGGCTATTTGTTTCCAAATATATTTCCTAGATTGGACCTATCTATAAGAGTCTTTCATGGGAAATAGTCCCAATTCAATGTAACCGGGATATATCATGATATCTCTAATATATAGGGGATACTCGCTGAAGATTTATTAGTTAGTTTAGGAAAGTGGGAATCTGAAGTTATATTTATTTCAGCATTGTACCTTGTACTTGAGCGATACGCTCTAATAAGAAATCGTCTCTCTCTCTCTCCCGTGGACGTAGGCGGATTCTTTCGCCGAACCACGTAAATCTCGGTGTTCTTGATTATTCTTGTTCACTTTTCTCATTTAGTTAGGGTGTTCTTTTGCACAACAATTGGTATCAGAGCAATCCAGGTTCTTTGTTCCTGTATTGCGACTTCTAACTAGATGGCTGGAAAAGGTTCAACCGTTTGATATGATATTGAACGATTCACCGGGAAGAATAATTTTACACTATGGCGGAGAAGGATGAAGGATCTGTTGATTCAACAAGGTTTATCAAAGGTTCTTCTGGGAAGATCGAACAAGCCGGACACCATCACTGATGATGATTGGTCCGACATGGAGGAGAGGGCGTGTAGTGCAATCCGATTAGACCTATCGGATGAGGCCCTTCAATATGTAGCGGAAATTGAATCTGCTCCAGAGGTATGACTCAAACTCGAAAGCATTTACATGACGAAATCTCTTACGAACAAGTTGTTCTTGAAGAAGAGATTGTATTCACTTCAGATGAGTGAAGGAGGAGATCTATTGGAACACCTCAATGTGTTCAATCGATGATTAGTGAACTTACAAGCTTGGAGGTGAGGTTTGAGGATGAAGACATAGCGCTTCTACTACGGCATCGTTGCCGGATTCGTTTGATCACTTGGTGACTACGCTCCTTTATGGCAAGGAAACCCCTGGAGATTGAGAGGTGATTGCTGCCCTAATTTCAAACGACACCCAAAAAGGGCAAGTAGTTCAAAATCTTCGGGACGGGGACTCTTTGCAAAGGAGAAAAGCAATCAAGGAAGAGGAAAATCAACGGATCGAGGATCGAGCAGTAGGAGTCGATCAAAATCCAAGGGAAAGTTCAAAGGAAGATGCTACAGGTGCAATCAGGAAGGGCATACCAAGAGATTCTGTCCAAATAAGAACGAGAAAAAGAAGAGCTCGGATGAGGCAAGTATAGCCGATAGCATTGAGACCAATGATGGGGACGTCTTGTCCATATCGTCGGGGAATGACATCTTTGAAGATTCGTGGATCATGGACTCTGGATGCACTTTTCACATGTGTCCTCATCGAGAAGCCTTCGATGAGTACAAGGCATATAATGGTGGTTCAGTTCTCATGGGGAATGATACTTCATGTAAGACTGTGGGTGTTGGAACTGTGAAAATCAAGACGTTTGATGGCATGATTAGAACCTTGGCAGATGTGCGTCATGTTCCGGGTCTAAGGAAGAATTTGATCTCATTGGGAGCACTTGAATCCAATGGATGCAAGTACACGGCTCAAGGTGGAGTCTTGAAGGTGATTAAGGGAGCTCTAGTTGTTCTTAAGGGACGAGACACGGGAACCTATATCGACTTATAGGAACCACAGTGCAAGGTGGATCATCTGTGTCCACGGGTGCTAGCACGGAGATAGATAACACCTATCTATGGCATATGCGTCTCGGGCATATGGGAGAAAGAGGATTGATGGAGCTTCACAAGAGGAATGCACTCCAAGGTATAAAAACATGCAAATTAGATTTCTGCAAATTTTGTGTGTTTGGAAAACAATGCAGAGTTCGGTTCAATGCTGCAACTCATACAAGCAAGGGCGTGCTCGAGTATGTACACACGGATGTATGGGGTCCTTCACCGGTAAAGTCTAAAGGAGGGAAGGAATACTTTGTGACACTCATTGACGATTTCTCTCGCAAAGTGTGGGTCTACTTCATGTGACACAAAAGTGAAGTCTTTGAAAGGTTCAAAGAATGGAAAGCTGAAGTTGAGACTTCAACGGGGAAGAAGATTACGTGCTTGAGATCGGACAATGGAGGAGAGTACAAATCGACACTATTCATGGAGCTTTGCAAGAATGAAGGGATTAAACGTCACTTCACAGTTCCAGATACACCCCAACAGAATGGCGTAGCGGAAAGGATGAATCGAACCTTATTAGAGAGAGCTCAAAGCATGAGGCTACATGCGGGACTGAGCAAGGAGTTTTGGGCAAAAGCTGTCTACATGGCATGTTATCTTGTGAATCGGTCTCCATCAACTACAATTAAATGCAAAATTCCCGAAGAGGTATGGACTGGTAAAATTGTTGATTATTCTAATTTAAGGATATTTGGTTGTCCTGCTTTTGTACATGTGCAGAGCTCGAAGCGCTCGAAATTGGATCCAAAATCAAAACAATGCATATTTCTCGGTTATGAGAAAGGAGTGAAAGGCTACAAATTATGGGATCCAAGTGAGAAGAAAGTTCTAACGAGCAGGGATGTTATATTCGATGAATCTGCAATGTTGAAGTCAAGCTGCGTGCCACGCGCGGCTGCTGAAGAGGAGAGTGATAAATCTACCGTTAAGGTGGAGCTTGAAATCAAAGAATCTGTAGAGAATGGCGAGTCATCCAATGAGGCTCCGGAAGTCAAAGAAACGGTAGAAGTTCCTTATACCATTGCGATGGGTCGAGGAAGGCGCACTTCCAAAGCACCGGAGAGGTACGGTTTTGAGGATATGGTTGCTTATGCTCTTACCGTAGGCTCTGGCGATCCAAGCTCCTACCATGAAGTTTTGAAAAGTGATCACAAAGAAAAGTGGATGACTGCAATGATGGAGGAGATGGAGTCGTTACAAAAGAATGAGACATGGGAACTTGTGAAGAAGCCCAAGGATCGAAATGTCATTGGTTGCAAATGGGTTATTCGAAGAAAGGAAGCAGCAACGGAGAAAGAGCAAGAGAGATACAAGGCCCGACTTGTTGCTAAGGGCTATGCACAAAAGGAGGGGATTGATTATGACAAGATATTTTTCCCGGTTGTAAAACACACATCAATTCATGTTTTACTAGCTATGGTAGCCATGTATGACTTGGAGCTTGAGCAGCTAGATGTGAAGATGGCATTCCTTCATGGTGACTTGGAGGAGAAAATTTATATGGAGCAGCCCGAAGGCTTCAAGGTGGAAGGGAAAGAGGATCATGTTTGTTTGCTCAAGAGATCACTTTATGGTTTGAAGCAATCTCCGAGGCAATGGAATAAAAGGTTTGATTCTTTTATGCTTCGTATTGGCTACATGAGGAGTGTGCATGATTCTTGTGTCTACTACAAAGTTTTGGATGATAAGTCACTTATTATGTTGATGCTCTATGCTGATGATATGTTAATTGCTGCAAGAAAAATAAGTGACATTAATTCCCTAAAGTCTCAGTTAAGTAGTGAGTTTGATATGAAGGATCTTGGTGCTGCAAAGAGGATCCTTGGCATGGAAATCTTTCGAGATAGACATGCAAGTAAGCTTTGGGTAAATCAAAAGAAGTATGTTGAGAAGGTCTTGGAGCGGTTCAACATGGGTAAAGCTAAACCGGTTACTACACCCTTAGCAAATCACTTCAAATTATCTTAGAAACAATGCCCTGTCTCACATGAGGAAGTTGTAAAGATGTCTCGAGTACCCTATGCCGCCGCAGTAGGGAGCCTCATGTATGCTATGGTTTGTAGCAGACCGGATTTGGCTCATGCGATGAGTCTCGTCAGCCGATACATGAGCAATCCAGGTAAGGAGCATTGGGAAGCTGTTAAGTGGATCTTTCGTTATTTGGCTAGAACTGTCGGAATGGGCTTAATGTTCAGTTCCAAGGGAGGATCGATTGATTTAGCAGGTTATGTTGATTCAGACTTCGTTGGTGATTTGGACAAGCGAAGGTCCATCACGGGATATGTCTTTACTCTTGGCGGTGGAGCTATTTCATGGAAGGCAATGCTTCAACCTACTGTAGCATTGTCTACAACCAAAGCTGAGTATATGGCAGTAACTGAGGCTGCGAAGGAGGGAATATGGCTGACTGGTTTGGTCACGGAGTTGGGTATAAAGCAAGAAAGTGCTACATTATATTGCGATAGTCAAAGCGCAATATGTCTCATGACAATCAAGTGTTCCATTCCAGAACGAAACACATTAAAGTTCGGTACCACAAAATTCGAGAATTTGTGGAGAATGGTAGCATTGCTTTGAAGAAAATCCATACTAAAGATAATCCCGCAGATATGCTCACGAAGATGGTTACTACAGAGAAGTTCAAGTCCTGCGGGGACTTGATTTCTCTCACTCATCACTAAAGTTGATGGAGGCCGCACCGATCCAGGTGCGGGCGTACCTTTGCGAAGGTACGGTGGAGGAGAGATATGTTTGTTTTCTTGGTTCAAGTGGAGGCTTGTGGTTTATTCAAGCCAAAGGTGGAGATTTGTTGATGTTGTCTTGAATTCCACAAATTCAATCGAGAAATCTAGGAAGGCTTGAAGATTGCAGGCTATTTGTTTCCAAATATATTTCCTAGATTTGACCTATCTATAAGAGTCTTTCATGGGAAATAGTCCCGATTCAATGTAACCGGGATATATCATGATATCTCTAATATATAGGGGATACTCGCTGAAGATTTATCAGTTAGCTTAGGAAAGTGGGAATCTGAAGTTATATTTATTTCAGCATTGTACCTTGTACTTGAGCGATACGCTCTAATAAGAAATCGTCTCTCTCTCTCCCGTGGACGTAGGCAGATTCTTTCGCCGAACCATGTAAATCTCCGTGTTCTTGATTATTCTTGTTCACTTTTCTCATTTAGTTAGGGTGTTCTTCCGCATAACATCAACAGAGTAGAAGTAGGATGACAACACAAAAAGTCCCTCCATAGCAATTCATGTAACGCAAAAGAAACATTAATCGGAAACAGGGAAACCAACATAATCACAGAAAATAATCCTAATGAAGAATTTTAAAATGATAAAGAAAGAAAAGAAAACTGTAGGTAGACTGGAGAATATCCATTCATCACATTTAAATTTAGCTTGATAGATGGCAAAATGAGAAGACCAAGAAATGCCACAACACCATCACCATTTTTCACTTTCATTTCTTCTATTTTCTCTTAAACCAAGAGCATCCCGAATAAGAGAAAAGACTACAGCTTACACAGAAGTTGTTTGGTTTGTCTAGATTATCACACGGCAAACCCATGCAGAACACTTGCACATAATCGACTCTTGAATTTCAGCTAAAAAAATATAATTTTATTCCCCTTCGTCTGTAACAAAAACTGCATTAGTTAAAAATGGATACATGGATGACTCCTCTATGGGAAATAATTTTTTTTTGGGTCAGAGTAACATTTTATTCATTTTTGCATAAATACAAGAGATAAACATTGCAGTCTAATTGCAAGCCAAGATAAATCCTAGACAACTTCAAAAAAAATGAAGCTCTAGATAACAAGGAGAATTGTTAGAATAAGGGTCCACTTACTCGAATAACAGATTTGAGATTTCTTCAAACCAAAATTGATGGTCAATCACCAAATCCATCTTCAATAATTAGCATGCATCGAGATCTCCATCTATTGCTATGGCTTTGCCTTGCGATAGTTCACACTTAGGTTCGATGTCCCGATCATTATGGCTGTTTAGAAAGATAGGGTTAAGTGAGTAAAGATTTGACACTTGTGAAAGAGAAACCCTCATGAAGCTCTTCCAATCTCATTCGAAAATAGACTTGCACACCAAGGAAACTTGGGGGAAGCAAAAACCTGAAATAAAATATGCAAAATCTCCAAATCTTGACTAGATCGGGATATAATCCTACTCAAAACGAGAGAGAGAAGCTTCTTAATCTAAACTAGATTGGAAGAGAAAAGTTCCACAAAATATGAGGAAAGTAAGAAAAAGAGAACAAAGAATCAAATCAGACAAAGGAAAAGGAAAAAGGAAGGGGAGGGAGAGATCCAGCTCAAATCCTCCCCTCCATAGAGGTTGAAGAAGAAAGCCGTGTAAAAATTAGAGGGAGAAGAGAAAAATCTAAATGTGAAAGAGAAAACGGATCTGAGAAACAAATTCCAAAAGGGAAAATGGATCTGAGAAACAAATTCAAAAATAACAATTACCTATGATTCAAAAGCACGAGCAAACCGAGTAGTCCTATGTCAAAATATTTCAAATAATTATCCCAAAATTTTCAGCCCAGCCTTCAATGATTGAGGGAAAATGGCCTCAAAAGATCGCACAATGCTCATTTGGCGGATTCTCATTCAACTAAATACGAATTACAATGGATGAGAGGGAGCAAGAGAGTGACAGTTAGAGTGACTAAAGCGTTCTCCAAAGATACCTTCAACAGAGCAAGGGGGTAAGTACACTATCGGTGTCAAAAATTGTGTACGGCGCTCACTTTGTAACAAAAAGTTTATTTTGGATCATTTAAGTGCCAACAAATTTGAAAAACAATCATTTCAATGCTAACGCCGATCAAGTTGACCGGAAATCCGACATGATACTTTTTTTATTAATATTTTAAGCTGACATGGCTCGTCGGAGAGCACAGTCAGTATCCAAATAACAAAACGACGCCGTTTGGTATCTTTTCCCCAACTTAGAACCCCAAATCCCCAAATTGAGAGAGAGAGAAGGCATGCCGTCTTCTTCTTTCCTGAAGAACAACACCAGTAGCGGCACCAGCAATGGCACCAGCAAAGCACTAGCAGAAGCACCAACAACGGTAGCAGCAGCGCACCAACAATGGCACCTTTGACCCTTCTTCTTCTTCCTCCTCCTCCTCCACCCTTGCCTCCTATTCTTCCTGCCACTTCTTGCTTAAGCAACAATCTCAATCTCTCCTCGCTCACCTAGTCGAACAACTATGATGGTGGCTGAGTGATGGCCGGTGAACAATGATGGCCGAGCGGTGAACGACAAAGAAACCCTAATTTCGATCTCCTTATGAACTATACGATGTCGGTTTGTGAGAATGTCCACATATAACGGTAAAACAACGTCGTTTCTTGAGGAGGATAGAAAATGACGTCGTTTTAAAGCCACCGCAACTTTTTTTTTTTAAATATGAAAGCCACGTAATTAATCTAGCCAGAATCTCTTGCCGGTGACACCAAAGTAATCATTTTTTTTTTCGATTTGGTACTTAAGTGATTCGTCGAAAACTTTTAGCACCAAAGTAAGCGTCATACACAACTTTTGGCACTAACAGTGTATTTACATCACAGAGCAAGTGATAGCATTTTGTTTGAGTGGCAGGATAAAAAGAGAAAAAAAATAAAGGAAGAACCCTAACCCTAATTCAATTTGGGTATTTTATCCATTTTTTACACAATTACTCATCTTGGATAGGATTGCCCTTGTTTTAGTTGCTTGAGAACGTTTGCCGGTGAAGTTTGGCCAGCCGGTTAGTTCAAGCCCTTATTTGAGACTCATTTGATTACTTTAGGCCCTTATTTGGAACAAGATCAACTTTCGACCTTTGTTTTATTATAGAAAATAACCCTACTTTAGGTATTTATTTGAAATTTTCCTTAAATAAAATATTAGCCATCAACAAGCGAGGTGAAATACTTTAACACCTCTATTGAGTATCAATCAGATTAGAAGCCACACATGGAATTTGACTCACAGGGGCGGCACACTTAAAAAAAATCTAGGAAGAACTTGACTTTAATAGCATGTTCAAAATTAATCAAAAAATGTAAATTTATAAGTGAATAAAGATCACATGTATGTAAAGGGAATACAAAATTCTGTAAACAAGTGATGTGAGATAATTTAACACCTAGGCTAAAGTAATTTTCTAGTAACTATATGCGAGAAGTGATAAATTATTATTATTATTATTATTATTATTATTATTATTATTATTATTATTATTATTATTATTATTATTTTGGTGCAATTTCAAAAGTAGGTTCTATCAATTGGTCACAATTTAGAATAAACTTTATGGAAAAGTGGTGGTTTCTTTTCAGAAGGATGTCTTTTCTCCTCTTTGTTGATGTTACTTTGGTTAGATCGTTTTCCTCCGGAGGAATTGACTTTTAAATGAATAACTGAGGCTTCAGCAATATCTGGACCTTAGCAAGTTCTGCCATGAAAAGATGGCAAGCTCTGGTTATTGCTTTCGAGCTAAAGAGCCAATGTGGGTCATCATCCTTTATATCACGAGATATGGGCCACATCCAGCTTGGCCGAGGAGTCGAGGGCTTTTGGGATCTACTAATTTTAACCAAGTTGCTTTTTTGGGCTGATGATATATCAATATCATCAGTCAAATCAGTTCAAAGATGACCCGGCAAAGTTGGAGAAAACGTTTCGAACTCCAAATCAAATGTGTTTACACTTCGCATCACATTGTATTTCACGAACACACTTTTCCATATATCACAACAAACTCCTCACCTTCAAATCCATTAAAGGTGGTTTTGAATTAGCTAAAGTTGTTAAACGAGAGGAATTGCTGGGCATACCCTTCCCTTGGCTTGTTGTTTGGAAAATGATGGGCTCATGCCCCTAAGGCTTGACAACCTCGATGCTGATGATACATATCCTTCCCTCTATTGAAGTGCAATCACCCTCCCCATGACATCCATCACGTCACAGTTTAGGATGGGAATGATAAATGTTCTATTCCAGAAATTAATTTCGAATTAGAAATGAATTTTTTTATTTCTATTCTTTGGACGAGTTTTTGAGGAAAAAATACGGGTTTGTTAACAATACAAAATTTCTATTTTTGGAAGAGAGATTCATTTTATAACAATATAAAGTTTCTCCCTCTCGAGTAGCGACAACGGATGGTGGACAATGATTGGCAAGCCGCTAATAGCAAGGGCGAGAGATGAAATGAGTTTTTATTTTTCATTTCTATTTGAAAAATAGTAAAGTAGAAAATTTTTACATCTCATTTTTGTTTTAAACCTATTTTGGGACAAAAAATTTATTCCATAAATAAAAAAATGAGATTACATTATTAAAAGTATTTTTGTTTTAAATCCGTTCCTAAAAACAAAAACAAAAAAATAGTTCTGGTCAAAAATAGAATGGTTATCATGCGTACTCCTAAACTCCAAATTTAAAACTTTATCATTCATACTCTAGAAATTTTTATGCTTTAATTGTTAGATCTTTGGGTCGGTATCTACGATCCGCAAGATCCAATGATTTAAATACGAGGAGTGTCAATCCTCCCCATTTACTATAAAATTTTGTAAATGTTGGCCTAAAATTACTTGTTTACTTCTTGGGATTCTATCCAAATCAAAAGAAAAACTATGTCTCCACAAGTGTGCTAAAAATCTTTTCAATCGTGTAATTGAATATATTTACAAAATTGATATAGGTGAACAGCACACATAATTAAGCCTCTACACTATCAATGAAATTTTTGTTCATGATGATAATGGAGAAAAAAAATACTAAAAAAGATGTTTTTCCTGTTATTGATCGGTCATTTCTACGTGCGGTAAGTAATGTCCTTAACTTCCTCCAATTTCTTTGCCTTAGCTTAGACTGTGGTCTCACCTACCACTGCAAACATAACTCTCCGATCTTTCAAGTCCCAAGATTACTTATCGAAATCTAGAGGTGACAAATGGGTGGGTCGGGTCGGGTATGGGTCGAGTCGAAAATGGGTCGACCCATATTCGACCCATTTAACCCGTTTTTGACCCATATTCTTATAGTGTAAATATAGTGACCCATACCCGACCCGACCCATATCAGACCCATACTCGACCTGACTCATATTGCGAAAACCTACTAATATTCTAAAAAATTACCTGCGCTCACTTTAAGCTATATGCTAATTGGATAAAAACCTCAAATTAAATTAAAAATAGTAAATAAAATAAAAATTGTTAAAAAAACTATAAATTTAAATTAAAAAATAGTAAATAAAATAAAAATTGTTAAAAAACCTAAAAATTAAATTACAAAATAGTAAATAAAATAAAAATTGTTAAAAAACCTATAAAATTAAATTAAAAATAGTAAATAAAATAAAAATTGTTAAAAAACCTATAAATTGAAATATTTATGAAGAATTAGATTATGCACATGCTTTTCTTATTTAAAGTGAGCATACTATTGAGGTCAAATTATAAATTGAAAAAGAGCAAACAGAAGGTTATAGATAGCCATCTAGCAAGGGTCAACTCATTAGATCATCCAAAAGAGTATTCAAACTAAACAATCCTCAACTAATAAAGTTACAAAAGAAGAAAACGCCAACCAGTCTCACGAACAAGGGTGGAAGGAAATCGAAAGATATCCACATGTGATGTTTTGACAATAAAGTCGCTGTATCATATAAAAGGTGACAGAATTCGAGTTTCTTATATCAGTCAAAAGAAGCAAAAATCTGAACTCGAGTCTACGTGTGTCTCTCTCTTGGCAAAGAAGAATATTCTTTGGATAAAATATCAAGACTAATAAAAGCCAGCATCCCCACAACTACTAAGCATCCAACAAGAAAGCCTCAAAGGTTGTACATGGCAAAACAAAGAATGGTTGAACCTATGGATAAAAAGAAACTGTTGCACTAAGAGAACATGATCTAAAAGGGGAAACATCTTCCATAGGACACTTTCATTGGAACTTATTGAGGTCGTCACTACTCCTCTCAGGTTGGACCCGGGGTCAGTCAGCATTAAATAGAACATGGACTTTGCCAAGTAGATATATCAGCGATAAGTTCTTGTAGCTGATCTATGAGAAGCTTCAGGTGCTTGTTCTTCTCAACCAGCTCCTATATCAGGAAAACAAGAGCTGGTTAGAAATATTGGGTAAATAGCTAGAGATTTCTAAAATTGATTATGCATAGAATTGTCTAAGAGCAAAATGCCACCGTTGCATTGGGTGTAAGAAGAATAAAGAGGACAAATTGACAGTGTGAACTGTTGAGGAAGGAACAATACTCTAGCTACAACTTAGAAAGATTCATAGAAAAGAACCTCGAAAACAAGTTCTAAAAGAAGCAAAAACTAGCTATCATAGAGTGAAAAATGGATTATCTCAAACCACTTGAAAATGAAAAAGAAGTAAATTTCCAGATACCTTTCTTAGATTCGAGGCTTGTTCTTCTAACCTCTCCACTTCGACTTGGTCCACGAATGGTATTGAACTGCTTATAAAAGCACTAGGATCAAATGATTTAGCCTGCAAGTAAAAACATGGTGAGTCAAACAAAACCAATATGCTTTGGCTGGCTAAACGATACAGGTAGGATGTATATATACCATAGAAAGAGTTTTGGCTAAGTATCACAAAGTCTATGAGCAAGTTCAGTAAATTGGGAATGACCTTTCTTAACATAATGGAGGCGTAAATTTTTAAAGTGGATGGTGTTGATTTAAGCCTGTTTCTTTTTCTTTTTTTTCCCTTATTAATGCAAGTGGGCTTCTAGTGTCAGCAAGCAAACCTTGGCTAAATCTGTTTCTACATCTCCTAACTCAATAAGCAAACCTTTGCTTTGAAAATTTACTATATGTCAACAAGCAAGCATAAAAACAGAGAATTCAAAAAAACAAGCCTAGAGATAGGGCATTGTTCATTGACATTCATACTTGATGACAGATTTAAGACATACTTGACGACAGATTACTACTTTATAAGATGAGATTTGTGCACCCCTTGTGATAAATTATTCCAAAGTTAACAAATAAAGCTCAAGCAAGAGAAACGAATGATTGTAATTTACCTTTAAAATAGTCTTGTAGCTTCTCATGCCTTGACAAGGCAAGATACTAGTAATAAAGCCTCGCTTAACTATGAGCAGCAAGACTGCGAAATTTAACCGATATATCATATTAGAATGACAAGTATAACAAAATGGCCAAAGAAAAAGTCTACCTTCTCCTATGCCACTTATCATACAAAAGAAAGAAATCATTGGCAGCCAAGGGAAAAAAAAGAATTTCGGCCAATTCAAGAGTAACCTAACTTATAGGCCAACAATGAAATGCTTAATACTATCTTTTGAAAAAAGGAGAGAAGATTGACCTACTCAAAGTGCCATCCCAGCCTGCATAGTAGCAAGTTTATCCTCCTCAGCTGTCCTCTGAGGAACAGGGTTAGCTCCTTTCGCGTTCTTTGAACAGGTATTGTTTTACATGTTCAATAATACCTTCTACTTCGATAATACCCAATATCCTCGTATGTCAATGGAAACCACTCTTTCTACAATAATGAATCCCAAACTCTAGCCATCCCCACAATTCAAAGATTTTCTTGAAGTCAAGACTTCAAAAGAAATTTCTACTCGAAGAAATTGTGACTTGGGGCATTATTGAACGTGTAAAATAGTACCCATTCATCAACATGAAAAAAAATGTTGCACTATCCATCAAGGGATGTCAAAGCACAGACTTTGGCCTCTTTATGCATAGCAAGGCCAACAAAAAATTATGTCTTTAGATTTACCTTGGTCTTCTGTGTCAGAAGAGTTTTCCTCTTTACTTTCTGCCAAGGCATCACCATTTTGCTCTCCCAATCCATCATTAGACGGTTCTAAAATAGCTACAATCCTCTTTTTAGGTGCTTTCTTTACTCCTGGTAGTGTAACTAAATCTGCAGCTCGTACCATCCTGGACCTGCTACTTTCATTATATGACCTAGTTAGGGCAAATTTGACAGCCGGTGGAATGCCATCTAAGGGATTTGGATGCCCCTGAAGGAAAGAGGCACAGAAATGCATGAGCGAAGCTTAGAAGCATCGGCCGACAAGAGACCAAGAATGAGTACCTTAAATTTTGATAGCTCCACCATAGTATCAAAGTCTTCCTGACTGATTGAATATGAATTCATGAACTCCACAACTTGTGCAATAGCTTCATCCTGTTCAGAATAACATATGATAGCAACGATAATTTTTCCAGAAACTCATTAAAGCAACAAAATTGAAAAAAAATCAGCTAACCAACCTTAGGTAGCTTTCTAAGAGGATCAATCAATCTCTTAAGGAGGAAGGATAGGTAGTCAACTCGCAAAGATTCCCTGAACAGTACAATTAAAAAATGATAACCACATAAAACATAAGGAGAACCAGCTAGTACATTCCCATAAAAACTTCTAAGACAAAAGTACCAAAAAAAAAAAAAAAAAAAGATAAGGAGATAATTTCACTTCACTTTTAGACCATTTTGTACAAATAAAAGAACAAGTTTCCCCAAAAACAATATTACCTTCCAAAATTAGATTCGCAAGAAGCAAGAAGATGATCAAACAAGAGGTACAACATCCCAAGACCGAAATGATAACTCAGATAAAAAGTCCAAACTACTGCCCTGACTGATCCGGAGAGAAAAACTATTTAGAGGAGATAAGGGCAGAAACCCATTTAGCAGACAAATATCTGTGAGACCTGCAATATTGCAAGAACAAGACAAAAATCATTTTAACATGCTAGTCTAAATTTGAAGACAAAAGAGATAATTTAACAGTGAACTTTACAAATAAAAGAAAGTACGTAATGCAAATAGTCTTGGAAGTCAACAATGAGAGACTTGTCCTCAAGATCTTCCTCAGGCGGAACTCCAAATAACCAATCTCTAGTGCATAGCTCAGCCTCCACATCTTCAGGCGAAAGGGAACTACGATATTTATTTAGGATGCGTCCTCCAATGCTAAAGGCTGACTCTGAGGCAACAGTAGTGATAGGAATACTCAATATATCACGTGCCATGAGAGATAACTCGGGATATCGATGTGAATTAGCTTTCCAATAATCAAGGACATTGAGATCAAGGAATTTTTTTCTGTCAACCCTAGGCTCCTCTAAATACAAATCCAATTCTAATTTAGTAGATTGCGAGCCAAAGTGTTCACTCTCAAATGCGTCAAGATTGTCCCCAATGTTTTCGACAATGTTCTCAATTGAAATGTTACCTCGACTAGTTGAAGATGCAAAGCGATCATCTCTCGATATAGATGTCACATATTCATCAAAAAGCATATAAAGCTTTTCTCTAATGCTCCGTACAAATTCGACATGATCATCCATCTCCAACTTCGAATAGCAAAATTCTAACAAGTGCAGCTTATAGCGAGGATCTAATACAGCATTAAAAGATAAGACAACACTGGAACACTTAGGGGGTGCATGACGCGCGCTATTTCTGTTCCAGAAATTGTTTCGAATAGAAAAACAATTTCTGGAATAGAAACCGTTTGGTAAAATTATTCCACTTTTCTATTTCTGAAATAGATTTTGGTTCCAGAAATAGATCTGAACAAGAAATGAGAAATAAAAAAAAAAGCTATTTTTCTATTTCTGAAACAGAAATGAGAAATAAAAAAAATTTTCATCGTTCATCGCCGCCGCCGACCGTCGACCGCCGGCCGCCACCGGCCGCCGCCGCCCGCCGGTCGCCGGCCTCCGCCGCCCACCCGCCGCCGCCGTCGGTCGCCCGCCGCCGCCGGGTCTCCCGCCGCCGCCGGTCTCCCCCCCGCCGCCGGTCTCCGGACGTCGCCGCCCGCCCGGTCGCCGGACGCCGCCGCGGATGCCGGACGCCCGCCGCCGCCGCCGGACGCGCGCCGGCCGCCGTCCGAAAAAAAGAAATTTTGTGTCGTTATCAAACGAATTTCTATTTTTAGAGTAGAAATTTTTTGTCGTTATCAAACGGTTATTTTTGTTTAGAAACTCATCCAGAACTAGAAATAGAAAAATCTATTTCTGTTCTAGAAACTATTTCTGGAACAGAAATAGAATCATGCGCGCCCTTATAATATTTTTCAAACTTCTTTAGCATTGCCATAGATAGATCTAATAGCTACATCCTTACTATTCCTTGCATTTATCAAACGAAGCTGAATCTGCCATACTCCATAGAAATATAAATTTGCCGTGGGATATCTAACTCCGGAGAAGAGAGTAGTAATATCATAGAAAGGTTGCAACAAGAATGCAATTTTCTTTGCTCTAACCCAATCCTCAGGTGATGGACATGTAAGAAAGTTAGAATCAATTAGCTTCAAATGCAAAAATGCATGTTCAAAGACCAAAGCACCTTCAAGCATTAAGTACGTGGAGTTCCATCTAGTTGCCACATCTTGACGTACCTTTTTACCCGTCTTCAAGCAAGACTGTGTTATACACTCAACAAATTTTGCTCTCCTCCCTTGTGTAGCTCTCACATATTTGACAGATTCTCTAATATTTTGCAATAATCCATCAATCATCTTTAGACCTTCTTGGACAATAAGGTTCAGAATGTGTGCACCACAATGTACATGAAAAAACATCCCATCACACAACAAAGACAATCTCATAGAAGGTGTACTTTTCCAAATATCAACCATAATATCATTGTATGATGCATTATCCAATGTGATACTGAAAATTTTCCTCTCAATGCCCCACTCTCTCAACAAAGTTAGCAATTTTTCCAATAAAATGGCGCCACTGTATGGAGGCGGCACATAGGAGAAGTGGAAAATCTTTGCATGCAATTCCCAATTCTCATCAATGTAATGGGCAGTGACGGTCATATAAGTTGTCACAGAAGTCCACAAGTCAGATATTAAACAAATTCTGCTAGAAAGTGACATTATAATTTATTTCAAATTTCTCTTCTCCTTCTCATAAACTTTTACCATGTCACTTTTTGCTATATTCCTCGATATGTGCTTCACTTTGGGATTAAGATAACTAAGCAACTCTCTGATAGCCTCATGCTCTACAAAAGAATATATGTAATTGTGTTTGACTATGGCTTTTGCTAGCTTGCTTCTAAACACAGTTTGATCAAACTGTTCAGTGGAATCATTAACGTTGGCCTCTCGATTGGGACAAGTATGTAAATGACGCAACAAATTTTTTGTCCCATGGCTAGCCATGTAAGCTGATTTGCACCATTTACACTTGGCCTTTTTCTTGCCATCCTCATCTGTGAATTTTTCAAATTCAGACCATACAGTAGAGGTGCATTTTTTCGATTGTTTAGAGCAAGTAGAGCTATCTTCCACATCCTCATGAAATAAGGATATAACTCTACGCCTCTTAGACCCTTCTATTGTTGAATATTCTTCTTGATCCTTGTTAGATCTTGACATGTCAACTAATTTGTTAAAGAAAACGTGAATTAGAACAAGTTATTTACTCAAAGAGAAAATGACATGTTATATTTCTATTTAACACTAAAAGAAAACATCTTTAACTTTCATAATATGAGATCTAACATGGAGGGAGTATACAATGAATACTGTATCTATAACTATTTTTCACAATCTTAGCCATCCATCTAGGTGCCATGCTTTGGAAAAGAAAAGGAAAACTATAATTCTGTGATACCATTGCTTTTCTTGATATGCAAACTATGAGGAACTTCTGGCGCTGACTTGATATCATGACTATCCTATTGGTACAACACAGAGTTGAAGAATATTTTAAAGTGTTGCCTAGAAATCCATTTACCTCAGCACCCAGTTGGAACTATAAAATTCAGAAAGCATATCTAAGCTTTACATACTCCCTCTACAAGTTCATGAGGACACCCTAACATTTAATCATATTAAAGTTCAATGATTAGAATTAATTCTAAATGAGTAAGGATACATCTGTCGTACCTTTTGTAGGAACTTCACAGCCAAAAATTCTTCCAACGATGAAATTAACTACGTAATCTAAGTATATACATGACTACAATCTAAATATAATTCCAAACTCATCTCACATGAAATGCGCTATCACTGAAGGATATCTCATAGAGCAGCTTCGCAGTCTATAAGATAAAATAAGCAGCAAGGCATTTTAGAAACAAAAGGTGCAGAACTAATCTAATTTCCAGAGATAACAAGATGATGCAACAGACCTCACGAGCCCGCGGCAACTTAAGGCTGCAGTGGTCGCCAAGAGTAGCTCACATCATTTCTAAAGACAAAGTCATGCCCTACTTGTCTTAAACTTAAACACATGAACCGGAAGTTTTCGTGCGCGCCCATGCGTTCAGCATCTCGATGAGTCAAGTTCAATTTTTTCTATAGAGAAATCAATCCCCCAGCGACGGGATTCATATCTCCATGTGCTAACAGTATTGCAATTATTAGACATCACACGTAATTAATTGCTCAGCAGTTGGGAAAACGAGAATGAATAATGTGAATTATCTCACCTCGACGCTCTTCTTCCCAAACCATGTTCCTATCAGATACTCTTGCCTGTCATTGCCTGTGTTAAAATATGTCTCGAGTTTGAGTCCAATGTGAAATTCGGAATATTCCGAATTGGACATGTTGCGGACGTCTGAAATAAGAAAGTCCAACTTCGACTTGGATTTGGATTTTGTTTAAAATATATAGAGATATGTTTTGGATAAAATCGTTTAAAATAGGAAACATAATCCTATGAGAAGTTGGCAGGTTTCACTTATATATAGACCTGTGGCCGTGGGTGGTAGATGTGGATCACAAATTGTCTTGAAGCGCCGCGTGAGTGCTTGGTGTTCCGCCATTAATCATGAAGAATTGGTCTTGAAGCGCCGTCTTTTCGTCGAGTGCTTGAGAGGGATTTTCTTTGTCATTCTTGTTCATGCAATTACATCCAAGAAGATTTAGTGTTTGTAGCCGATACAAATCTTGAGGTAAGATTTGTGTGTAAATTCCTTTGTGAGATTGAGAGATTATTTTGTGAGGAATTTTGGGGCTAAACACTGTGTACGTTCTTGGATGTAATTGGGGCTTGGGAAACACCGAGAGAGTGTTTGAGTGACTTGAGCATGTAATCTCCTTGTATCGCTTGATCTATAGTGAAATTCGCTGCTGCTCTCCCCGTGGACGTAGGTCTTTACGACTGAACCACGTAAATCCGTGTCCAATTTATTTTCTTCTTTTGTCTATATTATTGTTCGATCGCTCGCCCTATCGCAACAATTGGTATCAGAGCCAGGCTTGGCTAAGTTAAAGCAAATCGATGGCGACAGAAGAAGTAAAAGTGAGAATCGAAAAATTTGATGGGAAGGATTTTAGTTTCGGAAGATGCAGATTGAAGATTATCTTTATCGATGAATCGCACTTGCCTTTATCCGGGGAGAAACCAGCAACGATGAAGCAAGCTGATTGGGATTTGCTGGATAGACGAGCTATGGGTGTTATTCGGCTGACGTTGGCTCATAACGTCGCGTTTAACATCCTAAAGGAGAAGACCACTGCTGATTTGATGCAAGCCCTGTCGGATATGTACGAGAAGCCCTCTGCGATCAACAAGGTCTATTTGATGCGACGTCTGTTTAATTTGAAGATGAGCGAAGGTGCGTCGCCTGCGAGATCATATTAATGAATTCAATGTGATTGTTAGTCAATTGAGTTCAGTTGAAATTGACTTTGAAGATGAGGTACGTGCTTTGATTCTCGTTATCCTCATTGCACGATAGTTGGAATACTACCATCGCTGTTAGTAATTCCTCCGGGTCAACAAGTTTGTCGTTTGATGGAGTTCGAGATTTGATTCTGAGCGAGGACATTCGTAGAAGATAATCTGGCGAACATGTATCTACTGCTTTAGTAGATGAAAATAGAGGAAGATCTAGAACACGTGTGGGTAACAGTAGTACTAATATGAACAGGCGTAGTCAGTCTAGGACTGGTAATGTTGTCTGTTAGAGCTGTGGCAAGAGGGGGCATCTTAAAAGGGATTGCCTTAAGCTGAAAAATGAAAAGGGTAAGGGAATTATAGTTGATTCTGTAGATAATATTGCAGTTGTAGCAGATAATGCCGATTATGTCTTGTCTGTCACTAATGATTCATCATATGATGGATGGATTATGGATTCTGGTTGTTCTTTTCATGTCACACCAAATAGAAACTGGTTTATCACTTATCAATGCATGGGTAGTGGTAAAGTTCAATTAGGGAACAATGTTGAGTGCGATGTTGTGGGTGTTGGTGATGTTAAGATCAGAATGCATGATGGTATCGTGAGGACATTGACTGGAGTGAGGCATGTTCCAGAATTGAAAAAGAACTTAATTTCCTTGGGTGCCCTAGATTCAGCTGGTTGCAGGTATTCTTCAAAAGGTGGAGTTTTGAAGGTTGTTCGAGGTGCCCTGGTGATAATGAAAGGAATCAAGCATGGAGACCTGTATAAACTTCAAGGTGAGACAATGACAGGTTTCGCTCCGGAGATGTTGGATGCATCTGTTCGAGGGTCTATGGACTGCTCGAGGAAGACCTGGGTGTTTGTGCCAAGGCACAAGTTTGATGCTGGTGTCAAGATCTTGCAGTCAAGAGCTTCGATCGAGACGGAGACTGGTAAGTCGATCAAGCATGTGCATCGACAATAGCATGGAGTTCTCGCTCGTAGCCGACAAATAAATTTTGCATGAAAGAGGGCATAGTGAAACACCACACTAGTGCCAATAAATCACAACAATTTGCAGAATTGATGAGCAGAATATTACTAGAGATGGCCCGAAAAATTATCTCTAGTGCTGGTGTTGCCAGGAGAATCCTAGCTGATGTGCTAAGTACGATGAGCAGCCTGGTGAATAGATCCCCATCAACTGCTATTGAGAGGCGGACTCCTGAAGAAGTATGGTCAGGTAACGTTGCTGATTATTTTATTTTTAGAATGCTTGGTTGCCCGTGTTATTTTCGAGTGAGTGATGGTAAGCTCGATGGGAGGGCAAGGTGCATATTCCATGGCTATGCAGGTGAGCCGGGTGATCAGTTGTGGTGCCCGGATATAAATTCACCTGTTAACAGCAGAGAAGTTACCCATGATGAGTCTCCAATATTTCTAGCTAGGAGTGTTTGTGACAGTGTTAATACGGATCTGGACGGTGTTCAGCTTGAGGTGGAGTTGCGATCAGAAACTCCTGAGGTAGCGAATATGAGTACTAGCAAAGTAATTGACACAGATGGTGCTCATAGCGAGGTGGAGCCTATAGAGCCAATGGTTGCTGTAACTGCTGATATTAACAAGGTATGTATTCGATCTCCTAACAGATATGGATGCAACAATGATTTTGCTTTATCTGCAGTTAGAAGGTTGTGTCAGAAAATCCTTGCGGAGCAGTTAAAGGTGCATGCAGAGTTGGTATTCTGATGAGGTCCTCGGTTATGGCGAAGTTCAAGCGAGGCTTGGACTTGAATAATATCTGTGGTGGTTGAGCCCATCGGGGGCAATGGGAAAGTAGCGGCAGAGTTTGAATTTTTGCAAAGCGATTGCGACTTGGCTCAAACGTCGAGCCAAGGTGGAGATTGTTAAAATATGTCTCGAGTTTGAGTCCAATGTGAAATTCGGAATATTCCGAATTGGACATGTTGCGGACGTCTGAAATAAGAAAGTCCAACTTCGACTTGGATTTGGATTTTGTTTAAAATATATAGAGATATGTTTTGGATAAAATCATTTAAAATAGGAAACATAATCCTATGAGAAGTTGGCAGGTTTCACTTATATATAGACCTGTGGCCGTGGGTGGTAGATGTGGATCACAAATTGTCTTGAAGCGCCGCGTGAGTGCTTGGTGTTCCGCCGTTAATCATGAAGAATTGGTCTTGAAGCGCCGTCTTCTCGTCGAGTGCTTGAGTGGGATTTTCTTTGTCGTTCTTGTTCATGCAATTACATCCAAGAAGATTTAGTGTTTGTAGCCGATACAAATCTTGAGGTAAGATTTGTGTGTAAATTCCTTTGTGAGATTGAGAGATTATTTTGTGAGGAATTTTGGGGCTAAACACTGTGTGCATTCTTGGGTGTAATTGGGGCTTGGGAAACACCGAGAGAGTGTTTGAGTGACTTGAGCATGTAATCTCCTTGTATCGCTTGATCTATAGTGAAATTCGCTACTGCTCTCCCCGTGGACGTAGGTCTTTACGACTGAACCACGTAAATCCGTGTCCAATTTATTTTCTTCTTTTGTCTATATTATTGTTCGATCGCTTGCCCTATCTCAACAACCTGCATAAGAATATTGAAAGATATAGCAATCCCCGCTATAAAATTTCGACTGGTCAGCAGATTGAAGAAGAATCTTCTCCTGATCGTAGATGGAAGGGATTGAATCGCGGCAGTTAGCAAAGGACAGGAAAGTGGATCAATTTCTACAATCTTGATCAGGCCGACAAACGTGCAGTATATTCTGCTTGTATAGATAAAAAAAATCAAGGCCCAGTCAGAGACTTTCTACAATCTAAACCTTGATCAAACCCATATATCAAGCAACACAAGGAATGGCAATGGCATTCGTGAGAGAGAGAGAGGGAGACAGCATCCAAATTAATCGAAAATAAGGCTTTGAAAAGGCAAGCCAGACTAAAAGAAGAACAAAGCCTAGCTCCGATTGCTATACTTAGAGCAAAATTTGAAGAGAACCCAATCCTGGCTTCGCCCCCATCAACCCATTCAAGCTCAACAAAACCGTCTACAAAACACTAAGCTCCGAGGCTGAAGAGGAACGGAGAAGATGGCGGCGAGTGGCGGAGGAGAGCCGCGGAGGCAAGCGGCGGAGGCGACTCGGAGGCGGGCGGGGGAGGCGACTCGAGCGAGCCGCGGTGGCGAGTGGCGGAGGCGGCTTGGAGGAGAGTGGTGGAGGTGGCTCGAAGGTGAATGTCGAAGGACTCGAGCAATTCTGTCGAAGCGAAGGTAGAGAAAATGGGTTTCCAGTGAACCAGTTTCCACCTTTGGGTTTTAAAAATGGGTCGAAAATGGGTCGGAGAGTTTGACCCATTTTCGACCCATATAAAACTGAGCAAAAAAGCGGGTCAAATGTGTGTTAATAGTTGGAATGGGCTATTAACCCATATTCGACCCATATGTTAAAAAATTGGGTGCAAAATGGGTCGATGACCCATTTTGCCGCTCTATCGAAACCTCATATATTTTGATGTTTCTATCTTACTGCTATACTTTGCTAATTATATGTAAGTAATGTCCTTAAGTTCTTCCAATTTCTTTGCCTTAGTTTCACTCCATTGTGGCGTGTTTTCTTTCTTAAAACTGAATGACCTATAACCTCATGATGTGCCCTAATGTTCATATCTCTTAGACACTTTGAAATTATCAGTTTGGAATTCTTTGACACGTTAATCACTTTGATGACTATAGTTTCAGGCGGAAAAAACGGTTGGACTGAAAATCGGAATAGATGATTATTTCTAGACTTCCTCTTCCACTTCTATACATTCTTGGCTGCAATTTGTTCCGATTTTTTTGACAATAAGCTTCCCTCATTGCTTAGTGGAATCAATGTTTCTGAAATATTCTAGAAGCCATAATAAAGTGATGAAGTGAGATTGCTGTTCAAAAATATTCTTTGTTTTTTCAGGAATGGTTGCATTAGGAGCTAAAATTGGGGTTACCCTTGTCGTAATGCTTCGCTTGTGGAAGAAACCAATAATCAGAATTATTGTGGCTTTGATAAAGCAGAGAAGCAAACACTTTGATGGCGAAGTGTAAATGGAGGAACTTGTCTCTTCAAAAAGATACACCTATGAAGACATCAAGAGGATGAATAATTCTTTCAAAGAAAAGTTAGGCCAGAGAGGTTATGGCTGCATGTTCAAGGGCTAGCTTCGAGATGGTCAACTAGTGGTGGTGAAGTTGCTAAAGAAATTGAAAGGCGATGCGTAAGAATTTTTCAATGAAGTTGAGAGCATAAGCAGGACTTCTCATGTCAATGTTGTTGGCCCCTTAGGGTCTATTTTGAAGGAAGTAAAAGAGAATTGGTTTTTGAGTTCATGCCCAATGGATCGCTCAAAATGTTCATATTCAATAGGAGTAGCACTTTGGAGGTAGATTGACCATTAAGTTGGAACACATTATACCATATTTCACTTGACATGGCTCACGAGCTAGATTATTGCATAGAGGATGCAACGTGAGGATCTTGCATTTTGTCATAAAGCTTCACAACATTCTTCTCGATGCAAACTATTATCCCAAGATTTCCAACTTTGGTCTTGTCAAAATATGCCCAAGAGAAGAGAGCATCATGTCAATGCTAGGTGCCTGGGGCGCTGCTAGATACATTGCTCCAAAACTAATCATAGGGAACATTGGAGGGGTTTCTCATAAATTGGATGTCTATAACTACAGCATGATGGTTCTGGAGATGGTTGGTAGGAGGAATTACTTCGAAGTCATGGTAGATTATACTAGTGAAACATACTTTCCTCATTGGATTCGCCGAAGCTTGGAGTTCCAAGAAGAGCTCACACTACATGGGATCATGAATGAGGAGGATGAAGGAATTGCAAAGAAGATGATTGTAATAGGCTTATGGTGCATCTAGATGGATCCAAAGCTCTACCAATAATGACTAAAGTTGTGGAGATACTAAAATGAAGTATTGAGACCTTGCAAATTCCTCCTTAACCATCCTTGTCATCACCTCAAAATCACTCGAGACTTGTCCATGTGAAACTTCGTCTCTGCAAGAGAGTAATGACTCAAGTTGGGGTTATTCAATGTCAATTATATCATAATAACATAGTTTGTAATAGAGTACTTAAAAACAACTGTCAAAGGATTAATGACTATTGAGCTTTTCACAGATTTGTGATCAAATGTCTGGATTAAATCACTAAAAGTATGATGCAAAAAAAGAAAGTGAAAAATGCGTTAATTAATATTATCAACAGAGTTTGTCATTTTTCCAAATAGGATTAATATCATGCAAAATAGATGACATGTTCAACAAATTTTATCGAATGACCTCCATTCAAGTGAATCCAATTCACATGGACTCTTGAACTGGATTGGTCTAATTTGAAATAGTCAACCTATGGCGGTGAAGCTACTAAAGACGCTGAAAGGTGATGTAAAAGAATTTTTCAATGAAGTTGCGAGCATAAGCAACACTTCTCATGTCAATATTGTCAGCCTCGAGGGGTTTTGTTTTGAAGGAAGCAAAAAGGCTTTGGTTCATGAGTTCATGCCTAATGGATCACTTGAGAAGTTCATATTCGACGGGAGTAGCGCTTTGGAGGTAGAATAACAATTGAGTTGGGACACATTGTATTGGATTTTGCTAAGAATCGCTTATGGGCTAGAGTACATGCATAGTACATGCAAAACGAGGTTGCACTTCGACATAAAACCTCATAATAGTCTCCTTGACGCAAACTACTATCCTAAGATTTCTGATTTTGGTCTTGCCAAAATATGCCCAAGAGAGGAGAGAATTGGGCATCGTTGGATACATTGCTCTAGAATTGATCATGAGGAACATTGAGGGGATTTCTCACAAATCAGATATTTACAGCTATGGTATGATGGTTCTAGAGATGGTCAATACAAGAAAAAGTATCAAAGTCATAGTAGATCAAACCATCGAAGCATACTTCCCTCATTGGGTATGCCTAGAGCTCCAAGAAGAGCTTGGACTACTCGGGATCACAAATGAGGAGGGCAAAGTGATCATGAAGAAGATTATTATAACTGGCTTATAGTGCATTCAAATCAATTCGAAAGCTCGACCATGTATAACCCAAGTTGTGCAAATGCTAAAAGGATGTGTTGATGCCTTGTAAATTCCTCCCAAACCCATTTTGTCATCACCCTCAAAATTGCTTGCAGCTTGTCCATGTGTAAGTTCGCCTCTACAAGAGAGTAATAACTCAAGTGGGGGTTATTCAATATTAATTATATGAGGCCGACATAGTTTGTAACATACTATTGGAGAAAAAGAAAAGCAATTGCAAAATCAATGATAATTGGGCTGTTTTAAAATTTGTGATAAGATGTCTAGGTTGAATTTCTACAAGTGTGACTAAAAAAAGAGTGAAAAAGGTATTGTTGACATATAAATTTTCACATTTGGATCTCCGTAGCATTTCTATCAATATTAGGGATCTAATTTATGACATAAATTGGCCCTCTAACCCAAAAAATTGCATGTATCATTTAGTAATCACATTGCTTGCTATTTCTCATCACGATTAGGGACATTTTGATTTTAAAATTTTGGCATAGGCATAACTATAATAAAAATAATAAGTTAAAATAAATACAAAAAAAATTATACCATAATAAAAGGGAACGAGGCTTACGGATCATTATCTATTTCACAAACACGTTAAGCTTGTCGTACCAATTAAGGCCTTCCTGAGTGGGCCGGGGCGTGAACCCAGCAGATGGGCTTCAAAATGAGGCCCGTTTTTAGCCCACGAGAGAGCTTTGGTACCTGCCCACACGCTCTCAAACGGAGGTGAATGCATTGGCCATCCGTCTGAACTTTTGTCGACTCAAACAAGGAGTTCATTTCCTGTTTGTTTCTTTTCTTTCTCTGACCCAATCAACAAGTCCGCACTATTCCCTTTCTTTATTGCTTTCTTTTTACGGTCAAAGTCCTATTCCACTTTGACTCCAACGTGAAAAATGTTGAAGTGGACTTTAGCGCTGAAGCAATTTCCGAACATGTAAGATTCGGCTTTTAACTTTGAAGCTTGCAGACGACCTGGGAAACACGGTTGTCTGCGACGACCAAGACCGAGACATTACTTCACCACCAAACATTTTTTTCCTCTGCGGTGCATAGTACATATACAAAGTTGAAAGGGAAAGAAATAGGTCGAAGAATAATGATAAGTATGCTAGATGACTAAAAAAATTACTTATGTAGTTTGGGCCATCACTCAGTAATTAATTTAATGGAACGAATTTAATTTACCTAACGTCACCTCATCATCTGAATATTCACGTAGGCTAGCTATCATACACAAGAATACTAACATCCTCTATTAAATTATGGCTGTTAATTGCATTGATGCATGGTGCTGACGATCATGGATTTCAATCTTCCATACTTTCATATGCTGTGGTATTAATGCTCTTCATCTATAGTGTTCTATGTGTTTGGCATGATAATTGGACCTTTGCTCTGTAATAGTTTTTCAATAGTATATTGTATTATACTCGAGAATTCTAGAAAATGAAAATTCCTCCACTGCCGCTCTTTCCCTCAGCTTTTTCCACTTTCAAATCCGTTCATATATATCATGCGCAACTTGGGAAACACGGTTGTTTGCGACGACCAAGACCAAGACCAAGACCAAGACAATCCTTCACAGCCAAACATTTTTCACAATGCGGTGCATATTACATATACAAAGTTGAAAGTGAAAGAAATAGGTTGAATAAAAACGCTAAGTATACTAGATAAATAAATAAGATAAATTACTTATGTAGTTTGGGACATCACTTAATAATTAATTTAATGGACTGAATTTAATTTACCTAATGTCACATCATCATCTGAATATTCACGTAGGCTAGCTACCATATACAAGAATACTAACATCCTCTATTATATTATGGCTGTTAATTGCATCAATGCCCGGTGACGATCATTGATTTCGAGCTTCAATACTTTCACATATATGCTATGGTAATAATGCTCCATATATACATTGTTCTATGTGTTCGGCACTACGATTGGACCTTTGCTTTGTAATAGTTTTTCAATATTATTGTATTATAATCGAGAATTCTAGAAAATGAAAAATCCTTGATTTTGTAGTACTCAACTGCACATGAAGTTTTATTCGTCCAAGATTTAAGATGATTAATCCCTTGATCTCACTGTAGCCACATATATGATACAAGATATCAATCTCACTCCATTAAGTTATTATCTTTTTTGGTGTAAATATGTGAATATCATTAATAAGATGAGCTACAAAAGTTTAAGGGAATCCCCTAGCATTCCACAAAAACTAATTATGCAAGAAGATGGAGGAAGGAAGCCTCTATATAGTAGCCAATCTAACATTTGCTTGGGAAGGCCTACACTTTTGGTAAAGTGACGCCCTATCTCTTACAATCTTTTGAATTTTGGCTAACAAAAGATGAGGGTTAGTTGACATGTTTTGAAATCGTCTGCAGTTACATTCCATCCAAATGCAATAGATTGTCGCTAAGAAAGACAACTTTAGGAATCTCGTCTCCAAGTTTTTGCCCTAAGTGGCCCCAATCATCTATTGAAGTTCTAAGTTCCAACCTCCTACATAACGCCAAATTCCATTTTATGCCAAAATACTACGCCATACACTACTTGTCCAGGTGCACTAAAAAAATAAGTTTTTTCTATCTTCTGTACCGGTCATGCAAAAGTTACGGTTAGTATCCACTGAAGACAACCAACCATGATATGGCTATTGCTGTTAGTAGCCTATCTTTGCAAACAAGCCAACCAACAAAATTATGCTTGCTAATACTGCTGGTCCAAATTAATTGATACCAGTCCACGGCCGGTCCCTCTTGTCTAAATTCCTCGTATGCCTCTTTGCAGTAGTATGTTTCGCTAGAGATAATAGGCAATAGAGCATGTCTTGGCTTAAGAATGCATCGTCAATTCCATGCCATACTGCCCTTTATGTCGAGTTGCATAATGGGAGCACTTCTGCATTTGATATGTGAACCTAAGTACTCCATAGGGATGAGGATGGAAGATTGATGAGGCTTCAAAGCATGCAACCCATCGATACTTTATTCCAGAGTTTCAAATCGAGTAGGCCTAGACTTCCCTCCTTTTTTGGTGAACATACTACATTCCATGCAACTTTGTGGGATTTGTGAGTTTTTGCATTGACATCAAGTTATTATCTTATTGAAGACTAAAAGTATAAAAGAGAATGTATTAAAATTACACAACAAAAATTTTTGTTACCGCATAAAAACTAATAAACACTGTGATTCAAGAAACTTGCTGTTGGTGTTTACTAAACCCATAACTACATTTTGTTATAAATTACATTAAAGGGAGTGGGAACTCCGAAACGGGACAAGAATTTCAATTTAAATGCGTAATATAATATAAACAATTAATTTTTGTTAGCACTAAAGGTTTGTATATTGGAAGAAAAGAAAAAGAAAAATTCCACAATTGATTTGCGCTGCTTAGTAGGAATTGTATAATGGGAGGTTTGTTCCTGAGAGTAATTTAGGGGTTCCTTTGACTCGGAAGTTTCATGGAACGTGGAAGATCATCAATTTCAACATTTCAACACGTTGGCGGATCCTCCAACCTAATTATAATTTAGAGGTCCCATTGACTAGGAAGTTTCATGGTTTCTTCCTCAAGACTTTTCGGGGCAAATTTTCCGTGTGGGTCATTGATACATCAAACATTGGCTGCTCGAACAACGTGGGCATGCAAATCCAATTCCCATGAACTCTTGATTCAGATAGACCCTATTCATTTAACATGTATAGTTGAGAGATTTGTCGTTTCATTTAAAGATTTTATTACGGATTAAGAACTAGCTAGGCAACAATTGTTACAGTCGTAAACGCACCAACTTCCTTTATGATTAAGTGCGATCAAATTTTTAGCAATTCCTTATTATCTATGCTAAATTAGTGATCTTGAGGTTAAGCATGGTTGTCTCCTTTTAGTGTTGACGTCAAATTGAACCCTTTGAGGTCAAAAGCCAAGACAAGCCTGGTCGTTTCCTTTCCATTCCAATGTTAGAATGAACTCAGTTTGGGAAAATTGTTCAAAAAATCTTAAACATATTGTACTTTTGCTAATTCATTCTTAAACATTTTCATTTCTTACCAATTGAGTCCATTCATAAAATTGTGGCTGGAAAATACTAACGTGGACGCCAATGGTGTTACATAGGACCACCAACGTCAACATTGACAATTTTAATAATATTTTAATATTTTTTTGAATTGTTTTTACTTTTTTTTCTTTCTTTTCTTTTTGGCTTTCTTCTTGGCCACTGGCCACAACCAATCAACTTGCCTCGCCCGCCACCAGCGAGGCCCGACTAGGAGAAGGTGAGCCTCGACGAGGGAAGCCCTCATTTAGGCGTGTCCCGGCAAGGGCCGCTTGAGCAAGGCCACCCTCGCCTAGGCCAAGCTAGGCTGACTTGTGCCTAGGCTAGGGCAACCTCTCTAGGCATTGGCCGGGCGATAACAACGATGCCAAGTGAGGCCACCCTAGCTTGGGCAAGGGCCCGCCTTTGCCAAATCTAACAAGGGGAGCCCTCACTAGGAGTCACCCTTGCTTAGGTGAGTGTCAACCTCAGGAAGACCTCGCTAGACGTCGACTTAGCAAGCCAAGGGCCCCTCGCCCAAGCCAAGACGGCCTCACCAGGCATCAACGTCACCTAGTCGATGCCCAGTGAGGCCACCCTTGGCTAGGCGCAAGTTAGCCTCGCCCAAGCAATCCTTCTCAGGCCGCGCCTAGGCGAGGGCTCCCCTCGCCAAGGCTTGCCCTCGCCCGATCGAGCCTCGCCTGTGGCGGGTAAGGCCAACTAGTTAGCTATGGCTGATGGCCGACCAGCCATAGGAAAATGCAAAGAAGAAAGCCAAAAAGAAAAGGGAGAAAAAAATAAAATAATAATAATAATTCAAAAAATATTAAAATATTATTAAAAACTATCGACGCCGTGTTGGCGGTCTTATGTTGCACCGCCAGTGTTCACGTCACCATTTTCCGAGCAAAATTAGCTGGATGAACTCGATTGACAGAAAGTGAAAATGTTTAGGATTGAATTGATAAAAGTATAATAGGTTTAAGACTTCTTAAATAATTTTTCCCGTAATGGTTGAAGCCTAGTTAAGCCTTAAATCGAAAACCAAATCCGTTAGCACTATGCATTTATATAATGATTGGTCCATTATTTTGATTAATAAAGTAACGTCCCAAATAATATTAGTCACCTTCAATTGCCTAGTATGCTATTTCTTCCCCTTTATTTACCTTGCAGAAAAAAAAGGGAAAACGATCCAGCATCTAATTTTTCTTAGAAAAGAAGATACAGGTAAAGTTAGCAATTCATGTTTCAATGATTTTTTTTTTTGTTTTGGACAAATGTTTCAATGATTTATAAATTAGTAAATATGCTACAAAGATATATAGTGTACTATGTTTCGTTTAAATCCGATATCACCAGTCTCATGTATAGAGACATCTTGGGATTAACTCAACCTAGCTGGAAAAAAAACTTCGATTTTTGACTCCTTCAAATCAACGTAAACGCTTTGCACAAAAAATAAACAATCAACGTAAACGCTGACCAATTAAAGTGTACTTTTCTGGTCGTCCTTTGTTTCTTCTTTCTAGCTGCCTTTCCGATTTTGCATGTGGACGCCAGCGAAGCAAGCGCGAAAGGAGCATTGTCTCTCTCACTTTTGTCTTTCCATCGAGATATTTTCCACGAAACATGATATTTGCTGAGAGTGATATAGTCTAACTTTAAACCATTGATTAGACCTTTGAAAGCTTTGGTTTATTTCACCAAAAAATGAATAAATTGAAATATAGTTTTATAAAAATAATTACTTGTATTATTAAATTATGTCTCAATTTAGTTCGGATAAATTTTTCTTTACATGATTGATCATGGGACGGATTTACAAAAAAGAAAGAAAAAAAAAAAAGAGCAAAATTCATCTTTGCTGCGGAAGATAGGAATCCGAAAAAGGCAATGCAACACACGCACACACGCAACCTTCACCCGAATTTCTTTTTTCTTTTTCGGCCACGGGAGTAGAGGGAAAGAACTCTCCCACGTGAAGCCAAACGTGATGGTGGCCCAGGTCAAAGTTTGACCTGGGCACACGTATAAAACTTGATCTGGGCACACGTATAAAACAAAAGGGATTGCAGGTCTTCTTTTTCCCCTACTTTCGTTCGAAGCCGCACACAGAGAGAAGCCGTAAGGAGCGCCGCTTGCTGAAGCCGAAGATTCGTAAAAGTAAAAGAAAGATGCTGTTCTTGTTTTTCAGCGTATGCAGAACGTTTCCGTTTTGAGCTTGAACGTAAGCTAATTTTATGCCGTGAATTTATATCTAAGTAAGTTATTTATTTATAAACACTTTAAGTTTTTGATTAAATTTAGGTGAAAAACACTTGAGCGTGTGAGTTATTGTAATGATACTCGATTATAGTGAATTATTTGCTATTGACTCTCTCCGTAGACATAAGTAACAATATTCGGACCGAATCAAGTAAATTTTTAATGTTCTTATTTTTTTCGTTTATTTCTTTGATAATTTCACATTGACGTAAATTGCAAAATCCTATCGTTTATGTATATTTTATCCCAACATATATTGTTGCAAAAATAAATAAATGAAAAATATTTGTATTATCTATAAAAATATATAGACATAAATTATTATCGATAATAAAATTATTTTTCATCAAATAATTATTTCAAATAATACGAGCGACAACTTATCAGTTGTCGATGTATGATGACAAATGAATAGGTGATGGTCGACAAGGGTATTGATTAAAAGGAGCTACGGATTACCAATCGACGTATCAAAAGAAAGTTGGATACCTAGAGGACGTCAAAAATTAGTTATGAGTTTGAAACCATTGGTGAGTGAGGCAATGGGGTTCAAGAAGTCATGGAGTAACCAAAATGCAATTTTAAGGAATTAATCACTTGAACACTAAATCACAGCGTCATGAGAGAATGAGCCCAAGATTTTTAGAGATGAGGGAACATGACTATAATTGTAGGAGAACTGATTAAAGATGGTTATGGCGCAACCACTATAAATATCATTGTTCGTCTGTGAAGGCCCCCCTACACACAAATAAATAAATCTACTATTCTTTAGTTATCATTACTTTTTTGCGTTGTAGTTTTATTTTCTAGACTCGCATCGTCAATTAAATTTCAGCGTATTTCTTAGATGTAGTTTCCAAATCCACATCGTCAATTAAATTTTAGTGTGTATTGTCATGTCATTAATTAAATTCCATTGTAGTAGCTTTGCATTCTCAAGATTTATGGCTAATTAATTTTGTCACGATTTTTGTACATATATTTGAAGTCAACTTTGGGTTTTTCTTGTTGACTAATGATATTTTCTATATGGAGTTTCCACAATACTTGTCTCCTTTAATAAAAATTGAAGAACAACTTTTGATGAAAGATATTTCATTGCATAATCCAATTTGTGAGTAACACTAACCCAATAGATGGATCAAACCACATACAAGTCAAATTCTAGTGATCAGCTCATGATAATTTGTAGAGACGGATGTAAAGACTGACATAGAATTCTATATGCTCGCATATTTATATGCTATTTCTACATTAGTGACCTATGACTATAGGATGTCGTTATTACTATATTGGAACTTTTTATACACATAGGACTGCTCGAACATGCAAAATAATTCCCTGAAAATCTTTTATTCGAGGTGCATCTACTTAAAGCAAATATCGTTTTGGTTAAGTGAATTTTGGCATATTTTTGCAAAATAGTTTTTAAGTTAAAAGAAAAAAAAACAAATAAACAAACAAACCGGTGAAACATAGCACATGGCTACTGCTCATTATCTTTGTCTTGGAGACAAATCAATCATCGATGAGGATCGAACCAACCTAAGAGGCTAGATGAGATGATGCCAACGTCATGTGATCTCAAGCAAGGTGACACCAAGGGTCACATGACCTAGATCCCATTGAGATGATGAGATCATCTCTTTTGTTATCGTTATTTTTTTTTTTTATGAGAAATATGCTTGGCAACTTCTCCTAGATTCGATGAGTTGAACATTCTTTTAAGAGTCGTGGAAAGAAATTTCGCCTGGCTTACCAAATTGAGAAAGAAGGAAAATGTTGCACATGTTTATATATCTATAAAAACAACTGAAATTCACATATCTCAATGTCTCTCGGACGCGATTTATTCCGATTGTCAATTATGTCTTGATACACAACAATATAATGCTTTGATTATTTGCTGTGTTTTCTCTAATTCATCAGCATGATGTGAATTTTGTATCTCCTAGAGACATAATTCATTGAGAGGGAGAACTACATGATCAGTCATAAATTTATTTTGTGTATGTCAATTCAATTCCTAACTTTCTAATTTTATATATTCATGAGAAATTCCAATAAAGTCTTTTTGGTCGATTTTCGCCTGAAATTGTTGACATGATGAGGTGTCACATAAGACGGCCGGCGATAAATGGGCCACCACGTCAATAATTTCTAGTATAAATTAACCGGAAATAGAACATTGGAATAGCGCATAGAAGTTTATGACTAAATTGGTAAAATTGAAAATTTTAAGATTAATTTGTTTTCGTACAATAATTTGAAGATTAATTGGGTAATTTTTCTTTACCTGAGAAACCCGCCGAAGAGATTCACCTCTAAATAGAAGGGCAATTGTGCATTGGCATTTTGAGGCGTAATGAATTGTTTAAAGTAAGACTTAACGAGGACCTCCAAATGTCATATTTCTTGGAAACTATGCCTTGACGACTCTCTCCAAATGACATGTTTCCTGGAAACTATCTCAATGAAAGGGACAAAAGTGAAAAAAATCTATGCCTAGTTCACACCTATATTTGATTTTCTAGCTTTAATATCCAAAATGAATGTGAAGTTCACGGGCCCTTTGTCTATTTTAATGCAACTATAGCATTACAACGATTATAGTACTTGTTGCGTATCAAATTTTACTTGCAATGATTTAAGATCATTCATTGCTTAATGTCCATGTGGTCACATATATGACACAAGCTATCGAATCAAACTCTATCAAGTCATGAACTTATTGAAGACTACGATTGTAAAGAGAATACGACACGTTGAATTTGAATTTCAAAATCCAGAAATTTCTTTGGTAATTTCTTCTTCTCTGTATTAGATTTGAATTGCAAGATCCATCAACTTCTTCAAGATTTCTCAACAAAGTAAATGCCGATGACCGCTACTTTGATTATTAAAGACTATACTTTCATAAAATTTAATCATGAATAATTACACTAAATTAAAGTCCCCTAAATATATTTATAAAAAGTGCAATCAAGCCCTAATTGCTTTTTAAAAAAAAAAAGTTGTATTAAGCTCTAAATCATGCCTTTCTTTTGAAAGAAAAATTGATATTAGAAAAAATAATAAGCAAGATAAATAAATAAATAAAAGTTATGTTCTAGTGAAGTCTCCAACTTCTTACTTCATTGAACAACCTAACCATGAGATTGCGAAGAAAGGGCGTCTAAAGATCAACACGTAAAATGCTACAACTAGTGTAATTATACGTTATTTTTCCACCAATGACTTATGATCATATTAAATCGTTATTAATGTATTAGAAATTTTTTCCACGTAGGATTGGTCGAACGTTGCGCGCAATTAAAAAAATATCGAAGTTAAATTTGTGTAGCCTTTTGACCCAACCAAAAAGGAAAAAAATTGTGTAGCCTTTAGTCCCGATGCAAGACTTTGACCACTTTTATTAAATAGGCGGTCCATTCTAAATTGCCAGACGATCATCGTGTTCCTCACCAAGAGAAGGACAGAGAAAATGCCAAGCCACCACCTCCTCTGCATTCTCTCCCCTTCTCTCTACCTCCTTCTCTTCTTCTTCTTCTCCTCCGCGAGCTTCCATGGAGTCCACTCCAATTTCTCGACCATTTGCGACCCCGTCTCGTTCTCGTTCTCATGCGGCAACGTCTTCATCCAATATCCATTCTGGAACAAAAGCGATGCCCCCGTGCACTGCGGATACCCAGGCCTCGGCCTCATTTGCCCGCATGACTACCCTCACCCAATCCCCCTCCTTGGGGATGGCGCCTTCCTCGTCACCGATATCAACTACCACGACGAAACCCTAACTCTCGTTGACATCGGCGTCGCCGGCCACGGATGCCCCAGGGCCCGCCACAACCTCACGATCGGCTCGCTCCCGCTCGATTACAACTCCGCCCACATGAATCTCACCTTCTTCTTCGACTGCAGCGCTCCTCCGGGGGGCACATCCCCGCCAAAGGGGCCATCGATTGCTTGCGATCTGGTGATAACCGGTCGTATGTGTTTGTGGACATGAGCCCAGAGGCGGCAGCTGATTTCGATAAGGCATGGAGCTGCGCGGAGGAGGTGGTGGCGGTGGTGCAGCGGACGGAGGTGACGGCAGAGGACGTGGTGGAGGTGTTCGCCAGGGCGATGAGCCAGGGGCTCGTGCTTCACTGGGAGGCGGCGAAGGAGTGCAGCGCGTGCGAGCACTCCGGCGGGCGGTGCGCGTTCGACCAGAATGAGCAGTTGCTGTGCTTCTGCGAGAAGGGGTCAAATCACACGGACGGCTCGTTTTGCAAAGGTAGGATTGAGGTTTGTGTCCGTCCATTTCCTCTCTTTCTTTACAAATAGTTTTGCGTCTATGTTCGCCAATCGCCATGATTGCTTTTTTCAATGCTTGTCACTTCTTAGTTGCGCGTGATTTGATTTCTGGCATACTTTGATTTTTCAGCAGCTCTTAGAATTAGATAATTATATACTTAGGTTTGTAAATTTCTTAATCAATACTTTTCTAAATTTGAATGGTAACCACACCTACTAATATATCCCGTGCAACAAGTCCTACATAAAAACTTAAATTAATAAATAGAGCAAGATTACTCTTATATATGATATGGATTCATAGACAAACAAAATTGTTACTTTAGTATCATTCTCATGTGGAAATTAGAACCACACATAGAATTTAACTAGTGAGAAATGGTACATGCGAAATAAATAATTGCAGAACCTGACTGTGATATCTTATTCAATGTCCAATTCCTCCTAAGGAATTGACGCCTAGAAAGAGTTTTTATTAGCGATTGATGGGCCTTAGCAATCTTTGTCAAGAAAAAGATGGCAACCTTTGCTTATTGCTTCCTATAACTAAAGATTCATCATCATAGATTGCAAGAGATGGCCCTAGTCCGACTCGACTAAGGAGTCAAGATCCTTTTCAATTCACTAATTATACCGATGTTGTAGTTTGGGCTGATGATATGTTGATATCATGAGTCAAATCAATTCAAAAAAAGATGACGGACAAAATTAGGAATAATTGATTCTTGTCCAATCGGAATCGAAAATTGAACCAAGAGGATTGGACTCCATAAAACAAGACGGGGACTAAACCGATTGGTTCTAAAACCAGAAACCGGATCATGCGGTCCGGTCCGGACCATGGAACCGGTCAAATTTTAAAGAAGAGAGTGGCATCTGTTAAAAAAAAAAAAAAGAAGAGCGCAGCGTGGTCGCCACTTTCAGTCCCAGCTGTCTGATCACTCTCCATGACATTTATTTTACTTCCTGACAAGTCTCTATCACATCAAAGACATTCTCTCTCTATAAGTCACCGTGACTCAGCCCCTCCTGTCCCATCTCCATCTTTCTCTCTTCTCCGCGCAAAACCCCCTTCCCCTCCTCCTTCCCCAAAAACCACCGGGACGAGTCCTCCATTTTAGAGAGACGATGAGGACACCTCCAATTCGATCCGAGCTTGCTCTCGAGCCCTCATGGATCCTCGCGTCTGCGGTGTCTTCCCGCTCCTATCTCCTCCGCATTGCCCCACCGGCCTCCCGCAACTCCATGGGGATCAGATAAGCTCCAACTCCATCCTCGTCGCTCTCCCCGACTCGACTCCCACCACACCGAGCTTGTCGAGAAGGCCCTCCTCCTCCAGACGTTGGACGACGCTGTCGTCTGCCATATAGAGAGGGAAAGAGGCGTGAGAGCCGAGAGGGAAGAACGAGCATGAGGGGTTGCTGTTCTCTGAATATTTTTAAGAAATAACAAAATAAATAAATAAAAGAGTTGGTCTGGTCCGATCCAGGTGATTCCATCCTTAGAACAAGAACCGAATTGAAAATTACCGTTCCATTTTTATGGAACCGGGAACCGGACCAGCGCCTCTGGAAATCGGCTAGAACCAGGCGGTCCGGTCGGGTGGTTCCCAATCTGAGTGGACTTCGTGGCTCACCCCAGGGCAAAACTGAGAGAAACTCGTCTAGATGACAATTTAGTCGTTTGGTTCTGAGGCTGCAAACCCTTCTTTTTTCTAGTCTAGGTGATGGCCCTGCATCTGCCTGGAACACCGCTAAGTATGTTCTCGAGGTCCTTATTGAAGAGTCCTTGATTGGATTGTCAAGGAGATTGGCCAAGCTCGTTGAGTAGTTGAGGCTGCACTTGCGTGTAGGAATTGGGAAATGGAAAATACTATTCCAAGTCCTTCTCAACTCAAGTTCGCAATTGGCCAGCAGCTCAAGCTACTTGGCTTTGTTTCCATGTGCCTTGTTCTCCTTTTCTTCTCAGCTTTCGTCTCCCCGCGCTAAAGTCTTGGTCTTCGGGAGGCCAAATAAAGTGATTCTCGTTAGTGCACTGGGGTCAAGCCATTCCCAAAAGCAGCATTATTCTTTATCCTCTGCATCCTCTTCCTTTATATGTACCTTCCTTTTTATGCTCCAACACCATCTCCCTCCTGGTAGATCTTACCATGTTGTGTTCCTCTCTCTCCTTCCTCTTCTTCATCATCTCCCTCCATATTCACTTCCCTGTACCAGCTTCTGGCTACTTCAAGCCGTTCCACGAGTACCTCTAAGATCATATGGCTAACGGACCCTGAGAATTTGTTGAGAGAAAACTCGATTCGCACGAATGTGATCCGCTTGTTTCTTTTGTTGAAAATTCAATGGTGCCATACTTGTTTTGTCTTCATCTAAGAATATCACGTGAGAAGAATGACCTTTCTATGACTCTTCTTTTTGGGGCACCAAGGAAGAAAAACTGTCAAGTTAGCAACTGCTTGGCTATCAAGTCTTCATGAGAGAGACTTGTTTTTGCTGACTAGTTGCGAAAGTTTGTATAACGGGAGGTTTGTTCCTAATTGTAACTTAGAGGTCCCTTTGACTTGTTTTCGCTACTTCGCTTGGTGTTTGCTTCGAAGTTGAAGAACTAACACATGACCGTGATAGGAGTTAGGACCAATTCAAACAAACGCCATTTTATTTTTCTGCAAATGCTTTCCACACTTCCACACTCTCTGCTACCTCTTTCTCCTATCCTCTAAAACCCTCTGCCTCCTTCCAATCCAAATGAATCACCAAAACCTCATGTGTGTAGCTAATTGTCACCAATTCGTTCTTATCATCGTCTTCACCAACTTAGTCTATCTGGCTCGCTCTGATGATGCACAATACAAGGCTTGCATGCCTCGGAATCCTGAATTTCTTGGACGTGCAGTTCATTGTCAAGGATATCTTCTATGCGAACAATTTGATCCTCCTTGTTAACGCCCATATACCATGAATCCTGTGATGCTCCACCGTGGAATATCAGCCTCAAAATGATGCCTTTCAATCTCAGTTCCACTAATGCCAATCTGTACTTGTACTATAATTACACCTCGCAGCTGACAGGTTTTTACATATCCAAGGGACTGCGCTGGCTACTCCACCCACTATTTTTTTGCCTTTTTTCCCCAGGGAAGAATTGCAAGAAATGGATTACTATTCTATCGTCAGCTCCTGCTATTCTGCTGTTGGCATTCCTCTTTACGTTGATGCCGATTTCACTAGCTCAAAGAAAAAGTTCCTATTGAATTGACTGGAACTACTGTGATTAATTGTTAGATCTTTAGGTCAGTTTCTGCGAGCCACATGATCAAATGTTTTAAATATATCGAGTGAAGATGCTCCAACTTTACTGTAAAACTATGCAAATGTTGGGCTAAAAATACCGGTTTCTTCTTGGGCTCTGTTGGAATTTGTGATCCAATTCTAGAAACTTCAAGATAGATTTGAGCTAGAAAATTCAAGAAAAATTCTAGAAGAGTCTACAAGCTGCCATCTCTTATGTTCTAGAATACTCCATCTTATGTTACTATAAAATAATAGTAGCTATTTGTAGAGAATTCTAGAGACTTCCTCCACCGACTTTGGAAGCTTATTTAAAGGAGCAAGTGCTCCATGTTTTGGGGTGGAGCTAACCATAAAAACTGCATCATGTAGCTCCCTCACCAACACCTCCTCAACTATTGTAAAATTATTTTCATAAACTAATGAAACTATTTTCCCCATATCCCGTGTCCTATATCCTCCAACTATCCTATCTCATCCCTTATCCATCCTCTATAAACTATACTATGCACTTGCACACATCACTAACCAAAAACTATAACCAATACTAAAACCATGTTTCCGCAGCGTACACACAACACAAAAATATTTTTAACATGGTATCAAAGCTAGGCATATTTGGATGGTTATGGGCGTTTGTCCTCATCATCCTAAACTAAAAAGGCCGAGCCCAAGCGAGAGCCAAGAGAGCCAGAGCTGGAGCCAGAGCCAGAATAAAAGGCCAAAGCCCGAGCGAGCCAAGAGAGCCGGAGCCGGAGCCGGAGCCAGAGTCAGAGCCTACAAGAGCTAGAGCCAGAGCCCGAGCTAACAACTACAACTAAGAATATTTTGATGTCCTGAGACATATGGGACATCGTTGAAGAAAAAACATGCACATTCAAAGGCAAGTGCAAGTGTTTCGACAATAGAATGCAAGGGATCGTGAAACGAAGACGGAATAAAAGACATGGGACAAATTACAAGAAAAATTCAAGGTATGTATGTCCGAGACTTTACAGCACAAATCCGGATCATCTCGAAATTGGATCAAGGGGGAGTGTTGGAATTTGTGATCCAATTCTAGAAACTTCAAGATAGATTTGAGCTAGAAAATTCAAGAAAAATTCTAGAAGAGTTTATAAGCTGCCATCTCTTGTGTTCTAAAATACTCCATCTTATGTTACTATAAAATAATAGTAGCTATTTGTAGAGAAGTCTAGAAACTTCCTCCACCGACTTTGGAAGCTTATTTAAAGGAGCAAGTGCTCCATGTTTTGGGGTGGAGCTAACCATAAAAACTGTATCATGTAACTCCCTCACCAACACCTCCCTCAACTATTGTAAAATTATTTTCATAAACTAATGAAACTATTTTCCCCCATATCCCGTATCCTATATCTTCCAACTATCTTATCTCATCCCTTATCCATCCTCTATAAACTATACTATGCACTTGCACACATCACTAATCAAAAACTATAACCAATACTAAAATCATGTTTCCGCAGCGTACACACAACACAAAAATATTTTTAATAGGCTCTTATCATGAACTCAATTAAATAAATAGAAACACCCCGTCTCCGTAAGCAGTGATAAAATCTGATCATTTGTGAAGTTGAAATACATTATTGATAGAGGTGAACCGCGCACTTAATTAAATCTTTACACAAATCTGATCATTTTAGTACTAACACTGTTTTTCCTAATTTTCAGTTGATCTATCATTTCTTCCTGCTGTGAATAATGTCCTTATGCTTTTCCAACTTCTTCACCTAAGCTTAGACCGTGGACTCGCTTATCACTGCAAACAAAAACTCTCCGGTCTCTTAAGTCCCAGGAGATCTTATCTGTCCGACAGGGAAAAAGGAATAAAAAAAGAAGATCTCATCGGAACCTCATATATTTTCATGTTTCTATCTTTCTGCAATAGTTTGTGAGTTATCAGTTGGGTCTTTACGATTCAAGACACTTGAAAATCATCACCTGAACATGAGCTGCGCACTTGTGTTATATGTGGAAAGACTTCTTATCAAGCCTATAGGTCCGCTTAAAAGCCAAAGAGCTGAGACATGTCTAGAACCCAGAAAGCATGGACACTCTTCAGGAGCTTCAATGGCCGTGTCGGACACCTCGACATGTGTCTGACATGCAGTTAATGAGTGTTGGACATCCCACACACGGTTAACCCTCCCCAACATCCCAACGACACGAGTTCGGAATTCTGACACACGGTTCGACATGCACGGGGTCAAATTTTAAAAATTTTCAATAAATTAAGGATCAAAATGTAAATATTTTACCAAAAAAAAAAAATATAAAATAAAATAAAAAAATAAAGATAAGGGAGAAAGGAAATTCAATCTTATGATAGTGAAATGCAGATTTTTTTTTTTTTTGAGTTACTGTTAAATGTTATATATAATAATGGAATTAGGATTGGTTTTTTTTTTTCCTCCAAATTTTATGGAATATTGGAATGGAATATAGTTGAATTTGTCATATTGAAACAATGAATTATGTTAACAAATTGTGGATTAATATTTTCAATGTAAATTCATTCTAGGCTTTTTTGTTATTTATTTATTTATGAATTTGAATCAAATTAATTTAACTAAAATAATCATAAAAATGATAATTTATTATGTATATATAAAAATATACATTTAATATAAAACATGTGCAAATGCATCGGAATTTTCTATTTTTTTTTAGAAATGACGTGTCGGCATATTGTGTCATGTTGTGTTACGTATTGCGTGTCGGTGTTAGTGTTACTTAGTCTAGAACATACCACCTATTCAATTAGTGCCACAGAATGTATATATCTGTCTTCGCCTTTAATGATCATATTGCAGAGCATTTGCCACTTCTATGACAGCTATAAATTATTTTTTTTTATCTTCCTGCGCATCCCCGATAGCTGTAGAACTCAGGATTTTAGCTAGTGTCTATCTTCGTTTGTCAATCAGCCATAGATCCGTGTGCATGTGTTTCCAATTTCTCTGGAAAGATGTCACTAATTGATCCACGAAAAATGTTCAAGAGGAGGATAGAGCCAAACTGGTGAGGTTGTAATCTTTTCACTCTACTGTGGTGTCTTTTCTTTCTTGAAATGGAATGTGCTATAACCTCACGATGTACCCAGATCTTTATATGTCTTAGACACTTTGAAATCATCTGTTTGCAATTCCTTGACACATTTTTCACTTTTGATGACGACAGTCCCAAGAAACAAAAAGATTGGTCTCAAAGTTGGAATAGGTAATTAATTCAAGACTCTCTCTTCCACTTCTCTACACTATCCTTTGCAACTTGTTTCGATTTTCGATAGTATGCTTCACTCATTGCTCAATGGGACCAATGTTTCCAATATAATCTTTGAAGCCTTGATAAAGTGATAAAGTGAGACTGCTATTCAAAAATATACTTCGTTTTCTTAGGAATGGCTGCATTAGGAGCTGAAATTGTGGTCACCCTTATCTTAATGCAAGCTTTGAAGAAGCAGAGGAGCAAATATCTTGATGGCGAAATAAAAATTAAGGGACTCATCTCTTCCAGAAGATACACCTATAAGGACATCAAGACGATGACTAACTCTTTTAAAGAAAAGTTAGACCAGGGAGGCTATGGCTCTGTGTACAAAGGCAAGCTTCAAGACGGTGAACTTGTGGCAGTGAAGCTACTAAAGAAGTTGAAAGGCGATGCTGAAGAATTTTTCAATGAAGTTGCAAGCATAAGCAAGACTTCTCATGTCAATGTTGTCACCCTCCTGGGGTTCTGTTTTGAAGGAAGCAAAAAAGCTTTGATTTATGAGTTCATGCCCAATGGATCACTTGAGAAGTTCATATTCAACAAGAGTAACACTTTGGAGCTAGATCACCAATTGAGTTGGGACACATTGTACCAGATTTCGCTCGGCATTGCTCACGGGCTAGAGTACTTACATAGAGGATGCAAAACGAGGATCTTGCACTTCGACATAAAGCCTCATAACATTCTCCTTGACACAAACTATTGTCCCAAGATTTCTGACTTTGGTCTTGCCAAAATATGCCCAAGAGAAGAGAGCACCGTGTCATTACTTGGTGCCAGGGGCACTATTGGATACATTGCTCCGGAGCTGATCATAAGGAACATCGGAGGGGTTTCTCACAAATCAGATGTCTATAGCTATGGTATGATGGTTCTAGAGATGGTCGGTAAGAGACAAAATATTGAAGTCACAATAGATCGAACCAGTGAAGCATACTTCCCTCAGTGGGTCCACCGATGCCTAGAGCTTCAAGAAGAGTTTGGACTACTTGGGATCACGAATGAGGAGGACGAAGCAATCACGAAGAAGATGATTATAACAGGCCTATGGTGCATTCAAATCGATCCAAGAGCTCGACCATGTATGAGCCAAGTTGTGGAGATGCTAAAAGGAAGTGTTGAGACCTTGCAAATTCCTCCCAAACCCATTTTTTCATCACCCTCAAGATCGGTTACGGCTTGTCCATGTGAAAGTTCGTATCTACAAGAGAGTAATGACTCAAGTTGGAATTGTTCATTATCAATTATACAAGACCAACATAGTTTGTAACAGACTAAGCAACTACTACATTAATGGTTATTGAGCTTTTCATAAATTTGTGATTAGATGTCTAGGTTGAATTTTTACAACTATGACCCAAAAATAAGTGAAAAGTGTATTATTGACACCTAAATTTTCATATATGGGTCTCTATTGCATTTTTATCAATATTAGGGATATAATATATGACATAAATTGGCCTCCCTAACCCACAAATTGATCCCGTATTATTTATTGTGCACATTGCTCACTACATTCCATCACGATTAGGGACATTGTGATGTTAAAATTATCACTACGGCATGGCATAGGCATAACTCAAATAAAAAAAAATAAAAAATAACAAATAATAACTTAGAACAAATATAAAAATAAAAAATATACAATAAAAAAAAGGGAAAGGTCGCGGATCATTTTATATTTCACAGACACATTAAGTTTGTCACACCAACTAACCATGAAGAACGGGCCTCATTTTGAAGCCCATCCGTTGGATTCGTGCATCAGCCCAGGAGAGAGCTTTGGTGGCCACCCACACGGCACGGCATGGCACGCATTTGGCCGCTGCTCTCTCTCTCCCTCTCTCTCTTCAGCCACATCTGTGTTGGTTAGACGATATTTTTTCCTTAGATTTTCCATCTCTTATAATAATACATTTATCTAAGAGCTTCTCCATATCTTTATTTGATTATGCAAATTTGATATATCATCTTAAATAATTATCTCATAAAACTTATCAACATGTTGCATACTTCATTACGATGCATCCAATAATAGAAATTCCACAATTTTCTACTTTGCATATTTCTAATCTGCTATTGTGATTTGAAGGAGCTCGTCTAGGCGGAAGTATTAATGGTAAGATTGATGTACTTATTTTGTATCAATCTTTATTTCCTCGATTCATCCTCATTAAAGGTTAAGCTTTGGAGTACAAATTCAAATATGAGCAAAATGTCACGGTCTTACAAAGTAATAAGCTCCTTTTGATAAGATGTATGTGTTTTAACGTCAAGGAGCAATATCTTTGGTAGAATCAGTCTTTTTTTATTTTACGGAGGAGGTAGCAACGCTAGCGGAGGACCCACCACCCCGACGTCGCGCTTCGATCCCGTGCGGCAAGCGGGATTCGAACTCTCCCCTCGGTAGGATGTGAGAGAAGCTCAGTCTTTTTTTATTTTATGTTGGTTAAAAAAAAAAAAAACCCTACATTTCCTTTCGTCTCAATGCCTGTCGGTATTTTATTTCCTAATATATCCCATTGAAAAGCCATGAGTTCCTCATCATCTTTGTTGAATCTTTATGTTTCCTTATGTCATTTCAGCTCATTCAGCGATTATTTATCTTTAAGGATAGCATACGACAGCTCCATTTTGTATTTCGTGCTATTTATGTCCAATTTTGTGTTTAAATCCATCTCATTTGCTCGTATTTAAATTCTGTCGAGCGTCATTTTGTCCTTGCTTATTATGGTTTTGGATCTCATTTTGATAGCATTTACATCACATTTGCCTTATGTTGGTGTATGCATGCACAGTAGCTAGTTTACGTCGATTTCTAGACGCTCGGGCGCGATTTTTTGCTTGTTTATGAGGTGTTACATGGTCACATGTCGCTGTCCATGAGGTCTTGTTTGGTCCATAAGGCAAGCTCCAAAGCCAACCCTCGCAAGCCTCCATGGTCCGGGGCCGTGTCGGGTTAATCATTAGTCCCTTTCGTGCAATTTTCGGACTCCTAGCAAACCTTAATGCTTGCTGTCCATCTTTGGGGAGTTTCGTGTTGATCGTTGCCGGTACTCGATTGTTCCCTAATGTACCTCGTGCCCGTCCTTAGCCCTAGACCTTCTTTTAAATTGGGTTCCAAACTTGTCTCGAGAAAATAACCAACAATCTAAAACCAAGTTATCTAATTCTTTCTCTCTTTTTTTTTTTTTTTTTTGTGTAAATAAATATGATAGAAATTATAATAACATAATGTGTATTTTTTTAGAAGAATAATTATTTTTTTGGAAATAAGCTAGTCGAGATCAAGAAGGTACATGTCAATTGCATCCTCAACAATTTGGGAGAAAAGGTTAAATTTCAAACGCATCTTAATTCCTATAGGGCTTTCTAAACGGGATCATAATCTTGTTCTAGCTCAAAACTCAATTACACACCTTCACAAGATTTTTCAACAGATTAATAGTCCAGGTTAATCCCATTCAACGCTTCCCTTGGAAATCAAAGACTCTAAAGCCCGCCCTCTTCTTCCGAGACACAACTTTTTGTGTATATGCTTCAAGATTTCGATTGCCATATAATGCTACCCAAACACCGGGCGTGCATTTATGTATGTTTTTGTCACCTACGAGGTAGGCCTTATCTATGGTCTGAGAGTGCAATTTAGTTTACCTAGAAAACACCACAAGATAGAACTTTTTGATGGATGTGCATCAAGATTTCAATGGTCATATACTCGAGCATTTCAGTTTAACAAGCTGACACGTTACCGAGGGGAGAATTGTCCAAAAAGTTCTAAACCTATTGCATTTTTACCAATTCAGTCCTAAACCTTTCAATCTTGCCGATTAAGTCCTAAACCTTTTGTTAGTTTGCCAATTGAGTCCATCCGGCCAATTTTGGCTGGAAAATTCTGACATGGACACCGGCGGGACGTTGATGTAAATAATTTTTAATAATATTTTAATATTTTTTAATATTCTCTCTCTCTCTCTCTCTCTCTCTCTCTCTCTCTCTCTCTCTCTCACACACACACACACACACACCGGGCGAGGCCTATGGCCGGTGAGGCTAGCCGACGGGCTGTGGCCGGTGGCCAATCGTGCCACCGTGGCCGATGGTCGGCCACCGGAAAAGGGTAAGGGAAAAGTCAAAAAGAAAAGAAAAAAAAAAAAAAAGAGAGGAAAAAAAAAAGGAAATATTTAAAAGAATCAAAATTTTTAAAAAAAATTAAAATATATTAAAATATTATTAAAAATTGTCCACGTCAGTGCCGGTAGTCCTACGTGGCACCGCCGGCATCCACATCAACATTTTCCAATCAAAATTGGCCGGATGGACTCAATTGGCAAATTGACAAAAGATTCTGGACTCAATCGGCAAGATTGAAAGGTTTAGGACTCAATCGGCAAAACTGCAATAGGTTTAGGACTTTTGGACAATTTTCCCACGTTACCGAGATGTCCCGTTTTGAGCGGGAACTTTTTCCTAAATCCAGTTGCTGCACCCTACCGCCCCTCTTCTCCTCAACTTCCGATTGGTCGCAACGGGACATGACCCCTCCATAGGGACAATGATTGTGTTGTACTTGACATTCTTTTTTTCACATAATTCACTTTAAATAGTATCAATATTGACACGTGACGTATAACACAACACATTATTTCTTAAAAAGATAAAAATTCGATATGTTGAGACACGTTATATATTAAATATATATTTTTATTTTTATAATTATTCTAATCAAATTATTTTCATTCAAATTCATAAACAAATAAATAAATAAAAGCCTAGAATGAATTTATACTAAAAAATTAATCTATAATTTATTAATATTATTAATGGTTTCAATTTCACTAATTCAACTCCATTCAAATAATCCATAAAATTTGGAGAACAAAGGAAGCAATGCACATTCTAGAATCATGTGTCAGACATGTTGCAAGAGAAGTAGGCATGTTGGAAGAGGAGAAAAAAAAACTTGAGAATGAAATATCTATCACACGAGGTAAGAGTCAAAAGAGGAGAAGACTAAGTTTTTTTTTTTTTTTTTTCCATTTATTATTTTTATATTTTCATATATATACATTCCGACCTCTCATTCATTAAAAATTTTTAAAATTGACCCGCATATCGAAATTACGTGTTAGAAATTCGTATATCAGAATTCCAACTAGAGTGTTGGAAAGTGTCGGGAAAATTGATCAGATATTAAAATTTTCAACACGTGTTGACCGAGTGTCAGAGAGTGTCCAAGATTGTTAGATATGTGTCAAAGTATTCAACACAACACAAAGACTTTTGAGAGTGTCGATGCTTCCTAGGCATTTTTTTTTTTTTTTTCCATTTTTTGGGTGACTATACCCTGCCTTTCTCCACTTTCAACTACCTTCATATAATCTGTGCGCCAGAAGGGAAACGCGGTTGTTTTATTAAATAATTATGTACAAGGCTGAGATATTCCTTCCCAGGCAAACATGTTTCCCGTGTAGCGCAGTAAGTCATATGAATGAAGTCGAAAGTGGACGAGAGTTCCCACCTCTTGCAGATAAATATGAATTCTTCACGCTTGACGTCGCTGGTGACCGACACGACAGTATGACACGTTCTCATCAGATCGGTGATTAATTCCGTCCATGATAGACAAAATTATCAGGGGCTCGATTTTATTTACAAGACGAACAGCATTTGATAACGCAAATACTCGATCTTTTATGAATTAATTTTGGGCGAAATCTCCCCATTATATATGTATTAATATTATTCTTAGCAGGATATATCATTAGAAAAAACCCCCAGGAGATATGCTACATAAAAAGATAATTATTTAATTGGTTATAAATTTATTATACGAATATGATTGTAAATATTTACGCGAAATTTAATATAATCCTTCTGACCAATTGATACTAGAAATTATTGACATGATGTACAATCATCGCTGATCATCTTAAGTGGCAACTTGACATTGACAACTTATGAATCGCCATATCAGCAATTGTCAACTGCAATCGGTCAAAAAAAGCATATTGGAATTTCTAGCAAAGATTAAAAAGTATATTAAGGAATTTGAAAAATTTAGAACTGAATTGACACTCATACATTAAATTTAGAATTGAATTGGTAATTTTCCTAGGATTTGTAAAACGTGAGATTTTGCTCGGAAGTTTCATGATTTGTTCCTAATGGTTACGCAGATCATCATCAATGTCAACATTTCAACACCTTGGTGGGCCCTCCGGTCTAACTGTAATTAAGAGGTCCTTTTGACTAAAGTTTCATGGTTTTTTCCTCAAGATTTTCTAGGGCAGATTTTCGGTTGTGGACAATGATGCATTTACATCGGGTGCTTGAATAATGCACAAATAGGACCACTTTCTACCTCGCTTGGCATTTGATTTCTCACCCATCCTACTCTGCCTCCTTCTTCCAGTCCCAAATGAATCTCCAAAGCTTCATTTGCGGAGCTAGTTGTTGCTGCTTAGTCCTCGTTGTCGTCTTCGCCATATTAGTCTATCAGGTTGTAGCAAAGGATGCGCGGTATGAGGCCTGTGTGCCTCTGAACTGCGGATATGGCCCAAACATTAGCTACCCTTTTTGAATTTCTGAGCAAGAGTCCTATTGTGGCTAATCCAAATTTCCAGATTACCTTAAAGATACATACCCTATCCTGACTTTCTCGGACAGTGAGTTCATGATCAAGGATATCTTCTATGCAAATCATTCATTCCTTCTGGTTAATGCCCTCGTACCTGGACTCCTGTGGTGCTCTACCGCGTGATATCAGCATTGAAAGGACGTCTTTCAATCTTAGTTCTGCAAATGCCGATTTATTCTTCAACTTTAAGTGCACCTAGCAGCCCATAGGTTTTATATATCCCGTGGATTGTGCTAGCAACTCCACCCACCAATCTTTTGCTTTTTTTTCTCGAGGAAGGATCGTAGGAAATGGATTTGTATTCTACGGTCAACTCCTACTACTCTACAGTTAGGGTACCTGTTGACGTCAATCCAAATATCGCTAGCTTGAGGACTATGAATTACAGTTAGATTAGGGAGATGGGGTTCCTTTTGAACTGGACTGTAATTAATTGCAGCAACTACGAGGGAAGGGATGGTGCGGGTTCGAGAACAATAATTTTGTTTGCTTTTACCTGGACGGTCCTCGTTCTCAAACCTTTAGTGATGTTGAGTGCATGGGGGAGTTTTTTCGATTTTTTTCTTTTTGAGGGTCGGTTCGTTTCACCGAAAATATCATATTTTCAGAAAATATTTTCTAAGAAATCATTTTCTTGAAAAATAATTATATTTTCCGATATTCAGCTAAAACCTGAACTTTGAGTGAAAAATATTTTTCACCATTAATTAGCTAATTTAATTGTTTGAGAAAAATGATCAAAAAATCGAATTTTCATATTTTTAATTGACCAAAAAATTAGTTTTATTTTTATATTTTTTTAAAATGAATTTTTAATTATTTGTATTTTTAAAAATTGAATGTTTTTATTATTTTTCTTTCTTTTTCTTTTCCTTCCTCCTTCCTTCTCCTTCTTCCTCCTCCTTCCTCCCCCGCCGCATGCCTAATGATGGCAGGCTACCCAGCGGCTGACCAAGATGCGGTTGCTAGATCCAACTGAGCCTCGAGGCTCCCAATCCAGGCGAGCCTGAGCTCCGCTGCTAGATCCGGCGAGCTCGCGGCTCACTAAAGCCCAACGAACCTTTGGTGAGCTCCGGCGAGGCCCAAGCCCCACCCAGCTCGCTCGATTTGGCAAGGCTTGAGCTTGCTAGGCTAGGGCGAGCTCGGCTTCGCTAGATTGGGCTAGGCGAATCCTCGCCAGCCTAGTTCATTTTCTACGAAACGAACGTCGGAAAATTCGGAAAACGTTTTCCTAGAAGTCAATTTTCATTAAATGAATGGAGCCTAAGTTTTCGAATCTACTATTTTGCTTGATCTTTCATTTCTATGTGCGGAGGTTGGTATCTGCGTCCCACAAGATCCAATGGTTAAAATGTATTGAGTGAGGCTGAAGCTACACCAAATTCACAGTAAAAATTTTCAAATGCTGGACCAAAACAACTTGCTTTTCTTTGTGGGATTTTTTTGTGCACAGGATCAAATCAAGAAAGAAAGAAAGAAAGCTTCATCAACACTAGTGGTGCTAAAATCTGATGAAGTGTTCAGTTGAATTATGTAACATTCATATATTTGAACTGTAAATATAATTAACTCCATCATGCTATAGATTTTCATCGTGACATGACCTTATTTATTATTAGTATAACCATTATAATGAGTGTGGATCCAAGCATGGACCATATATGCTTCGATTCGATACATATGCACGCTTCAGACCACTTTTTGCCTCGCTTGGTATTGGCTTTGAAGTTGAAGAACTGGCACACAACGGTGATACGAGTTAGGACCAACTCAGACCAACTCCATTTGATTTTTTTGACAAATGCTTTCCACGCTCTCTCCTACCTATTTCTTCTATCCTCTGCAATACTCTGCCTCCTTCCGGTCCAAATGAATTACAAAACTTCATGTGAGTAGCTAATTGTCACCAATTGGTCATCATCATCATCTTCACCAACTTAGTCTATCCGGCTTTATCGGATGATGCACAATACGGGCCTGAATGCCTCAGAATTGTAGATGTGGGCTGAACATCAGATACCCTTTTAGGATTTATGGTGAACAAGAGTCCTATTGGGGCTATCTAAATTTCAAAATTACCTGCAAGGAGATATATCCTGTCCTGACTTTCTTGGATGGGGAATTCACTATCAAGGATTTCTTTTATGCGAATAATTGGTTCCTCCTGGCTAATGCCCCTGTGTAGTAAGAATCCTGTGATGCTCCGCCCCATAATATCAACCTCAAGGGGACGACTATCAATCTCAGTTCCACTAATGCTGATCTGTTCTTCCACTATAGTTGCACCTCCCAGCTAACAAGTTTTTACATGTCCAGTGGACTGAGCTGGCAACTCCATGGGCCATTCTTTTGCTTGTTTTCCCGAGGAAGCATTGCAGGAAATGGATTACTATTCTGTCGTAAGCTGCTGCTATTCCACAGTTAGCATTCCTGTTTACGTTAATGCCGATTTCACTAGCATGAATCACTAGCTTGAAGAAGGGGTTCCTATGAACTGGACTGCAATTAATAGTTAGATCTTTAGGTCGGTATCTGTTACCCATAACATCAAATGGTTTAAATAAATTGAAGGAAGATGCTCCGACTTCACTGTAAAATTTTGCAAATATTGGGCTAAAGCTACTGGTTTCTTATTGGGCTTTTATTATGAACACAACCGAATGAAAAGGAAAACTACGTCTCCACAAATGGTGCTAAAGTCTGCTCATTTGGATGGTTGAAATATATTATTGATAGAAGTGAACTGCGCACTTAATTATATCTTTGCACAATCAATGAAAATTTTGTTCATGATGATGGTGGAGAAATAAATACTGAAAACGTTCTTACTGTTATTTAATTACTCTATCATTTTTAAGTGTTGTGGTTAATGTCCTCAAGCTTTTCCAATTTCTTCACCCTAGCTTAGACTGTGCACTCACTTACCACTGCAAACAAAACTCTCCGATCTGTTGGGCCCCAAGACATCTTATGGGAACCTCATATTTTGATGTTTGGGGAAAGTATATTAAAAGTGTTAAAAGTTATATATGAGACTCACTTTGGTACCAAAAGTTACCGCCGCATCACTTAAGTGCCAAATTAGAGAAAAAAACGATCACTTTGATGTTATTGACGTAAAATTATGACCAAAATATTACATGGCATTTTTATTTAAAACAAGTACAACATGGATTATGATGTGGCTTTATTCTTCATAAACAATGCCGTATGAGAAAGAATCCTTCAAAACGCTCTTCCATTTTTCAAGAAAATTTGCAAAGAGAAGGAAAAGAGAGGAAAAGAAGAAAGGAGGGAGATTGAAGAATGCCTGAGCCGAATAGAAGCCGATAAGAGAGAGAGAGAGAGAGAGAGAGAGAGAGAGAGAGAGAGATCAGCCTGAGGAAGCTTACAAATAAGATTTTGATAATCTTTGTTGGAGCCTCGGTGTCTTTCCTCGAGCTTTGGTCGAGACCTTTATTTGTTCCTCTTCATCCTCCCACTGGTCTGGTGTATAGATAGCTAAAAATTGTCTTGGTGAGGGAAGCTTGGGCTTCAAGCTCAATTTAGCATGTGACCTGGGATCAAAGGATAGCAACTCAGCTCGGTGTTGGTCTCGCAGTATGGGGCGAGGGCGCGGCAACGCGGTTGGCAAGTTTTGCGTGGTAGGGGACACCTGGCCAAACTTGGCCAAGCATTTTATCTCTGTGTGTTTTTGAATTATGAATTTCTAACTCAATGTGACCGTAGATATCAATTGTCTAACCCCTTTTGAAAGTTCACCACTTTGTAGGAAACGCCAAAAGAGGTCTTCACAATGCAAGGGAGGTGTCTTTCACAGGAAAGGTAAAGGGGAGTGCAGAGTAAGAAAAAAAAAACAAAGGAAAAATTGAAAAGCGGTCTTCTTCTTCTTCCTTGGTGTTTTGTCCTCTTCAATATAGGACTCGACTGCAACCTTGTGCCGCCATCGATCTTCTTTCAACAGCCACTATCTAAGATGCTATTCGCACTTGTTCTTATTAACTGGAGGTTCCAGATCCGAGCATTTCCGGGGCAGAGGCAAGCGAGACCACTCAGCTATGATGTCGGTGGTGACAGAGCTTCTCTCCCTTCATGATGACGACAAAGGTGACGGACCATGGTCACAACTGAAGCAGCCACCTTCATCTAAAGCAACCAGCTCCATCATTTTCATCCCTCGTCATCTTCCATTTTCCTTCTTTAATCTTTTGCAAATTGAAAAGGAGAAAACCTAATTTGGACAAAACCCTAACTTACAAATAAGATTACGGTTTATAATTGGGACAAACATATAAACAATGTTGTTTTGGACAATTAATGCTGATTGTACACTCCGGAGAGTCAAGTCAGCTTCAAAAATTAATTCAAAAGGTGTCATATCGGATTTCCAATCAATCAGATCGGCATTGACATTGAAATGATTGTTTTTCAAATTTTTTGATACCTAAGTGATCCAAAATAAACTTTTGACACTAAAGTGAACACTGTACACAACTTTTGGCAGTTTTAGTATACTTATTCCTTTGATTTTTCTATCTTTCTGCAATAGTTAACTAGTTGTCAATTGGTTGTTCACGATTCAAGAAGCTTGAAAATTCTCGCTAGAACATGAGCTGCCCACTTGTTTTATTCGTGGGACGACTACTAATCAAGCCTATAGGTCCGACATAGTTTGTAACATACTATTTGAAAAAAAAAAAAAATTGCAAAGTTAATGATAATTGGGCTGTTTATAAATTTGTGATAAGATGTCTAGGTTGAATTTCTACAAGTGTGACTGAAAAAAAGAGTGAAAGGGTATTGTTGAAATATAAATTTTCACATTTGGATCTCCATAGCATTTCTATCAATATTAGGGATTTAAGTTATGACATGCAATTGTATACCCTCCATATGATAGCAGCCATAAGAATATATTTTAAGCTTCATGAATTCATCACCTTTAGGTAAATAAACCACTAAGATCAATCATGACTCACTCCTCAACCATATTTTGTTCATGTATACATCCATGAATCAATACACAATTATCTCCTCTAGAAGCATAACCATGGATTAGAACGGAAGACATCTCACTATAGTATAAGATCGATATTTCTCAAATTTAATCAAGTGTGTCACTTTGACGATCACAACTCGATTCAAATCTTGAAACTCTCTCATATCAAAGAGATAAATTTTATCTCACATTCACCATATATATGTAATTTTAAACTTGAAGACATGGACAATTTGTCACTAAAATCACATGCTATGCCAATAATAATGCTCTATTCATTGTTATATATTAAATTATACATAGTATAAATGAATCACGCTGTTCATATTTTCTATGTAATGATATACATGTGAGCTAGCAATTGTATTTCCGAGACTATAGAGAAACATAGGAAAATATGCAAAAATAAGCTAAAAGTACATGTGTATAGGATGCCATAAGTATTTTCACATCCTTGAAGTATCAAACATGGAAAATAAATATATCATAGCATAAGGCATCTCGATATGAGCACGTGGCTCCAAGAATGCGCTAATAAGAGCTTCCACGCGCTTGTACGCATTGACTAAGCATGAGGCGCGGGCTGTACATGCGCAGCTCTTGTTCAACTAGGTTCACCAATTCAACCGGTTGGCACTTCAACTGATTATGGTCCAATCGATTGACAAGTCCGATGAACGACAAAACCGATTTGGACAAGTCAATGGGTTCGGTCGGGTCACTTAGGTCGTCGTTCGCTAATGTCAATCCTGGCATTGCATCATGCACTAGCCATTGCCATGTGGGGGCACATGCTTGATGCCTAAGTAACACTAACATGGATACGTGACACACGACATGACACGATATGACATATCGACACGTCGTTTATCAAAATAAAGAGAATTCCGACACGTTAAGACACGTTATATATTAAAAATATATATTTTTATATGTACATAATAAATTATCATTTTTATGGTTAATTCAATTAAATTAATTTGATTCAAATTCACAAATAAATAAGTAATAAAAAAGGTTAGAATGAATTTATACTAAAAATATTAATCTACAATTTTTTAATATCATTCATTGTTTCAATTTGACAAATTCAACTCCATTCTAGTAATTCATAAAATTTGGAGAATAAAACAAGCACCTCACATTCTAAAATTGCATGTCAAATGTGTCGAAAGAGGAGAAAAAAAAAATTGGAGTTGAATTGTGTATTAGGGGAAGCGAAAGTCAGAAGAGAAGATTATGTTTTTCTTCTTTCCCCATTTATTATTTTTATTATTTTTTTTCATTTTTTCACATATATATATATATATATTTTGACTCCATATTTATTGAAAAATTTTAAAATTGACCTCGTATTTTGGAATCACATGTCGGAAACTCACATGTTGGAATTCTGACTCGAGTTTCAGAGAGTGTCGGGAAAGTTAACCAAGTGTCGGATTTTCCAACACGTGTTGACCGAGTGTCAAAGAGTATCCGAAAGTGTCGGAAAGTATCGAACACATGTCAGAGTGTCCGACACGACACGAAGGCTCTTAGAGAGTGTTAGTGCTTCCTAACTTGACGCACGCCGCCGCCCAACAACTTGTGGGGACACGTATGGCCTCCCCTAGTGGTGCACCACATGTTAAAACGCTCGTCTCAATGAGCTTTTACCTTTTATGCAATCAAAATCAATTCTCACCCAATAAAAAAAAAATTCGAAAATAGCCAAATCTATACGTTCAAGTTCTAGGCTAAGGACTGCTCTAATACCACATGTAAGCAGCAAAAATAACACCCAATGTGATATCCTCGATTTGAACCGTTATCTCAGCCGTGAGGAATTGATTAAGAATCAGTACGCCAATAACAAGAATAGGCTGTAACTCAATCTTAGAGATTGTTCACAAACCAATTGATTATAGATGTTATTAAGATAATCCTATCCAATTGAAATGATATTAGTGAGTCCATTAGTGTAGTAATTGAGGAAATGTGCTAATTTAAGGATATAAATTTTAGTAGCCCTAAAGATGAGACCAATTTCACTTCCTGAGATTAAATTGAGTGAGACCAAAATCAAGTAGCCCTTCCTTCTAGAAGGGTATGGGTGCCACTTTGGAGAAGCAATGAGGAGGAACAAGCTTAGTTTTTGCAACTAGACTAGTTGTTCTTGAACTAGAGCATTATTAGCCAAGTAAACTTGAAGAACAAACTTCGATAAGATGAGCCATTGGATTGACACTTGTAAGGTAGAGGTTCACTCTTGCCAAGCAAGCTCTGGGGCCATCTTGGACTTAGGATAATAATTTAGCCTGCAATAAATGCTTAAGTGACATTTTCTCTCTCCTCAATTATCTTCCTCTCCAAGTTCTTTTTCTTTCTCACTTTTCTCTCATTTCTCGTCCTGTCTCCCTCATTTGGCCAACCACTCCCTTATCCTCTCTCTCTCTCAGCTTGGCGCTCGTCCGCTCGTCCGTTGTGCCGCTGCCTGCCATTGCCGTTGCCACCCTCGTGCCATCTTGCCATTGCCTTACTGTTCACTGACCAGCACCACCGACCGTCCTCACCTTTGTCTCGATTGTTCATAAGTAGATTTTCTAAACATCAGCTAGGCCATTGCATTACGTAACTCAGTTTAGGTTCGGTTTTTGTATTGTTAGAGCTATTCTAAGTAGAGAAGATCATGTGATTAATTTTGTATGGTTTGTTCATGATGTGCTTGGGCTATAAGGTTTGGAAATAGGTGAGAAATGATTATGTGATTATCGAGATAGCCCGGATTGTCCTTGTTAGTGAGAACGGATCGTTTATGCATATGTTATTGCTCGGCCTAGAGAAATTGCCATGATGGTTGTATGTGGCCCGTGGATTATCAATATTTAGGTTTAGCTCTTATGTTTGGTTGTTAGGGTTGGACGTGTAATCTTATGTGATGTAGATTATTATTGTTTTCAAGATTTGTTATAGTTCTCTAGATGTAATATTGTGATTGTCGCTTGTGGTTCTAATTTGGTTGTTAATTGAGCTTAGACATTACGTGTTGTGATTATTGTTGGATGTGTCCTCAATATGTGATGCTATTATGTTTGATTGTAAAGGATTGTTATTGATTTATGGATATGGTCTTCGCTTATAGATGTCTATAAGTCATGATTGATACTTGAAACCATACCGAGCCTCCAAAGTTTGGTTCTTGGACATGCGTGGAAGCATGCTGGGCTAAGTCACTCTCTTAGTTCAATGATATTGAGGCGTATCGCTTGATCCAGGTTTGACTTAGGCCGGTGCTCCAACATAACGGGTCAAGTCATGGTTCTCATTCCATGCTCGGCATATTTTATCGATGCATTTCCAATAGGTTATGAGTTACACACCGCTTGGCACGCTCTTGGGGCACTCATGCTTTGGACTAAAGTGGAAAATAAAACCGATTGTGTGCTTTATTCGTATGGTCACACGAGGGATTCCGTCAATGAAGGTCTCAGAGTATGATGCCGCCACTGAGAGACGTCAAAGGGCGATGCCCGAAGGTTTTCAGATGCCGTTCGCGGTGATGGTTACTGAACAATGCCCAAAAGGATGCCCAAAGGTGTTCCGATGCTGTGCTCAATGGGGTAAGACGATGTCCCGGAGGTTTTCAAAAGAAGCGAAGGGTTCCAATTATGTGTGTTAATCGAATGGACTTGAGATAGCATAATATTATAATGTATTATGTGATTCTCGAGGCGACAGTGCATGTGAAGTATTTATGAGTGACGTGCATACTTGTGAAGTGATTTTGTGACACCTACATATGTCATATGTCATTATTTATGATGCATGAGGCACATGCATAATTTACTGGTCATTTTTATGATATGGAAGGGCTTGTGTACGAGTGTCATAAATTGTGATGTGAGAGGCACGTGGACATTTTGGATGATATTACTTGAGGAATGAGAGCCATGGTAATATCTTTTAGGTTGTTGTATTTTTTTTTTTTTTTTGTCATTCCTATTTTATTCCTACTCTAACACTCACTCTTAGACTTTTGTCCTGCCTCCTGCATGGTGTGGGAGTCAAAACCCACTCCTAAAACCTCAACTCCTCTTTGAGAAGGTGGTAATTTGAATGCCTCACCTCTCCCTTCCATGTTGGAAGGGTGGCCACTGGAGCAAACCTTGGTGGTTGAGGTCTTTGTATGACACATGTGAATTTTTGATGTTATAAATTGTGACTTGTGAAGCACGTATAAATTTTTAAAGTCATTAATTGGCCCATGTAGGATTGTCATGAGTATGTGACGTTCCGTAGGTTGTTGATACTAGGTGGCCGAGGATCCCCTTTCATGTATATAGTTAAAGCAAAGCAATTGCTATTGACCTACCATCGACATATTGGGGTCGAGTGTTCATAAGGTTCTAATGCAAGGCATCCGCTTATACGAGGTTTAGGTTATTTACTTATTAAGTTTTCAACTCATTTATTGTTGTTTAACTTTTTTTTAGTCCAATAAGTATGGATCCACCACTTGTTTATTTCATGCGATTTGGGATGTCCATGAGTATGGAGGTCACGGTCTTGGATGTGTTTAGAGAGGATACTACATTTTGAAGGATCACTAATACTGTTTGGGTGGATGATGTCATGCCCCGAACCCCGGGCACGCGCACATCCCTCGGCGGTAGATTAAAAATGTGACGTTCCAAGACGTGTCGATGACCCATTCTTTTTATTTTTCAATTAAGCACATGCGGAAGCGAATTAAATAAACACTTAGCCAACAATCAAACACAAGGATAGTAAAAACATACAACCATTTTCTGCAAACTACGCTTTATAAATATACCAAGTTAACCCTAAGAGTTATTGTACTAAAAAAAAAAAAAAAACCCTAAGAGTTCACATTTACAAGTCTGTATCCAAAAGAAATACGAAGCAACCTACATCTCGGATCCCTCTAACTCGGGCTTGGGCTCACGACACCCCGGTCACGATGTCCATGGGTGACTTAGTTCATCCTCCGTCCCAACAGGCGGTCCATCAAAACCCTATAAGGGACCCACCCGAGCACCATTGCACTCATTAATGAACCAGGCTTTAAAGCAATGAGGTACCAAATGAAGGAGACCCCAATCGACCCAAATCGTGGTCACCACTAACTCGCGAGTTTGGGTGCTCCCAGGAATAGGGAAAAAGGTAAACTCATAATCCATCTCTCACGAAAACCCAAAACGAACAAGACATATCTCCATACTAATGACCTAAAAAAGGTTAACCATACGGGGTGAGATAAATCTCAGTGAGTCAAAACCCTAAACCCCACACACCAATTTGCCTTAACCCTAAGAGTTATTGTAGCCTTGGTACGTCCCTGCATGTTAGCTTATCAAATATACTATTATCAGTGCAGCAAGCGTAATTTAATAACCGGAACACATGTTTCACTCTTCAAACATTCACATGGGTCCCAATTATATGACCAAACCATTATGACACGTCCCATACCATACCACACAATTTTGCCCCATAATCAGACGTAACTATCACAACCATTTAGGCATGTTCAGTTATTATGACCCATCGGCCACGGCCAACTCAACAGTCAGCGATCATCCAACGTAATCGGGCATTGTCCCGCTCCGTTGGGCATGGCAACATCTAGCACTATACGCCTAGACGACATTCCATAAAGAAGCATTAGCCCGGCCTCTACCACGACTCGGCATTTATTGACGTGAGGCATCCGAACTTAATCAGGCATTGCCCCCGACTCTTGTTGGGTGATGGGTTACGATAGTGACCATACAAGCATATAATTGGCCAAAAACACCGTGATTTGCGTTCAAATTCCTCATTTTTAAATAATGAACTTGGCCACTTTTTTTTTTTTTTTTTTTGTATTAAAAATTCTCGCTAAAATAATCGTGCGTGGTCACGTATTTAAATCGAACCATTAAACATAGTATGCTCCCAATTTAAACCCCACAATTTTATATAGTACATAAAAATTGGCGTCGAAACCCGGACACCTAGCATTTTTCTATTTAAAGGCCCATAAAATCGAGTTTTGCAATAATAGTCGACAACTACCATCAATCAATCAATTGCACATATAAGCTATCAAAATCACACAAAATTCCATTTAGAAGAACGAGCCTAAAATTATGCAAAACGGCTAATCCGTCACAAATTACGATTAATTAAGCTAATCCAACTTAATTAACCTAACCATGGTTAACTAACCTAACCAAACTAACCTAACTAAACTAAGCAACCTAAATAAGCTAGTTATACTAACCTAGGATTAACTCATTAATTCTCATTACACTAATCTAACCCCCTAAGCGCAATTAACAACCAAATCAAGGATTAGGGAGTTAACTCATCGAATTAAGACGGTGGCGGGCTCATGGCGATGACAATGCGATGACGGTGAGAACTCAAGACTACCATGTCTCCAACGGAAGCTTGGCGGAGGCTGTGATGGCCTCTCAAGCCTTCGGCCAAGGGAGAGGGGGCTTCAGCTTGGTGCTGGAGCGGTGGCCGCGGGGCTGCAGTGGAGGAGCTGGGCAAACGGCAGCGTGGCTGGACACGGTTGAGGTTGCTGGTGGTGGCACGGTGTAGTTGAACGATGGGGTGAGGCGGCTGTGGTGTTGGACGCTGGAAGTTGAGGGGCTGTTCGATGGTGGAATGGACAGTGAGGGTGAGGTGCTAGAGTTACTGGCTGAGACATTTGATGTTGAGGTGGTGAGTTGGCTAGCTGTGGCGTGAAGGTGTAGGCAGCTGGACGAGGGGCTGGCTAGGCTGAGGCGGACGGGCAGTGAGGGCAAAGGGAGAAATGGAGTGGAGAGGAATGATGTTGGTGTGGGGATGAGTGGACGGTGTTGAGGTTTCGTTGGCGGTTGGGGATGTTAGTGGATGAGGTTGGCGTGGTGGAAGATGGTGGTGTATTGGGGGGGGGGGGGATTGATGGTGATCGTGAAGATGGGATGAGGGTGCAGCCATGAAGAAGAAAATGCTGAAGATGGAGATGGTGGCTGAAGCTAGGAGTGAACGTACGTGCAAGAGGGAATGAGGAATGGGAGAGAGAAATTGGAAGTCAAAGCTGTAGCCAATAAAAAGCCTAGGGAAATATCTAAATGATCATTACAAAACCCCTAAAGTCTTCATGCCAAATAAGTCTTGTGGCCATCCAATGAAGAATTAGTCCTAATTTCTCACAAAAGAAACCATTTTGGCAGCCAAATATTCCATTTAATTAGCCCATCCGAATTTTCTTATTATTTTCTTTTTGTCCAAAATCGATTTTCCGCAAAATTCCGGACTCAACAAAAATTCGCCGAAAGATGAGACGACATCCTATAAATAAATTGTGACATGCTCGAACATCTGATTCCTAAAACCGAATTCAATTTCGTGGTTAAAATCGACCGAACACGATTTTAGTACAACCTAACCTATCGGGTAGCTTTTAGAGATTTTAGCGTGTTTGACCCGTGGTTGCTAATTTTCGATTCACGTTTATGCATCTATGAATCGTAGATGACTCTCGGTAATCATAAAAATCGCGAGGTTTCAATTACGTGTCCCAAGTATAATATCGATAGAAAATCGAGTTTTGTCATTCGACGCGAATATCGTAATTGTGCGGAACCACCCGCAATTTGACTACGTAATTCCATTGAATCGACTTATATCCGATCGCAATTTGATTATAACAATGTTGTACTGACCCTTGTCGATTATTATGGTTGAGCAATTGATTTCCAATCGAATTCTCTAATATGTTGCGTTTATATCCCTTAACAGCTTTATCTAATAGATTAGTTATCTCGTGATGGGCTAGCTCTGAGTAAAAAAACTATAGGCGCGTTGACAAAACAACCATTTCATATATTCAAGACGGGGTCAAATTTCAAGATGTCACAGATGAGATCTATTACGATCTCGTCCCTCATAGCTACCGAGCTTGGTACGCGTGGTTTGATGGGGATCTCTTCAGACCCCTCTGTGGGTTTTGCGGATCGCCCGAACCAAGTGAGGACAATGGTCCCCCCGACAGCCTAGTAAATGATGCCTAGATAGTCAATCCTCATGAGGGAGTCGTTTTTTTTTAGTATCTCATTAGAGAAGATAGGCTCACCCTAAAGAAGATTGTGAACCCCTCCCCTTACGTCTTTTTGTGGAATGAAAATCGGAATGGCCCTAAAGAAGTGGGCTTGTAAATGAATTATTTCAATATATTAAAAAAACATATATAAATTGTATGGTATATGTGAGTTTTCCTTGCGATCCTCGTCTATTGTTGATGTTGGATGATTGAGTTACACACTTTCACATGTGCTTAATTGAAAGATAAAAAATCAATGGGACGACGACGCCTTCTGAGATGTTGCAAGTTAATCCCGTAATGGATGTCGCGTTCCTGTGATGAGGGAAGGTCCGAGGCTTGACATCCAAGATGTCTATAACTACAATCAAGAACACATATAATTGAGTAAAAGAGATTTACGCACCTGATTTGAAATCTATCGTTCTTAATGCGGAATAACGACGCTTCAAAATTCAAGTGCTTCTCATTTTTTTTTTCCCTTTATATGACTGGCTGAATGAAACTATCCCTCACTTTTAGAGTTTCATAATCACTTCTTATGTGAGGATATTTGTATATCAAGGACATAGAAGAGACTTGAGTATACTATATAAATTTTTAAGCCACAAACCCTCTTAATACATGCCAGGCTTTACTTGGTCCATGCTAGCCAGCCGTGTATTAAACTAATTAAAAATCCTTGTGTCTCATTTTATTAGATCAATCTTGTAAAATGGTAAATTACAATATCAATTAATATAACCCACATTAGAAAAAACTCTTATATGTTGTCGATTAAATTCTGGCATAGTTTGTGTACCTTTAGTTTTGTTTGAAGGAAACTCCATGGCTTTCTTGTTGATCAGTGATATTTTCTATTTGGAATTGTCACAGAACCTATCTCTCTTAATAAAAATTAAAGAACGATTTTCAATGAAAAATACTTCGTTATTGAATCCAATTTGTGGAACACTAACCCAATGGATGGATCAAACAAAATAAGGGTCAAATTCTAGTGAACGGGTTGTGATAATATGTGTTTGTTGGATGATATGAAAAATGGACTTGTTGTCGAGCTAGTTGAAGTGCATGTAGAGACTGATGTAAAATTCTATACGCTTGCATATTCATATGCTATTTGTCACGCCCCGATCCTCCGAGTGCATGTCCATCCCTTAGCGGTCAATTAAATAGTGACATCCTAGGATGCATCGCCAACCCATTTATTTTAATGCGCATGCTAAATCATATAATTAATCTCCAGACAACAACAAGATAGAATAGAAAAGTGGGGTTATAAATTTTTGAAAAACCATAACACACTTATATACATATCAAACCAAGTCATTTACAATATTAGCCGATATATACAGGGTTTGCAAAAAGGGGGACTACAGATCCTCTAAGCATTCAAGTCCTCAAGTGAATACTCTGGGGTCCTTGAATCCGAAAGATCCGAATCTACCACTAAACCACCAGGGGGATCAATTGTGCCCATGCCAAAAGCGATCTTCAGTTTCGACCTAGGAATCTCAGGCTCTAGAAGGGGGCCTTCTCTGGGTCCATCTTGCCCATGATGACACCACGATTTGAATCGATGAGGTACGTTATGAGATAGACCCTTATTAAACCAGATAACGAATCGTAGGAGTTCGTAGACCTAGGCTCCTTGGCTCCTAAAGAGGGGAATCTGAGAGTGCTGCTTAGTCACCTTCTTCAGTTGGCCAAAACATTCGGGTGCTACAGCCATCTAAGGACCTGTAAATGTTATCCCACAACGGGGTGAGACAATGTCTCAACAAGTTCACCCCATAAATCTCGATTATGAAGGAAATATACCCCAAGGGTTGCCTAAGCACAAGCACAAGTCAAAGGACTCACCTTTGCTTTTGTTCCTTCTTCCAAGTCAGTATAATTATATATTCAACGCATCACTTCACAAATCAAGTTAGCAAATCAAATCGAGTATCATCAAGACAATCTCTCGATCAATCCACTCAATACCATCTATCAAGTTCAATCACATCGAGAACTATTCACCCTAAGCTGTAAATACATAGTATAGCTCCCCAAAAGCTTATAATTAAATAGATCGCCAAAAGCTAATGACAAAGTATACTACTCACCCTAAGTTGATATATCAAAGCCTGAAGACTAATATAGTATACTTACGATGCTCACCAGAAGCTGCTAAGGTATACTACTCACCAAAAGCTGCCATATCAAAGCCCGCAAGCTGATATAGTATACCAGTATACTACTCACTCTAAGCTAACATATCAAAGCCCGCAGGTTGATATAGTATACAATGTTGATCATTTAACAATTTCACCATTTTTATCATTCCCGATAAAAATAATCGTATGTAAGCACACGGTCGGTCTTAGCCAAACTGCAATATTTTCCCTTTTTAAATTCCCACTAATTCCAATAGTCCACAAACACATTTTTGGCGTTGTAAACCAACGCCATGTATTTTCTGATTAAATACCAGAATTATTAAATTTTTTGAAATAAATACCCCAAAATTACAATTCACACTGAAATTGCACAAAATAGCATCCAATTAAATAAACCAACCACACCATTGCAATCAGCACAAAACTCCGATCATTGGCTATCTCGGTCTAATTTCTCAAAAGTAATAATTAATTAAGTAATTACCAAAATTAATTAAATAAATACCAATAAATAGCAAAAATGCACACTTAGGCCGGAAAAGCCTAATTAAATACCAAAATGGGTCCAAAAAAATTCCCAACCTATCCAGATAAATACAACAGCTTATCTACTTGCTAATTAATTACTCTAACCACCTAATATGCATAAATGATTAACTAAATTGCTAATTCATTCTAACTAACCACCTAATCCAAGCTTAACCTAAACTAATAAACTCTTAAGTATAATTAACTCCCTAAGCAGAGTATAGTGAGTAAACCCACTGGATTTGTGAGCCAATGAGTTCACTTCGACAAGGACGCGGAGACCAGCCACAAACTCCAAAGTGGGGGCACCTTTCGAGGTCCGGAAGCGGTCCAAAACTGGCCAAACAGTGCACTATGGGTTGAAGGGGTTTGGTTCTGTGGCTGGGCAAAACAAGGTTGGACGATTGGACTAGAAAATGGTGCGGGTGGCTAGCGGACGTGGGCGAGCGACTTCTGGCGATTGGATGGGCGGCTAGGCGGCTTCGACGACGACGGGGAAGGTTCAAATGGCTCAGGGGACGGCTTGGGGTCACGGCAGAGGCGAAACGACACATACATTGGTGCTGGACGGGTGCAGCTTGTGCGAGACTCACAAACAGCACGACGGCAAGCGGTGGGCACGCGGGCGACTTGGACAGGTGTTGATGAGCAAGGGAGGCTGCTTGGCTTCTCTCTACAATTTTCAGAGCTTCTAAGGTGTCTAAAATGAAGAAGCAAGGTTGAGGGAGGAAGAAAGGGGACAACTCTTGCTTGGAGGGTCCCTTTTGCTCTTCTTCTATCCTCTTGTCTCCTAGAAGAGGCCCCACCATGGATGGGCTGGCTTCCTTAGCCAAAAGCAGACCACAAAGTTTCCTTGGGAAGCCTTGGAGATGGTCCAAAGGTTGAGGGCAAGGGGGCTACGAATTTTGAAGACATTTCCCCCAAATTTGGACTAATCTTTTTCCAATTGAAGTCAATTTCAGTCCTATAAAATCCACCAACGAGTCCTCGGTCAAATTGATATTTTTTCTCACCAATAGAACCTACTTGCATTCCAAAAACGCTATAAAAACGGTTCTCTGAGTTTTCCGAACAAAAAGGGCCTCACTTTGAAATTTCGCCGAAAATCTCAATTTGTAGAAAAATCTTCGAAGGATAAGTTGATGTTCCTAAAATGACTCATGACATCATAGAACTTTCAATTTCTAAAATAAGATTCAAATTCGCCGTTAATTTCAATCTGATGTGATTTTAACGTGACCTAGCTTATCGGGTAGCATTTAGAAATTTTTGGCTCAATTAATCCATGGTCGATTTTCTTTGAGCCACAATGTACCTCTTCGACACATTGGCAGCTCTCAATAACCGTGAAAATTTCGAAATTTTAAATACAGACACAGGGTACCAAAACAACAGAAAAATCAGTCTAGTGCCGATTGACGAGAATTTTGCAATTTGGTGAAATTACTCACGTTTAGCCACACATCTCAGTCAAACCGACCTATCTCTGATATCTAATCGATCTTTACCATATCATAATAATCTCTACGGATGAGCATTGTTGAGTAGTCGATTCTTAGTCGAATTCTTGAGTCTATTACATTAAAACCCTTTAATAAATTCTTTAGATAGTCTAGTTATCTCATGAGTGATCAGCTCAGAAAATAGCACTATAGGCGAGTCAATGAAAGGCCCAATTTACTATATTGAATACAGGACTGAAATTTCAGGATGTCACACTATTTCTACATTAGCGACTTACGACTATAGTAATTGTTATTAGTGTATTGGAACTTTTTACACACGTATGTTTACTCAAACATTCAAAGTAATAATTTCCCCAAAAATATTTGATTTAAGGTGCTTATGTTAAGTGAATTTCAGTGTATTTGTGCAAAATAGTTTTTAAGTTAAAAGGAAAAACAAAAAGAGGAGGGAGGGAAGGGGGGAGGCGATAGAGTGGATGGCTACTGTTCATTATCTCCATCTTGGAAACAAATCAATCACGATGAGATTCGAACTTCAAAGAGACTAGACAAGCCAATGTCGAGGTCATGTGATCTCAAGCGGCATAACACCAACGGTTGCATGACCTTGTAGATCCAAACCTACATGAACCTAGACCTCGTCAAGATGGTGTGATCATCTCTTTTGTTATCATTAATTTTTTTTTAATGAGAAATATGTATGGCCACTTCTACTAAATTCGATGAATTGAACTTTCTCTAAAGAGTCATGGAAAGAAATTTCGTCTTGCTCATCAAATTGAGAAAGAAGGAAAGTGTTGGACGTGCTTATATGACTATAATAACCACTAAAATTCACTTATCTTAATGTCCCGCGTGTGCGATTTATTCCAACCGTCGATTATGTCTTGATACACAACAATAGCATGCTTTAATTCTTTGTCGTGTTTTCTCTCATTCATTAGCATGATGTGGAGTTTTGCATCTCCTAGAGACACAATTCCTCAAGAGAGAGAAATATCTGATTAGACCTAAATTTATTGCATAAATGCCAATTCAATTTTAAATTTTCTAATATTATACATTAATATAATTTTTTCCGGTCAATCTTTGCCCAAAATCGCCAATATGGCCAGGTGCCATGTTGGAATGAGCATGGTTTTAGAGTAGAACTTGGAGCCTATGAACTGGCTAGTGGAAACTTGTTCGATTTCAAGTTCTAAAGTATGCAGAGTAGGCTTTATGTTTCAAAAATTGAAAAACCTATTTCAATAAGTAAGTTCCAGGTTTTAGGTTGATAGAACTGAAACTTAGAACTTAGAATCTGTAAACTATAACCTAGAACAAGTTTTTCTATTTTATTGGTTTATATCTTCGTGCGACCTTGTGATATTCTATAGTATTTGATAATGAGTGAATAATCTAGAACCATTAGCCTAAACTTCCATTTTATGAATAAGACTTTTATTTTGTTAATGTTTTACATTTTTCATGTGTCTAAATATAAATTATAGTTAGTGAATTGTAGTAGCAAGTAATGGTTATTAAAAATGATAATTTACTGTAATCGTTCTATCAATAATACATGTGGGACCTAGGTAGACCCTAGAAATAATCCTAGAACCTATGATAAGGTAAGTTTCGGGTTCCAAAAAATGAGAAACACGTTCAAACAAGAAAGTTCCAGATTCTAGGTAGAACTTATACACAACCTAGAACTATTCACCTCTAATGCCACATAAGACGATAGGCGATAAATGGACAACTATGTTCACAATTTCTAATGAAAATCAATCAAAATGACTATTTTGGGATTAAATTGGCACAATTAGAAAGTGTAGGACTAATTTGATATTTGTGCAGTAAATTTAAAATTAGCTAGGTAATTTTCCCTTGAGAAACCCATCAATGAGATTCACATCTAAATAGAAGGGAATTAAGGCGTAATCAATGGCTTAAAGTCAGACTTAATCGCTCTTTCAATATGTCAAGTTTCGTGTAAACTGTCTTTACATAAAGGACAAAAGTGAAAGCATCTACGCTAAGTTCACACCTGTCTTTGACTTTTCTAGCTTTGATATCCGAAAGGACCGTGAAGGCCACGGGCCCTTCGTTAATTTTAACGCGGCTCGAGCAAACATACATATCTAAAAGTAAAAAACCAAAAGATACTTCACAAGTTAAAATGTTTACGCTGATTTGAATTGCAAAATTCGTCAACTTCTTGATTATTTCTCGACATAGAAAATACCGACCACTGCTGCTTTATTGTGTAAGACTGTATTTTCATAAAATTTAATCATGAAAAATTACACTAAATTAGTCCCCTAGATATTTTTTTTTATAAAAAATTTAATCAAGCCCTAACTTCTTTTTCAGGTAAAAAAGGTGTATCTTGCTCTAAATCATACCTTTCCTTTCAAACAAAAATGGATATGAGAATAAATAATAGACCAAAAAAAAGTTATGGTCTAATGAAATTTTTTAAACTTCTTACTATGGTCTAATGAAATTTCTAAACTTCTTACTTAATTAAGTAAGCCAACCATGAGCTTGCATTCAAAGCACCTGTAATCATCAATTTTTAATTCTACACATTGGTATAATTATGCGTTGTTCTGAACAGTGATTTATGATCATAGTAAGTCGTTATTAGCATATTAGAAATTTTTATCGACGTAGGATTACCGGAATGTTGCATGCAGGAAAAAAAAAAAAAAAAAAAGAAGTCAAATTTGTGTGGTCTTTACACCCAACGTAAGACTTTGAACGCATTACTATATAATTATAGACGATCCTCTTCCTTACCAACACAGAAACAAAGAAAAATGCCAAGCCACCACCTTCTCTGCTTTCTCTTCTTCTTATTGAGCTTCCTTAGCGTCCACTCCGCTTTCCCCGCCATTTGCGGATCGTCGTCCCACTGCGGCAACATCCCCATCAAGTATCCATTCTGGACGGCCAGCGGCGCCGCCGTACACTGCGGCTACCCAGGCCTCGGCGTCCGTTGCTCGTATGTCGATAATCCCCCGACCATCTCTCTTCGGGGCGACGCCTACTTCGTCGCCGAAATCAACTACGTCGAGAAAACCCCGACTCTCGTCGACATCGACGTCGCCGACCGGAGATGCCCCAGGGCCAGCCATAACCTCACGATCAACTCACTCCCGCTCGATTACAACTCCGCCGACGTCAATCTCACCTTCTTCTTTCTGCAGCGCCCCTCCAATGGCGCCCATCCCCGCCAGGGCCATCGATTGCTTGCGATCTGGTGATAAGCAGTCGTATGTGTTCGTGGACATGAGCCCCGACGAGGCGGCAACGAGTCGTAAGGCGGGAAGCTGCGAGGAGGCAGTGGTGGCGGCGGTGAAGCGGACGGAGGTGACGGCGGCGAACGTGGTGGACGAGTTCGCCGAGGCGATGAGCGAGGGGTTCGTGCTTGACTGGGAGGCGGCGGAGGAGTGCGGCGCGTGCGAGCAGTCCGGCGGGCGGTGCGCGTTCAACCAGAATGAGCAGTTGCTGTGCTTCTGCAAGGACGGGTCAAATCACCCGGACGGCTCCTTTTGCAAAGGTAAGATTGAGGTTTGTGTCTGTCCATTTCCTCTCTTTCTTTACAAATAGTTTTGCGCCCATGTTTGCCATCGCCATGATTGCCTTTTTCAATGCTTGTCACTTCTTAGTTGCGCGTGATCTGATTTCTGGCATACTTTGATGTTTCAGCAGCTTTTAGAATTAGACAATTATATACTTACGTTCGGCAATTTCTTAATCAATACTTTTTCAAAATTTGAATGTTAATTATACCTACTAGTATATTCCGTGCAACAGGTCCTATATGAAAGCTTATATTAATAAATAAATCTTATATATATAATATGAATTTATAGACAAACAAAATTGTTACTTTAGTACCATTCTTGCGTGGAAATTAGAACCACACATAAAATTTAACTAGTGAGGAATGGTACATGCGAAATAAATGCGTGGGGAGCCTAACTGTAATACTTTATTCAATGCCTAATCCAAAAACTTAAATCAATATGTGAAAGAAAACCACACGCATAAAGTTTAATATAAATTCCTAGCTACTCATTGCAACTCACAACTATCATTACAAGATGGTGGTTTCTTTCTAGAAAGATGTCTTTTTCGCTTTTCTAGCTATTATTGCTTTGATCATAATCATTTTCCTCCCAAGGAATTGGCGCCTAGAAAGAGTTTTTATTTTCATTGCTTGAGACTTGAGCGATTGATGGGCCTTAGCGATCTCTATCAAGAAAAAGATGGCGACCTTTGCTTATTGCTTCCTATAGCTAAAGATCCCAATGTGGATCATCTTCGTAGATCACAAGAGATGGCCTTGGTTCGGCTCGACTGAGGAGTTGAGGCCCTTTTCAGTTTACTGATTTTACCTATGTTGCAATTTGGATTGATACTTTGTTGATATCATGAGTCAAATCAATTCAAAAAAAGGGATAATTGAACAAAATTAAGAACGATTGGTTCCAATCTAATCTTGGCACTTTGGAATCGAAAACTGAATCAAGAGGACCGATCCTCAAAATTGGAGACTGGGGATTAGACTGATTAGTCTTGAAATTGGGAACAAGACGATACCGGTCTAGTCTGATCCATGAAACTGGTCAAATTTTAAAGAAAAGAGTGGCGTGTAAAGAGCGCAGCATTGTCGCCACTTCTAGTCCCCGCTGTCTAACAAGTCTATCACATCAAAGACATTTACTTTTATTCGTTCCATCTCCTCTCTCTCTCTCTCTCTCTCTCTCTCTGAGTCACCGTGACTCAGTCCCTTCTGTCCCATCTCCATCTCTTTCTCTTCTCTGCGCAGAACCCACTTCCCTTCCTCCTTCCCCAAAAACTACCGTGACTCAGTCTCCCCTGTCCCATCATGACAAGTCCTCCATTTTAGAGAAACGATGAGGACACCTCCAATTCGCTCCGAGCCCGCTCTCGAGCCGAGCCCTCATCGTTCTCCTCGACTTGACTCCCACCACACCGAGCTCATCGAGAAGGCCCTCCTCTGCCAGACGTTGGACGACACTGTCGTCCGCCATATAGAGAGGGAAAGAGGCGTGAGGGCCGAGAGGGAATATCGAGCATGAGGGGTTGCTGTTCTCTGAATATTTTTAAGAAATAACCAAAAACAAAATTAAAAAGAATCGGTACAGTCCGATCCAGGTGATTCCATCTTTGAAATTGGAAATCAGACCGAACATCACATCACTTGTTCCATAATGGAATCGGAACCGGACCGGCCCCTCAGGAAACTGCCCAGAGCTGGGCGGTGCGGTCCAATTCGGGCGATTCTCGGTCGGGCTAGTCTTTGTGGCTCACCCCTAGGCAAAATTGAGAGAAACTCGTCCAAATGACAGTTTAGTCGTCTAAGTTCTGAGTCTACAATCCCCTCTTTTTTCTATTCTAGGCGATGGCCCTGCATCTGTCTCGAACGCTGCTGACTATGTTCTTGAGGTCCTTATTGAAATCTCCTCGATTGAATTGTCAAGGAGATTGGCCAAGCTCGTTCACTAGTTGAGGGCCGCATGTATGAATTGTAAAATGGGTAATAATAGTCCAAGTCATCCTTAAGTCAAGCCTACAACTAGCCAACAGCTCAAGCTACTTGGCTTTGTTTCCACGTGCCTCATTCTTCTTAATTCCTTCTTGGCTTTTGTCTCAATGTGCTGAAGTCTTGATCTTTTGGGAGGCCAAATCAAGTGGCTCTCATTGGTGCATTGGGTTCAAATCATTCTCAAAGCAGCATTGTCCTTATCCTCTCCATCCTCTTCATTTACATTTACCCTTCTCATTGCTTTGCTCCAATCCCATCTCCCTTTGGATGGATCTTACCATGTCGTGCTCCTCTCTGTCCTTGTTCATCATCATCTCCCTCCATATTCACTGCCTGGTGCCAACTTCCAGCGAATTCCCGCCGTTCTGAGAGTGTGCTCCTTTTGTTTGCGAAAATCAAGAAATCAACTATCTTTTCAAGCATGTTAGGCAACCAAATTACTGCAGGTATCCAGGCTATGAGCTTGACTGTGATAGAGATAACCTGACCCTTCTATCCATCGAGTCCCTGCAATATCAGGCGATGCGCATGTGTAGGAGCGAGCAGATCTTTCAGGTGGCAAGGATGGATTTATCAAAAGATATATGTCTTGGACCACATGTCAACACCACTTTAAACTCCAGTCTCTTCAACTACATTTCCAATTACCTCAATTCTATCTTATTCTACAATTGCAACTCACCGTCAACCCCTCAACCTAATCAGTTCTCTTGTTCCGCGTCCGGAGATGGCTGCTTTGCTTTCAAAGTGGGCCCTACAAACCCACTACTCAAGCTATGCAACTTTAACGTCTTCATCCCAATTATACCAATTGAAGCTTCAGGTCAACCACCAAATTTGGAGAACAGCAAGAGTGCTACTATTAGTCCTGCTACTCTCACAGGAATCCTGAAAAAAGGCTTTGAGATCACTTGAATTGCCAACACATCTCTGTGCGAAAATTGCACTGAATCAAAGGGAAGATGTGGATATAACTGGACAAGGCAAGGATTTAGTTGTTTTTGCCGTGACAAAGCCTATCCAATAACCTGCCCCAGACCTTCAGGTATGTATGCTAAAGTCTAATTTGTGGTTTTTAATAAGCTCAAGTTGTTCAATGAGAGGGATAAGATTGCTGTGCATACTCTTTCCTTTGCTTGTTAATTGGGAAACGACCGTCTCATGCCCCTAAAAGCCTGACAATCTCATTTTGCTGGGCATGCCTGAAGTGTAGTCATCTGATCTTCGCTATGACATGGTCATGGTGCAATTTAGAATCCAAGCCTTAAAACCTCATCACCCCATTCAACAACCTTAATAGTTCGACCTGCTCATGCCCCTAAAAGCCACTCTTCTTCTCTCCTCCACTTCCACTCCATCCTAGTCTTCGTCCTCGTCAGCCTCATCATTCCACGAGTTCTTTTGTACGAGGGAGACGACAATGTCCACTAAACCGACTGCCACCGCTCTTTTAATTGTGGAATTGTTGCAAATATAACTTTTCTTTCTAGGGAGGCCGCCCACCCCCAATTCCGTGCAAGGTCGAGTGCTATGAGGATAACTCCCTATCTTTGAGTACCAAGAGCAGAAGTCTTAAGCCTAAGCGATTTATGGACCTGAGCAAATTCTGTCGTGAAAAACTGGCAAGCTTATTGCTTCCTAGCTAAAGATCCAATGTGGATCATCATCATTGTAACTCACGAGAGATGGGCCCGATTCAGCTCGGCCGAGGTCTTGGGCCTTTGGGATCCACTGATATTAACCTGGTCTACTTCTTTGGGCTGATGATGCGTCGATATCATCAGTCCAATCAATTCACCAAATGTGTGGTTCTCAATTAGCTAATGTTCTTTCATGGGAGGGATCGCTAGGTTTGCTTGTTATTTGGAAAAGGACCCTCTCATGCCCCTAAAAGCCTAACAATCTCATTTTGCTGGGCACGCCCTACCAACTAATATTTAATGAAATGCAGTCATCTCATCCTCACTGCAGCATGATCATGTTACAATTTAGACTCCCAAGTCTTAAAACTTTATCACTCCATTCTCAACAACCTTCCTCACCTCAACTGTTGGATCATTAGGTTGGTATTTGTGAACCCACCAAATCCAACGGTTTAAATACAACGAGCAAAGATTCTCTGAGCTTAACGTAAAATTTCACCTCATGGGCAAGTATTTTAAATCAAACATTAGCCAATAAGTCAAGTAACAAAAATTTTAGGTTTGACATGTTCTTTACTTCTCATGACACGAACTCTTAAACCCTCAAAGGGGCTAGATTTTTTTCGGTGAGAACCGTGGAAATTTTTCACCTTTCAATTTTAACAACATATGGAGAAATTCGGAGAAAAATGCTTTGCATGTTTCAGAGCCGCATCTTCCCCATCATCTCCTCTGCTAGACCCAATTTTAATGTTCGATAGCCATCTTTTTCATTTCCCCCCTCCATGTTCCTTCATATGTACCCCTCCTTCTTTTGCTCCAACACCATCTCCCTTCGGATGGATCTTACCACGCCATTTTCCTCTCTCTCCTTGCTCTTCTTCATCTCCCTCCAAATTCACTTCCCCGTGCGAGCTTCTGGCAACTTCCTGACATTCCAAGAATGCGCTCCTTTTGTTTGTGGAAATATACAAATTAGCTATCCTTTCAGGCACATAGAGCAACCAAGATTATGTGGGTATCTAGGATACGAGCTTGACTGTGACGGCAATACCCCGACCTTGTCCATGGTGTCTCAGGAATATCGAGTGATCCATATGAATAGGAGCGTGCAGATCCTTGTGGTGGCAAGGTCAGATTTATCAGACAATATATATCTTGAAACATATAACGAAACCACTTTAGACTTAAAACTCTTCAACTACACTTCTAATAACCTCAATTCCACCTTACTTTACAATTGCAACTCAGGGCCAACCCTTCCATCTTATTATTGTTTCTCTTGTCCCGAGTCTCAATTTGGCTACTTTGTTCTTGGTGTAAACCTATCAAACTCACTACACAAGCCATGCAGTTCCATTGTTCATGTCCCAATTTCAAAAAGTGAACCTATAGGTTTAACACCACCTTTGGCAGGCATCAACTTTGGTGATACTATTAGTAACATTTTCAATAAAGGCTTTGAGATCACTTGGATTGCCAACACATCGCTATGTGAAGATTGTGTTATATCGGGGGGGAAGATGCAGATATGACTGGACAAGACAAGAATTCAATTGTTTTTGCCGTGATGCAGCCTATCCGGCACCTTGCCATAGAACGCCAATGCCGGCAATCATCCCCCCAATACCGCCAATACTGGAAATCATCCCTTCAACACTGCCAGTACCGGCAATCATCCCTTCAAGTATGTATGCTTACTCTCATCTAGCATGTGGTTTTTCAATTAGCTAAAAGTTGTTCAATGAGAAGAATTGCTGGGCATATCCTTCCCTCAAACGAAGTGTAGTCATCCTCACTGTGACATGCATGATTGTGTTACAATTTAGACTTTTAAGTCCTAAAACTTTATCACCCCATTCTCAAAAACCTTCGTCGCGTTGGATCATTAGGTCAGTATTTGCAAACCCATGAAATCCGACGGTTTAAATGTGACAAGCAAAGATGCTTCAAGTTTACTATAAAATCTCACATCATAGACAAGTAATTTAAATCAGAACGCGTTAGCTGATAAATCAATCAACCTAAAATTTAGGTTTTACTTGTTCTTAACTTTCCACGACATGATGCCAGTCAAAGTTCACGCTCAAAGTAGTTTCCTCTATTTTACTGAGGAATTAACCACATCCATCTCTTTCACACTTTAGTTCGGAGAAAGTAAGTAAATAAAAAGAGAATTTCTCCATCCTCAGCTTGCCCCCCTGAATTCCAAACCCTCATTCCACATGATATTCTCCATCCATGAGAGCATGAACTTACTCAAATGGGTGATGCAGTCGCTATCCTTCTCTCCTTCCCTTCACACTCCATCCTCATCATCATCCTCATCGTCCTCATCGTTTCGCAAGTTCTTTTATGCAAGGGAGAAGATGGTGTCCACTATACTGACTACCCCTGCTCAAGTCTTATTCAGTACTTGAGGTCTGAGCAATTTCTGTCATGAAAAAAATGGCAAGCTATTGCTTCCTAACTAAAGATCCAATGTGGATCATCATCATCGTAAATCACGAGAGACGGGCTCGATTCAGCTTGGCCGGGGAGTCGTGGCCCTTTTCGACCCAGTGATTTTATCGAAGTTGCACTTTGGGCTGATGATATGTCCATATCACCAGTCAAATCAGTTCAAAAGAGATAACTAGGCATTATAAAGAGAGACTCGTCCAGATGAAGTTTGGGCGCCTCAGTTCTGAGGCTCCAATCCCTTCTGTTCTCTAGTCTAGGTGATGGCCATGCTTCTGTCTAGACTCTGCAAACGACGTTCGTGAGGTACTTATTGAAGTTTCCTCAAGGTGAACCGTGAAGGAGATTGGCAAAGCTCGTTGATTAGTCAGGGGCTACCTTTAGGAATTGTAAAATGGGGAATATTAGTCCAAGTCGTCCCGAGTCAAGTTTACAATTGGCTGGCAGCTCAAGTTACTTGGCTTTGTTTCCACGTGCCTCGTTCTCCTTCTTTTCCTCTCAGCTTTTGTCTCCCCGCGCCAAAGTCTTGGTCTTTGGGATGATCTGTCTGCAATCCGTTGATACATTTTTCACTTTTGATGACTACTGTCTCAGGAAAGAGGATTGGTGTCAAAGTTGGAATAGGTAATTATTTCAAGACCTTTTCTTTCCCATTTTGACAGTATGCTTCCCTCATTGCTCATTGGAATCTAATGATATGGTCTCTCTCCCCTAAAAATCAGGCTTGGGTAGCGCAGCAGGCGGAGTTCTGTTGATGATTGTTGGTTTCTATATCTATCGATCTCGCCAAAGAAAAAAGTATGGCCAGTCATCCTTTGCCTTGAGAAGCATCTCCTCAAATTACTCCTCCAGGACAGATTTTGAGATGGGCCTCCATGGACTGCCCATCTTTGACTACGACGAACTTAAGAAGGCCACCAACAATTTTGATCCAGCAGCGGAACTTGGTGATGGAGGCTTTGGCACTGTTTTCAAAGGTAAGAGCAACACCAAAATTGTACACAATTAGTGAGCCCATCATCAAAGATTTTGCCATGACCTTAGTTTTGCAGGCAAACTCCGAGATGGGCGTGTAGTTGCAGTCAAGAGATTGTATGAAAGCAACCACAAAAGAGTCGAGCAGTTCGTGAATGAAGTCGAAATACTTACTCACTTACGCCACCCAAATCTAGTCTCACTGTATGGCTGCACCTCCCGGCAGAGCCGTAGACTCCTGCTTGTGTATGAATATGTGCCAAACGGCACGGTGGCTGATCACATTCACGGCGATTCAGCTAAACCCGGCTTGCCCCCATGGTCCACCCGTTTGAACGTAGCCATAGAAACTGCAAACGCATTGGTGTATCTCCACGCATCTGATGTTATCCACCGAGATGTGAAGACCAACAATATCCTGCTGGACGAGAATTTCAGTGTCAAGGTTGCAGATTTCGGTTTGTCGCGCCTCTTCCCATTGAATGCCACTCATGTTTCAACTGCTCCTCAAGGGACACCGGGTTACGTCGATCCAGAGTACCACCAATGCTACCAGTTGACTGAGAAGAGCGATGTATATAGCTTTGGAGTAGTCTTAATGGAGCTCATATCTTCCTTGCCAGCCGTTGATATCACGAGGCATCACCACGAGATAAATCTATCTGCCCTGGCCATTAACAAGATCCAAAGCCACGCGTTGCATGAGCTTGTAGATCAAAATCTTGGGTTTGATACAGACTATAGGACTAGAGAAATGATCACTGCGGTGGCGAAGTTGGGGTTCCAGTGCTTGGAGCACGGCCATGACATGAGGCCATCGATGGAAGAGGTATTAAAAACACTAAAGGAAATACAAAACCGTGGCCACGACATGGAGAAGTCAGACCAAACGGATAATATATCGGATGATGCTGTTCTGTTGAAGAACAATCCGTTAACATCTTCGCCGGTTTCAGTCACAGCGAAATGGGTTAGTAACGATTCAACGCCCAAGGCCAGTGGTTAGGTTACCATTGCAGGAGATGTCATGTTGGAAGTTTGTTTGTGAAAACAAATTGAGTGTTTTTACTTATCCCACATAGGTTTTGTGGGAGGAATTGGGCCTATTTAAAAATGTGAAATTTCCTTTGAATGATTAAAGGAATAGTTAGGTGGGGCTAGGCCACACCATACCTGCGTGCGGGTGCGCGAATAATTGTGCGATTTTGGCGCGATTCTGTGGTTTAATTAGCACTAATCCCTTCAATTTCTTTTTATTTTTTTCTTTATTTTATACGGATATCTTATTTAAGTTCTAAAGGTTGTTTTTTCCTTTTAAGAATTTTCGAAATTATTAAAAATAATAATAATAAAATTGAAATTTTATTCATTTAAAAATATTATTATTATTATTCCGAATTTTGTTTGTGTCTTTTAAAGACAACATTTGGAAAAGATATTTGTTCGGTTTGCAACTTTTCCCGAAGAGTTGTAATTGTTCGGATTTTCAACTATTTTCGATCGAACACCTTTATTCATTTGGGCAAATTTCGAATGGACATGTTTGTTCAATTTTCATGAAGAGTTGCTTTTGTTTAAAGAGTGTCTATATATATATTTATTAGATTTCGGAAGAAAGAGTGTGGTCATTTTATTCCTCTTCGAGTTTTCTTTCTCTAAAAAACGACGGCCATTTTTCTAATTGTTTTAGAGAGATCTTGGAGAATAACCAGAATTGCTATCAAGTATTCTCATTAGAGACTTTGTTGTATCTTGGAGGAAATTTGCCAGTGACCATTAGCAACTTTGTGGGGCAAATAAATACTTAAAGAAAGTGATATCACGCCTCAAAATCCGTCTTGAGTATTCTTAAAATCCGTCTTCACTATTCTACCCAATTCGAAGCTATATATTTCCAACACGCCAGCTAGCCCCGTACCAGACGACATTCCTTACGCTGGCCCTACGCTGGCGTCACGCGCAACACTCGTGGCCAACATCCTCATTGTCCTCACTTCACGTATAGCCATCGTCCTTCCCCGTCCGTCGTCGAGCCAGCGGCCAAAGGGAGAGAGAAGAAAGAAGAGAAAGAGGCTGGGCTGGCGGAGAAGAACCTAGGCCGTGTGGATTAGGGGGGAGGAAGAAAAGAACAAAAGAGGAGTGGGCCGGGTTGGGAAGGAAGAGGCGCTGGGTCAGCCCACTCAGGAAAGAAAAATGAAGAAGAAGTGGGTTAGGCTGGCCTCGAGGAAAGAAGAAACGGAAGGAAGAGAGGGGCAGGCCTATCCCTGGCCCGGCCCTCTTCGACTTTATTTTACAAAAATAATTAAAAAAAAAGAATTTAATTTTTTTCAAAGATTTTGAATAGATAATGCTAGTAATGCAAGTGTTCCTAATGTCCATATGCAATGCAATTTAATGGAAATTATTTTGCTATGGGTTAAAAATTAATTCCTAATTTTTTACGCCATTAAGTTTGAAGTAGAAGGCAAAATTTAAGTGTTAACAAGGCTAACTTGAAATAAGGGTAAGTTTTTCGGAACCAAAAAATAAAATAAAATAAGGGTAAGTAGAGCTAGGCTAGGAAAGGAATCACCTCATAAAAGTAAATGACGCGGGCGTGGTTTTAATTGAATTTGGAGAGAGAGGTCTCACAGTTCACAGATAGTAAGGCAAAATGGGAGCAAGCCTTCATTTCTTTGTGGGAGAGTGAGATCATGGGAAAAGAAGGGGACTTGATCAATAGGAGAGTCGCTCCTAGTTTTGGACGTTCCTAAACCATGTTCCCATCCTTCATCTTGCTTAGCGCGATAAGAAATTTTGCCTCTGTACTTCCACAATTCAAATTATTTTGTGATGTGAGTCCATTAACGCTTTCTTGCCATTATTTCAATATATTTATGCCTCGATTTTATCTATAGTTCTTGAATCCAATACTTGATCCTAAGGACATAGGGACTCTGTAAAACCTATTGGAAACATCTTGTAATTCTTCATCGAGTGAAACTAATTAGGCATCCTTTTTGCTTAAGGTCAGAAATGTTTAAATGATATTTCCGTGTGCGTCCAATCCTGTTTTGATGTGACCAATAGAGGAAGGACATAATTTCGTAGTGAGATTTGCTTGGAATCGCTCGTTTGTCACCTTGATTTGATCATACATATGTGCTTTGGGTAATCCAATTAGTGTCGGTGCAGGGCCATTCTAGATTCACCAAGGCATGAATTAGAGATGTTGCAAGGTCCACAAGTGGGCTGAACGCTCACCATCCCGATCGCTCTTCAATCTGAACAGCAAGTGTTATTTAGTCCACTCACGCCTCTCCAAGCCAGTCCTTGCCGCTCTTACTTATTCATTTTAGCCTCGCATAGCATATAGTCACGCATATGGGGGTCTACTTTTATCAGATTTTAGCACTGATAATATGAAATGTTTATGGTTTATCCAATATTCAACTCATGACTCGAACTTTCAGGTTTGAGTCAGATTGGGGCATGGTAAGCTTCCTTTGTGCATTCATTTGTTATATCTTTATATACATTCATATCCATTTGGATTACCCTTTTTCTCGGGACATATAAAATAGAAACCTTGAATATGTGTCAATTCTGTCACTATCATTTTCCCCTTTAGATATCTTCATTTTCTCATTGTATTTTTTGCATTTAGATTTAGGATTTTTAATCTTTAAATAATATCATTTTAGAAGAGGGGGAGTGGCGGCTAATGGCGGGTGCCACTTCTCATTTATTATTCAAATCTATTTCTAGACTAAAATTTTTTTTTCAGATATAGAAAAATAAAATTGCGTTATTGAATGGATTTATGTTTTGAATCTATTTTCGAGAATTTAAAAAAAAATAAAAAAATGGTTATCATACGCGTCCTCAAGCAACAAACACCGAATTTGGTGATGGACATGGGGATGTCTTCTTAAAAAGTTACCAAAATATGCAGGGGCGTTTGAAAAATGTTCCCGTCCGACTGGAAAAAAAGATTTTGTTCCTACTTGCGGAGGTTTCTCTAAGTGAATGGAGTTGATGAAGTTTCGAGGAGACAGGGAGCGAGGGATTTTCATTTTTTATTTGGATGAGGGATTGGTTTGGCCGATCTAAGTATTGATAAAGTACTATTCTTGTATATGCTATGCCGGTGCCTTGCAAGTAACATAAACATGGGATGAATGGGCGCCACAAGCGCCCGTTTGTAGCATCTACGCTGCATTTCGATGGCAGCCTAATCATTCCCTAGAGAGCAGAGACGCGGAGACCGTCCTCTTTTTACACGGTGCAACTTGGTTGAATTGGCCAAAAAAATCAAGCATTAAGTTGAAAATGGGGAAACAAAGTACACGAGTTTCGTCCTCGATGACCAATACCATTCGTCCTCAATGACTAATAATGAGTAAGCCGACCCTGACTGCAATATCCGTTCGTTCGTTCGTCTATGGTAACCAATACCATTTGTGATGAGATCCGGTTGAACATATTTCTAAAGGTAGATAAGAAGGAAAAAAATTAACTTTATTTATTTCGCGAAAATAAATGATTTAAAAAATAAATTTTTAAAAGTGTTCCCTTGTACACATAGGATTACTCGAACATAGCATGCAACAAAATACAAATTCGAACTAATATATTCTTAAGGGAAAAATTATCCAAAAAGTCAAATACCCAAATTAGTATTCAACCTGTCAAGTTTATTAATTAAGTTGTAAACATTTTAACGGTTTGCCAATTGAATTTATTTGGTCAATTTTGATTGAAAATTACTAACATTAATGCTAGTTACTCTACGCGACACAACCGACACTGACGTGAATATTTTTTTAATAATATTTTAACATTTATTCATTTCTTTCCATTGTCCTTTTGTTTCTTTTTATCTCTTTTCCTTCTTCATTGTTTTCTTATTATGGCCAATGAGGTTGTCGAGCCCTCACCGGCTGCGGATGAGGGCTATGATGCCATTACCTAGTTGGGTGGGGCCATAGTGCGGCCACAAGCAAGGCCAGCCTTGTTGGCCTTGCCCAAATGTAGACAAGGTTGCCCCACTTGCGATAGCTTTGCCCAAATCCAAGTGAGGTTGGTCACCCATGGCCGCAATGGTCTTGCCTAGGTCCAAGTGGGGCAGTTGAGGGTTACAACACTTGTTCGCATTCGGTGAGGAGTTCACTACGAGTGGCTAGTAAGGGCCTAGTCAAGTAAGAAAAAACTAAAGAAGGAAAAGAGAAAGAAAAGAAAAAAAAATCAAAAAATTAAAATATCATAAAAGATTTTCTACAATGCGGGTGGTGTTACACAATATAAATAGTGTCTACATTAGTGATTTATTGACAAAATTGGTTGAGTGGACTCAATTGATAATATACAAAAAGATTTAAAATTAAATTGACAAAAATACAATGAGTTTAAGATGTTTTGAATAATTTTCCGGAGTTCCAATTCAAGACTTGGGCATTGTTATTTACGCGGTTCAATCTAAATTGCCGAACGATCATCTTGATCCTCACCAAGAAAAGGACAAAGAAAATGCCAAACCACCACCTTCTCTTAGTTCTCTCCCCTTCTCTCTCCATCTTCCTCTTCTTCTTCCGAAGCTTCAATGGTGTCCACTCCGCTTTCTCGACCATATGCAACTCCATCTCAACGTCGTCCCCATCCAATATTCAATCTAGACCTGTACACTGCGGCTACCCAGGCCTCAGTCTCAGTTGCTCGTACGTTTCGGATTACCCGATCCTCTCTCTTCCGGAAGAAACCTACTTCATCACCGAAATCAACTGTCGATGAAACCCAAATTCGCCGACATGGACGTTGCCAGCTAGATATGCCCCAGGGCCCTCCACAACCTCACGATCAGCTAGCTTCCGCTTGAATACAACTCTGCCAATGTCAATGTCACCTTCATCTTTAACTGCAACACTCTCTGCAGGTGTCCAGCCCCGTCGTGGCCATTGATTGCTTGCGATTTGGTGATAACCGGTCATGCGTGTTCATGGACATGAGCCAGGAGGAGGCGGGTGTTCAAGGAAGGGGTGGGACTATGAGGAGACGGTCGTGTCGACAGTGAAGTTGATGGAGGCGATAATTGCGAATGTTGTGGAGTTCGTTGGGGCAATAAGCGAGGGGTTTGTTCGCAGCAGGTGCCAGCACTCCGGCGGGCAGTGCAGGTTTAACCGGACGGAGCATGCGCTGTGCTTTTGTAACGACGGGTCAATTCACATTGACTGTTCATTTTGCGGCGGTGAGGATGAGGTTTGTGTCTGTTTATTTTCTATCTCTCTTTGGAAAATGGCTTCTGCATTTTGTTCGCCAATCGCCTTGATTGCCTTTTCAATGCTTGTCGCCTATCAATTGCGTGTTTCTGCATATTTTGATGCTTTAGCAGCTTTTAGCATTAGTGAAGTATTTACTTGGTTGGTCGATTTCTTACTCCTTACTTTTTCAAAATTTGAATGGCAGCCACTTTTGCATGTATATTGCCACGTTAGAAAATCCAATGCAAATTTAGAATCAATATGTAGTGAGAGATTATATGTATATAAATAAACCATAGACAGGTGAGGTGAGACATTTTAACACCTCTCTTGCATACAAACTGGATTAAGAAAACCACCGGCCTTAGTGGCTCCGCTGGATAAGAAACCCCAACCTTGGGGGAAATGTTGGGGGGTCAAACCCCAGTGGACGCATCAGCGTCTTAAGCGTGACGTCGGGGTGGTGGGTTCTCCGCTAGTGTCACTCCAGGGTTTACCTAGTGGCTATGTACGGCTGTAAGGCTACGAACGGCTGACTGGGTTCCCTGGGTATCAAAAAAAAAAAAAAAAACTAGATTAAGAAATTGGGATAGAACTCTACTCCAATACCATGTCCAAATCCCAATTGAAAGACTTAAATCAATAGGTGGATAAAGACCATGTAGATGAGCGATGCGAGTACTTTAACACTCCTTGCTAAATGAATTTCTCTTGAGATTGATAAAGTATAAGGACTCTTATGTAGCAGTGATTAGAAGTAATTAGTATTTTTATTCAGCGAAATTTTGGAAAGTGGGCACTGTCAATTAGTTGCAACTTGTCAGAAAGATGTCTATTCTCTTTTTTCTTGCTAATGGTGCTTGGCTTCGAAATGAATATGGGCTTGAGCAACTAGTGGGCCTCGGCATTTTCTATCATGAAAAGACGGCGAGGTTCGGTTGTTGCTTCCGACGTAAAGGTCCAATAGGCGGTCACGGCGCTTTGCCTTCCACTGATGTTAACCAAGTCCTGAGTCAAAGTCTTGGTCTTCGGTCACCAAGGTCTTGGTGCAATATTCTCTATCCTCTGCATCCTCTTCCTTTACATGTATCGAGAAAATATTGGGTACGCTAACAGTGCCACGCAATCCGTGCTCTGAACCATTCAGAGCGTGACACCTGCCCGTGCGTCAGTCCACGTCGTCCCACTTCTCCATTTCGAACCGACGCCCCTCCATCTTCTGTCTCTCTCCTCTCTCTTCTCACTCTCTCGGAAATAAATGGCTGGTGGCTCGGCTCGGCTCGGCTGGTTGGCAGAAGAAAGGACGGATCAGAAGGGTAATAAATGCGCTGCGCTCCCGCTTAAATTTTCTCTCTCCTCACTTGAATTTTTTGGGTTTTGTCTCTCTCTCTTCGTCGAAGAGCAGACAGAGAACGAGCTGCACTTCCTTCTCAGCGCATCCCACCCCCTCCGCTTCCACCTCCGCCTCCGCCTCACCGGTCATCTACCTCTGGTGCGTCGCCTCCTCCAAGAGCCCCGCCAGTCGTAGCTGGTTCCCGACCGCCTTCTCCACCCACTGTTTCCAATGCAGAGATCGAGCATACGGTTTGTGCTCGCGTTGGTCTCTCTCGGCAACTTGTGGGCCTCCGTCCAGTTGCCTCCCTCCGACGAACTGGTCATCAACTCCGACTCCGAGCCACCATCGCTGATGGTGTCCTCCGTCTCTGGCATCTACTCGTCCTCCCCCTCCCTCAGGTCGAAGACACCACCGGCCTCCGACAGGATGGAGGCGGCCTCGATTTCTTTCCCGAGCGGCGCCAGGCTCCCCGCTGTCGACTAGGTGTTGTCCGGTAGACCTGGGCAGGGCCGATAGCGCGGCGAAGAAGGAGAGGCGCGGGCGAGAGGGTTGGAGAGGGATTCCCGCTCGCTGTGGACGAGGGACGTGGATTGGCTACACCAGCACCGGAGCTAGGGCTTTTCCTTGGACGTGAGCCGAATCGGGTTCACGGACGAGTTTGTAGAGGAGATAGAGCCTCGGTTCCAGGCCGCGTTCAAGGCGATGGAGGAGCTGGGGAAGGGCGCCATCGCGAATGTCATCATGTGCACATCAGATGTTGTGCTAAGGAAGAAAGCTTTTGATGTATTGGAAAGGGTTAGTGTTTTTGAGTTAAGATCGTCTGCTCTAGCATCACTAAACAGCTCGTCGCTCTTGTAGTCCGTTTCTCTCTTGTTTAAGTTGTGCAATTATTTCCCAGTCTCCACATGCTTGCTGACATTGCAATTTTTCAAAGGTTTGACAAAGCCCTTATTACAAATTGCAACTCTTCCTTTATGGTAACTGCATTTAAAGCCTGCTTGGGTCGACAAGTACCACCCGAAGGCGCTGGACCAGGTGATCGTCCACGAGGACGTCGCTCAGAATCTCAAGAAGCTAGTACTTCCCGATCCCTCCGCTCCTCCTAAAATTTTCGGTGCTCTTCTTGTTTCTGAGCTTCGAACAATCGTCAATGTCGCTAATTGCTCCGGTCTCCGTTCCTCCTGTCGTTGTTGTTGTTGTTGTTGCGTGCCGCCAAGGTGTTGGAGCAGGATTGTCCCCATCTGCTCTTCTACGGCCCCTCCGGCTCCGGCAAGAAAACCCTAATCATGGCCCTCCTGAGGCAGATGTTCGGGTCCAGCTCTGAGAAGGTTCGGATCCTTCCGATCGCCTCGCGTCGTGTTTTGTTGCGACGTGGGAGGTTGTCCGGATGTGAAAGTTCTGACTTCTGGTGAAATATGGTCTCGTTCCGCTATTATTTTTCTTTCAGTGAATTGAACATTTTTGTTGTGATATTTTTGCAGGTCAAGGTGGAGAATAAGACTTGGAAAATTAATGTGAGTGCAGACACCTTTTGTGAACTACGCATGCTTCCTTTGTGTATTCGGCTGTAAAAATTCGGATTACTAATTAGAATCCTACTGATACAATTGTTTGGTTTCCTTATGAAGGAATTACTTTTAAGTGCCAGGGGTTAGGATATCCTCGTACTTTAGCTGGATTGGATTGGAATTGCCTCATACTTAGGGTAGGATTGGAAAAATAGGGGCTGCCAACTGTAACTTAGTCGACAGTTGGGTTCATAGTTGTGGAAATTGTTATATGTTACTGTTTTTCTCGTGTGAGTGGTCTCTAGGAATTGTATCGGAGAAGGTCCGTTTGCTCACGGCTTCATTCTCGTGGAAACACCGGCCTATCAGTTCTTTCATTAAGAAGAGACACCCCTAAACCCCCTTAGCTGAAATAGATTTAACATGTACATATTGTAGCCATCATCAACTGCGAGTGTTTTTGCTCTAGGAATTTTATGGGTTTCACTAAAGTTTTGAAATATGGGTGAGCTCTCACTTGTAAATGCATATCCTGATGGTGAAGTTTGTAACATTGTGTTAGTGGAGAAATCAAACATATTTAGGTTCCCATTCCTTCTCCTCTAATAGTGTTCTTGCTCCTATACTATTACAAGGAGAAGCCTAAGTAGTAATTTTGCCTTGTCTCATTTGTTGGTAATTTTGAACATTGAGGTATTTGTCATCTTCTATTGTCCTCTTAATGCAAGCTGGAACGAGAAATATTGATATAGAGTTGACCACATTATCAAGTACCCATCATGTTGAAATGAACCCGAGTGATGCAGGCTTTCAGGACCGTTACGTTGTTCAGGAGATCATTAAAGAAATGGCCAAAAACAGACCAATAGACACGAAAGGGAAAAAGGGATTCAAAGGTGATATTTCTTTACCAAATCTTAGTATTTCTCATCTCTTGGCACTTCCTATATGATATCATCCGCAATCCTGTTAGTCTAAGGTGAGCCTTACGATAGCTCATTGCACTCCACAATTTTGTTCGGCTTCTAAGAGCGATATATGCCATATAAGCTGTATATAAGTTGATGATTAAGAGAAGTTTTGCCTAGATAGAAGATGATATATGCAATTCTCATTTGTTGCAATTGACATTTAAGGCTGTCATATTGATATTGATTGTGAGTAAGGGGCTTTTAATCATGTTGTTTGTCTTTGATGATTTTATGGCTTCTTAAAGGAGCTGAAAAAGAGACTTTTCAGTTCCAATCTAGGAATGAGTGGTTTAATGATGTCTGGCATTATTCGAGTGTTTTGAGTTGAACAACATAAAATTGACTATATAAAATTTAGTTTGATTGAAATATAAAGCAAACACAACTTTCAAGAAGTTTTTCTCTGATGGATTATGTGGAATTCTCGAAGTTTCTGGTATTTTTTAGTATTATATGGGACATAGTGTTTGCCTCTATTGCATGACTTGGAATCTTTCTTAAAAATGCCTGTACTTACTGAAACTTATGGAGTTCTAGTTCCAATATTTGTTCCCTTGGGTGTAATCATATATTTAATGACCTTGTTCTTTTCGGAGATTAACATGCTCTATAAGGATGAACTGAAGCCTAAATTATAAGATATAATTTTTTTATCATGTGGTAGTTCTGGTGCTTAATGAGGTTGACAAACTCTCAAGAGAAGCTCAACATTCTCTAATGAGGACGATGGAGAAGTATAGCGCATCATGCCGACTGATCCTTTGCTGAAACAGCTCATCAAAAGTTACTGAAGCCATTCGTTCTCGCTGTCTGAATATACGAATAAATGCACCACGAGAAGATCAGGTTAGGGGCTTTTTAGTGCTTTTAGTATGTAGATAATTCTTTTTGTTCAGCAGTACAAAAGATAAGTGGATAGAGTTGATGTCTTAGTATTTAATATGGAGTCCTTTCTGAAAGAGGGAACTGTTATAGACCCTGTGACATGGATGTGGATCCTATCGGAATTTGTATTTTTTTCTTTGGGTTGGCAACTAATAGGTGCGGTTAATCCTTTTATATCAAACATCAGAAATCAGATGGTAGGATTGAGTCATATGCTGGCAGGTGATTGAGACTTTTAGTCACTGCCTGTCCATTTTCTTCTCGTGCATCCTGCATTCGTACCATATGCTTCTTTTTGCACATGATGCAATTCTCAATTTAACAAAATCACAGAGTATAATGCATCAGAACATCTTCTGTTGTGACAATAGAGGAACGCTCATACTAAAAGCACATGAATGATAGACTATTGTTCTTGAGAAGGTTTTTCATAATGTGTTGACCTTTGTAGTTTAGGTTGCACACTTCTATCTTGTGGGGCCATATTTCGAGTTGAGAATGCTGGTAGCATTGCATCACTTCTAGGTTTATTTTTCTCTTCCAACTTATTGCATACATCATTGATTCTGCTTATGTACTGCCCATCTGAAATATTTTTTCAAGTGAGATTTTCTGCCGCTACATTATGTGCCCGATTGTTGTACGGTCATTGTAAATATATGGACTCTTATATATTCAAATTTTCTGTTAGATTGTTAAGGTATTAGAATTTATTGCGAAGAAGGAAAATCTGCAACTTCCTACTGGATTTGCTACTCGCGTTGCAGAAAAATCAAATCGCAGTTTAAGAAGAGCGATACTTTCCTTTGAGACTTGTCGAGTACAGCAGTAAAATCTTAGGACTGTTGCTCAATTGCAGTGCCTTGGAGATTATTCTGGTTCATCTATTCATGCTCGATTCTTTTGGCCATATTTGGAGCAGCACTAACTGATAGTTCTTTCTGTTGTAACAATGGATTTAGGTACCCTTTCACCATAAACCAAGCGCTATCTCCGATGGATTGGGAGGAGTACGTTTCTGAGATAGTATCTGACATTATGAAGGAACAGAGCCCAAAAAGGTTTAAAGTGTTTGGCATTCTACTTTTACGAGGTTTTTCATGTGTTGCTCGAAGTCAACCTTTAGCATTCCTTAGTGTTTTATCTTTCAAATGCCTCTGCTCAATATAGCAAATTGAAAAGAATCTCTCATGTATGTAGTGATCTGATGTTAACTTATATAACGAGTAAAATGTCCAGAAGTCTTTGGATAACTTTGGGTGCATATGCTGCACTGCATCAGGACTTAGAATATCATTTCATGATGCAGACAACATAATCTCTTTTATGTTCTTACTTGTGTGTATGTATCTCTGTGCATGTGTGTGGAGCTTTGCCCACTGCATTTCATGGAAATATGCTTGTCATGATGGAAATGAGTTGTGGCTAAACACCTGCTGTTCTTATTCTTTAGGCTATTCCAGGTTAGAGGGAAACTTTATGAGCTGCTCATCAACTGCATTCCTCCAGAAATCCTTCTGAAGGTAAAAGTGCACTTCTCAAATCATTTGTGTCTTCACCATGTGATATCTACTCATGTTTCCTTGCAGAGGCTGCTACATGATTTACTGAGAAAACTGGATGCAGAATTAAAGCATGAGGTCTGCCACTGGGCAGCCTACTATGTAAGTCTTCATAAATTCAACTTTATGTTGGGCCAGCCTAATTGGAGTCACTTTGCTTAAGTCTTCTAATTTTGTGATTGCCACCTAAAGAATATGATTTTGGGATAATGTAATAAAGATATTAAAGATATACTAGTGTTTCTTGCTTCCAAATTTTGGTAATCCTTCATTCCATCATCCATGACCAGGAAAATAGGATGAGTGTCGCGACCAATTTTTCGGGGTGTGAACCACCTAGGGTTTGGCTAATGGATTGTTAAGCCTAGACTTAAATCGGGCTCTCCCAAGTCCATACCAATTCGCGACTTAGGTTTGAATTCTTAACATGCAAATGATTTTTATTAAGGAGTCGCCACTAATCAGTTTTTGGTGGGTCGATTAGAAGCCCAAGTAAAGTAATGGGAGATTTACTTTACTCCTACGAACCAGAGATTATGGGTACGGGGACTTGGTTACACTAGATTTCTCTAATGCCCTTTCGGTACCATTCTTTTATTTTGAAAAATGTTTAGCAGGCAGCTTGAATCGATTTTAATTTATCTCCCTAACATGTGAGGTGATCATGCGGGTGCGCAATCCACCAATTTAACACCCAATAAAACAATGAATAAGGTTAAGAGACTTACCTTGTAGCAACGAAAGCATCTGCATCGTTAGATTAAATTCCACATCAACAATCCTAGATATGGTCTCTAATTAACACGCAAATTTCTTTTTTTTTTTGTTTTCACTTTATTTAATGGAATTTAATCCAAATGCAATGCATGCTAATAACCTAATATGACATGGCAAAATGATCTAAATTATATGACATGAAATGCAATAATAGCAACTTAATGACCTAATATGCAAATCTTAATTAAATGGTCCTAGAATGCAAATTAATTAACATGCACCTATTTTGGATTTTTTTATCTGCAATTTTGAATTAATAAAAGTCCTAATTAAACTACTTAAAACGAATAATTTTCTAATTCATGTTTTGGATTAATTTAAATTAACCCTATTTTGACTTAGAAAACCATTTCTTTATTTTTTTGTTTTTTTAAAAAAAAAAGGTGCCAAGTTTCCTAAGAATGAAATTATCTAAATCTAATCCTAATCTATTTAAAAAGAGATTTCTAAAAAAAATGATCCTAAAAATGTGATTAAAAAAAAAACCTAATTTGCTAGCCTAAATGTCTTATTTACTAAATCTGTATTCCTAATTCTACATGCTCATGCAAGATTTTTGATTTCTTCTTTTTTGATTTTATGATTTTTTTATTTTTTTCTAAAAATTGCAATTTATCCTAAAAAGGTGGAATTAATCTATCTTAAGATATTTGAATGAAATTCCTAACTAAATTAAAATTTTATTCTATTTAAACTAGGAATTAGGTTATCCTAATTTAAATTAAGACATTGTTTTAATTTAGTAATTTCTAGCCAAAGATGCAATCTATTTAGAAATGATCTAAGCTTAAAATTAAACATGCAATCCTATTCTAAAAAATTGATGATTTTTTGTTTGCTTTTTGCTTTTTTTTTTTTTTTTTTAAAATTAAAATTTAACATGCAATTCAACTAGCATCCTAAGTGAATTTTATTTTTTTGTTTCTCTTTTCTATGGCCTAAAATAAAATCCCTAATCTAAGTATGCAAGACAATAAAAAATTAGTTCTAATTTAAGATTTTTTTTTTGAGTTTCCCTTTTTTTTATTTTTTTTGTGTTTTGGAATTAACAATTTCTAATAACTAAACATGCAACCTAAACTAGTTAATTTGAATTTTTGATTTTTTTTTTGAAAATTCATGATAAGTAGAATGCTTAAGCTAAACATGCAAATAATTCTAAACAAGCAATATTCTAACTCAGACATTTTACAAGATAAATAGAAACAATCAAATTCATTCTAAATTACCCAAAAAAGATATCACATATTATTCAAATCAATGGGTAATATTTCACTGGTAAAATCGATAAATTGATCTTAAGCCTTAAAGATCAAAATATCAATTTTATTCCCACATAATTAATTACCTCGTCTAAAGCTTTATAGACGAAATAAAAAATCAGTGCGGTTGCGAATTAGGGGTAAATTACATATCAATGCTTAATGTTATTAACAAAAATAGAATAACAACAAAATAATAACAATAAAATAACAATAAAACAATATAAAAATAAAATAAAGTAAATAAAAGAAAAGAAATCTACCTAAATTTTTTGCCTTTTTTTTTTTTTCTTTTCTTTTCTTTTTTCGAAAAAGAAAAAAAAGGGAGGGCCGCGATTAGGATTTTGGCGGGGGATGGCGCGACGGCGGCGGCTAGCGGTGGGGCGGCGACGCGGCGGCGGGGCGTCGCGGAGGCGGCTCGGGACGGCGCGACGGCGGCGGGCGGGCGGTCGGACGGCGACGCGGCGGCTCGGCGCGGGATCGGGCGTCGCGGCGGCTCGGGTGGCGGCTCGGCGCGGGATCGGGGCGTCGCGGCGGGTCGGGGAGGCATCGGGGTCGTCGTGGCGGCTCGGCGAGGGATTGGGGGCGTCGCGGCGGCTCAAGAGGCGTCGGGGGCGTCGTGGCGGCTCGTCGGCGCGTCGGGGGTGCTAGGGCGTCGCGCGAGGGCTTCGGGCGAGGCGGGGGCAGCGTGACACCGGGGATCCTGCAGGCGCCTGGATCCAGGCTCGCGGCGGCGGATCTAGAGCGGCGGAGGCGGCGTCGCGAGCGAGGGGCTTCGGATCGGCGCGGTGGAGGGCGCGGTGCGGGGCGGATCGAGGCGTCGGGCCGGGAGCGAGCGGGGAGCCCTCGGGATCTGCGGGCGGGGCTCGCGTCGCGGCTTAGCGGGAGGCTCGGGCGTCGGGGGTGTTGCGAGCGGAGCGGAGGCGGCGCGAACCGTGGCACGGCAGCGATGGCGTCGACGGCGACGGCGACGAATTCCCCCCCTCGGGGAAGACGAAGAGACCCGAGGAGAGAGGGGGGCTTCGGCCCCTTTTTTTTTCTCTTTTTTTTTCTCTCTCCCTCAGCTCACCCTTTTCGACAACTCTCTCTCTCTCTCTCTCTCTCTCTCTCTCTCTCTCTTTTCTCTTGCTTTGACTTTTTTTCTTTCTTTTTTTTTTTTTTTTTTCGAAAAAAACCACCCTATACGAATTCTCTCTCCACAATTTCCAAAAAAACCCCCTCCTGCTCACGAAAAATTATGGCCCTTTTATAGTGATTTTTAGACAGCCACTTTTCTAGCAACTTTCGGATTTCCATTTTCTGTTGCATTAAATCAAGCATGCAAATCGTAGCGTGATTTCGCAATCAACTCGATTTTGCTTGATTTGTTCCATTTTATTGAAATCCTTGCCAATATTCACCTGATTTTTGATTGTTTCTGCATTTAACAACAATCCGAATGCTCATTAGAATTTCAAACTTCCATGCATGAACAATCAAATCAATTTCCCCATTTTTTCCATTTTTCATTTATTTGTTCAAAATGCAATTTTTTTTTTTATTTTTTAAATTAAGTGTCAACAATGAGGCTCGGGCAGAAGGCCATATTCCATCTTGAAGGTATGCCTTTCTTTGTCAAAGTATCACAAAACTAAGTCGCTTTCTTCTTTTACTTTGCTTTGGGAGCTTTTCTCTCCATGGTGGCTGGTTGAGGTTGGGGCTTGCTTGGGTGTCTTCTCTGTGATTGCATGAACAGCATGAAAAGATGAGTAAAAATTGAAATTTCGACGCAAAAATGGAGGACTATAATCCAATTGGTGTTTTTTGCTTGTTCAGAGGGGAATGCATTGCCTTCAGATTAACACACTCTACTCTCGTGCAGCATTTATAGCCAAGTTCATGAGCATATATAAAGCTTTTCTGATTGCAACTTTTGGCTGAGGATGTTTGGGTTCTGCAACAGTGGATTCTGCTATTGAACAGAGGGGAGACAAGTGTAGATTGATTTTGGCTTTTTATGGGCTTCAATTCAGAGTTTGGCAAACAATTGCCAGGATGCAGAGTCGTGATGGAGACGTTTGCAAATTTTAGTTCTCCGGAGCGCTTGCTCTCTTGTTTACGGTCTCTCTTTTTTATCATTTTGTCATCTTTTTGACTAGTTCAAGCTTTGTGCGGAAATCCCTATGAACATCCTATCTTCCTTGTCTTATTGATAAATTGTGCTTGATCACCTTCTGGCCATCGGGAAGAGTGGCCATGGAGCCTGTCCAGAAAGCTTCAATGAATGGTTTTTTAATTGCCACATTGACATTAAGCGTGGTACAATGTTGAGATTATGTGCTTGGTTCTGCAATGTCCTCGGCATCACTCTCATCGAAGAAGAAGACGCCGAGTTCACACTGCCATAGTCAAAGGGCAAATCTGGGTCACTTGACCCTCGACCTCCTCGACCCATAGTAGCTCCAGCGAGTGGCGGCCGAAGGGCACATCTGGGTTGCTTGACCCTTGACCTCCTCAACCCATTACAGCTTTAGCGAGCGGCTTGATGACACGTGCAACCCTTGATCTCAACCCTAATGATAGGCGACCTCAACCATGACCTCTCCTAAATGATGAACCAGCAAGCCCAAGGAAAAAGATACAGTACTTTTTTTAAGGGTATTAGCAAATGCACAATTATTAATGAGGGCAATATTAAAAAGAAAAAAAGGGTTATTAAATCCTCATAATAGCTTTATAAATACTGAAAATCCAAAATAGGTTTCTAACTATCTTAAACTTTCAGTTTTGAATGCTCGCATTGTGCTGATGGGGTTTTAAAAGCACTTGCCAAATGCCTCATTTTTCCCATTTTTTCTGATTTGTGGTGCATATGTGGGAATACCAGTTTGTGGGAGATTAGTCGAGCATATCACTTATTAAAAGAGAAGTGCATGAGTTGCATTTTAGCTCTTTAAAACTTGTACAACATAGCTCACAAGTCACATAGTAAAACTTACATCTATCATCTTTTATTTGCATGAATTTATTAATCGCAATTAAATGGTAAAAGGACATAATTATCGGACCAACATGCAGATTAATGAACAAGGAGGGAGTCAGTTGCTTCCCTTCCATGCAAAAGGTTTCCTACTTCGAGATCCCTCTCTCCAAGGCTCGAATTCAAACCTTCGCTCGTCTTGTTTCAAGTATAATTTTTCATAGCAAAAAGCACTACAGGAGTAATTCCATGTGACCTCATCAACTACGAGTGGTCGCTTTACCCTTTCCAAAATTCAATTGGTGTTTTACAATCATCTACAGGGCGGCGAAGATCCTTCTCATCAAGCCATCATAACAAATACAAAAAGAACAACGTTGCTGAACACGATAGCATTCAAGGATGGCAAGGTACCTGGAAAGGCTCCTAATCATAATGCAAGTTCAGTGAGAACTGAGGATACAACAATGTGAGGGAACGAAGAATACATATAATTACATTACTCAAAGAATAAGTTTATAGATATTTACATGCCTAAGTTTTGTGGAACATTTGTTCCGCGATCTACTACACAAACATGACTCCTACGAGTCTCTCTACATAAACATTGATTGAATTTCATGCATAGAATACAACAGAAAGACACACGAACTGCCCAGAGGAATTTGACCTCGCAAGCTTTATCACATACAATATTCTACCCCAGAAGATTTAAGCCAATGAGTCTCCAGAACTGCGGTAAATTTCCTCAGCATGATCTGCTGGCACATACACGGCATCAAGCAACGAGCTGTGAGTCCGTCCATAGAACACATACACGAGCACCCCAACTATTAGCCATACAGAGACACGAGCCCACGTAGCAGCCCTGTTGTTTCAAAGATGAAAGAGGCACATCCATACGATCAAGGTCATGAAAGGAGAAAAATAACAACACAGAGACTGCTTCTAATGAGATATTACAAATAATGCGCAACCTTGACTTTATTAGGTCATCTAATTAATACCCCAAAAAATTAAAGCTTCAATCCGATGGTAAAATAACGCAGACAAGGTTGACAAAGTTCACACTATAAGCATGTTGTGGATTAAAAGACTCACTCGAGATTAATCAGCAGATAAAGGTTGATCAGAATGCAGGTAATAGGCAAAAGAGGAACAAATGGGCAGATGAAACCTAAAATAATATCGAGTTAATGTGATCAGTACCATGCTTCAAAATTATGTGTCCACTTGGCAACCAAACCTCAGGTATAGAGAAAATAAACGGGACTAGATTGTGACACCAATGAACACCACTGAGGAAATGATGATGCATCTTCGTTTAACCAAAGAAATTTCAAATGAGACAAAAATGAACCCATTATTCTCCAACCTTTAATTATAAGATATCACAGGTAAAGCAAAATTGCAAATGCTGAAAATTATTAGTATTAAGTTGGAGTGCACAAGGACAATAAAATTGTGATTTTGGTATCGACTCAAATTGATTTTCCTCTTTCAATCAGATTTCACTTTTCAGTCCTTTTTACATCACGCTGCACGAGAATCCCACCTAAGGAAAAGCACTTCTAGCACAACCTACATGTAAATAAAGGATTATGCCTGACAAGTTACCATTCAAGTTTCTACTCCACACAGCTGCCATTGAGATGCAACCAAAAAGGACAAGAAGATGCAGGAGAAAATAACACTTGGAAAAGAATCTAACATGCTTGCTAAACTGTACTCAGCACAACAGATAACATACCTCCTGCATGGCCAAACTTGTGCCTCCTCTCATCTTGATCGATGCAAGTCAGCACAATGAGACCAGACAAAAGGAAAGCGCCGCCAACACCACACATAGAGAAGCGAAGAAAGCTGAGAAGGAAAGTGACAGAATTAAGAAGGTAATTAGATAGAGAGAGAGAGAGAGAGAGGCAGAATCTATATATTGTAGAAAAAATTCGTTTTATAAATTTTTTTTGATAAAATTTGAGCATCAAAATCTGCTGTCTTCAGTGCGTGGGGCTTTAAGTGAATACAAATTTTTTTATCCCATTTACACCACCTGGCCTCACACTTGAGGCCAAGCCACATATTACTTAAACTCCTTATTTCATAATACAGATTAAGCATAAGAGAGCTCCTTTGGAATTAGAAAAAAAGTGACATCCCACAAGTGTCTGCAAGCATTTTTTCCATATACCCACCTGGGAAGTCCCAAACTTGAAGCTGGATAAGTGAGAATAAAAGCCCCAATGCACGTGAACATTATAGTCCAGCCAGCAATTTTTCACTTGTTCTTTTCTGTCAAGATGTCTGCATGGAGAGATGGAGCTAATGGATGAGGCTTGGGACAAAGTGGTAGAAACAAGGCATTAAAATTTTTTGTGGTTCTGAGGTAACTAAATGTCTGATAGAACCACCTTCAATGTACAATCACCCTACTTTCACCTCATCATGCAAGAGTATAACATTGCATATGAAATAGCAATACCTTGCACTTTTTCTACGAGAATAGGATAGTCAATTGATGCGTCCTTTTTGCCTAATAAAGGCTGAGTACTGTCCTTAGATGAGCCACCAGAAACTTGAGAAATTAATCCACTGCTCTCTTGTGCATCACTATAAGCATCAATTGACTCCTGAAGAGATGATGGAAGGGGCACCATGTCTGGGGGACATATCTAAGAATCAGCACAGAAATTGCTACCATGGTAAAGGCAAGAAGAGTACCCACACTGACCTGCAAAGAGAAAAGCTCATCTCAGTAGCATGTAATGCTATTTCAATTTAACCTTTAGAATCTATTACCCATTAATGAAATACAATATCTGAAAATTCAAGGATGCAGCACAGAAAAGCCAACAAATAATACAGATTGATCACAATCTTCATTGTCTTCCTTTATTGATATCCAAACTCAAAAGTCTCATTAATCAAGCATTCTTATCTAGTTCATTCTTTGTTTCTACTTTAATTAATTATGCTTTCGTAGCATGTGATAAGTTCCATCAGTGTTCCAAGTTGGCCCTTGTTTTCAGAAAGCAGCCAATGCTATAGGTATAACAGAGAGCACCACTTTCTTCATAATGAGGAAAGGTTACCATAAATAAACTGACTAAAAGGGTAATATACAGGAAAACTCATCAGATTACAGACACCAGTAGTAATTTACATTTTCTGCTGTAAACTATGACATTGTCTCTGAATTCCTTTTTCCTCGACAGAGTACACCAAAATCAACTTTGGCAAAGGATCTTTAGATTATCACCATCATAGCTTAAGATTGAACTTATAAATTATTATGTACATATATATCGACATTATCAAGGCAAAAGTAAATACTCAATTTTTGGCTAAACTCAAGCACACTCACCATGCCAGCCAACTGCGACACATCCATGAAGAATGCCAGTGTTGCTGACCCAAGACCAGTCACGATAGTGCTCTTGATAGGAACTTGGGTGTGCTTGTTTATATCTGAAAACAAAGCAGGCAGGAGTCCATCTCTCGCCATTGCCATGAGAATCCGAGGCTGAAAGAAAATCACCGATTTAGAAGGTTAAAGATTAGTGAAAGTAATACATAAAATGTGAAAACAAACAAGCACCGGGACTTCATTAAGCGGGTATGACATAAAGTTAGCATCCAAATACAGGTAACATGTTTTCCTATTGGTGGTAATCATATGATACAGAGATAACCAGTTACCTAAAGGAAGTATCAACCTTTTAAGCATGATACCTTTTTACCAAAACTGATACTTCTATACGAATCTACAGCCATAAGATTATGATGAATGCCCATAAGAGGGGACAATTCAAAATTTAACCTTAGATACAATTTTTCTTCTATGGTCCCCAATCAAGCTATCATTAAGAATCCTGTGTTAAGGAGAAACGACGAGCAAAGCGGTTTTTGGGCAAAATGACGACTCTCTCCATCTATGCTCTTGAAAAATAAGAAACTGTGAACCACAAGATCTTGTCCAATGACACTCCCAATCTCAATGCATTAGTTATAGCTTTAAAAACATGCGTCAGATGCGGAAAGAAAAGAAAAGGACTTTCTTTTTAGGGGGGATTACTCCAAAAAAATCAATCATAGAAAAAAGTAAAGAGTAGATCATATAAACCATCTTGGCAAGAATAAAAATAAAAAAGGCAATTGCAGAAAAAGTCCAAAGCACATCATCTGTCTACCTGAGGAAGAATGGAGCCCATCAGTGTAGAGCAGAGGGCAGTAACAGCTCCAGCTGTGATTATGTACCTGCAACGAAGCAAGCATAATGAACAAAAATCTGGGTGCATGTCTGGCATCCCCAACAAAGGAGAAGCTGCCATAAGCACTTTAATGCAAATTATACACCTACGCTGCCCAATGCATCCCATGGCTTGCAAATGCAGAGGAGATGGGGGTGTCAGGGTCCATTGCAAAATAAGGTACAAGACCCACAACCACTACAGATTCCATCATGTATAGCGCACAACATATTGATAATGCAGCAGCTATACCCAGAGGCAAATCACGTTGTGGGTTCTTCACCTGTCACAAAAGTAACATAGGATGACTATATTTTGGACCTGAAAGGGACAAGAATAAAACAAAAGGCAGAATTCCATGAGAGGGCAAAAAGATAGAGCAGCGAAGATCCGTACCTCCTCAGCTGTGCTGGCAACTGAGTCAAAACCAATATATGCAAAGAATACGGTTGCAGAGCCCGCAAGCATCCCGAGGATGTTTGTGATGATTTGCTCCACAGCCCACTATGTCATCCGAGGGTTTCAACCTTGACCAAGAAGAGATCATCAAAAAACAAGAAATAGGAGAGAACATAGAACAATGTCAAGAGCTACAATTTTATCAAAGAAGCCATCAAATGGGAGCAACAATAGAGTCTCCTATCAAATAATGTTGATATTGACACTAGAAAGTAACGCCTTTCTCCGAGATGAATAGGATCACTACTTAATGCACAAGTCCTATCAAATAAGAGTCTCATCAATAGAAGAGCTTTTAGTCTTTCAAAACAATTCCACATTATTTTGAAAGAAGAATGTAAGTTAGAAAATAAATGCAACTGTTAAGCCTTTTACCTAATGATTTCCCAGAAAGTTTGAAACATTTGGACAACTAGTGCATCACATTTAAGGTCATGCAACAGTCTCAAGTATGGAGAGGGCCCTTTCATAATATTGCCTGGATGCCTGAGATAACTTCGAAAATGCCTCCATAATTAACTGGAAAATCACCTGAACATCAACGAAATGAATTGATGAGAAAACCATTCAATACCAACAGGCTGATCTTTACTAGAATGAATAGTGTTGACCACATCAAAATAGCCATTATAAATTAGGATAACAGATGTTGCACCTTCATCTGGTCATCATTGAACATTTCTTGAGGTGCACTTATCCTCAAAAGCTCAGTGAGGTAACATGTTACAGAAACTCTTATAACCTCAACAGAATGTTTCAAAAGAGAATAAGAAATTAGTGCCTTCATGGCGGAAGAAAGGAATCTAGCGAGAGGTTACGATGCTCCTTGCTCCATGTTAGCCAACAAATCCTCCACCTCCTGAAATGCAGTGGAACATGTATGTGAAAGCAAATTGTTGATTTTTTTTAAGTAGAGCAACAACATCGGCTGACAAGAGATATCGTATGTTGCCAGAAAGGTGATTAAATGAGCTTAAAGCAGAAATCTTGGAGGAAAAGGACAATCTACAAGACCATACGAAGAAACTGTACATCTGATAAAGAGGGTATGCAGGAAAAAAATTCAAGACAGAAATGAAAATCAGTTCCAAAGGCAAAGAATGCTGATGAGTAATTCAGCACAAATACTGCACAGCACCAAACAACTATCAAACACCATCAAGCTTTTTTTTTTTTTTATTCCAAGGAGCACAACATACCATAAGTAAGGCAAAGAATGAGAAGCTTGTCAACAGAAGAAGGGGCATTGAGGAGGCCATTGCCAACCAATCGAGCTGCCTTGCCAAAGTCCTCTCAAATGAAGAAGATGACGCCATTTTTTTCTTTCTTGAGCAGCCTTAGGAAAGATGTCTCTAGAATGGCACTTTGCATGTATCATCATTTACATAATCCAAGAGCCTTTTCTTCTCCTTATCAACCTGTCCAGAGGTAGAATCTAGACTACCGGTGGCTGGGGTTTCTCCACCAAGACATCGAAAGCATCCCCTCACTAAAGACACGGACTTTCCTTAGAAACAAGAGAAAGCATCGCAAACGGATATGTAGACAATCGCACCAGATGCAATTTCTACTTTTCCTGCACTTGGACTGCCCTTAGCATCTGAGCTAAATCAACCCGGCAGTAATTGGGAGCCATAAATAAGGACTCCATTTCGATAACCTGCACTATCACAGAAAAGAAACCTCATGACCTTATGACTTGCCCATGCCAGAACAAAGATCATTTTTTTTCCCGCTCTACTTGCTGAGAATCTATCGCCAACACTGACCTATTTAGAGCAATCATTGAACTCTGCAGTGATCTCGCCGCAGAGCTGATGGTAAGCCACCTCCCCACTCGAAACCATGTACTCAGCAAAGCTGCTGCATCTCAAAAGAGACAATGAAAAGATCACAAAAGCTACATAAAAGCAGCTGGGGAAATCGCTCGCGCGACCGAAAAAAGAGAAAGTGAGCATCAAGTTTTGGCATTTCCATCAATCGAACCGATCATTTCAATCCCAGATAAATGCACGAATCCGCAGCGGGTGGAATCGGAATAGCAAAATGGGGTATTACCGCCCTACTTTTTTTCAGCCCCTTCGCCCCAAAAAGAGAAGGGCAACGCAAGAAGAGGGAGACTTAGAGAGAGAGGGGCTTTGAACCCAAATACATTACCCACAATGGAAGTAAACATATTAGTAACAGAACCTTCTTCAAAAAGGTCTAAAGGGTAAGCTACATAACATATATATTGATTTTCTTCTCCAATAACAGGCTCGATGTGGTAGCATCTTCCTTTATAACGATCAAGGCTGGTAAGCCCATCGGTCCGAGAGAGAGAGAGAGAGAGAGAGAGAGAGAGAGAGAGAGAGAGTACCTTTTGAGTTTGGCGTAAGCTTCGGCTCTGCGCTGCTGGACGGTGAGGAACCGGTGGAGCAAGTCGAGGACTTGAGGGGCGGCGGCGGTGGCAACGTCGGCGGCGGTCTTGGGGGCGGCGGCAGAGGCCGAGGCGGCGGCAGGCTCGGGTTCGGAGTCCATCGGGTCGGTTATGGACACTTTCTTCTCGAAATCTTCCATTTGTTCTCTGGAGGTTCCGGCATGGATTCCTCTCCCCGATCATGGTGGAGACGATGAAGAAGGTGCTGCAACTAGGGAAGGAGCCATAATCCTTGGCTACGTACCTCGAGAGGGCAGTCGGCAGCCGGCGATTTCTGGAGCCGCGGCTGGAAAGTCGATGACGGCGATGAGGACAGAGGCGAGGAGGGAAGCGCTTAGGGTGAGTGAGAGGGCTCGAGACAGAGGAGGGGGGCGCTTGGGGGTGAGTGAGAGGGCTCGGGACAGAGAGGAGCAGAGTGCTTGAGGAAGAGAGAGGCAGAAGCGGGAAGAAATAGCGCGCGCTCCGTTGAAAAGAAAGAGAGAGAAAATGCAGCAGGCCTCTCCTTCTTCGCCGCGCCGTCGACCCCGCCCAAGTCCACCGAGATCTCCCTCGCGACCGAGCGGGCCAGCGTCAGGGACAGCGCCCGGTCAGCAGCGGGAAGCCTAATGCCAGAGGCAGATGACCGGCGAGGTTTTTTGGAGAGGCGGAACCAGGAGGCGGAGGCGGAGGGGGTGGGATGCGCTGAGAAGGAAACAGAGGAAGCGCAGCTTGTTCTCTATCTGCGCGTCCACGAGGAGAGAGAGACAAAACCCAGAAAATTCAAGTGAGGAGAGAGAAATTTTAAGCGGGAGCGTTGCGCATTTATTGATCCGTCCTTTCTTCTGCCAGCTGAGCCGAGCTGAGCCATCAGCCGAGAATTATTTGGGAGAGAGTGAGAAGAGAGAGGAGAGAGAAAGAAAGGTTGAGTCGGGAGAGTTGAGGAGCAGAGAAGGCAACGACGTGGGAGCAGACGTGGACCTGACAGCGGACACGTGTCAATCCGTGAATGGATCAGAGCACGGATGACGTGGTCCTTTGAGTGTACCTAATATTTTCTCACATGTATCCTTCTTGTTTGCTCAAACTCCAACTCATTGAGGATGGATCTTACCATGTCATGTTCCTCTTCTCCTTGCTTTTCCTCATTTCCCTCCATATTCACTTCCTAGTGCCAGCTTCCAACTACTTCAATCCGTTACAAGAGGGCGCTCATTTTGATTGTGGATTTCAACAAATCGGCTATCCTTTCAGGGATAAAAAGTAACCAAGTTACTGTGGATATCGAGGCTACAAACTCGGCTGTTATGGATATGACCTGGCCCTATCCATGAAGTCCTTGGAATATTGGATAACCCACATGAATATGAGCATGCGGATCCTTATGGTGGCAAGGATGGATTTATGGGAAGATATATGTCTTCAAAAATATGCTGAAACCATTTTAGACTAGAATCTCTACAACTATATTTATAGTAACCTCAATGTTACCTTATTCTACAATTGCAACTATTGTCCAAACCCACGATCTTATGAGTGTTTTTGTCCCACAACTCGACATAACTACTTTGTTCCCAATCGGTTGCTTTCAATGGCTAGTGATTGCAACTCCACTGTCCCTGTCCCGATTTCAAGTGAAACTCTAGGCCTAGTGGTGTTAACTTTCTGGGGTAGTGCTACTATTAGTCAGGTCCAGAGCACAGGCTTTGGGATAATCTGGATTGACGACAGATCACTATGAGAAAAGTGAAAAAAAATTGGGGGGAAGATGCGGGTATTGCTGGACAAGGCAAGAATTTACTTGTTTTTGCCATGATGGAGTCTATTCAATGACCTGTGACAGACAAAGTACGTATGCTTACTCTCACCTAATATGTGGTTTCCAAACAGCTGAAGTTGTTTAATGAGAGGGAATTGCTGGGCATAGCCTTTCCTTTGTTTTTTAATTGGAAAACGACCCACTCATGCCCTAAAGCCTGACAATCTCATTTTGCTGGGCATACAACTTGGACTCTCAAGTTTTCAACCTTCTTAAGACCTCCACATCCCATCCTCTGCAACCTTCGCTACCTTAATTGTTCGATCATGAGGTTGGTGCGTGCGTCCCAAAATATCAAACTACGGTTTAAATGTATTGAGTGAAGATGCACCGAGTTCATCGAAGAATTGGCAGATCTTGGACCAAACAATTTGCTTTTCTTCGTAGGATTTTATCGTGCACACAACCAAACAAAAGAAAGCTTCCATTTCTACTACTGGGGCTAAAATCTGATATAGCGTGCAATTGAAATATATAACGACTAATAGATATGAACTGTACATAGCATTAAATCTTAACGCTTCTAGTAAAGCCGTTTTTCAATTTGACATGACCTCACTTACAAATAGCATGAGCGGGGATCCAAGCATGCCCTATACTCTTTCAATATGATATATATGCGCGGTCTATTGCACTAAAGGAAGTACTTCACTAGTTTCACGGGGGATTCGCTTGATAAGGCCTTGTGTCCTAGTAAGGAAACTAGGCATTTTGGGGACAAAAGCTATTAGAGATAATCTGCAAAACTGTGATTTTCACTGAATATTTTCTATATTCGCAACTTAGAAGCCTTGGTAAAGTGATGAAGTGAGGTTGTTCGAAAATATTTATTGTTCTTTAGGAATAACCGTAATGGGAACTGGAATTGGGACTGCCCTTACTTTGATGCTTTCCTTAGGGAAGAAATCAATGATCAAAAGAATGATGGCTTTGATCAAGCAAAGGAGTGAACATTTTGATGGTGAAATGAAAATTGAGGGACCTATCTCTTCAAGAAGATACACCTACAAAGACATCAAGACGATGACCAACTTTATTGAAGAAAAGTTAGGCCAAGGAGGCTATGGTTGTGTGTACCAAGGGTAAGCTTCAAGATGGTCAACTTGTGGCAGTGAAGCTTCTAGAGAAGCTTAAAGGCGATGCTAAAGAATTTTTCAATAAAGTTGCAAGCATAAGCAAAACTTCTCATGTCAATATTGTCAGTTGCCTAGGATTCTGTTTTAAAGGAAGCAAAAGAGCTTTGGTTTATAAGTACATGCTCAATGGATCCCTTGAAAAGTTCATATTTAACAGGAGTAACGTAGATCAACTATTGAGTTGGGGAAATAGCTCGAGGGCTAGAGTATTTGCATAGAGGTTGCAACACAAGGATCTTGCACTTTGACATAAAGCCTCACAACATTCTCCTTGATGCAAACTATGGTCTCAAGATTTACGACTTTGATCTTGCCAAAATATGCTTGAGACAAGAGAGCATCATGTCAATATTAGGTGTTGGGGGTACCCCTGGATATCTATAGCTATGGTATGATGGTTCTTGAGATAGTTGGTAAGAGGAAAAACATTGAAGTCATGATAGATCGTAATAGCCGAACATGCTTTCCTCATTGAATCCATAGACACTTGGAGCTTTGAGAAGAGCTTGGGCTGCATGGGATTACAAATGAAGAAGACAAAGTAAGCGTAAAGAAGATGACAGTAATAGGGTTATGGTGCACTCAAGTTGATCCAAGAGCTCGACCATGTATGACCCAAGTTGTGGAGATGCTAAGAAGTGTGGACACCTTACAAATTCCTCCCAAACCATCCTTGTCTCACTTGTGAGATCGCTCACAGCTTGTTCATATGAAAGTTCGTCTTTGCAAGAGAGTAATGACTTGAGTTGGGATTATTCAATATCAATTATATGAGACCGACATAGCTTGTAATAGACTATTTGAAAATAAACAAGCAACTGCAAAACTAATGATTATTGAGCCGCTCATAGATTCGTGATCAAATGTCTAGGTTGAATTTCTAGAAGCATGCCAAAAAGAAAAAAAATGACACATAATTTTTCACATTATTGCATTTTTTCAAAATTAGGGATCTAACTTATGACATAAATTGACCCTTGGACCCATTAAATTGACCTTGTATTTTTTAGTATTCATGTTGCTTGGTACATCCCGTCACGATTAGGGACATTGTGATTTTAGAATTTTCACTACGGCATGGATAATCCAATTCATAGAAAATAACTAAAATAAAAAACTAAATATAAAAATAATAAGTTAAAATATATAAAAAATTATATAATGACAAAAGGGAACAAGGTTCGCAGATCATTTTGTATTTCACGAACACATTAACTTTGTCACACCGATCAACCACGAAGAACGGGCCTCATTTTGAAGCCAATCTAGTGGGTTAGCGCCCGACCCACTCGAGAGGGCCTTGATTTCCGTCCACGATAGAGCTTTGGTGGCCGGCCACACGCTCTTGAACGGAGAAGAATGCATTGACCGGCCACCCATGAAGAATTAGGAGGGAAAAGTTGAAAAACTGAAATTTTGGAGGGACAAAGAGGAAGCATGCATTATATGGCCTCAGGCATGCAAAGAAGGAAAGCTTGAACTACGTAGAAAAAAGAAATTAGGGTTTTAAAGGACACATTCTCTCACTACTCTCTCTCTCTCTCTCTCTCTCTCTCTCCACGACTTTGATATGCTACCTTAAATAGTCATCTCATAAAATCTATAAATAGATTGCACTCTTCATTAAGATACATCAAATACGTAGAAATTCCACAATTTTCTACTCCACGTATTTCTAATCTATTGCTGTGATTCGAAGGAGCTCACAGTATTAAAGGCAAGATTTGATGTATTTGTTTCGTTTCAGTTTTTATTTCCTCGATCCATCATCATTAGAACTTAAACTCCGAAGTTCAAAGACAAATATGAGAGCAACATGTGTTGGTCTTGCGGAGTAATGAGTTCCTTTTCAATAAGGAGATGCATGTGTTTTCACGTCAAGGAGCACTATTATTTTCGGCAGAAATTAGTCGCAATTTTTTTATGTTGACTAAAAAGAAAGTTGCATTTCGGTTTGTTGCAAGGTTGATGCTTGGCGATATTTTAAATCCTAATATATCCAGTTGCAAAGCCGTAAATTCCTCTTCATTTTTTATGAATATTCATGTTTACTTACTCATTAATGATTATTAATTTTTAAGGATAGCATACGACAACTTCATTTGTATTTCGTCGCATATGTGTCCGTTTTCGTGCTTAAATCGATGTCATTTGCTTGTATTTAAATTCTGCCCAGCATCTTTTTGTCCTTACTTAGCATGGTTTTGGATCTCATTTGGATGGTATTTACATCACATTTGCGCTACGTTGATGAGACATAAACCTCCTTAGTCTAATCACACGCGGTTTCTAAATCGTCAAACGAAATAAGCCGAACCTTTGTCGACTCAAACAAGGATTTATTTCCTTATTTGTCGCTTTTCTTTATCTGACCCAATCGACAAGTCCACTTTGATTCCAACGTGAAAAATGTTGAAGTGGACTTCAGCGTTGAAGCAATTTCCGAACGTGTAAGAATCGGCTTTCAATTGTCATGGTTATGCACAAGTCAATTCAGATCGAATTCGATTGACTAGGTTTAAACTCTAGGACATGATTTCAACAAATCTACTTACTACGCTCCACTAGTGTTCTTCTCCTCGGCCTTTTCCACTTTCAAGTCCATTCGTATAATTTATGCACAACCTGAGAAACACGGTTGTTTGCGACGACCAAGACCAAGACCAAGATATTCCTTCACAGCCAAACATTTTTTCCAATGTAGCGCATATTGCATATAGGAAGTGAAAAGGGAAAGAAATAGGTCAAAGAATAATGCTAAGTATACTAGATAACTAAAAAAATTAATTATGTGATTTGGGACAACATTTAGTATTTAACGGACCAATCATAATATACCTAACGTCACCTCATCATCTGGATATTCATGTAAGCTAGCTACCATATATAAGAATATCAATATCCTCTATTATAAAATAACCATGGCTGTTAATTGTGTTGATGCATGATGCTAACAATCCTAGATTTCTAGCCTCAATACTTCTTTGTATATCCTGTGGTAATAATGCTCTTCATATATATAGTGTTCTGTGTGTTTGGCATGACTACCGGAATTTTTTTTTTCCATACTAATTTTTTCATTTTTATTGTATTATACTTGAGAATTGTAGAAAATGAAAAAAAAAAAAAAAATCATGGGACAAGAATTCCAAATGAAATGTGCAACATAATATAAACAATTAATTTTTACTAGCACTAAAGATTTGTATATTATAGGAAAAGAAAAAGAAGAAGTCTACAATTAATTTGCGCTGCTTAGTAGGATTTCTATAATGGGAGGTTTGTTTGTAAGTGTAATTTAGAGGTCTGTTTGACTGGGAAGTTTCATGCTTTGTGGTAGGTCGGTAGTTTCAACATTTCAACATGTAGGCGGGTCCTCAAACCTAATTATAATTTAGAGGTCCCGTAGACTAGGAAATTTCATAGCATGTTCCTCAAGACTCTTCGAGCAAATTTTCTGTGTGGGTCATTGATGCATTCACATTGGGAGCTCGGATAATGCAGGCATGTGAATTCAATTCACATGAACTCTTGAATCAGATAGGCCTAATTCATTTAACAAGTATAGTTAGAGAGATATGTCATTTCACTTAAATATTTTATTATGGATTAAGGATTAGTCGGGCAACAGATGTTAGTCGTAAATACACCAACTTCCTTTGTGATTTAGTGTGATCAATGCTATAGCAATTCCTTGTTATCTATGCTTATCAGTGATCTTGAGTTCAAGCTTGGTTGTCTCCTTTCAGTGTTAACGTTAGATCAAACCCTTTTCGAAGCCAGGCAAGCCTGGTCGTTTCCTTTCCATTCCCAATTTAGAACGAACTCTTCATGGTTGAAGCTTAGTTGAGCCTTACGCCGAAAACCAATTCCACATGCAATTAATAACCGTGGTTATATTATAATGTAGGATGTCAGTATTCTAGTATATGGTGGCTAGCCAAAGTGAATATTCAATTGATGAGGTGGTGCTAGGTTTATAATGATCAGTCCATTATTTTGATTTATAAAGTAATTTCCTGAACAATATAAGTCACCTTTTAATTGCCTATTATACTTAGGGCCTGTTTGTTTTTACTCCAAATAGTGTTTGATTCTATTCTTTTGTCTCTTAGAACAAAAAAAGAACAGAAATTCGTTTGGTAAAATTTTTGTTCACGAGAACAAAAATCTATTTTTTTTTGTTCCCAAGAATAGATTTGGAACATAATTAAGAAGTAGAAAAAAGTAGCTTTTTATTCCCGGAAATAATTTCTATAACTAGTTCCTATTTTTTTCTTTTCTTTTATATCTTTTTTTTTTTTTCTCTTCTTCTCTTCCCCTTTCTTCTTCTTCCCTTTGGCCAGTCACTGGAGCGTCATTGGCCCTCAACAACGTCGAGCCATGGTGAGGCTAGTTAGCTCGAGCCTCGCTGTGGCTAGGTGAGGTCGAGGTCGCCTAGCCTCGCTAGTGGCTGGGCAAGCTTGGCCTTGTCGAATCTAGGCGAAATTTGACCTTGCCTAGCCAAGGCGAGGCTTAGCCTTGCATAGCCATGGTGAGGCTAAGCCTTGCCCAGATTTGGCAGGGCTGAGGTGAGCCTTCGGCGATCTCGCTAGACCTCACTCAATTGGTGACCGGCTACAATGAAGGAGGAAGAAGAGAAAAAGAAAAAGAAGAAAGAGAAAAAAAGAAAAATTTAATAAAAGTATCGAAATATTAAAAGAAACAAAAGAATTTAAGAATTTTACCAAATGCATATCTATCCCGAGAATAGAAATTTTGGACATTTACCAATGTGTTCTTTTGCTAAGGAATTGTTTCCGGGAATAGAATCAGAAAAAACCATTTCTGACAAAAAATTATTCTCCGGAGCAGAAACCGAGGGTGGTCACATATATGATACGAGCCATTGAATCAAACTCCGTCAAGTCATGAACTTATTGAAGACTAGAACTTTAAAGGGAATATGGCACATTGAGTTTGAATTTCAAGATTCATCGATTTCTCGAGTAATTTCTTTCTCTCCATGTTAGATTTGAATCACAAGATCCATCGACTTCTTTGGTATGTCTCAACATAGAAAATACCAACCACCGCTACGTTATTATTAAAGCCTGTAATTTCATAAAATTTAATCATGAAAAATTATTGTCGCGACCCCTTTTTTGCGGGGGCGCCCGGCTGGATCGGGTACGAGCGCCTAAAGGAGGCTAATGGCTCGGCTGGTTTTAATTAAAGCCTGGACTCTCCCAAGTCCGCCAATTCACGACTTTAAAATATTTGGTTTGTAAATTGATTTTTAAAAAGGAGTTGCCACTAATCAATTTGGGGTAGGTTGATTAGAAACCCAAGCAAAGTATCGGGAGAAATACTTGCTCCTGCACAATCAGAGAAATTAGGATCGGGGACTTGATTACACTAGTTAATCACTAATGCCCTTTCAGTACCTAATCTTGTTTAAATTCTAAGGTTTTTTTGGATGTTTGGGGATTTTCCATGCATTTTAGGAAAAATCACATTTTTGGGTATTTTTCTCATTTTTTTTGGACATAAAAGGGATTTTTGGATTTTTTTTGGGTTATTTTTTGGATTTTTGGAAAATATTAAAATATTTAATATTTCTGAATATTCTGGAAAATAATAATTTTTGCATATTTTCGAAAATAGATAATTTTTGTTTTGATTTTTGTTTTTTGGAAAATAAAACCATTTGTTAAAATATTTTTCTGATTTTTTTGGAATTTTAAAATGATTTTGAATATATTAAAATAAAATATTATTTTTGAAGTAAATAAATAAATAAATAAATAAATATATATATATATATATATATATATAAAATAAAAAACGACTGGGTCGGATCCGACCGCCCGAAACGCGCAGAATCCGCGTTTTAGAGCAAGGCGCCAAAACAGCGTCATGCCGGGTGTGAAGGCTCGACCCGGCTCGACGACCCGGCTCCGTAACCCAGCTCCTGCTCGTCCTGCAAAACGACGTCGTCCTCGTCCCTTCATCAAACGGCGTCGTATCTCCTTGGTCTAAAGACCCGGGTCCTAGGGCGGAGCCCTACCCGGATCCGACTCGGTTTTCGACCCGATTTCCTGTGAAGCGACGAAACGACGCCGTTTTGAGAGACAGATGACCTGATCCGACCCGACTACGACCCGGACTCCCTTTTAGCGAAAACGACACCGTATTCGACCCGGCTCCTCAAAACGACGTTGTCTGACCCGGCTCTTTACACCGCATGGAGCGACGTCGTTTTTACGGACACCGGCCCGGATCCGACCCGCTTCGACTACCCGACTTCGACCCGACTCATATCTCCCTACAAAACGACGTCGCGGTGGTCCGGCCCGCTCCGAGACCCGACGGCCCGATCCGACCTCCAATACTCCCATTTACTCATGGAACCCTACCCGGTTCCTGGCCCGGGTCCGACTCGATTACCCGGGATCGTGACCCGGAAAACTAGGAATCCTAGGGTTCCAATTTGGGGCAGCGAGGGGGTGGAGACGACGGCGACGGAGGTGGTTGCGGCGGCGATGATGGCGACGGTGGGCAAAGGGGGAAAGGGGTCGCGACGGTGACGACTTTGGTGGCTACCTGTGTGGTGGCTTCGCGGCGGCAGGGCTTCGCCCCTATGCACGTCTCTCTCTCTCTCTCTCTCTCTCTCTCTCTCTCTCTCTCTCTCTCTCTCTCTCTCTCTCTCTCGGCTCCGGTGAGGTCGCGATTGGAGCTCGCAGATCCCGCCCCCCCTTTGAAGTCTCTCAGCGGGGTTCCTAGAGATCGCGAGCTTCCCTCTCTCTTCCTTGCCATTGCTCTGTGTGCTTTGATCGACGTCGGGGAGGGGCTATTTATAGCCGAGGGATGGCCGGTCGGCGAGGGTTCGGCCGGGGTGGATGTCACGGCTTCCACCGGCCGAACCGGCGTCCCATCGGCCCTCAAACTTATCCGGCCACGTCCCCCTTCGCCGTTGCTGTTCATCTGCTCCCCCTGCTGCCGCCGTACGCCGCGTCGCCGTCCTTCCTTGCATCGTGCTTCAGGCGCGCGTACTTCGCACGCGTTCCGGGCGAAGGAGACGACCCGGCAGGTCGGGCACGGGCGCGGGCCGACCCGCGTGGGTTGTCTCCCCCTCTTTTCTTTTCTTTTTTTGTTTTTTCTCCATTTTTTTGGTTTTTCTTCATTTTTCGGTTTTTTTTTTGGTTTTTATCAAAATAAAGCAAAATAAAATAAAACCTAAAGAAAAAAAGTAATAATGATAAAAATTAATTAAAAACCCAAATTTAAGATTTAAAAATTAGGCGTCAACAACTGCCCCTCTTTGAGGGTGAGCTCGCAGAGGTTGCATTCAAAGACAAACTGATGCCTAATTTTTACCTAGCATGGGCAGCAGATTATATCTTATTTAGGACATATTACCCTATGCAAAAAGAGAAATATAACATTTCATATACTAAGGCGGATAGGAACATACCTAGAGTTACTTACCGGGAATGAGTGAGATAAGGTGTGAACCCCGATTTTTGGCAAGTATCAAGGCGTCGTCTTACCTGATGATATGAGGAGGCTGCTTTTCCAGGACTCGAATCATTCTTCGGTCGCCTATCAAAACAACAGATAATTTGTCTATGACCCGAACCTTTCTTCGGTCGCCTTTGACGGGAAATTACTTCTCTAGGACTCGAAGCATTCTTCGGTCGCCTGTTGGAGCAATCAGAGGGGTGTTTCGAACCCGAACCATTATTTGGTCGCCGTGACGGGGATCTACTTTTTCAGGACCCGAACCATTCTTCGGTCGCCTGTTGGAGCAATTAGAGGGGTATCTTGGACCCGAACCATTCTTCGGTCGCCTTGACGGGAGATGCGCCGACCTTTATTAGGGCATCTCATTTGTGGGTGTCTGATTTGTATCGAGAGCACCAGTTGGTACCTGATCTTTCTCAGGAGATGCGCCGACCTTTCTCAGGGCATCAGCTTTGGGGGGTGTTTGAACTCTGTCAGGGACATCGGTTGAAACCCGACCTTTCTCGGGGGATGCGCAGACCTTTCTCAGGGCATTTGTTCTGGGGGGTGTTTGACTTATGTCAGGGACTCTAGTTGAAACCCGACCTTTCTCGGGGGATGCGCCGACCTTTCTCAGGGCATCTGCTCTGGGGGGTGTTTGACTTCTGTCAGGGACACCAGTTGTAACCCGACCTTTCTCGGGGGATGCGCCGACAGGGCATCTGCTCTGGGGAGTGTTTGACTTCTGTCAGGGACACCAGTTGCAACTCGACCTTTCTCGGGGGATGCACCGACCTTTCTTAGGGCATCTTCTGGGGGTATCTGGAGATTCACAGACACATTAAAGAGTACATGGATATTGACAAACACTAACCTGACGGATTTTTGGGCCTCGGCAGGCGTCACAAGCATTGAAAGGGTACTCGGATGATCACAAGTACGAGCTCTTAGGGATACTCGAACGTTCACAAGTATCGAAGGGATTTTTGATAATTGAAAATATGGGGAGCATACCTTGGGTATTTGCGAAGCTCTCTTGTTTTCTGGAAATAAGGAATATCGAGGACGTACCTGAGATATTCGTGAGGGTCTCTCATCTTCTGGTAATTGGGAAATACCGAGGACATGCCTCGTATATTTATGAAGGTCTCTCACCTCCTGGTAATGGGAATGTCGAGGACGTACCTTGGACATTCATAAAGGTCTCTCACCTCCTGGTAATTTGGGAATACCGAGGACATGCCTCGTGCACTCGTGAAGGTCTCTTACTTCCTGGTAATGGGAATGTTGAGGACGTACCTTGGACATTCATCAAGGTCTCTCACCTCCTGGTAATTGGAAATACCGAGGGCATACCTCATGTATTCATGAAGGTCTCTCACCTTCTGGTAATGGGAATGTCGAGGACGTACCTTGGACATTCATGAAGGTCTCTCACCTCCTGGTAATTTGGGAATATTGAGGACATGACTCGTGCACTCGTGAAGGTCTCTCACCTCCTGGTAATGGGAATGTCGAGGATGTACCTTGGACATTCATGAAGGTCTCTCACCTCCTGGTAATTGGAAATACCGAGGGCACGCCTCGTGTATTCATGAAGGTCTCTCACCTCCTGGTAATGGGAATGTCGAGGACGTACCTTGGACATTCATGAAGGTCTCTCACCTCCTGGAGATTAGGGAATACCGAGGATGTACCTCGGATATTCGTGGAAGTTTCTTACCTTTTTAGGAATGCCGATGGCGTACCTCGGATATTTGGTGAAGGCTGCCCGTCTTCTTGGAATTTGGGAGCATCGAGGGCGTACCTAGGATGTTCATGAAAGCTTCCCGCCTCCTGAAAATTGGGGAATACCGAGGACGTACCTTGGGTATTCGTGAAGGCCTCCCGCCTTCTGGATGTTGGGAATATTGAGGGCGCACCTCGCATATTTGTGAAGGCCTCCCGCCTTATGGGATTTGGGAACATCGACGGCGTACCTGAGATGTTCATGAAGGCTTCCCGCCTCCTGGAAATTAGGGAATACCGAGGACGTACCTTGGGTATTCGTGAAGTTTCCTACCTCTTGGGGATTGGGAGTATTGAGAACGTACCTCGCATATCCGTGAAGGCCTCCCGCCTTCTGGGATTTGGGAACATTGAGGGCGTACCTGAGATGTTCATGAAGGCTTCCCCCGCCTCCTGGAAATCGGGGAATACCGAAGACGTACCTTGGGTATTCGTGAAGGCCTCCTGCCTTCTGGATGTTGGGAATATCGAGGGCGCACCTCGCATATTTGTGAAGGCTTCCCGCCTTCTGGGATTTGGGAACATTGAGGGCGTACCTGAGATGTTCATGAAGGCTTCCCGCCTCCTGGAAATTGGGGCATACCGAGGACGTACCTTGGGTATTTGTGAAGGCCTCCCGCCTTCTGGATGTTGGGAATATCGAGGGTGCACCTCGTATATTTGTGAAGGCCTCCCGCCTTTTGGGATTTGGGAACATTGAGGGCGTACCTGAGATGTTCATGAAGGCTTCCCGCCTCCTGAAAATTGGGGAATACCGAGGACGTACCTTGGGTATTCGTGAAGGCCTCCCGCCTTCCGGATGTTGGGAATATCGAGGGCCCACCTCGCATATTTGTGAAGGCCTCCCACCTTCTGGGATTTGGGAACATCGAGGGCGTACCTGAGATGTTCATGATGGCTTCTCGCCTCCTGGAAATTGGGGAATACTGAGGACGTACCTTGGGTATTCGTGAAGGCCTCTCGCCTTCCGGATGTTGGGAATATCGAGGGCGCACCTCGCATATTTGTGAAGGCCTCCCGCCTTCTGGGATTTGGGAACATCGAGGGCGTACCTGAGATGTTCATGAAGGCTTCCCACCTCCTAGAAATTGGGGAATACTGAGGACGTACCTTGGGTATTCGTGAAGGCCTCCCGCCTTCTGGATGTTAGGAATATCAAGGGCGCACCTCGCATATTTGTGAAGGCCTCCGCCTTCTGGAATTCGGGAACATCGAGGGCGTACCTAAGATGTTCATGAAGGCTTCCCGCCTCCTGGAATATGGGGAACATCGAGGACGTACCTGAGATGTTCATGAAGGCTTCCCGCCTCCTGAGAATTGGGAATATCGAGGGCGCTCCTCGCATATTCATGAAGACCTCCTGCCTTCTGGAAGTTGGGAACATCGAGGGTGTAACTAAGATGTTCATGAAGGCCTCTCGCCTTCTGGATGTCGGGAACATCGAGGACGTACCTGAGATGTTCGTGAAGGCCTCCCACCTTCTGGAATTCGGGAACATCGAGGGCGTACCTGAGATGTTCATGAAGGCTTCCCGCCTCCTGGATTATGGGGAACATCGAGGACGTACCTAAGATGTTCATGAAGGCTTCCCGCCTCCTGGAATTTGAGAATGGCGAGGGTACACTTTGCATATTCGTGAAGGTCTTCTACCTTTTGGATTTTGGGAATAGCGAGGGTACACCTCGCACATTTGTGAAGGCTTTCTGCCTCCTGGGATTTGGGAATAGCGAGGGTACACCTCGCATATTTGTAAAGGCTTTCCACCTCCTAGGATTTGGGAATAGCGAGGACGTACCTCGGACATTCACGAAGACCTCGCGCCTTCTGGATTGGGGATGCCAAAGGCGTACCTTGGCTATTCGTGAAGGCCTCCTGCCTTTTGGAAATTGGGAATACCTGAGGACGTACCTCGGATATTCATTAAGGCCTCTCGCCTCTTGGAAATTGGGAATACCTGGGGACGTACCTTGGGTATTTGTGAAGGCCTCCTGCCTTCTGGATGTTGGGAATATCAAGGGTGCACCTTGCATATTCGTGAAGGCTTCCCGCCTTCTGGATTGGGGCTACCAAAGGCATACCTGAGATACTTATGGAGGTTTCCCACTCTCTTGTAATGTAGCGCGAGGCTTACCTGGACTGCTATAGGTACACAAACGTACGAAAGTAGAGGAATATTTTGGATGGACACGGGTATTTGACAATATGATTAGGAACCACTCAAATGGCCCAAGTGCAGGAAAACATACCTGGGTAATTGCAGGCGCATGATGTGGGGGAATGCTTGAGAGGTTGCTAGCATCCAATGTCATGATTTTGAGGACAACTCTGGCAGGTCGAGTGTCATAGAAATAGGGTATTCGAACAGTGGTCGATATTTTGAGATGAGAGGATACTTGGATAGTCACAAGCATTTAATGACAGCATGAATAGGTCGAGTGTTTAACAAAGAGGGTACTTAAGTAGTGGCGAACACTCGAAAACAGGGGTAAGCTTGGGCAACTGCAGATATCAATATCTGAGGGACAAATTAAGCTGAGCATGGGTACCTAGACAGTGGTAGGTACTTAAAGATAAAGGGATATTTGGTCAGTTACCAATATCGATACCCTAGGAAAAACTCGCACGAGCTGAGTGCTAAAGAAAGGGAGTACTCGGTGAGTGAGGGGTACTCAAATATAAAGCTCCGAGAACAAGGATGGGGATATGCTTTCCCGATGATACCTCTAATCTACATGAATGTGCTTGCTATTTACGCAAGGTGCAGACATGTATGCAATGATTGTATGTGCTGTAAGCTTGTAAATCAGAATGTGATTTATGCATGATGGCCTTGTCAGTTCTTCATCATTTGAATTCTGCTGGGGAAGATTTTGAAAGACAACTTTTGCTTAGAATGCAGATGTTTTGAGCATGCCAAATGAGGGACTTTCAGTCTGAAAGGACTTTTCATTCACTCTCATGGGAAAGGCTGTTTTATCCTGACCATTGATGCAGGATTTATGAGGACCACACTATCTCACTTTCATCATGTCAGCAGGGGTTCGAGTATTCTCGCAAATGATACGACTTTACCAATGTGAGAGGTCTTTTTGGGATAGTAATGAAGGCTAGGTCAATGGCTCATCAGAGGAGGACCAATAAAGTCATGGCTTTGTAGGGAAGCTATTGCATGGTTATCTCCGGGTGTTTGCAAGTCGAGGATCATGTGAAAAGAGATAGAATAATCCTGCTCGTACTTCTTCGAGTGATGCTTATGAACATATGAAATCCTATGTTAATTGAAGTGCCCCTAGTTTGAAGAGACTTTTTACAATAGAATGCCATATAGGCTTGACTCATGTGATAGGGTGAGAGCTTGTGATTGCCTTGGCTCTTGCCACCGGTCTGTCTTCTTATGGTTTGATGAAGGTTCCATGGATCTCGATGGCAACTCCTCTTGGGGATACAAATGACTGTCTTTTTGTTTGGGGCATCGGCCTTGCTTTTACCAGACACACCGCTTTTTTATGCCCCCATTCCTTTTTTCAATCTTTTTTCATTCATGGGCATTGACCTTGCTTTTACTGCTTTTTTATGCCCTAGGTTTTTATCTTTGTTACTTGAGGAACTGGTCTTCACGAGTTCAAGTGCATGCCTTCACCAGACTTTTGTTGAGTCTTCATCTTTTGCTGGCTCTTCTGATTATGCTGCTTGGATGACAGCTTCTGCTTTGCCTCCTCGTGAGGGTGATTTTACCGACTCGATTGAGTTGTACAAGTGCGTAAAGAAAGAATTGCTCTTCATGACTCTAGGGCACTTAAATTAACGCGAGTGTTCATATGCAAATAAAGACACTCAAAGATTGATGCAAGTGCGAGCAAGAGAATTTCTATCCCTTTCCTCACCTTGTGGTGCTGATTTGCTTTTGGTTTGCCCCAGTGTGGGGTGATTTTTGACGGGGGGTAGGATGGAAATTCGGCCAGTGTGTGAGGCTCAAGGTGGGTGATGGAATGCCTCTTATTGTTTTGGTCATCGTACCATTCGCAAGAGAACTCTTTACCCTGTAGTCATGAAATTTTCTGCACTCATCTCACAAGTGTATAGATGGGGGACTGTGTATGGGATATGGCTTGCCTGTCACCATTCTGACGTACCTCCTCAAGCATGCTCAATTAATCTTGTATTCTTTACTTGGTTGTCTATTCTGATAATCCTCAATGGAATCAAAGATTTAGACAGACAAAATCATCATGCACAATTCACATGGAAAAAGGCATGCAGTATGTGAAAGGGTTTGTGCTTTCCAAAAATAAATGAATGGCTTTTACTCAGAAAAAACCTATTAACAGCTCTTTAAGGGTGCTTACAAATGTGTTGAAATTTGAACATCAAAAGAGGTTATTTACAAAGAGTATTCAAAAAAAGGGTGTCAACAAAAAGCTCCTTTTAGTTAGGGTCATGATACACGCATGATCAGCTGGGGACCGGGGATCTGATTAGGAATTCCTATTCTTGCTTTTTTGCAGAAGAGAAGCTGTGGAAGTGGCTCAAATAATAGGGCCTAGACTGTAAATGATTTGCTTTGGTGATACTTGAGATGTCAAAAAGTTCATCAAAGTCTGACAAGATTTTCGTTGATTAATTTTCCGTATCTTGGACGGTCAGGCGATCCTATAAAAGGCAAGAGAAAGTGTGTTAGTCACGAATCTCTTTTTGGAAGTCAAATAATTGGAAGTGATACAACATTACTCTTCACTAGTTTGCAGATGATTAGGTGGATGAGAGGACATAAAATCTGGTGTTCCCCACGTCAGGTTAATTATTCTCCTTAATTGGTTTGTGGATGACATATCTCTTTACAGGAAGTCGAGTGTATTTGATGCAGGTCATCTCCATATACTAGCTTGGCTAGTATCATTTTGTCAAACCTAACTATCGGGTTTGGTCCTTGTGTTGTAATGTTTCCTGTCAAATAGGGAAAAACATGTTAAGAGCAGGTTCAGATAATGAGAGTATTGAAAACGATACCAAATTACCCTTCCCCAGAGCTTTTCTGTGCTAGCCCTTAAGGCTATTTGAATGCTGAGGACGGCCTATTTATCTTGGCATGGTTCAGTGTTTCCTCCTGTTGGCCTTCCTCATTTGTGGTCATGTATGCATGATTTGCTGGTTGTCTTTAACGCCTTCCTTCGACGGAATTCCTCCTTTGGTCTTTGGCTACAACATTTTTGAGCAAAAGTCATGTACCTCGAGCTTTTACGGAATTCGAGATGGACAGTCAAAACCTTCCAATTTTGGTGGTAATTACTCCTTGGAAGAAAATGCCCTTAGAGTGAAGCTTTTGGATTTCAGAATCATTGTCTAATGTGTGGGGTTATAGATCGCCTTGACTGTCTGGATTTTCTCTCTGTTGAGAGTAATTACTTTAAAGGTAGAGAAGGAATTTCTTCCTCATGCTCCCGGGTGCATCGAAGCCGTGGCACTGGGCGTGTCGCGTGACGAGATAGTCCTTTTGCTTTAGGGGGAGTGAGGCTCGTCATGGATGCTTTGATTTCAACTCTATGCCCGTACCTATTTTCATCTTTTGTATCTTGCGGCTGAGGATTCTTTTCATTGTTTCTCTCTCGAAAACTTTTCATTCTGTCCTGGATTGTAGCAGTATTGGGCCAAGCCATGCTCCTCAAGCTTTTACGGAACTTGAGATGGGTAATAAAAAATCTCAAGTTTATCCGATGGCAACTCCTCCTTGGGGAAAACATGCGTCTAGGGTGTGGCTTCTAGATTTTAGAGTCATCGTCTAGGGCATGGGCTACAAATCGCCTTGACTGTCTGGATTTTCTCCCTGTTGACAGTAGTTGCTTTAGAGGAGTTTCTTCCTCGTGCTTCTGGGTTTGTCAAAGCTATGACGCCTGGCTGTGTCGCGTGACGAGATAGTCCTTTTGCTTTAGGGGGGAGTGAGGCTCGTCATGGATGCCTGGACTTCAACTCTATGCCTTTATCTATTATGCTTCATCCTTTGCATCCTGTCAATAGAAGGGAGAGTTTTGTTATTTTCAATGTCATGTTAGGGGATAAGACTTACTCTTTTTGAAACAGGATGATCTTCTCTATTTGCCCCCATTTTCCTGGAACAATGTCTTTGCGTTTTGACCTGTTCACATGGCGTGCTAATTTCATATACTTTCTATCACATTAAATCAAAGGGAATGATATTCTGAAACCTGAAGTGAGAGAATTAGAGAGACAAAATGCTTAAATTCATCATTTTATTTAGACAAAGGTTTTTTGGTGATGAAATATTTTTATTTTCAAAATGTATTTTCAGGGAGAAAAGGCATGAGGAAGTCCAGCCCTTAGTATTCTCCTTGGATGAAGTTTTCTTTTCATGGTTGGATAACATCGCTGGGCCGATTTTTGGCATACTTCCTCATGTTTTTCAAAACAAAACACTAGGATTTATACATTAGAGTTCTTGGAATGGGAAAATACAACGCTAGCACACTAGACATAATAAGAAACATAAGTAAAACCCATGACAACTCCTGTGTAAGGGAATGCTTTGGTAGTGCCAGTCTTGGAGCTAAGTATCTTTTGGATTCTTCGTCTTCAGCAGACTCGAAGTATTCGCATGCGATGACTACTTCGTTGAAGGTACGGAAGTGCAACCCGTGTAGCCAGTAGCGACAGTCGCAGGGCAAGGCTTCTATAAACTGTTTTATCAATTCTTCTTCGGCCAGCTCAGGGTGGATTTGCATTATGGGAGCCCTCCATCTCTCGGCATATGTTTGGAAATTCTCCATCAGTCTTCTTTTAAAGTGGGCTGAGTCCTCGCACGGTAGCTTGGTTCCAATCTAGCTTTGGTATTGATGCAGAAATGCGGAAGTCAGCTCGCTCTAATCCTCTATTAGATGAATTTTGCTGTGAAGAACCACTATAAGGCAGATCCTGTAAGGGTTTCTTGAAACGCTGGAATTGTGAGCATTACTGGACCATGATACCGACTCATTTCTTCGTAAAGATACTACAAGTGAGCCACGGGGCAAGTCGTGCCATTGTACTTGTGGAGGTTGGGTATCCACATCTCTATGGGGGTCAAGATCCTATGAGGGTGAGACGGGCCCGATAGGTCTTGGTTGGGCCACCGATTTTCCCCCTTTGCATACCCATTGTAGCGTCGAATTCTTCTTCTTCAGGAACATGGGACTCTACTGAGATTACTCCATTACTTTCTTCGGAGTTAAAATCACTGAGGGAGGATGGGGCATTTACGCTATTCTCACGATCGGGCGACGAGCTTAGCACTTCGTCGGGATTGTAGCGGATAAAGATGTATTCCTCCCCTTCTGACGGGCCTTCATCTTCGGATGAGAGCAGGAAGCAGTTATAGGATGAACTGTCAGTCTCGCCATCGAAATAGCGGTGGAAGTCCTTGGGATGGTATTCTAGGGGCGGGAAGTCTTCAGGATTATACTCCAGGGGAAGGTTGCCTTCAAGGCTGTATTCCTGGGAATGCTCGGAGCTTTGGTGCGGTAGCTCGTTGTCGGATGACGCATTAATCTGGCTAGGCTTTCTTTTCTTGGTCCCTGGTTCGGACCTTTTGAGTGAGGCTCTATGTTTGGATATCTCTGCTTTGTTAAGGGAAGTGAGAGATAATGAGGTTTCGCTGTCTGAGTCACTTTCCAGGTAGATAGGGGCTGGCATTCTTTGGACCCTGGCTCTTGGAGTAAGCCTGGGGAGCTGCTTTGTCATGCCCCAGTCTCGAATAGGCTCTGAATATGTGATCTTGTATAAAGGTTCCTTGCCTTTCTTAGTGGGAAACTTTTCGGTAGCTGGATGTTGTTCAACTGTCCATTCATTATGCAAGGTTGTATTACTACGCTTCTCTCCTGTCTCAGCAACTAGTGGCCTTTCTTGTTCCACGGCCATTAGCTCTTTGTAGGGCAGGGTTATGTCAGGGCTGATGTTGTATTCTTGGAAGAAAACACGGGTTAACTCTTTCCAGGTCTTAAGGAGACTGGTCTTTCTAACAATGTACCATCGTAGGGCAAGGCCGGTCAGGTCCGACTGATATGATTGAATCATTCTTTGCACCAGGTAGGCCTGTAGGTAAGCTTCCGGGTGGGTGGTATCAGCATACTTTTCACATTCAGGTGTTCTGAATTCTTCAGGGATCTCGAAATAGGAGTAGTCAGATAAGTCGATGGGATTCTGCCCCTGTAGTTGGCTTAACTTCTTCATGATCTTTTCAAATTGTTCATGGTGTTGGCTAGTTTTTAGCATATCCGTAGGGGTTATGACAGTGCTTAGGGCAATTACAGAGTTGGGCTCATCATGAGTGGATTTTATCTATCTCGAGAGCTGTTGAAGGGCAATGGACATCTGCCCTATGCCGTCTTCAATGTGGGCGAGGCGATTATGTACTTCATCCTGATCAAATCTTATCATGAGGGGCCAATCGTGGGTGGCCGATGGTTGATGATTCATGATTACCTGTGTGTGCGTGAAAACAATGAATAAGCATAGAGTAAGCAAAGATTGACCCATGGCAATGATCCATCTACTTTTATTTATCAAAAGAGGGTTTTTACAGACTCCTGATGTCTAGGAATTGAAATGACAGAACCAAATACTTAAACATTTTAAAGAAAAGTCCCTAGACAATGGGACCAAGTTTTTAAAGCAAATTAGGGAAACACGACTAGATATGCGACGGGGGGTCTTGTGACGATTGCTCGCTTCCTTGGACTGTCTCTGAGCCGGGTGATCGGCCAACTTCCTATATCAATCATATAAGGTCTGCTGGTTCTAGTAGGCTGCTCTCTCTGATGGACCGAGGGACCAAAGGCCTGTGCCTTTTTGAGATGTGATAATGATGGATGCAGGCCATAGAGGCGTGGTGAGCTTTTTCTTCTCCTTCGAGTCCTTCAGGTACCACAATCCTTTTGTGATGGCATTTATCCCAGATTTCTTCGCAAGTGGAGATGTCGTATGCATAACTATCATTGGTACTGAAGAAGACCGGAGGGACTCTCCACCTGGAACGCAGTGGGATCTCTTGCAGGGCTCCAAATTGTCGTGCCACTCGGAATGGGTAATAGGGAACGGCGCCAGTCCAGCCAAGCAGGGGAATTGGATGGGTGCGTCTGTAGGCAAAGCGAGCCCTCTTTTCGTGGAACCAACCAGCACACCACTGGAATGTCTCGGGAGCTGGATTTCTCAGGAAATCGACCCAATGTAAACTGGTTTGATTAGGAATATAAGGTCCTAAAGCCATGAATTTTTGTAATGGGTGCTTAGAAGTGTTTGTTTCAGACGATCGTATGATGCCCCGGTATTCACTCAAGTGAGAAAAGAACCATACTTGCAAAATTTCTGGAGAGGCTCGCATGATTTTTTCTGTGTTGTCTTTAAAATGGTTAAAGGAAAGGAAGGTCTCAGCTAAAATCATGTTGACATAATTGGCTCCTCCCAGGATTTGATTGACGATCCAAACCATTCTAGGACTTACGGCATTTCTTTGGTGGGGAAAAACGATGAGCCCGAAAAATGCAAGGAGGAAAATCTCGCTTCTTTTAGTCATGGACTGATTTTGAAAACATTCATTCAGGAATTTTAAAGGGCAGGTATTGTTGTTATCATCGAGAATTTGTGCCATAACATAGAACTTGATTTCTAAAAAATGCGCTAGCCCGCGCCAAGGGAAGGCGCCTGTTGATGGCCTGACTAGCTCTTTCCCAAGGGACATTCCAGTGTTGATGCTGTGTTCCTCTAGGGTCGGGGTTAGCTCAAACCTACCAAACATGAAGGTAAGTGTCCTTGGGCACCAGAAATGTGCAATGCCTTGTATAACTTTGGGGTGAACAGTGATTCGGATCAACGAAAGGAGATGGTCGAGCTTGTCCTTTATATGCTCCTGGGCAGGCTGATTCAATTGACCCCACCATCTGAAGAGTTCCGCCTTGGGAGTAGGAATAAACTGGATGTCGTCTTCCCCCATTACATATGAATCGGGATTTTGAAAAGTTTATCCTAAATTGCCATGGGCCAATAAAAAAGACTGTGTGAAAAGTAAATAAATTACTTTGCTTTTAAGTAAAATGACAAGCACAAAGACATGCACATGAGACGTGCGGCTCGATTTCTAACTCAGAAGGCTTGTTGGAATTAAAAGGGCATCTGTTGTCGCAGTCTCGCGTTAGCAGCGTACCCCCTTAACCTCGGCTAAGAAAATCGAGGAAAAGAAGGGCAACCTCTACATCGCAGTCTCGCGTTCGAGGTCGTATCTTTCTTAACACCATCCTAAAAATCCTATGGCGGCCCAGATCTGGCGGCCGAGTTGTGTGTGCCGTGTGTAGTGTTTTAAAACAGTAAAGCATTCACAGCAATTCATAATTACAAGACAATTTAATTTAAGCAGGCTTAAAATAAACTTATAAGCAATTGACCTGTAAAAAGAAAAAAAAAAAAAACCTAAGTTAGTAAAGAATTTAAACAAGATAAATATGGCCTAAGTCCTCAAAATCCCCAGCGGAGTCGCCAAGCTGTCGCGACCCCTTTTTTTGCGAGGACGCCCGGCCGGATCGGGTACGAGCGCCTAAAGGAGGCTAATGGCTTGGCTAGTTTTAATTAAAGCCTGGACTCTCCCAAGTCCGCCAATTCACGACTTTAAAATATTTGGTTTGCAAATTGATTTTTAAAAAGGAGTCGCCACTAATTAATTTGGGGTAGGTTGATTAGAAACCCAAGCAAAGTATCGGGAGAAATACTTGCTCTGCACAACTAGAGAAATTAGGATCGGGGACTTGATTACACTAGTTAATCACTAATGCCCTTTCGGTACCTAATCTTGTTTAAATTCTAAGGTTTTTGGATGTTTGGGGATTTTCCATGCATTTTAGGAAAAATCACATTTTTTGGGTATTTTCTCATTTTTTTTTTTTTGGACATAAAGGGATTTTTGGATTTTTGGGGTACTTTTTGGATTTTTGGAAAATATTAAAACATTTAATATTTCTGAATATTTTGGAAAATAATAATTTTTGCATATTTTCGAAAATAGATAATTTTTGTTTTGATTTTTGATTTTTGGAAAATAAAACCATTTTTTAAAAATATTTTTCTGATTTTTTTGGAATTTTAAAATGATTTTTAATATATTAAAATAAAATATTATTTTTGAAGTATATATATATATATATATATATATATATATATATAATAAAAAACGACCCGGGTCGGATCCATGGATCGGATCCGCCCTAGGTCGGCCCGAAACGCGGCAGGAATCCGTGTTTTAGGGCAAGGCGCCAAAACGGCGTCGTGCCGGGTGTGAAGGCCCGACCCGGCCCGACGACCCGGCTCCGTAACCCGGCTCCTGCTCGTCCTGCAAAACGACGTCGTCCCCGTCCCTTCATCAAACGGCGTCGTATCTCCTCGGTCTAGAGACCCGGATCTTGGGGCGGAGCCCTACCCGGATCCGACTCGGTTTTTGACCCGATTTCCTGTGAAGCGACGAAACGACGTTGTCTTGAGAGACAGACGACCCGATCTGACTCGACTACGACCCGGACTCCCTTTCAGCGAAAACGACACCGTATCCGACCCGGCTCCTCAAAACAACGCCGTCTGACCCGGCTCTTTACACCGCGTGGAGCGACGCCGTTTTTACGGACACCGGCCCGGATCCGACCCGCTTCGACTACCCGACTTCGACCCGACTCATATCTCCCTACAAAACGACGTCGCGATGGTCCGGCCCGCTCCGAGACCCAACGGCTCGACCCGACCTCCAATACTCCCATTTACTCATGGAACCTTACCCGGTTCCTGGCCCGGGTCCGACCCGATTACCCGGGATCGCGACCCGGAAAACCAGGAACCCTAGGGTTCCAATTTGGGGCAGCGAGGGGGCGGAGACGATGGCGACGGAGGTGGTTGCGGCGGCGATGATGGCGACGGCTGGGCAAAGGGGGAAAGGGGTCGCGACGGTGACGACTTTGGTGGCTACCTATGTGGTGGCTTCGCGGCAGCAGGGCTTTGCCCCTATGCACGTCTCTCTCTCTCTCTCTCTCTCTCTCTGCAACTCCCTCTCTCTGTCTCTGTCTCTGTCTCTGTCTCTCTCTCTCTCTCGGCTTCGGTGAGGTCGAGATTGGAGCTCGCAGATCTTGGCCCCCCCTCTGAAGTCTCTCAGCGGGGTTCCTAGAGATCGCGAGCTTCCCTCTCTCTTCCTTGCCGTTGCTCTGTGTGCTTTGATCGACATCGGGGTGGGGCTATTTATAGTCGAGGGATGGCCGGTCGGCAAGGGTTCGGCCGGGGTGGATGCCGCGGCTTCCCCCGGCCGAACCGGCGTCCCATCGGCCCTCAACCTTATCCGGCCACGTCCCCCTTCGCCGTTGTTGTTCATCTGCTCCCCCTGCTACCGCCGTACGCCGCGTCGCCGTCCTTCCTTGCATCGTGCTTCAGGCGCGCGTGCTTCGCATGCGTTCCGGGTGAAGGAGACGACCCGACGGGTAGGGCACGGGCGCGGGCCGACCCGCGCGGGTTGTCTACCCCTCTTTTCTTTTCTTTTTTTGTTTTGTCTCCATTTTTTCGGTTTTTTCTTCATTTTTCCTTTTTTTTTGTTTTTTCTTCATTTTCCGTTTTTTTTCGGTTTTTATCAAAATAAAGCAAAATCAAATAAAACCTAAAGAAAAAAGTAATAATGATAAAAATTAATTAAAAACCCAAATTTAAGATTTAAAAATTAGGCGTCAACAATTATACTGAATTAAAGACCCCTAAATATTTTATAAAAAGTAATCAAGCCCTAACTGTTTTCAGGAAATGGTTTATCAAGCTCTAAATCATGCCTTTCTTTTAAGAAAAATGTATATTATAATAATATACAAAATGGAAAAAGTTATGGCTCAGAGAAGTTTCCAACTTCTTACTTAATTTAGTAAGCCAGCCATAAGATTGGGTACAAAGTACGTGTGAAGAACGGTGCGTCAAATTTTACACGGTCGTGTAGTTATGTGTTGTTTTTCCGTCAATGACTCATGACCTCAGTAAATCGGTATTAGCTTAACGTTTTAGAAAAAAATTTCACGTAGGATTACTCGAATGTTGCACGCAAAAAAGATATCAAAGTCAAATTTGTGTAGCCTTTAGTCCCAATGCAAGACTTTGACCACTTTTATTATTTAGGTGGTCCATTCTAAATTGCCAAACGGATGGTCTTGTTCCTCATCAAGACAAGAACAAGGAAAATGCCAAGCCGGCACCTTCTCTGCATTCTCTCCCCTTTCTCGACCATTTCCTTGTCCTCGTTCCCATGCGGCAACGTCTTCGTCCAATATCCCATTTGGAACAAAAGTTATGATTTGATTATGATTATTCTAATTGCGGATTGATTGATGCGGTCAATCCGTAAGATTAGATATTTGAAATATAGAATAAGAAACGTTATTTTGTATATTATTTCCTATTGTACATCCTTCTCGTATTATAAATAGGCTTGTAATGCATGTACAAAAGTTTGTTTTTGGTAAAGTTAAGAAATGTATTGATTTTGCAAAAAATTACAAGAGAAAAAAAGGGGGAGGCCTGGCACCAACAATAAAACTCACACTCAAAGTGACAATAGTCGGGAAGAGTGAGAGAGTACCGTGGTTCCCAAAGGACAGCAAACACTGCGAAAGTTTTTTTTTTTTTTTTTTTTGGATAAAGCAAACACTGCGAAAGTTGAGTTATACACAATACAATTTTCTCCAATATTTTTTATTGTCTGTTAAGAAACATGGTATCAGAGCACGGTGATCATTCAGCTCATTCTTGCCTTCAATCATCCGATTTTGGCCGGCGACCACTAGTCATCCATTCGCTTCTTCTTCGAACCGTCGTCCTTCGTTAGTTTGCTTTGATTGATTTTCTAGGCACCGTTGTTTTTTTTTTTTTTTTTTTTTTTTTTTTTTTTTTATTTTAATTGGTTATCATGTCCGAACAATGCTCCCAGACTGCCTCCAGCTACACACCGGCTCATGAAAGGATCGATGGTTCATTCTTCCTCTATGCCTCAGACAGCCCTGGTTCAAATTTTGTCAGCATGGTTTTGACGGGTGATAATTATAACAGTTTGTCACGAACCATGACCATTTCTCTCGTCAAGGGAGATTTTTCGAAACCTGAATCAACCGATGCCACATATGCCTCAAGGATTCGCGTCAACAACATGATATTATCATGGATCCTGAATTCCATCCATCAAGATCTTGTCCCAACCGTGTTGTACATGGAATCTGTCGCGAAAGTATGGGTTGATCTGCATGGAAGTTTTTCACCGTCTAATGGTCTTCGCATATTCCACCTCGAGCAGAAAATATGCACTCTTGAACAAGGTGAAGACGGCATCATTAGGTATTACAATAATTTGGGGCGTTATTGGGATGAGCTAAACAATTTGGAACCCTTGCCGAACTGCTCTTGCGAAGCAAGCACAATGTTTGTGACGCAAGTTGAGAATGGACATCTTTATCAATTCTTAATGGGTTTAAACATTAGGTATTCTTATGTGGTCAGTCAAGTTCTGCTCATGAATCTGTTATCCACTTTTGTGCAGGCTTACTCACTTATTCTTCAAGACGAATCTCAACGCCATATTCGCTTGACTCGTTCCTCCACTGAGAACACACTATTAACGTATGGTTCCATGCGAAACATCCCGCCTCAAACGGACCCACCACTCTTGGCTCCATCCCATAAGCACACAGAGACCGCTTCTGCTCACCTTGCAAAACACGGCCCTCCATCATGTGCCCATTGCGGTATACCAGGCCATTCCCGTGATGTTTGCTTTCGCCTCCATGGATTTCTCGCTAATTATAAGGGACGGCGCCGGGACCATCCCACTACCAAGCTCTCGGATAGCAAGGCTGCCACCAATCCCGAGAACTCCTCTTCCACATTCCACCGCTATTCCCTAGTGAGCAATATAAACAAATCATCTGATTACTCCAAGAGGTAAACATTTCCAAGGCAAATCTCATAAGTGCTGTTCTCGACTTAACTTCTAATTCATCAAATTCTTGCACTTGGGTTATTGACACCAGAGCCACAAATCACATTACACATAACCCTGAATCACTCCAATATGTACAAGCATACTCGATACCTCTTCCCATTGTTGGCATACCTAACAGGATTGGAGTTCCTGTCACTTCACACGGCTCGATATCTCTGACGCTAACTCTCAACTATCCATTTCAAAAATTACGCAACACTTAAATTGCTCAATTACTTTGTTTCCCTCTTTTTGCTTGTTTCAGGACCTCTCGATGAAAAAAATCATTAGTCGAGACCTTGAACGTTGTGGTCTCTATTACTTGGAGCTTTCTCTCGAACGCGCCACATTATCAACCCATCCACCTACCCACAGTTTATAGCATGCCCCTCTTGGCCATCCATCTGAGTCAATCCTCTGCACCTTACAAGATTCTCCTCGTTTTGCTTCCAATAAAGAATCTAGTCCATGTGATGCTTGTCATCTGTCAAAATAAACTCGTTTAAGGGTGTTTTTATTTCATGAAAAATGTAAAGTTTTTGGAAAATGTTTTCCGGGAAACTATTTTCCAGGAAAACGGCTAGTTTTCTTTTGTTTGGTAATATATGATTGAAAATATTTTATGGTGTTTGGATTGCATTTGAAAAATGATTGAAGGTATAGAAGACGCCGACGAAGAAGAAGAGGAGGGACCGAAGTTAACGAGAGCACGGGAGGGGCTAGGGTTGGAGAAGGCGGGGGTGACGAAAGGGAGGCAACGGTGACGAAGGAGAGAGGGAAGGAGGAGTTAGGGTTTACGTTCACAGGCAAATAAAGAAGAGAGAGGAAAAGAAAAAGAAAAGATATAATAATAAATTCAAAATTTTTCATTAGAAATTATTTTTAATAATAAATTTTTCATTAAGCAAGGATTTTAAAACATTTTGGAAAACATTTTCTGATTCTTTCAAAAGGGAAATCGTTTTCCTGAATTTAAGCTTTGAAAGGAAAATATTTTCCGTTGACCGTTGACTCATTTTCCTAAATGAACAAAACGTTGGAAAATGAGGAAAACATTTTCCGGAAATTGTTTTTTGCAAAACATACACACCCTAAGTTTTCATTCTAGTTCTATTTCTAGCATGCAATATTTTAATATTATTCATGTTGACATCTGGGGACCTTACTCTCAGTTTAGTCATAAGCCATGTCATTATTTCTTGACAATTGTGGATTATTTTTCTCATTATATATAGGTATTTCTTCTCACTCTTAAGTTTGATGCTATTGATTCACTTATTAAATTTTGTAGCTTTGTTAAAACCCATCATCAAACAGCCGTCAAAATCGTTCAATCCCCAATGGATCCAAATTTCTATCTTCCAAATGGCAATCTTTTTTTTGACTCACAAGGCACTCACCACTGGCGGAGTCGCCCTCATACTCTAACAAAATGGAGTTGTTGAGCACAAACATCGCCACTTGCTAAATGTGGCTTGTGCTCTCCGATTTCACTTGGGAATTCCACTGTTTTTTTGGGTAATTGCATTCTCATTGCAACACCGTTAATCAATTGTCTACCCACGCCTATACTTCAAAATAAAAGTCCATATGAAATCCTTCACAAAACACTGGCCACTTATGAGCACTTTCGAGTCTTTGGTTCCCTTTGGTACGCTTCTTCTGGCCACCTTCATTCCAACTGTTGCGATAGGGCGAGCGATTGAACAATAATATAGACAAAAGAAGAAAATAAATCGGACACGGATTTACGTGGTTCAGTCGTAAAGACCTACGTCCACGGGGAAAGCAGCAGCGAATTTCACTATAAATCAAGCGATTCAAGGAGATTACACACTCAAGTCACTCAAACACTCTCTCAGTGTTTCCCAAGCCCCAATTACACCAAAAAACACACAGTGTTTAGCCCCAAAATTCCTCACGAAATAATCTCTCAATCTCACGAAGGAATTACACGCAAATCTTACCACAAGATTTAATTGGCTACAAACACTAAATCTTCTTGGATGTAATTGCACGAACAAGAATGACAAAGAAAATCCCTCTCAAGCACTCGACGACAAGACAGCGCTTCAAGACCAATTCTTCATGGTCAACGGCGGAACACCAAGCACTCACGCGGCTCTTCAAGATAATTTGTGATCCACACCTACCACCAACGGCCACGGGTCTATATATATGAGTGAAACCCTTATTCTTTTGCCAACTTCTCATAGGATTATGTTTCCTATTTTAAACATATCTCTATATATTTTAAACAAAATCCAAATCCAAGTCGAAGTTGGACTTTCCTATTTCAGACGTCCGCAACATATTCAATTCTGAATATTCGGAATTTCACATTAGGCTCAAACTCGAGACATATTTTAACAATCTCCACCTTGGCTCGATGTTTGAGCCAAGTCGCAATCGCTTCATAAAAATTCAAACTCTGTTGCTACTTTCCCATAGCCCCTCGATGGGCTCAACCGCCACAGATATTATCCAAGTCCAAGCCTCGCTTGAACTTCGCCATAACCGAGGACCTCATCAGAATACCAACTCCACATGCACCTTTAACTGCTCCACAAGGATTTTCTGACACAACCTCCTTAACCGCAGATAAAGCAAAACCATTGTTGCATCCATATCCGTCAGGAGATCGAATACATACCTTGTTAATTTCAGCAGTTACAACAACTGTTGGCTCTATAGGCTCCACCTCGCTACGAGCACCATCTGTGTTGATTACTTTGCTAGTACTCATACTCGCTAACTCAGGAGTTTCTGGTCGCAACTCCACCTCAAGCTGAACACCGTCCAGATCCGTATTAACACTGCCACATACACTCCTAGCCAGAAGTATCGGAGACTCATCAAGGGTAACTTTTCTGCTGTCAACAGGTGAATTTTTATCTGGACACCACAGCTGATTACCCCACTCACCTTGTGCATAGCCATGGAATATGCACCTTGCCCTCTCATCGAGCTTACCATCACTCACTCGAAAATAACACGGGCAACCAAACATTCTAAAAATAGAATAATCAACAACGTTACCAGACCATACTTCTTCAGGAGTCCGCCTCTCAATAGCAGTTGATGGGGATCTATTCACCAGGCAGTTTATCGTACTTAGCACATCAGCTAGGATTCTCCTAGCAACACCAGCACTAGAGATAATTTTTCGAGCCATCTCTAGTAATGTTCTGCTCATCAATTCTGCAAATTGTTGTGATTTACTGGCACTAGTGCGATGTTTCACTATGCTCTCTTTCATGCAAAATTTATTTGTCAGCTTCGAGTAGAACTCCATGCTATTGTCAGTCCGCACATGCTTGATCGACTTACCAGTCTCCGTCTTGATCAAAGCTCTTGACTGCAAGATCCTGACACCAGCATCAAACTTGTGCCTTGGCACAAACACCCAGGTCTTCTTCGAGCAGTCCATAGACCCTCGAACAGATGCATCCGACGTCTCCGCAGCGAAATTTGTCACCGTCTCACCTTGAAGTTTATACAGGTCTCCATGCTTGATTCCTTTCATTATCACCAGGGCACCTCGAACAACCTTCAAAACTCCACCTTTTGAAGAATACCGCAACCAGCTGAATCTAGGGCACCCAAGGAAATTAAGTTCTTCTTTAACTCTGGAACGTGCCTCACTCCAGTCAATGTCCTCACGATACCATCATGCATTCTGATTTTACAATCACCAACACCCACAACATCGCACTCAGCGTTGTTCCCTAACTGGACTTTACCATTACCCGTGCACTGATAAGTGATAAACCAGTTTCTATTTTGTGTGACATGAAAAGAACAACCAGAATCCATAATCCATCCATCAAACGATGAATCATTAGTGACAGACAAGACATAATCGGCATTATCTGCTACAGCTGCAACATTATATGTAGAATCAACTATAATTCCCTTACCCTTTTCATTCTTCAGCTTAAGACAATCCTTTCTAAGATGCCCTCTCTTGCCACAGCTCCAACAGACAACATTAGCAGTCCTAGACTGACTACGCCTATTCATATTAGTACTACTATTACCCACACGTGTTCTAGATCTTCCTCTATTTTCACCTACTAAAGCAGTAGATACATGTTTGCTAGATTCTCTTCTACGAATGTCCTCGCTCGGAATCAAATCTCGAACTCCATCAAACGTCAAACTTGTTGACCCAGAGGAATTACTAACAGCAGTAACAGTAGTATTCCAACTATCAGGCAATGAGGATAATAGAATCAAAGCACGTACCTCATCTTCAAAATCAATTTCAACTGAACTCAATTGACTAACAATCACATTGAATTCATTGATATGATCAGCAACTGACACACCTTCGCTCATCTTCAAATTAAACAGACGTCGCATCAAATAGACCTTGTTGATCGTAGAGGGCTTTTCGTACATATCCGACAGGGCTTGCATCAAATCAGCAGTGGTCTTTTCCTTCAGGATGTTAAACGCGACGTTACGAGCCAACGTCAACCGAATAACACCCATAGCTCGTCTATCCAGCAAATCCCAATCAGCTTGCTTCATCGTTGCTGGTTTCTCCCCAGATAAAGGCAAGTGCAGATTCATCTAATAAAGATAATCTTCAATCTGCATCTTCCAAAAACTAAAATCCTTCCCATCAAATTTTTCGATTCTCACTTTTACTTCTTCTGTCGCCATCGATTCGCTTCAACTTAGCCAAGCCTGGCTCTGATACCACTTGTTGCGATAGGGCAAGCGATCAAACAATAATATAGACAAAAGAAGAAAATAAATCGGACACGGATTTACGTGGTTCAGTCGTAAAGACCTACGTCCACGGGGAGAGCAGCAGCGAATTTCACTATAGATCAAGCGATACAAGGAGATTACACACTCAAGTCACTCAAACACTCTCTTGGTGTTTCCCAAGCCCCAATTACACAAAAAAACGCACACAGTGTTTAGCCCCAAAATTCCTCACGAAATAATCTCTCAATCTCACGAAGGAATTACACGCAAATCTTACCACAAGATTTAATTGGCTACAAACACTAAATCTTCTTGGATGTAATTGCACGAACAAGAATGACAAAGAAAATCCCTCTCAAGCACTCGACGACAAGACAGCGCTTCAAGACCAATTCTTCATGGTCAACGGCGGAACACCAAGCACTCACGCGGCTCTTCAAGATAATTTGTGATCCACACCTACCACCAACGGCCACAGGTCTATATATATGAGTGAAACCCTTATTCTTTTGCCAACTTCTCATAGGATTATGTTTCCTATTTTAAACATATCTCTATATATTTTAAACAAAATCCAAATCCAAGTCGAAGTTGGACTTTCCTATTTCAGACGTCCGCAACATATTCAATTCGGAATATTCGGAATTTCACATTAGGCTCAAACTCGAGACATATTTTAACACTAACAAATTTGGTCCCTGCTGGATACCAAGCCAAACATAAGTCTATTGCCTCTATGACCTCCACGACCATATAATTTTCACCAGCCGCAACATCTTTTATGGGAACATTTTTCCCTTTTGTACCACACATGAACCTACCTCACCTCAACCCAACATTTTTATTCCATTAGCCGTCCTTAACAACCCTTTGTCCGACCTTGACTGAGCGTCGTCTGCCTTACCTCAACCCGAACAGACCATCCTATCCATCGATACACCCATGACCGAATCTGACCATCCAATTTCGGACTCTCTAAGCAGTCTGGCACCAGCGCCCTAATGCCCATCCCGCACTCGCCGAATACCCACCTACCTCCAAGATTACTACTGCACCATTGCCGCTTCTGACCAATTGTCTTCAGCACTTGAAAGTCCTGTTATAAGTACGCTTATTCTCCTCTCCAACTATTTATCATATTCCAAATTCTCTCTATGTTGCTTTTTTTTTTTTTTTAAGCCATTATCAGTATTGAGTAGGAGCCTACCACCTATGACTCCACATGTTAATCTCCCAAATGCAAGGAGGCAATGTCTTTAGAATTACAGGCTCTTAAACAAAACCACACGTGAGATATTGTACCTCTTCCATGCGGTAAAAAGGCAATTGGTTGCAAATGGGTTATAGGATCAAGTACAAACCTGATGGGACCATTGAGCAATATAAAGCTCGTTTAGTTGCAAAGGGTTATACTCAAGCTGAAGGGATCGACTATCATGACACCTTTGCCCTTGTTGCTAAACTGATCACGGTAAGAACTCTCATTGCTATAGCCACTGTTCCCCACTGGCCTTAATATCAGCTTGATGTTAACAATCTATTTCTTTATGGTGACCTTGATGAAGAGGTCTCTATGAATCCATCTCAAGGACTTCACACTAAGGGGGAGAACTTGGTTTGTCATTTGAAAAATTTTCTTTATGGACTTAAACAAGCCTCCCACCAATGGTTTGCCAAGTTTTCATCTGCTTTACTTGATATTGGTTTCACTCAGTCTAAGGCGAATTACTCTTTACTCACGACTACACGCGGTTCCCTTATTACTATGGTTCTTGTTTATGTTGATGATTTGGTGATCACAAGGGATGATGAGGTAGGCATACATCTACTCAAGGATTTTTACATGCTCAATTTCACATCAAGGACTTAGGTCCTCTTAAATATTTCTTGGGCATAGAAGTTTCTCGATCAAAAAATGGCATTTATCTTTCTCAAAGGAAATACGCCCTCAACATTATTTCTGATACTAGTCTCATTGGCGGGCGTCCCATTAACACCCCCATGGAATCAAACCTTTGATTCAGCGAATCCCCTATGCTAGCCGATCTGGCTCCTTATCGTTGCTTAATTGGATGCGTTTTGTACTTCACTACTACTTGCCCAGATATTTTGTTTCCCGTTTAAAATCTCAGCTAGTTTATGCATGCTCCACATGATGATCATTGGCAAGCTCCACTTTGGATAGTTCGGTATTTGGAATCTGATTCGGGTTCTGGAATATTTTTTCCGACTGACTCATCCCTTGCATTACAGGGATATACCGATTTCAAATGGGCTGCATGTTCATCCACATGCCGCTCAGTTTTTGGTTACTGTATGCTCCTTGGCTCTTGCCCTATTTCTTGACATTCTAAGAAACAAGACACTGTTGCACGATCTTCAGCCGAGGCCGAATACAGAGCCATGGCATCTATAGCTTGTGAGATTACATGGCTTTGCATGCTCCTCATTGATCTTGCCATCCCATTGTCCGCTACCGAGCTTTTTTGTGACAAGCAAGCGGCTAACCACATTGCTGCTAATCTAGTTTCCACGAGTGTACCAAAAACATCAAGATTGATTGCCATCTTGTTTGTGAAAAAATGCAAGATGGCACACTTTGATTTCTTCATGTCCCTAACCATTCCCAGCTCACGGACCTTTCCACAAAAGTTGTTTCTTGTTATCTCTTTCTTTCTTTGAAGTACAAGTTGTTGACGTTCATGCACTCACCAACTTGAGGATTGGGGGGAATATTGTGCTTCATCTTGATGCCCTGTTGATTTTTGGAAATCAGTGCCCAAATGGTGATTTTATCCCATCTCTTCATCCTGTAAATCGCACTCCATTAGTTCCAATTGATCCCAGAGCTCCCTTCATTCCAAGGCAAAACCGTTACAGTATTGTGCTACGGAGTTAGAATATGGCAGAAAACAGGGAGAATCACCTTCGTGTAGTAGCTCTATGTCGCGGAATGGGCGACCTGTGGTCTAATGAAGACTTCATGGATCTAGGTGATAATCTACCCGAAGTAGCAAAACAACAAAGTGAGCTAACCCTATATGGCAAGCTTTACTCGAGACTGAATGTTAACTTTCGGGCCTTCAGTACAACTATGAAACAGGCTTGGAAAACTGACTCTGTCCATTGCGAACAGATCGAACCGGGTTTCTTCTCTTTTACCTTTCAGTTCAAGGAAGAGAAAAAAAAAGGGTGTTACAATCTGGATCCTAGTCTTTCTCAAGCAATCTCTTAGTCATAAAAAAAGGCGATCCAAACATACCTGAGCATTGTTATGAATTTACGCATTATGTGTTTTGGGTCCACTTCATTGGTCTGCCCCGAGCCAAGATAAATGAAGATGCTATACACCTCCTAGCCACCAAACTGGGGGAAGTAGAGGAGATAAAAATTGAGGCAAGAAGTATAAATGCCGCAAAAAAATGGGAAGGCCAAAGTGTTACTAAATCTGTCTAGCCCACTCAAAACAGGCACTGTCATCTCCTATGGGGGCAAACAATGGTGGATTGATTACAAATATGAAAGGCTTACCCATTACTATTATTCTTGTGGCTGAATAGGGCACTATGCAATTGCATGTTCTGAAATACCTTTTGAAGAAACCGGTTTACCTCATGATCAACCAGGGCATTATGGATCATGGTTAAAGGCTGAAGTGAAGGAATCTAGCCCCTACTGGAAGACCTTTTATGGTAATCTGGATCTTTTGGAGTTGGATGATGAGGTTGTCATGGAGACACAGATGGAGGTACTGGAAACACCAGCAACAGCAACCACAACAGAACTCTATGCTCTGGCAATAACCCCTATTCAACCTGAAAAAAACAGAACACCTGAGCTTCAATAGCAGTTACACTTCAGAAGAACATTAGACCTTACTCCTTTGTCCAGCTGGTAGTGAGCTGCCATCACAGAATTCAAAGAAAGGGAAGGTGATTTATAAAGCTCTTGTGGCAAAGAAACAAAAAAGGGTTAGTCCCTATGAAAAGAAAACGACACATGAGCATTTATTGGATGAAAATCTACTGTTAGATACCCCGATCAAATCTTGGGAAGGGGCAAACACAAGGGCTTTGGTGGCTGGCCCAAAACAGCCACCTCAACATAGATGAAGCTTCTTAGCTGGAACTGTCAAGGACTGGGCAACCCCTTGACAGTCCAACATTTCAGAGCCCTTGTGGCTCAAGAAAGGCCCAACTAGATCTTCATCATGGAAATAAAGAATCAAAACCATGTCGTGGAGTGAGTAAGGAAAAAGACTCTTTTAAAACACTCCTATATTATTGAACTAGTTGGCATAGCTGGAGGATTAGTATTGATGTGGGATGAAGAGATTCAAGTGGAAGTGGAAGGATGTTTTAAGGATCTCATCAATATAAAATGTAAAGATGTCTACAGTGATAGCCTAATGCGTATCTCCTTTTTGCATGCACCCACAAATTTCCAGGAGCAACTCAGATTCTGGCGCCTAGTGAAAGATAGCAATTCTCCTACTCCGTTACCATGGCTATGTATTGGGGATTTTAATGAAATACTTTACCAGTGGGAAAAGGTTGGATGTAGGGAGGTAGACTGATATTATATTGTAGCTTTTCGAAACTTCTTAGATGATTGTTCTTTGATGGATGTCGAAAGCAAGGGGTGCGCCTTCACCTGGTCAAACAAAAGAGAAGGAACTGCATTAGTTAAAAAAAGGTTAGATAGGGTACTCTGTACTATGGAATGGAGAGTGCAACATCCCAATGCGCAGGCTTTTGCTTTACTAGCCATAGGCTTGGATCATACCCCGATTATCCTATCCTTCAATCAAACAGGCAAAAAATTACATAAACAATTCAGGTTTCAGCCCTTTTGGCTTGAAGACCCAGATTTCGAGGAGATCATTCAGTGGGCATGGACTTCACCAAACCCTGCTGCTACCAGTTTTCTTCAAAAACTAAAGCTGATCAAAGTAGCCTTACACAAATGGAGCATGGGAAAATTCCAGAATGCCCAAAAATAGATCCACTCTCTCAAATTTCGTCTTATGGAATTAACCAACAGTGCAACTGGAGAACAGAATAGAGAGGAAACCAGCAACATAACTCACAAAATTGAAGAGCTGTGGAGGCAGGAAGAGGTACATTGGTGTATGAAATCAAGAATTGCGTGGCTGAAATGGGGTGATCAAAATACTAAGTACTTTCATGCAACCACTATTCAACGATGTCAGCGCAACCGGATTTCTATGCTTCGGATAGACGATCATACCTGGTGTAGGGATCTTGAAACCATCAATCATCACATTACCAGCTTCTATCAATCTTTATTCACCTCTGTTGGTGACCATAACTATCAACCTGTATTAGACCTGTGGCATCCTCAATTTTATAGCTTATCACGGTTATGTTCAATTAGATTTACAAGGAATTGTCGGGATGTAGAAGTTGTGACTAAAATGGATTTTGAGACTTTGAGGGATTTAAGGTATAGTGAATTGAGTTATAATTTGTTTAATTTGGTGGATTTGATGATTGTGCTACACGGCCAAGGTTGGCTTGTTGAGTGGCAATAACAATCATTAAGTGGCCATAGTAGCTATGGTGTGTGTGACTAGTTTCGTTAGTGAAATTTATTGTACTTGAGTATGTGATTATAAAAATTTATGGCCAAGTGTCACTTTGCTGGATTAAGATGTAAGTTGGTTAGATTAAATGGCTAGTTAAATCTATAAAGAGGGGACTTCGGCCAAGGAGAAACCGAGGGAGGTGTGTGTGCGTGTAAGTGAGTGTGTGTGAGTGGAGTGATGTGGCGCCATGTGTCTTCAAGAGGGGAGGTTTATGTGTCTAATTTTGATGACTAAGAGAGAGAGAGGAGGCTGGTCGAGTGAGGTGAATAGGTCGGCAGGGGTGAAAAGAAAGAGAAAAGAGAGAGAAGGAGAGAGGAAGAAAGCTGTGCGCGCGAGGAAGGAAGGAGAGCCGAGAGTTTTCTGCTGTGGATTTGCCGTTTCTTCACCGATTTCTGCAAAATCAAAGGCAAGATAATCTTTCTAGTCCTCTCATGCTTCTTGTGTTGTGATTTAGAGGTAGAAATCGTGAGCTTACCGACTGAAATGACGAAATTTTGAGGAAGATCAAAACCGGGTAGGTTCGGGTTTTCAAGAACCAGTGTGTGCGGTTCGCTTGCATGCTTCGGTAGAGTGTTTTAGAGGGAGAATTGAGTCTCGACTTCTTCAAGGAAGTTGTTGTACACTTCCTGAGCTGCAACATAGTCGAAAAAGGGAATTTTAGAAGGTGATATAAGGGGTGAAAATCGAGTTCTTCGGAGATGGAGTGTTCTCAGGCATACCAGTGGACCCGTCTGAATTGTTGTTAGTTGTTCATATAGTTACAGGGGAATTTCAAGTTGACTTCTTCTGATGAAATGTTAGAGACATCCTGGGTAATCACATACTAAAATTTGAGCTTATTTCGTCTAGGGTAGCTAGGTGAAATTTCTGAATCTTTCTGTCGTTACAATCTGGAAGTTGCTGGATAGAGTGCCAGTGAACCCTGTTGGCTTGATGCTGGTTGTTCGTGTGGTTCTGTGGAGTATCTCAATTCGATGTCTTCTAATGAATGGTTAGGGACTTTATGATGCATCTTGTGGTAAAATTTGAGCTTATTCCAGTATGTGTAGCCGACTGTTTCGAATTTTATTTGCTTGTATATATGCTGGGAAGTTACCCGAGAAAGAGTCAGTAACTTGTGGAGCTTATAACCAAACTTTTCTTTGAGAATTTGACTTCGATTTCAAAAGGGAAGTTGTAGAAAACACACTTGACTACAACATATCCAAAAATGAGAGAAAAAGAGTGAGTTGAAGTGGGTCATTTTGAATTGTTTTGGTAATGATATATCCTGCGCGTTTTTGGAAATAAGCTGAAAGTTGGTGATTTTTATACTATGCTTTGTGAGCCGAATTTCAAGATGATTTATTCTAGTGAAATGTTCCTCTACCTCTTGGCTATAACATAGTAATTTTTGATAATTTTTGAAGATGAATCAGTGCTTGAATTTCATGAATTTTGTGGACCGTGTAATCTGGAATTTTCTGGGCATAGGCCGAATGTGGCCGAGAACAAGTATTTTACAAATACATAGCCTAAACTTGTTTTCTTTAGTGTAAAGGATATCTTTGCCTTTTATTTCAATCATGTACATGGATTAACTCGTTGAATGGCTAAGGTCATGGTTCCTGAAGAGTATTCTTGATTGATTTATATGCTGATCTTAGGGGAAACGCATTGGAAAAGTCTTAAGCCGAATGCTGTATTATTCATTTGGGTGTGTTATGCATGTCAAGTTCATGATGTACATGCTGTATTGGTCGGATACCCTCTTGATGTGTATATATACATGCCATACGTGGTTGAGAGATGGACACTTAGTCTTAAATTCACTTGATTCTTATGATATGCATGCTGTATTGGTGATGGAACAATGGGCTGAGCATGTTGAATGAAGATTCATGTCATGTAATTGTGATTAAGTGAGTGCAAATTGCTGTCATGCTCGTGCGTTACTTGGACATGCTTGTGAATCATGCATGGGAAGGAGATTGTTGCATGACATGCATTAATTATGCCCGGCTAGGGGAGTGTAATGCCGGATGCCCAGTGGCCTAGTGGCATAATTCTGGATGTCCTCGGGAGTTTCGAGATGCCCGGTGGTATACGGTACATAATTCCAGGGGGAGATGCCTGGTGGTATGTCGGTACATAATTCCGGAAGCCCGGATGGTGTGTGCCGGGGAATTCCTCGTGATGCTAGGTGGGATGCGAGATGCCCGGCCAGGGAGTGTAAATGCCGAAAGCACGGAGTGTGTGTACCGTGATGCCTCACGATGCCAGTTTTGGGTGTGAGATGCCCGGAATGTGGGGGGGGGCCGGAAGCCGGTTGGTTCTTACCGGGATTTGCATTTGAAATTGCAAGAATTTGATGTGAATGCATGAGCATTATGAAACTGTGAAAGGTACACATAAAGTTGGTCATATGCATGAGTATTGTGAAACTTTGAAAGGCGCACATGACGTTGTTGATATGCATGAGCATGAATTGAGCTGATCATGTAAGTCATGCACAAGAGGTGAAATATTGGCATATGTATTTGCTGAGTGATGTGACATGTTCATATGTATAAAAGATGTTCATGTGCAAGTGTATGAGTGATGAACCAGGTGAACATGAGAAATGCTTGCATTATGAGCACACATGTTTGATGGATGTAAGCTTTGAGGTTAATGTCAAGGCATGTGGTTGAATTGTTCACCTGCGATCATGATTTTGATATTCTAAAGTTTTCTGATTGTCTTGTGAAATTATGAAAGGCTTGCATGATGAGATGTGTATACATAGTTAAGATGCTGGTTGGTGAAAGTATGATATGACTGCAATTTGATGATTGAAATGCTTGTCTATGATGCTTACATGTTGTTGTGACGTGCTTGATGGCAAGGTATGGGTAGTCTAGAAATTTTATCTCTGCTGAGTGGTTGTACTCACCCCTTTTGGGGACTAACATTTCAGACTAGACAAGATACCTCTACCGACACGGCCACCGTAGATAGATCGAGTGGCTGGATATGACTGCAAGGAGGAGGATAGCAAAGAAGGGAACCTTTGGACGCTGACACGGGTCGATGGACTTTAAGTATACGACTGCTGGAAGAGATATCGGTCATCTTTTGAAATATAGCCGAGTATAGATGACTACGGCATTTTGATGTACCGATTAAAGGTGTCCATCAAGTTATGTAAATTAGAGTGTACAGTTTTAACTTATACAAAGTGTTTAGTTGGTGTGCACTATCTGTTGATTATAGGAAAGGGAGATGTTGGATATGCTTCCGCCATATAAATTGCGCAGGACCGATCAAAAAAAAAAAAAAAAAAAAAAAAACCCAAGACTTTACAGCTCAATATGTAAAGCGAAGTTAGATAGGTAACTGTGGCAGCCTCAGTTGGTTTAGGGGTGCTACAAGACCAATCTCAAGTGATGGTAACTAAGGAGATAAATGCAAATTTAATTTAGCCAGCCACTAAAGAAGAAGTTAAAGTGGTAGTTTTTCAGCTAGGGGCTTCTAAGGCACCGGGACCGGATGGGCTAAGAGGTCTATTCTATCAAAGTCAGTGGCCTCTTATTAGTAATGATCTCTTCAGCATGGTAAATTCCTTCCTTAGCCAAGGTCTCTTTGAACCATAGATTAACCGCACACATATTACCCTCATCCCTAAAGTCTCTAACCCAAAAAGCATCACTCAATTTAGACCCATTAGCCTCTACAATTTCAATTACAAAATCATAGCCAAAGTGTTGGCCAACCGGCTTAAGCCATGGCTGCCAATGTTAGTTATAGAAGAGCAAACAGCATTTATGAGCAACAGGCAGATCCAAGATAACATATTCATTGTTCAAGAGGTGATCCATCAATTAAGGGTGAGAAAGAGGACACGGAAACATCAAGCTATCCTCAAATTAGATATGCAAAAGGCATATGACAAAGTGGAATGGGATTTTCTTTGTGATTACATGTTGAAGTTGGGTTTCCATGCGAAATGGGTCAAGTGGATTAAGATATGCATTTCTACAGTGTCTTTTAACATCTTGATTAATGGGGAGCCGTCAGCCAAGTTTAAACCTACTAGAGGAATCAGACAAGGGGATCCCCTCTCGCCCTATCTCTTTATTATCATGTCAAATATCCTCTCCATCCTAATGCGCAAAGCTGTCCAAGACGAAGCCATTATATTCGTCTAAACCCTACATGTCCTACTCTCTCCCATCTCCTATTTGCAGACGATGCCATTTTCTTCTTGATGGCACACTCCGAGAAGCTCAGAACATCTCTAATGTACTAAACCAGTATTGTTATGTGTCTGGCCAAGCGATAAACCTCAATAAATCTGGACTTGTTGGGAAGAGCTGTCCCCTCAACCTTAAACAGAATCTAGCCTTAGAACTGAGAGTTGCTACCACAGAACATTTAGGAAAGTTCCTCGGCATTCCAAATGATTGGGGGAAAACAAAAAAGCAAATGCTTGCTTGGATTGTGGCAAAGGTAGAAAGTAAATTGAAAGGGTGGAAGGAGAAGCTAATCTCAAAAGCTGGTAAGGAAATTCTTATAAACACGGTCATTCAGGCCATACCTCAGTATGTGATGTCTATATTTAAACTTCCAACCTCCTTATGTCGTACTATTGAGACAAGAATAGCCTCCTTTTGGTGGAAACAACATGCTGGAAAAAGAGGTTTTCATTGGAAGAAATGGGAAGATTTGAAAATCAGGAAAGATAATGGTGGTTTGGGTTTCAGAGATTTAAAGATTTTTAACTTAGCCATGCTGGGAAAATAGGCATGGAGAATTGTCAATCAACCAAATGATTTATGGTGCAAAGTGCTGAAAAGCGTCTACATTCCTAGATGTGATTTCTAGGTAGCAAATAAAGGCAATAGACCCTCATGGGGCTAGCAGAGCATTTTAGAGGGGAGAGAAGCAATTGAAAAAGGTACTAGATGGGAGATTGGGGATGGGAAAACGATCAGAATTCGTGAAGATCTATGGTTGCTGTCGCGACCGAATTTTCGGGTGCACCACCTAGAATTTAGGTTAATGGACTACTAAGCTTTAAACTTAGCTCGGGCCCTCCCGTGCCCATACCAATTCGCGACTTAGGGTTCAAGTTTTTAAACATGCAAATGAATTTTATCTAGGAGTCGCCACTAATCATTTTCCGGTAGGCTGATTAGATACCTAAGTAAAATAACGAGAGAATTATTTTACTCCTACGAACCAGAGACTAAGGGTACGGGGACTTGGTTACATTAGATTTCTCTAATGCCCTTTCGGTACCATTTCTTTTTTTTTTTTTAAATGTTTTATGCAAGCAGCTGATTTATTTTAACCTAAATTACTATCATGCAAATGTTGTGACCACACGGATGCTCATCCATTAAAATAAATTGCATCACACAAAGCAAGCAATCATTTTTTGGGTTTTCTTGAAATTATGATTTCATCACATGACATGCATTTTAACTAAATGACTTAATTTTCTAATATGCAAATTCTAATTAAATGGGCCTATTATGCAAACTAGTTATTATGCACCTCATGACCTAACTTCACTAATGAACAAATTCTGGTTAAATGATCCCATTAAGCAAACTAGTTAACATGCACCTAGTATTTTTGTATTTTTATTTTTTTATTGAAATTTAGACTTAATAAAAACCTTAATTAAACTATCTAAAAGGGATAATTTTCTAATCTATTCTAGGAATCAATTTGACTTAACCTTATAAAACTATTTTTTGAAAAATCAGATAATTAAAATGTGCGAAGATTATCTAAAAAAAAAAAACTAATTTAGGTCCAACCCTAACTTAATTCTAAAAATGCAACCCTAAAAATATAATCCTAAGAAAGTTTTAATTTACTAAACCCACGTGTCTGATTTACTAAACCTATATGCTCATGATTTACTAAACCTAAAAAATGCAATTTAATTTATTAAACCTACATGGCTAATGCAAGATTTTGATTTTTTTGATTTTTTTTAGTGTTTTAGTGTTTTTCCAAGATAAACAATTATCAAATAAGCATTACGTCTAAACAATCCAGATATTCAACCAATAAAGAATTAAAATAATCGAAAAAATAACTCGTTGTCTCACGGGCCAAATTAACGATTATTTTTACCCTTAAATATCACAACAGATCAAAATAATTAAAAATTTAGTCCGAAGTCTTACGGACCAAATTAAATAATTATTGTGATTTAACAATTAAAATTCTACCAAAAAGCCAAGAAATTAATATAATTAAAAAAATGATCCGACGTCTCTCGTGTCAAATTAATAATTACAATAATTCCGGACAAAATCCCGTAGACAATGCCTACAAGATTTATAAATTGAATATTGACATCCAATATTACAATTTAAATAACTAAACTAAAAAAAAGAAATAAAATAAGATAAATAAAAATAAACTAAACTACCTAAGGGACTCGGCAAAACAGGGCGCGATGGGAGTCGTGCGGGCAAGGGGGGCAGCCGGCAGAGCTGGTGCAGCAAAGGGTAGCCGGCGTCGGAGCTCCGGGGTGAAATGGGCTAGTGAATCAACCTAGAGGGGGGTGAATAGGTTGTTGCAGAATTCTTTTGGAATCTTTTTCAATGCAATACGTTAATATCAAGGATATATCAACAATAAATAGATTACGTATTCACAAAGTAAATAGAGTAGAGAGAGAAAATTGACACAAGGATTATAGTGGTTCGGCTTAGACCAAGCCTACATCCACTCTTCACGATGGCAGCCAACTAGCTGTAATCACTATGAAGCAAAAGAGTGCCTTTACAGTAGACGGATTAGACTTCTTCAATTCTTGTTGGCCCGAACAAATCCATGTGTAATAGCTGCAAAACACGATTAGTGGATACCTTATTTATAGATTTATAGGAATTTCTAACCTGTTTTCCAAGTACACACGGAGTGCATAATTCATGCTTTTGATACTTGAGGTTAGGAAGTTCTCGAACAAGCTTTTTGGATGACACTTTTACAATTTGCTTCAGGTTGACATGTCCAAGCTTCCTATGCCAGAGAATGACTTCATCTTGAATTGATATCAAGCATTGTGGACTTTCAGACTTTACATCTAGCAAATAAATATTTCCATGTCTTCGTCCAGTAAAGGATTGTGAAAAATCTTTGCTTGATCCAGAACATGTATCTTCTTGAAAGTTGATTTGGTATCCAATATCGCATAGTTGACTAATACTCAATAGATTGTAGTTCAATCCTTCAACAAGAGAAACATTGTTGATTGTGAGGTTTCCAATCTTTACGGTTCCTTGACCAACAATTTTTCATTTGTTTTTGCCACCGAAAGAAACATTTCCTCCTTTTACATGAGAGAATTTTGTAAAACAATTTGAGTCTCCCGTCATGTGTCTTGAACATCCACTATCCAAATACCACTTGATTTTCTTCTTGAAGGTAACCTGCATTTAAAAGAAAGACTCATGTCTTCTGTCACGACTCGAACTCCGAGCACATGCACATCCCTCCGTGGTCGATATAAAATTTGTGACGTCCCAGGGAGTGTCGCCTACCCATTCATTATTATTTGCATGCGGAAACGTAAAACAATCTCCATACAACATAACAGTGGGATAGAAACGTAGGATAGTATTTTCACAACCACACAAACAATACAGTAGTACTTAAATACGAACCAGTTTAACACCCCAAGGTTTAATACCAAAGTGAAGCTGTTTGATTTCCTATAAGTTAAGCTTCTATTTACAAGACCGGGGTTCGTTAATATATTATCATACTTCTCAACCCTTCCAGGGTGAACTGTCACCCATTTCCAACCTCGACGGAAGACCCGTCATCACCTGGGTGAAGGTAGAGAGACTTCTATTTTTTCTTCCCTGCAAACCACTGTACACGACCTGGCCTTCCTTCATCTAGGGACCTGAAAATGTTAGCCCACTAAGGGGTGAGATCACATTTCAGCAAGTCAATCTACTAAACCCAGATTAGGAGAAGGGTACATATACATGCAGTCTAATCACCTTTCTTACCCTTGCTCATCACTTGCACTTTCCTGCACGTTAGTGGCATTCAATCATACAATATCACATTAACATCAATTAGCAGTTGAATACTTCAAAGCACATACAGATAGAGATGCAGATGTCAGATCATTGACCGTGGCCAATTTTTAACAGATAACAGTCATCCGGTATAACCGGGCTTCGCCTCACACCGTTGAGCGCGGCAACGTCTACATCTAGACGGCATTCCAATTAAGGAGCATCGGCCCAGCCTCCACTACGACCGGCATCCGCTGACTTGGGGCATTCCCGAAGGAACATCGTCCAGTCCCAAAGGCACGTGACGGAATCATGCCGTGAATGCATATGATCGATGTCACATTTCAATAATCAAATATGCACAGCATCCACAGCATCAATTGAGCAATTTCATAGCAAGAATTCTTCAAAATAAGCATATACTCTTACTCATCCAAATTTACAGAAAACTGCCCAATAATGCTCTCTCAATTTCGAAGTAAGAAACTCACCCATATGATCTCGAAAAATTCTCAAATTTGGACACGTGCTAGAAAACATATAAAAAAACACTTTTCATGAAGACACTGAGATCTAGATCTTTCTAGATTCGGCCCAGAAATTCTTTCTATCCAGCACAAAAATGGGGTCCAGTTCCAGAGTCTCTGGCCCATTGAAATCAGTTCGGTTTTGGGTCGAAATCTTGTTCATTTGATTTGAAATTCGAGTATGTTATATTAGAAGTTGTGAGGAACAACTTTCATGAAGGAACCAATCCGAAATTCGACCTCTAAAGGTAGGTAACAACCCTTGGAATCATGGCAGGTCACGGGTTACAGGACTGTCTGAAATACTGTTCCGAGGATGACGTCGTTAAAATCGTCACCTTTTTAATTTCTAAAAATTCTGATAAAAATATATGTTATTATTTAGGATGTCCAAAACATTTCTTCAGAAGGAAATTTCTTCAAAATCGCATCACAAAATTGTCCACGAAATTAGCAAAACATACATGTCCTGAAAACTGTTTCAGAAAACAGCCTCTGTTCTATTCCGAATCTCCCTCCACGACTTTTGTTTGGCTCCATAAATCCTATCTAAACTTTTCTATGGCCATTATAACATCCCTAGGTAGTATTCATCCACATATAGCTTCATCTACATGGTTCCTCTACATAAAAATCCCTAAAGAATGTACTCAGCCCCTAATCTACATTTAGGTGACGACTTACCGTTAAATCTAATGGAAATCCTCACTTGTGGCCGGACGGCAACACAAGGACAGCCCTGGAGATTTTTGACAATGATTTGGACCCGGCACAACGGCTGGAGGTGTCGTTGAGCGACCACCACAGCAGCACACAAAGTCCTGGATTTTCTCGAGGAGGGAGGAACGCTCGAGACCTTGCTGTTCAGTTGCTGTTTTGTCGGCCAAGGGGGAGCAGAAATGGAAGTAGCATGTTCAAGGGAAGAGAAAGCAACAGCTTGTACATTGAAAGAGACAAGGGAGAAGAATAAAATAAGAGGAAGAAGGGAAAAACTGGAAGTTGCCGTCTGAAATACAGCAGACACATGCGTGGGTGAGGATGGGAAGGAGAGAGGAAAGTGCTTGGAAGTTACTCAGCATTTACTCAGCATTTACCTCCTGCTTTTGGCCTAATTTTCCATGGAAAAATGGCTCTCCATTAATACCTTAGGTCCCCCTATCTTTTCCAAGTCTTTCTCCATTAAATACCAAGGAAATTGAGGTGAAATTGTAGGAGAGAGGGATTCCTACGAATTTCATTTTGAGGAGACTTCTCTCTTTTTTTTTCTTTAATTACCAATCTACCATTTAAATCAATAGGGTCAAGTCCCTTAGTAACAACTTATAATACCTCTTTTAAACTTCTATAACTCTTTTTCCAATTGTTTCATAATAAATGCCCAAAACCTATTTAAAAAGTGGCATTTCCTTTTTATTCTTTTAATTTGTTATTCTTGCCTCTTTTCCGTTAATAATTCCCACTCGTCCATAAAATTTGAAAAGATGCAACAACATTCCCCGGGATTAATTGTGACACGTGAAAATTCTTAATTTCTGTAATCGACATCATTTCCTCAGTTAATTTCAGTCAAATGTGATTTTAGCGTAACTTAAACTATCAGTTAGTTTTTGGGAATTTTTGGTGCACTGACCCGTGGTCGATTATTCCCGAGCCACAATGTACATCTTCAACGCATTGACGACTCTTGATTGTCGCGAAAAATCTCGAGGGTTCAATTTCGAGCACAGGGTACCAAAACAACAGAAAAATCAGTTTAGTGCCGATCGACGAGAATTCTGTAATTAGCTGGAATCACCCAAGTCTAATTTTATCTCTATTGAGTCGACCTATTTCCGATTTCTAATATATTTTCGACTGTGTCGAAATGATCCTTGTAGATTAACACAGTCTAGCAATCGATTCCTGGTCGAATTCTCAAGTTGGTTGCATCAAAATTCTTTAATAACTTTCCTGATTAGTCTAATTATCTCATGAGTGATCAACTCAGAGAATAGCGCTATAGGCACGTAGACAAAAGGCCCGATTTATTTAATTGAAAACAGAAGCAGAAAATGAGACTGTCACAACTCTTCCCCTCTTATAAAAATTTCGTCCTCGAAATTTAAGTCATTACATCATTTAAATCAAAAAGGTAAGGGTATTGTTGTTTCATGGCATCTTCTCTTTCCCAAGTTGCTCCTTCTGTACCGTGGTGTTGCCATACTACTTTGACCAACGGAATCGTCTTGGTTCGAAGAACTTGGTCTTTTTGATCCACAATTTGAATTGGTCTTTCTTCGTACGATACCCTATCATCCACATCCAATTCTTCAAAATTCAAAACATGGGTTGGGTCAGGTTCGTACTTCCTCAGCATCGACACGTGGAAGACATTGTGAATCTGAGCAAGTCTTGGCGGCAATGCAAGACGATATGCCGAAGTCCCTATTCTTTCCAGAATTTCAAAGGGACCTACATACCTTGGACTTAATTTTCCTTTCTTGCCGAAGCGTGAAGTACCCCTCATCGGTGACACCTTCAAGAAGACGTGCTCATCAATTTGGAATTCCAATGGTCTTCGCCGCTTGTCAGCGTAGCTTTTCTGGCGACTCTGGGCTGTTTTCAATCTGTCTCTAATGACAGTTACTGCATCTACTGACTGCTGGACTAATTCTAGGCCCGTGATCTTCCGTTCCCCCACTTCATCCCAACACACCGGCGTTCTACAAGCCCGGCCATACAGTGCTTCAAAAGGAGCCATCTGGATGCTCTGTTGGTAACTGTTATTGTAGGCGAATTCCACTAAGTGAAGTTGATCCTCCCAACTTCCCTTGAAATCTATAACACACGCTCTCAGCATGTCCTCGAGAGTTTGTATTGTCCTCTCAGACTGGCCATCCGTCTGAGGATGATATGCCGTACTGTATTGAAGTTTGGTACCAAGAGCACTTTGCAAGCTCTTCCAAAAAGCAGCAGTAAATCTCGGATCTCTGTCTGATGTTATCGTAATCGGCACTCCATTTATTCGAACTACTTGGTGCACATATAGGTCTACATGCCTATCTAGACTGAGGTCTTTCCAAACTGCAATGAAGTGAGCTGACTTTGTCAGTCTGTCGACTATTACCCAAATTGAATCATTTCCTCTTTAACTCCTTGGTAGTCCGGTCATGAAATCCATCATGATATGCTCCCATTTCCACTCTGGAATCTCTAGAGGTTGTAGAAGTCCTCCCGGCCTGCAATGTTGGGCTTTTACTTGCTGACAAGTCAAACATTTGGCGATGTGCTTGGCAATGTCCGCCTTCACACCAGACCACCAATAGTGTTGACATAAATTTTGATACATTTTTGTGTTCCCTGGGTGAATGCTGTAATTACTACGATGTGCCTCAGACAAAATTTCTTCTTTGAGTTCGATATCGTCAGGTACAACCAAACGTCCTCGACACCTCAATGTTCCATCCTCAGAGATCTGAAAGTCCGCCTTTCTTTTCTTAGCGTCCTCCTGTAGGATTTTCTGTACATCAGGGTCTGTCAGTTGGAGTGTCTTGATTCTGGCCTAGATATCCGGTTCAATTCTAAGGGTAGCCATAAGACTAGAGAGGCGACCTACCTCAAATTTGAATACCAAATCTCGCGCCCTTTCGATTAAGTTCCACTCCTTTATTAATATATGAGCTACTGAAGATTTTCGGCTTAAGGCATCGGCAACTTTATTTGCCTTTCCTGGATGGTATAAGATATCACAATCGTAGTCTTTCAGCAATTCCATCCATCTACGTTGTCTCATGTTCAACTCCTTCTGAGAGAACAAATACTTGAGACTTTGATGGTCGGTGAAGATCTGGAATCTTTCTCCGCACAAGTAGTGTCTCCAAATCTTCAGAACGAAAATAATTGCCGCGAGTTCTAAGTCATGCATTGGGTAATTCAGTTCATGAGGTCTCAACTGACGTGACGCGTATGCAACTACTCGGCCATGTTGCATTAACACGCAACCCAGTCCTCTGAATGACGCATCACTATAGATCTCGAATCCTCCCGGACCAGATGGTATGGTCAGTATAGGTGCGGTAGTCAGCTTTTCTTTAAGCTCTTGAAAACTACGCTCACACTTGTCTGTCCACACAAATTTTTCCCCTTTTTCAGAAGTCGTGTCATAGGCGATGCTATAGATGAAAATCCTTCCACAAACCGTCTGTAGTACCCAGCTAAGCCTAGGAAACTTCTGATTTCCGTCACTGTAGTTGGTCTCGGCCAATTAGTTATTGCTTCAATCTTGGATGGATCTACTGAAATTCCTTCTCCTGATATTACATGTCCTAAGAAGGTCACACGAGTCAACCAAAACTCACACTTGCTGAACTTGGCATATAGCTCATGAGCCCTTAGAGTCTGTAGTACCATTCTTAAGTGTTCTTCATGTTCATTTGGACTCCTCGAGTATACCAGGATGTCATCGATAAACACAATTACGAATTGATCCAGGTATTCCTTGAAAACTCGATTCATTAGATCCATAAAAGCAGCTGGAGCATTTGTTAACCCGAACGGCATCACTGTGAATTCATAATGGCCATATCGAGTAAGGAATGCTGACTTTGGAATGTCCTCTTTTCTAATCCTTAGCTGATGGTATCCCGTCCTCAGGTCAATTTTTGAAAATATTGACGCGCCTTGCAGTTGATCAAACAAGTCGTCGATCCTCGGGAGTGGGTACTTGTTCTTAATTGTTACCTGATCGAGTCGTCGATAATCAATGCACAAACGCAGTGTACCATCTTTCTTCTTGACGAAGAGAACTGGTGCTCCCCACGGTGACGCACTGGGACGTATAAATCCTTTATCTAACAATTCCTGCATCTGTACCTTCAATTCCTTCAGCTCAGACAAGGCCATCCGATAAGGAGCCTTAGAGATGGGTTCTGTTCCAGGGGCTAACTCAATCACAAATTCGATTTCTCTTTCTGGCGGTAGGCCTGGTAGTTCTTTTGGAAAGACGTCTGGAAAGTCTTGTACCACTGCAATATCTTCAACTTTCAATTCTTCCACTATCGTGTCCATGACCATCGCCAAGTAACTCAGACAACCCTTGCTTAATAATTGGGTTGCCTCAAGTGAGGAAATTAGGGTAATCGAAGGTCCTCCTCGACTTCCACTGAACTCGAAACTTTTACTATTTAGCGGGCTGAACTGGATCGTTTTACGATAACAGTCCATCTTAGCTCGTTGCTTGGTAAGCCAGTCCATGCCAATTATTACATTGAAATCATACATGGCTAGAACTATCAAATCTACTCTTCCCTCTTGCTCACCAATTACCAATTTGCAATCCGGACAACCCATCATGGACAATACATTATCTTTTAATGGCGTTGATATACTAACAGCTGATTTCAACCGTTTAGGACTCAATTCTATTAACTTAATAAGTTGTTCAGCTACAAATGAATGAGTCGCACTAGGGTCAAATAAAGCGTATGTTGGATGATCATTTAGGGAAACAATACTTGTGATCACATTCGATGCGTCCTCTGCCTGACCTCTGGTAATGGCGTACGTCCTTCCTCTGATGGAAGGCCTAACTGGTTCACCCTGCTGTGCATTCGGGGGTGTATACCCCCTGTTCTGGCCCATCGGTGGTAGCGGTGGCAACTGTTGTCCTCCCTGTCAACTGTGACACTCTCTGACCTGGTGGCCTTGTTGTCCACAACCAAAACAAGCTCCCGTCCTAGTGTGACATGGTGCAGATCCATGTCGTTTCCCACAGAAGCAACAAATTCCATTATTATTCGCTACTGGCTTACTCACTCCACCTTTTCTGTTGGGTGGAACAGGATATCTTCTACTGACCATGGGTTTCTTTCCAAACTTGATACTGCTCCTGTTTGCATTGAACCTCGATCCTGACGCGGCAGTTTGCTCATTCAGATCTCTTTCTATCAGCTGGGCCCGACGATAAACTAGTGGCTGCTTCAGCTCTAATCGAAGGCCATTCCTGAGCCTTCTAGCCTTTTCTTCAGGATCCTCTACCAATCTTGGGGCATATTGCGAAAGCTCTGCAAACTTGACCTCATACTGGTCAACAGTGATGGATCCCTGGCGAAGACGCTGGAACTCTTCCATTTTCTGTTCTCTGGAACTCTTCATGAAATACTGCTCATTAAATGCCCTGAGGAAAACATCCCATGATGGCACTACCCCTTCTGGAAACACGATCTCTCGGGTAGCTCTCCACCATATATCGGCATTGTCCTCTAGCTGATAAACTGCTAGAGTTACTTTCTCTTCCTCATTGCACCTTAAAAGTGCAAATGCCTTTTCTATAGCCGAATCCAACGGGAAGCAGTCTCAGGGTCTCCAGTACCCGTAAACTTTGGCAGATTCAGCTTCAAAAAGTGTTCCACTAGCTTGTATACAGGTCTGTCTGCAACCACGTTCCCTGGTGGAACTTCAACAGGTGGGGCGACAGGTACACTAGTAGCGGCAGCATTGGCAGCAACAGTAGCGGCAGCTGTAACGGCGGCATTAATGGCGGCTGCTTGATTTTGAGCTTGCTGTCCCATCAGATCTCTCATGGCCTCTAGCGCCTGTATGATCCCAACTGTTCCTGGATCACCAGGTGCTGTTACCCCAGCTCCAACCGGCGGAACCGGTGGCGGTGCTGCACCACTAGCACTAGCCTGAGCCGGCGCTTTACCCCTATTACCTCGAGCACCACCTCTAGTCGGTGTCCTAGCTCGAGTAACTAGTCCGATGGCCCTTTTCCTGGGCGTCCTCTGGTCTTGCTCACTCATGGTGCAGATTCTATACAGACACCTGCTTCCAACTCCAACACCAGGTTAGAATTTGAGTGGGCTCACAAACAAACTATCAATCAACTATCACTCACATGCGCCAGCATATTCAATGTCTTTCCTACTAACTATCCCATGACTCATCGCACCTTATCACTCCAAACACAAACTCGCTCTGATACCACTAAATGGGGATGTCACGACCCGAACTCCGAGCACATGCACATCCCTCCGTGGTCGATATAAAATTTGCGACGTCCCAGGGAGTGTCGCCGACCCATTCATTATTATTTACATGTGGAAATGTAAAACAATCTCCATACAACATAACAGTGGGATAGAAACGTAGGATAGTATTTTCACAACCACACAAACAATACAGTAGTACTTAAATACAAACCAGTTTAACACCCCAAGGTTTAATACAAAAGTGAAGCTGTTTGATTTCCTATAAGTTAAGCTTCTATTTACAAGACCGGGGTTCGTTAATATATTATCATACTTCTCAACCCTTCTAGGGTGAACTGTCACCCATTCCCAACCTCGACGGAAGACCCGTCATCACCTGGGTGAAGGTAGAGAGACTTCTATTTTTTCTTCCCTGCAAACCACTGTACACGAACTGGCCTTCCTTCATCTAGGGACCTTAAAATGTTAGCCCACTAAGGGGTGAGATCACATCTCAGCAAGTCAATCTACTAAACCCAGATTAGGAGAAGGGTACATATACATGGAGTCTAATCACCTTTCTTACCCTTGCTCATCACTTGCACTTTCCTGCACGTTAGTGGCATTCAATCATACAATATCACATTAACATCAATTAGCAGTTGAATACTTCAATGCACATACAGATAGAGATGCAGATGTCAGATCATTGACCGTGGCCAATTTTTAACAGATAACAGTCATCCGGTATAACCGGGCTTCGCCTCACACCGTTGAGCGCGGCAACGTCTACATCTAGACGGCATTTCAATTAAGGAGCATCGGCCCAGCCTCCACTGCGACCGGCATCCGTTGACTTGGGGCATTCCCGAAGGAGCATCGTCCAGTCCCAAAGGCACGTGACGGAATCATGCCGTGAATGCATATGATCGATGTCACATTTCAATAATCAAATATACTCTTACTCATCCAAATTTACAGAAAACTGCCCAATAATGCTCTCTCAATTTCGAAGTAAGAAACTCACCCATATGATCTCGAAAAATTCTCAAATTTGGACACGTACTAGAAAACATATAAAAAAACATTTTTCATGAAGACACTGAGATCTAGATCTTTCTGGATTCGGCCCAGAAATTCTTTATATCCAGCACAAAAATCGGGTCCAGTTCCAGAGTCTCTGGCCCATCGAAATCAGTTCGGTTTTGGGTCGAAATCTTGTTCATTTGATTTGAAATTCGAGTATGTTATATTAGAAGTTGTGAGGAACAACTTTCATGAAGGAACCAATCGGAAATTCGACCTCTAAAGGTAGTTAACAACCCTTGGAATCATGGCAAGTCACGGGTTACAGGACTGTCTGAAATACTGTTCCGAGGATGACGTCGTTAAAATCGTCACCTTTTTAATTTCTAAAAATTCTGATAAAAATATATGTTATTATTTAGGATGTCCAAAACATTTCTTCAGAAGGAAATTTCTTCAAAATCGCATCACAAAATTGTCCACGAAATTAGCAAAACATACATGTCCTGAAAACTGTTTCAGAAAACAGCCTCTGTTCTATTCCGAATCTCCCTCCACGACTTTTGTTTGGCTCCATAAATCCTATCTAAACTTTTCTATGGCCATTATAACATCCCTAGGTAGTATTCATCCACATATAGCTTCATCTACATGGTTCCTCTACATAAAAATCCCTAAAGAATGTACTCAGCCCCTAATCTACATTTAGGTGACGACTTACCGTTAAATCTAATGGAAATCCTCACTTGTGGCCGGACGGAAACACAAGGACAGTCCTGGAGATTTTTGACAACGATTTGGACCCGGCACAACGGCTGGAGGTGTCGTTGAGCGACCACCACAGCAGCACACAAAGTCCTGGATTTTCTGGAGGAGGGAGGAACGCTCGAGACCTTGCTGTTCAGTTGCTGTTTTGTCGGCCAAGGGGGAGCAGAAATGGAAGTAGCATGTTCAAGGGAAGAGAAAGCAACAGCTTGTACATTGAAAGAGACAAGGGAGAAGAATAAAATAAGAGGAAGAAGGGAAAAACTGGAAGTTGCCGTCTGAAATACAGCAGACACATGCGTGGGTGAGGATGGGAAGGAGAGAGGAAAGTGCTTGGAAGTTACTCAGCATTACTTACTCAGCATTTACCTCCTGCTTTTGGCCTAATTTTCCATGGAAAAATGGCTCTCCATTAATACCTTAGGTCCCCCTATCTTTTCCAAGTCTTTCTCCATTAAATACCAAGGAAATTGAGATGAAATTGTAGGAGAGAGGGATTCCTACGAATTTCATTTTGAGGAGACTTCTCTTTTTTCTTTAATTACCAATCTACCATTTAAATCAATAGGGTCAAGTCCCTTAGTAACAACTTATAATACCTCTTTTAAACTTCTATAACTCTTTTTCCAATTGTTTCATAATAAATGCCCAAAACCTATTTAAAAAGTGGCATTTCCTTTTTATTCTTTTAATTTGTTATTCTTGCCTCTTTCCCGTTAATAATTCCCACTCGTCCATAAAATTTGAAAAGATGCAACAACATTCCCCGAGATTAATTGTGACACGTGAAAGTTCTTAATTTCTGTAATCGACATCGTTTCCTCGGTTAATTTTAGTCAAATGTGATTTTAGCATAACTTAAACTATCAGTTAGTTTTTGGGAATTTTTGGTGCACTGACCCGTGGTCGATTATTCCTGAGCCACAATGTACATCTTCGACGCATTGACGACTCTCGATTGTCGCGAAAAATCTCGAGGTTTCAATTTCGAGCATAGGGTACCAAAACAATAAAAAATCGGTTTAGTGTTGATCGACAAGAATTCTGTAATTAGATGGAATCACCCAAGTCTAATTTTATCTCTATCGAATCGACCTATTTCCGATTTCTCTTATATTTTCGACTGTGTCGAAATGATCCTTGTAGACTAACACGGTCCAGCAGTCGATTCCTGGTCAAATTCTCAAGTCGGTTGCATCAAAATTCTTTAATAACTTTCCTGATTAGTCTAATTATCTCATGAGTGATCAGCTCAGAGAATAGCGCTATAGGCACATCGACGAAAAGCCCGATTTATTTAATTGAAAACAGAAGCAGAAAATCAGACTGTCACATCTTCTTTAGTAACCAAATTTTCTTGGGTCCATCATTGTTAGTAGCATAAACAGTCTTTGCCCAGCTCTTCTTAACAGGTCTCCAAACTTTGGGACTTTCCTTTTCAAAATGTTCTACACTTTTACATTTTGAACATGTAAGAGCATTTCTACCAACAGGCTTTACAAAAACCATTTGGAAGTGATTTTTATAAAAGGTTTTTGTTGGCCTATTCTTGATTCTTTCCTTTACCTTTGGGAAATCAATCAAAGGAACGGTTTCATGTGTCATCCCTAGACCAGATTTATTAAAATAAGATCTTTGAATAGAAAGAATTTTATCTAACTTTTCAGAACCCATTGAAAATTTCTTTGTAACTTTCAACAATTCTTCTTTCAAGCAACTATTTTCTTTTGAAAGTTTATTCTCATTTTCTTTTGAAACAGCAAGAGACTTGTCTAGACTTTCAACTTTTTCAAATAAAATCTTTTCCTGTTGTTTCGTTTGGAATTCTCCCTTTTCGTTCGAAATCCTTTTAAGAGAGCCTTTAAGATCGAGACAAAGTTCTTCAATGTATTTTGATACTTTGATAGGAATTTTTAAATTTCTAACCTTAATACCGCTATTTGAGTCTGAGTCTGAGTCTGAGTCTGAGTTTGCCATAAGACAAATATTTGCATACTCTTCGTCACTCTTCTCACATTCAGTGTCACTCCAAGTTTTAGCTTTGAGTGCCTTTTTGAACCTTTTAGATTTTCCTTTCTTTTTCTTCAATAAGGGACAATTGGGTCTAATGTATCCCTTTTTCTTGCATTCAAAGCAAACAACTTCTTTGCTGGTATCTTCTTCTTCATTTGATCTCTTTTGAAATCTTTTATTGTTTTGTCTCTTTCCATTGAACCTTCTGCCTTTTCTATTTAACCTTCTGAATTTTCTAATCAGAAGTGCCAACTCCTCATCATCCAAGTCTTCTTCTGAATCTGTAGAATCAGAATCATCATTAGATTTTAAAGCAATTGACTTCTTATCTTTTGTGTCAAATTCCTCATTGAATTGCTCGACTTCATAAGATTGAAGTGTGCCGACCAATTCATCTACTGAAAGATGCATGATCCTTTGTGTTTCTCTTATAAATGTCTTGACGTGATTCCAATCTTTGGAAAGTCCTCTCAACAGTTTATTGACCTTCATAGGTCCTGAGATTGGCTGTCCCTGGTATGCCAAGCCATTTACAATTTCTGTAAATCGACTGAACATATCCGAGATTGATTATTCTGGCTTCATTTTGAAGGCTTCATATTGTCCAAGAAGGATGCTAATCTTGGTTTCTTTGACTCGATCTGTTCCTTCATAGGTGACATGCAATCTATCCCAAACTTCTTTGGCTGTTTCACAAGATGAAATTCTATTATACTCAGTAAGAGATAAAACACAATAGAGAGAATAAATAGCCTTAGCATCAAGGGCTTGTCTTTTTGGAATATCAATTCGAGATATTCCCACTCCTTCAGGTAATTCTTTCCCTATAATTGATGCAACATTAGGAACAATTCCATTTTCCACTACATCCTATTCCAGAGGATCTTTGGATCTTAGGAATGCCTTCATCTTGTTTTTCCATACGTTGTACTCCTTTCCATCGAAGTAGGGAGGTCTTGTATTGCTTTGCCCTTCAATTAAACCTGGAGCCAAAACACTAGCCATAGATCTTTTGCTTTAGAAATAATAACACTTCTAATAAATAAGCAGCCAAGCTCTGTTACCAATTGAAATAGGCTAGTGACTTAACTTAGAGGGGGGTGAATAGGTTATTGCGGAATTCTTTTGGAATCTTTTGCGGTAGAATACATTAATATTAAAGATATATCAATAACAAATAAAACACGTATTCATAAAGTAAATAGAGTAGGGTAAAAGAGAATTGACACAAGGATTATAGTGGTTCGGCTTATTCCAAGCCTACGTCCACTCTCCACGCTGGCAGCCGACTGGCTGTAATCACTATGTAGCAATTGAGAGCTGTTACAGTTCACGAACTAGACTTCTTCAATAGACAGTCTCTCCTACAGCTTCCTGCTGTTTTCGCACTATAGGTAACTCTCTTTGATACACAATTTGAACATGAAAGATTTTAGAGATCAAGTGATTTCAGAGATTCTAACATCCAGATTTTTCTACCAAGTCTCTCCTTATTTCCGAGCAACACCGATCCACCTTAAATAGCCTCCGTGCCTCCATACCCGTTGACACTTTCCAAGAATTTATCCAATCAACTCGTTGGACTGAATCAATTTAAGTGATCTTCTTGTCGCCGAAAATGTAAGTAGACAGCAGCTCGTCAATCCTGTTCGTCCATACAATCAGGATCTTGAGTTCCTAAAATTAGATTATTCCAAAAATAAGCTTGATCTTCAACGGATAAAATCCGAAGAATAAATCTTCCAAGCTCACGATCACAGCCAGAGATATTCCATGGTTAAGATTAGGAAATATAAAATCCAATATCTTACTTTTCTTAACCATAAAAATAACCTGTGGCCGGCCTGTCAAAATCGCAAACTGTCTTCAGACTTAGATTTGGGTCTTGAAGGTCTTCAGACCGAGATTTGGATCTTGAAGATCTTCGATGAAACCGAGTCTTGACTATCTTCAGACGGAAAAAACTTCAGACCGATCTTTGGGTCTGACTGTCTTCAGACGGAAAACCTTTGGGTCTTTGAACTCTTCAGACGTAACCGACAGAGTCTTGGAATCTTCAGACCTTACTGTAGATGTTGTTTTGTCAACTTCAAAACTCCAAGGGATTTTTCTTCAACAGGACACGTGGCTCGGTGATTGGATATGTCACCTTGGCGAAAAGGTAGCATTAGAGAATGCACGTGGCTCGGAGACTCGTATGTCTTCCTGGAGAATGCACGTGGCTCGGTGACAGAATATGGCATTGTAAAAAGGGCACGTGGGCTCGGTGATTTGATGCATTACTTTGGCTGACTTGGCGACTAAGAGAAGGCACGTGTGCCCGGGTATCGTAAAAAGAGCACGTGGGCTCGGTGATTTGATGCATCACTTTGATAAACTAGTACCTAAGAGAAGGCACGTGGGCCCAGAGACTTAAGTATGGCATCATAGAAGAGGCATGTGGACTCGGTGATTTGATGCAATACTTTGGCGAACTAGTGCCTAAGAGAATGCACGTGTGCTCAACATCTTGATATGCATTATGGGAATTGCATGGTCTGTTGGATGTGTAATCGACTAAGTCGATAAACCTTTGCTTTGATCTGATGTTGTGAATTGATTGATTGAATGGGAATGACTATGAGTGGTCTTGTTGATGTGTGATCGACTAAGCCAATTTGATCAATGCTTTGATCAGTGATGTGATTGCTTGGGTGCCTATTTGATCTGTACTAATATGTAGATGGAATATGAGGCCAAGGTAAGTCTTCTAACTCATGTTGTTCTTAGGCAGCCCTAAGGTGTATTAGCTTGCTAATCGGGTCTTAGGGGTAGAACTTGCTGAGACATAGTCTCATCCCGGTTGTGGGATTATATTTCAAGCCCCTAGATTTCCCGAAGGTGAGCCGGCATTTGAAGTCGAGGATGAGCAAGAAGAAAGAGATGAAGAGTTTGAAGAAAATGAGCCTAGTGGTGAAAGGCTTGAGGAGGATTAGGATGATGATCCCGAGCATGGTCCTCTCCTCTTTTGTGAACCCTGTTCTTGTGTAGTTGTGAATTTCAATAAGTTAAATTGTGGCCTGCTTTTCTATTCCATTGCTTTATTGTTTGGGGATTTATAACTGCTTCCGCATGTGCATATAAATAAAGAAAAGGTCGGCGATACATAGTCCTGGAATATCGCATTTTAAAATAGACCAAAGGTAAGGGATGTGCGCATGCCTGAGGATCGGGGCGTGACATCCCCTTTTTGTGGTATCAGAGAAATGGTTAGGTATTGGAGTGATAAGGTGCGATGACCAATGGGATAGTAATAGGAAAGGCCTTTAAATCCATGACCGATGCATGTCTTTGATAGCTGATTGGTAGAATTGTTTGTTGTGTGTGAATTGCTTGCTTTTAATTAGTGTGGTTTCAGAAGGCAGAGTGTCAACTCTGGCTAGCTCGAGTGTAAGAGTGCCATTGCAGGTTGGTACTAGTGTGGCAGTGTTGATTGATCCTAAGTCCAATAAGATCGTTTTGATGCAAGTGTTCCTTGGGATCTGGATGAGTCAGTAAGATCATAATCAAGTTGTTGTTGCTGCTACCTTTACTGAGGTCCAACCTGGAAGATTGATCAGGGAACAGATTTCGATATTTGAGTCAAGATTCAGCGCAAACAAACTTGGAATTCGGTTAGGGAAAAGACTGATGTTGAGGGAAGAGTATTCTACTTCACCCAATAGAAAGGATGGAATCGTCAGGTCAACATCCAGAGAAATGGAACATGTTGTTTTATGAGAGAGGGTATGAATTGATATTGGCTAGTGAATTCACCTAGAGGGGGGGTGAATAGGTTATTGCGGAATTCTTTTAGAATCTTCAATTGAAGAATACTTTAATATAACGAATACATTAACAATAAATAGATCATGCATTCACAAAGTAAATAGAGCAGGGTAAAAGAGAATTGACACAAGGATTATAGTGGTTCGGCTTGTTCCAAGCCTACGTCCACTCTCCACGCTGGCAGCCAACATGCTGTAATCACTATGTAGCAAATGAGAGCTGTTACAATATACGAACTAGACTTCTTCAGTGGATAGTCTCTCCTACAACTTCCTGCTGTTTTCGCACTATAAATGACTCTCTTTGATACACAATTTGAACATGAGAGATTTTAGAGAACAAGATATTTCAGAGGTTCTAACATCGAGATTTTTCTATCAAGTCTCTCTATTTTCGAGCAACACCGATCCACCTTAAATAGCCTCCGTGCCACAATACCCGTTGACACTTTCCAAGAATTCATCCAATCAACCCGTTGGATTGAATCAATTTAAGTGATCTCCACCTCGTCGAAAATATAAGTAGACAATAGCTCGTTAATCCTGCTCGCCCATACAATCAGGATCTTGAGTTCCCAAAATTAGATCCTTCCAAAAATTCGCTTGATCTTCAACGGATAAAATCTGAAGAGCTCATGATCACAGCCAGAAATATTCCATGGATAAGTTAGGAAATATAATATCCAAATCTTACTTTCCTTAACCATAAAAATAATCTATTGCTTGACTGTCAAAATCGCAAACCTGTCTTCGACTTAGATTTGGGTCTTGAAGGTCTTCAACCGAGCGAGTCTTGACTATCTTCGACGGAAAACTTCAGACCGAACTTTGGGTCCGATTGTCTTCGCACGGAAAACCTTTGGGTCTTTGAACTCTTCAGACGTAACCGACTGAGTCTTGGATTCTTCAGACCATACTGTAGAGGCTGTTTTGTCAACTTCAAAACTCCAAAGGATTTTTCTTCAACAATCTCCCCCTTTTTTATGGTGACAAAACCCTTGGTAGATTTGCAAATTTAAAACCTGCAAAAAAAACTCATATATACTTTGAGGATTATTTCTGCAAAACTGAATGTTAGTCCAATAACTATTATCCTCACAAATATAATGAACCTGCAATGTAAATTCACAAGTCTAGAAATCCAAACATCAACTCATCAGGATAAAGTCATAGAGATTCAAATAACAGTCCAATCCAAATCAAAAAATAACGAAAACAGCAAGCAGATGAAATAAAAGTTCAAAATAAACTTCAAAAGCTTCAAAGCTTCAAATTTGCAAACTCCCCCCTTTTTGTCCCATCAAAGGAGGTAGAGTGAATAAAGGATGGTTTTGAAAATGATTTTAGGGCTCTCCAAGAATGTGAACAAGCTGAAACTTGCTGAGCGCCTATACTAACTTTTCAAGATTGGCAAGAGCTTCCTTTACTGAAAACAACTCTACATTTCTAATTTGATTCCACTTAAGCTCTCAGTGAGTTGATCTGATCTTGCATATTGACAGAAGTACTCAGCAATGCCTTCTTTAAGTCCCTTAGCTCGAAGTCCATTCCAAACACCTGCTTTTTCAGGTCCAATATAACATCTGACAGCTGTGTAAAGGCTGTCGAATTAGTGTTACCTCCACTAGGACCAGCAGATTCAATTCTAGGAGTTTGGAAACTCGGAGCATCCTTCTCAGCCCTTTCCTTCTCGATTGGAGAGGATTCTTCATGCTCTGGGAAATGAGATACATAGACCTCCTCAGGGTCAGCACGTGACCTACTCACATCACTAAAGTGTAATGGCGATATCGTTCCATGTTCTGCAGCAGCTCCCCCTGTGTTGATGCCAGTGGGTGGAGTGGAATATTCCTCGCCAACATCCATATCAGTACTTTGATGTTTCTCGGTCTCTTCTCCAGATTGAGCAAATGATGGCTCTAATCCTGCAGCCATATCCTCCTACATTCTGCTCTCCTCTTCATCCTTCTTCCTTCTTCCTTCTTCTTCTCTTCTCATTTCTTCCTCTTCTTTCCTTCTTCTTTCTTCTTCTTCAGCTTTCCTCTGTCTTTCCTCTTCTTCTCTCTGTTCCTCTTCTCTTCTTCTCTGTTCTTCTTCTCTTCTTTTCCTTTCTTCTTCTCTCTTCCTCTGTTTTTCTTCCTCTTTCCTTTGCTTCTCGGCTTCTTTCTCCTCTGCTTCTTTTCTTGCCCTGTCTCCAGCCTCTATTCTCAAACTAACAGGGCTCCTCAATTTTGAGAGAGCAGACAAAGTCATGGCATCATCCTCATCCTCTTCATCTTGCAGGATGATTTTTCAACGCTTTTTCTCAACAATGGGCTCCTTGCCCTTTCTCTTTGAAGAAGCAATTGGGATCTTCTTTGAAGAAGTCTCTTCCCTCAACCTTTCCAGTGCAGCATTCAGCTCTGGAAACTTCATCTTCATCACCATCTTGTAACCAACAAGCATCAGACTTAAGTTGGTCAGGCATAGAGGTGCAGGAATCTGAATATCGAAATGCCTGAACAACTTAGTGATGATCAATGAATAAGGCAATTGACCCTTATCCTTAACCACAGTTCTATACATATGGAAAAGAATAACATGTGGGAGAGAAAAGGGTCTGCCTTGGTTGATGGCAAACATCAGCTTGGCTTCGGTCTTGGAGACATCGGTCTTCAAGGTTGTCTTGGGCCGAATACAGTTGATGACGATTTTGTGCAGCAATATATTTGTGGCATTCATCCTAGTATAGGATATTTTGCCTTCAACGGTTCTGCACGCACAATATCCAGAGTTGCAAAGGCTGTAGAGACTTTTATTGGTGGAAACTCCTTCTCTCCACCCCAATAACGTCAGCCAAAGTATCAACATCAACTATATAGTCCTTGTCCATACAAGAAAAAGACAACCGATTCGCATCCAAAAACGACAAATTCGAGTAAAAATAAGCCGTAAGTTCAGAATGGGCATTTGTCGTATCCGTGCAGAATCTCTCCAATTGTAGCCTAGCAAACTTTCCTCTAAGATTTATTTTCAATGAATCAAGGAAGTCAAAGTCCACGCTTCTTGGATTTACTACACCCCTCTTCAACAACTTCGTGTAGACTCGCTCATGCTCTTTAGATCGAAACAAACTTCCCTAAGAACAAACAGAATTTGCAGCCACACCCAATCGCGGCTGGAAGTGAGAGAAAAGTCTCTCATCATCGTCTAGGGTCTCGGTTGGAGTATTGTCAAGCGGATTACTCGAAATGTTTTCAAGTGCCCTTTGTGCAGTACCTTCCTCAACAACTTTCATCTTCTCCATTTCCCGCAAGAAGATATACTAGCTTTTGAATCCTCTTTCTTTCAAAAAATCCTCAATCGTCTTTAGGCTTACTCCTCCATCTTTAAGCCTTTTGTAAAGATCAAAAGCAACATTCGGTTTAAGAGTTCTTACCGGCTCTGCTTCGGTGATCCCTTCCTCAAAATGCTGACTTTCTGCTTCCCTTTGAGGAGACTCTTCTCCTGTGAGGTCCACCCTTGTAAGACCCTCTGGTTGTCTCTGTGGTCCCCTGTTGGCGATTCTGGAAGACTTCCGAGACGACATTCTTGGAGAGCAAGCGAAAATTCAACTTGTTCGCTAAAAAAATGGAATTTTTTGTCGAAAAAGGGATGAAACAGGAACGACAAATGGAGCTTTTAGGGTTTCGAAAGCGAAAGAGAATGGAGATGAATTTTCAAACGAGTAGTAGCATATGAAAGTGATGATTCAAGAGTATAAATAGTAGGAGAAAATAAAGCCGGGATACTGAATCGTCGCCAACAAGTAAAGATAAAAACTGCTAAAAATAAACCGTAAATTCGAAAAAGAAAACTGCCTTTTTGAAAATGTAAACTGCCATATTGCATGTCAGAAATTGAGTAAAAAGAGATTTTGAAAATTCGAAAAGTAATTATCAAAAATATAATGCCAAGAATACGAAGAAATTAAAATACATAAAAATACTTTAAGACAGAGTCTGATAGTTGTTCAGACTTTACCTCAGAGTCTGAACTCTTTTCAGACTTTACCTTTGAGTCTGAGCACCATCAGACTTTACGTTGAGTTTGAACACCTTCAGACCTTGCGTTGAGTCTGAAACGCCTTTAGACCTTGTGTTGAGTCTGAACTTTTCAAGACTTTAATTTTGAGTCTGAACATCTTCAAATCTTAAGATACTCAGTCTTGTGCGAATTGATTCAAAGTGAGCCTTTTCTAGGGGCTTTGTGAATATATCTGCTAATTGATTCTTTGAATCAACATGCTGAATCACAACTTCACCATTTTGAACATGATCTCGAATGAAATGATGCTTGATTTCAATGTGCTTTGCTCTTGAATGAAGTATTGGATTCTTTGTGAGGTTGATTGCGCTTGTGTTGTCACATTTGATTTCTGTACTTGTTTCCTCAACTCCAAAGTCTCTCAATTGTTGTTGCATCCATAGGATTTGAGAGCAGCAACTTCCAAGAGCTATGTATTCTGCTTTAGCGGTTGAAAGAGCCATGGGACCTTGTTTTCTTGAGAACCAAGACACCATCCTGTTTCCCAATAGTTGACATGTACCTGTAGTGCTTTTTCTATCCACTCTACAACCAGCAAGGTCAGCATCAGAATATCCAAGGAGAGTAAAATCTCCTTATTTGGAATACCACAGACCTAGCTTAGATGTAGTTGCAACATATTTAATAATGCGCTTCACAGCAGTCATATGAGATTTTTTAGGATCAGATTGAAATCTAGCACATATGCAAACACTAAATAAAATATCAGCTCTAGATGCTGTAAGGTAAAGAAGTGACCCGATTATACTTCTGTATAGCTTTTGGTCTACACTCTTTCCTTCTTCATCTTTATCCAACTTTGATGAGCTTGACATAGGAGTTTCTGTTTTCTTGCAATTCTCCATTCCAAACTTCTTGATAAGGTCTTTTGCATACTTCTCTTGGTGAATAAAAGTTCCTTCACTTGATTGTTTGACTTGAAGTCCCAAAAAGAAGTTCAATTCACCCATCATGCTCATCTCAAATTCATTCTGCATACACTTTGAAAAATTCTTGCAAAACTTTTCATTAGAAGAACCAAATATTATATCATCAACATAAATTTGAACAAGTATGAAATCCTTGCCTTCTCTTTTGATAAATAAAGTAGTATCTACTTTACCTTTCAAGAAACCATTTTGAATTAAGAAATTACTTAACCTTTCATACCATGCTCGAGATGCTTGTTTTAAACCATATAAGGCTTTCTTCAGCTAGAAAACAAGGTTTGGTCTTCTAGGATCTTCAAATCCTGGTGGTTGCTCCACATAGACTTCTTCTTGGATAATTCCATTTAGAAATGCACTTTTCACGTCCATTTGGAATAACCTGAAATTTTTAAAGCAAGCAAAAGCAAGAAGTAATCTTATAGCTTCTAACCTTGCCACTGGAGCATAGGTTTCATCATAGTCGATGCTCTCTTCTTGTGTGTAACCTTTTGCCACAAGTCTTGCTTTGTTCCTTACCACTTTTCCTTATTGATCAAGCTTGTTCCTAAAAACCCACTTGGTACCAATAATTGATTTACCTTTAGGTTTAGGAACTAGCTCCCAAACATTATTGATTTTGAATTGATTCAATTCTTCTTGCATTGCTTCAATCCAGCTTTCATCTTTCAATGCATCTTCTATGTTTTTAGGTTCGATCTCAGAAATGAGTGCAAGAGCACTAGATTCTTCACGCCTTTTAGATCTTGTACGAACTCCTTCATCAATATTGCTTGTGATGAGATCTACAGGGTGACTTGATTTGTGCTTCCAATTTGAAGTTGGTTTGTCACTTTGATGAAGCTCTTCTTCAGTTGGAGTTACTGAATTGGTTTGCGGCTATGTGTCTGAGATTTGATTTTCTTCAAGAGAATTTGTAGACACTTGGCCAAACTCAAAATCTTCAAGTTGAGTCTGAATTTGAACTGAGTCTTCAAACTTCACATTCATGGATTCTTCCACAGTCTGAGTCCGTTTGTTGAAAACTCTGAAGACTTTGCTTGTCATAGAATAGCCAAGGAAGATTCCTTCATCTGATTTTTCTTCAAACTTACCAATTCGATCACTAGAATTCTTTAGGATAAAACATTTACAACCAAATACATGAAAATAAGAAACAATAGGTTTCTTATCTTTAAGCAGTTCATAAGGTGTTTTCTCTAAAATAGGTCTTAGAAAAATTCTGTTTATAATATAGCAAGTAGTTGAAGTAGCTTCAGCCCAAAAAATGAGGAGAAATATTACTTTCAATCAAAAGAGTTCTTGCCATTTCTTGCAAAGATCGATTTTTCCTTTCTACAACTCCATTTTGTTGTGGAGTGTATGGAGATGAAAAATTATGTTGAATACCATAGTCATCACAATATTTAGCAAAATCATGATTCTCAAATTCTCCACCATGGTTAGTTTTAATACTTGAAATTGCATACCCTTTCTCAATTTGGATTTTCTTTGCAAACTTAGTAAAATAAGTCAATGCATCAGATTTATTTGCAAGAAAGAATACCCAAGTAAAACGAGAATAATCATTAACTATTACCAAACAATATCTTTTACCTCCAATACTTTGAATACTTGTTGGCCCGAACAAATCCATGTGTAATAACTGCAAAACACGATTAGTGGATACCTGATTTATAGATTTATAGGAATTTCTAACCTGTTTTCCAAGTACGTAGGGAGTGCATAATTCATGCTTCTGAAACTTGAGGTTAGGAAGTCCCCAAACAAGCTTTTTGGAAGAAACTTTTGCAATTTGCTTCAAGTTGACTTGTCCAAGCTTCCTATGCCAAAGAATGGCTTCATCTTGAATTGATATTAAGCATTGAGGACTGTCAGACTTTATATCCAGCAAATAAATGTTTCCATGTCTTCGTCCAGTAAAGGATTGAGAGAGACCTTTGCTTGTTCCAGAACATGTATCTTCTTGAAAGTTGATTTTGTATCCAATGTCGCATAGTTGACTAATACTCAAAAGATTGTAGTTCAATCCTTTAACAAGGGAAACATTATTGATTGTGAGGTTTCCTATTTTCACGGTTCCTCGACCAACAATTTTTCCTTTGTTGTTACCACCAAAAGAAACATTTCCTCCTTTTACATGAGAGAGCTTTGTGAAACAATTTGAGTCTTCCGTCATGTGTCTTGAACAGCCACTATCCAAATACCACTTGATTTTTTTCTTAATAGTGACTTGCATTTAAATGAAAGACTCAAGTCTTCTTTGGTACCCAAACTTTCTTGGGTCCATCATTGTTAGTAGCATAAACAGTCTTTGCCCAAACTCTTCTTAATGTGTCTCCAAACTTTGAGACACTCCTTCTCAAAATGTTCTACACTTTTGCATTTTGAACATGTAAGAGCATTTCTACCAACAGGCTTTACAAAAACCTTTTGTAAATGATTCTTATAAAAAGTTTTTGTTGGCCTATTTTTGATTATTTCCTTTACCTTTGGGAAATCAATCAAGGGAACAGTTTCATGTGTCATTCCTAGACCAGATTTATTAAAATAAGGTTTTTTAATAGAAAGAATTTTATCCAACTTTTCAGAACCCATTGAAAATTTCTTTGTAACTTTCAAGAAATCTTCTTTTAAGCAAGCATTTTTTTTTTAAAGTTCATTCTCATTTTCTTTTGAAACAGCAAGAGACTTGTCTAGACTTCAACTTTTTCAATTAAGATCTTTTCTTGTTGTTTTAGTTTGGAATTTTCCTTTTTCAGTTCAGAAATCCTTTTAAGAGAGCCTTTAAGACTGAGACAAAGTTCATTAATGTATTTTGATACTTTGGTAGGAATTTTTAAATTTCTAACATTGATACCGCTGTTTGAGTCTGAGTCTGAGTCTGAGTCTGAGTTTGAGTCTGAGTCTGAGTCTGAGTTTGAGTCTGAGTCAGCCATAAGACAGATGTTGGCATACTCTTCTTCACTCTCTTCACACTCAGTGTCACTCCACGTCTCAGCTTTGAGTGCTTTCTTAAACCTTTCAGGTTTTCCTTTCTTTTTCTTTAATAAGGGATAGTTGGGTCTGATGTGTCCCTTTTTCTTACATTCAAAGCAAATAACCTCCTTGCTGGTATCTTCTTCTTCATTTGATTTCTTTTGAAATCTCTAATTGTTTTGTCTCTTTCCATTGAACCTTCTGCCTTTTCTATTTAGCCTTCGGAACTTTCTAATCAGAAGTGCCAACTCCTCATCATCCAAGTCTTCTTTTGAATCTGTAGCATCAGAATCATCATTAGATTTTAAAGCAATTGACTTCTTACCATTTGGTGTCAAATTCCTCATTGAATTGCTCGACTTCATAAGATTGAAGTGTGCCGACCAATTCATCTACTAAAAGAGGCATGATCCTTTGTGTTTCTCTTATAGATGTCTTGACGTGATTCCAATCTTTGGAGAGTCCTCTCAACAGTTTATTGACCTTCATAGGTCCTGAGATTGGCTGTCCTTGGTATGCCAAGCCATTTACAATTTCTGTAAATCGACTGAACATATCCATGATGGATTCTCCTGACCTCATTTTGAAGGCTTCATATTGTCCAAGAAGGATGTTGATCTTGGTTTCTTTGACTAAATCTGTTCCTTCATAAGTGACATGCAATCTGTCCCAAACTTCTTTGGCTGTTTCACAAGATGAAATTCTATTATACTCAGTAGCAGATAATGCACAATCTAGAGAGTAGACAGCCTTTGCATCAAGGGCTTGTCTCTTTGGAATATCAATTCGAGACATTCCCACTCCATTAGGTAATTATTTCCCTGTAATTGATGCAACATTAGGAGCAATTCCATTCTCCACTACATCCCATTCCAAAGGATCTTTGGATCTTAGGAATGCCTTCATATTGTTTTTCCATACATTGTACTCATTTCCATCGAAGTAGGAAGGTCTGGTATTGCTTTGCCCTTCAATTAAACCTGGAGCCAAAATACTAGCCATAGATCTTTTGCTTTAGAAATAATAAACACTTCCAATAAATAAGCAACCAAGCTCTGATACCAATTGATATTGGCTAGTGAATTCACCTAGAGGGGGGTGAATAGGTTATTGCGGAATTCTTTTGGAATCTTTAATTGAAGAATACTTTAATATAATGAATACATCAACAATAAATAGATCATGCATTCACAAAGTAAATAGAGTAGGGTAAAAGAGAATTGACACAAGGATTATAGTGGTTCGGCTTGTTCCAAGCCTACGTCCACTCTCCACGCTGGCAGCCAACTGGCTGTAATCACTATGTAGCAAATGAGAGCTGTTACAATATACGAACTAGACTTCTTCAGTAGACAGTCTCTCTTACAGCTTCCTGCTGTTTTCGCACTATAAATGACTATCTTTGATACACAATTTGAACATGAAAGATTTTAGAGAACAAGAGATTTTAGAGGTTCTAACATCGAGATTTTTCTATCAAGTCTCTCTCTATTTTTTAGCAACACCGATCCACCTTAAATAGCCTCCGTGCCACAATACCCGTTGACACTTTCCAAGAATTCATCCAATCAACCCGTTGGACTGAATCAATTTAAGTGATCTCCACGTCGTCGAAAATATAAGTAGACAATAGCTCGTTAATCCTACTCGCCCATATAATCAGGATCTTGAGTTCCCAAAATTAGATCCTTTCAAAAATTCGCTTGATCTTCAACGGATAAAATCCGAAGAATAAATCTTCTGAGCTCATGATCACAGCCAAAGATATTCCATGGATAAGTTAGGAAATATAATATCCAAATCTTACTTTCCTTAACTGTAAAAATAACCTGTTACCAGCCTGTCAAAATAGCAAACTGTCTTCAGACTTAGATTTGGGTCTTGAAGGTCTTCGATCGAAACCGAGTCTTGACTATCTTCGATGGAAAACTTCAGACCGAACTTTGGGTCCGACTGTCTTCGTACGTAAAACCTTTGGGTCTTTGAACTCTTCAGACGTAACCGACTGAGTCTTGGATTCTTCAGACCATACTGTAGAAGCTGTTTTGTCAACTTCAAAACTCCAAGGGATTTTTCTTCAACATGAATCAGTCTTGTGTATTTTGAGGACAGGAAGTTGTGGTAAGTGTCGCCAGCACAGACAGTGATTTATGGGGTATCCACATTAGTAGATGGAATCTCAATAACGAGTACTGTTGTCACCACCGATAGGACAGTTCAGAAGAAGTGCGCCATAGAACGCACTGTGGAATTTTTGGGATAGGTCTCGGGTACAAGAAATAGTGCATTTCGGCACTTGGCAGGAGGTAGAAAACTCACCAGGTAGGAGTCGAAATGAATCTTTGATTTCTTTGATCTCATCGATTGAAGACAACCCACTTGTTCGATGGAGATTGCCAGGGTTACTTGGTGATGGTTATAGTTACGAAAGATTGGAGAATTGAAGATAGAATACATCTCAGTGGTCTCAGAATTTGTAGATGTGTTGTCATAAGAACTATCAAATCGTTGCCAGAGAAAGAGGTAGAAATCATGATCGAGCTAACATCTAGAACAGAACCATTCTCTAAAGTTTCTTACCAGTTAGTGTTGTCTGAATCGATAGAACCAATGGTGCAGACGTGAGGATTGATGAATAAGGAATTCATGTATGTTGGTGCATTATCTAAGGGAAACATCAGCCTCATAGTGAGAAAGAAGGAAAGACGGTTCGTTGCAGTTGTGCATTCACCATGGTCAATTCAATTAGGTGATAATCAATGATAAGTGTTCATTACCGAAGATCAATGAATGGTGTGACTTGTTATAAAGAGTTTTGATGTCTTCACAGATCGACATGAGGACAGGTTATCGTCAATTGAGAACCAGGAAGAAGGTTATACAGAAGACAACATTTCACACTTGATTTGGCCCTTGTGAGAATAATGTAAAGCCATTTGATTTGACGAATGCTCCAGCCGCTGTCATAGGTCTGACAAACCGAGTGTTCAAAGAACATCTAGATCAATGGTGATCGTGTGGTGTAGTAACATTCTAGGGTATTCATTAAGTGCCAAGGATCACGAGAGCCCTTAAGAATGGTCATGTGAGTACATCTAAAGGAATCTTCATGGATCCAACCAAGATCGAATTAGTTGTTAATGGACCGAAACCGAAATCAATGTCAGATATTAGAAGCTATGAGGATTGGACAGATAACTACAGAAGGTTCATGAAAGAATTTTCAACATCAATATCATCATGGACTTGACATCTTAAGAAAGAAGAGAAATTCATCGGCATAAATAAGTACGAGGATAGTTTCCAGAGCTTAAGTAAGAACTGGTTACCACACTTATTCTGAACTTTTCATTTGGCTTGGGAAAGCATGAAATCTTTATGGATGTATCTTGCAAAGGACTGGGTACGTATTAATACAACATGAGAAGAATGTTGCGTAACCATCCCGCCAGTTGAGATCTCAGGAGTTAAATTACCAACGCATGACTTGGGACTCGTATCATCAAAATTTTGCTTTAAAGATTTAAAGTCATCAATGAGATGAAGAAAGATTTCAGATCCTCATAGACTATTAAAGTCTCAAGTGTTATTCTCTCAAAAGGAGTTGAATATGAGATGGTGTCATGAATCGGAATTTTGGCAGGATTATAATGGTGTTATCTGGTATTACCCTGAGAGAATGAAAGAAGCCACTGATGCTTGGAGTTGAGAGTCTACAATTGTGCCCAGACTAACTAAAGTATAGACTCTACTTAAAAAAAATTCGAAACTTGGTTTTCAAATTTGAGGTAGGCTACCTTTTGAATTTTATAGCCGCCCTCAAAATTGAATCAGATATTCAAGTTAGAATCGGCGCCTAGTTGACAGACAGAGATGTTCAAAAGGTCTGATAAGAGGATACTGGTAAGAAAGAATCTGACTTTAAGATTTTTGAGGATGGAAAGTTCGGGTTCCATGAGTGATTGAATACACTTGACAATGTAGCACTCAGAGAAAATATCTTGTCAGAAGTTCACTATAGTATTGCAGTTTTGACCAGATGGTGCAAGTAAGTCAAAATTGACGTCAGCTAGAGTGGTAGGCCGATATGAAGATAGATATCGCCGAGCAGTTTGCAATTGCCAGAGTTGTCAGTAAGTGGAAGTTCGATAATGCAAACCAATACTTTTATCATCACTTAAGAGTCCCCAATGGGAATGAAAATATATCACAATGAAACATTGTGATAGGCTTACTAAGGATTCAGGGGATTACTGATACCACTTAAGGATAGTGGTCAATCGATAGATGGAATTGATCCACTTTGGTACAATACAAATAGATCTTGTTTTGAGTGTGTGACATCCAGATTTTTGGATTTTAACTTTGATTGGATAAATTGGGCATTTCGTCGGCGCAACTTCAGTGCTTTTCTCTGAGTTGGCCACTGACGAGATAACTAGACTAGCTTGGTGAATTATTAAGGACTTTAAGGCAAATAGACTTGAGAATTCGACCAGAAATCGATTTCTCGGCCGTGCTCATCTTTAGAGATCATTATGGCACAGTTAAAAATCGAATTAAGATCAAAGATAGGTCGGTTCAACTGAGATGAATGACCAATGGTAGGTGACCCCACTAAATTGGAAAATTCTTGTCGACTGGCACTAATTTGATTTTACTGTCGTTTTGGTACCATGTGTCCGTATTTGAATCCTCGAGATTTTCATGACAATCGACAATCGACAATGTGTCAAGTGGGTTCATTGTGGCTCGAAGAAAATCGACCATGGGTCATTTGTCCTAAAAAGCTCTGAAAACTACCCAGTAGCCTAGGTCACACTAAAAGCGCGTCGAAGTGAAATTAACAGCCAATCTAAGTTCGATTTCAGGAATTGAAGATTCTGTCATGTCACAGAGTGGGTATATCGAAGTGTGTGTGCATCAGATAGTTCACCGGCATAGAGTGTCGGGGATGAATTATATTTCGAATCTAAATTAGAGATTATAAGTTTGGCAGAGTTTTCAGAGGGTTCTTTCTCAAGTAGTGCATAGCAAAGAGTACAGAATTTCAGTGGCCAAAAGAAAGTGATGTGAAGAAAGATCACAGACCAGAGTCAGCTCAGAAATCAGTGTTTGTAGTTGTCAGATCAATGTTAGAATAAAGACTAAACAGAACTGTCAGAAATTTTAAATTGTTGAATTTTAAAGGTTCATTAGGGAGTCGAAAAAAACAGATCAGATGAGGACGACAGAGTGTCATATACGAGAAGCTCAGTTCAATTGTTGGTTCAAAAAGAGCAGATTTTGTATACCAAAATGGTCTCCTTGGTCAAAGTGGTCGGACAACACCACGACACCGAAGGATTAGCATTGAATAGTGAGACTCAACGAAATGACAGTACCCCACCTTTTGTATAAGGATTAGTAAATGTTTAAATTTCGAGGACGAAATTTTTATAAGAGGGGAACGTTACCAAAAAAAAAATTATAAGAGTGGAAGAGTTGTGACATCTAAATTTTCGGGTTCTAATTTCGACCGGATAAATACGGCCGTTTTTGTTCAGTTGAAGCTGGGGATTGTGAAATTGAGGAGTATGAGAGATTCTTTGATAAAGAAAATAATCAATTTGATAAGTGAAATATCAATTGATTTTTTATGAGTCTTTTGAGAGAGAATTAAGAGGGAATTTGGATACAGAAGCACAATTTGGGACCAAGTGCTCTAATTTGAAATTTCTTTGGAAATCACAGAGTTTATTAAAAAGAAAATGGGATGAGAATTTTCTATTTTAAGAAATTCTCTTAGCTTTCTTCCCATTTCCCTTTTTTTTTTACCCCATTTGGCCAAACACCTAATTTTTCCCACAAGTCTCTCTTTCCTTCTTTCTTTCTTTTTCTTTCTCTCTCTCCCTCTCCCTTTTCCCCCTTGTGTGAAATGCCCCTCCCCCTCCACCGAATACCTTGCTGTCCTCCACTTTGCTTCCTCCACCTTTTTCACTTTTGACTTTTCAAACTTACCTTTTCTCTCTCTTATCCCTAGCTCTCCTCTCTCTTCTCCCCCATTCCCTCGTAACCGACTTCTTCTTCTTCCTTCTTGTTTGTGTGAACCGAGGAAGACAGCAAAACAAAAGCAGCGCAACCACCATCGTTTGAAGACCAAAGCAGCTCGCTGGGAGCCGTCGCACGCCGGATATCGCCGCCCGCGCGGCCTCCGCTCGCCACCATCCCCTTTGTACCTCGCCGCTGCTCTGCGCGTCTCCACCCCCATCTCGCGTGGCCCCTCTGTTCCAGCGATGTTTCAGATCTGGTGGAGCTCTGCCAGAGCCGTTCGGCCCACCTCCGGCCACTGTGAAGCCTCGCCTAGGTGTTGTTCAGCCCCTCCGTCCATCTAGGTTTGTTGTTGCTTCAATTTGAGCTCGGATTCGCCCCCAATCAGCAGCAAGTAGAGAGTGTAGAAAACCCAACTCTTGCCTGATTTGCAATGCTTATCAACTTACAGAATACTCCTTAATTGTCTCGAGACTCCTTCATCTCTCAGTCTCTCAAATTCGTGTGATCGATTTAGCCCCTTCATGCTTCTAATCCTCTCATCTCCTTGATACTCATTTTTGAGGAAGTCCCGAGATAGCTTTGGCTGATTCACAAGCCATAATTCTGCTGAAAATGGCAGGTGAGACGGCAGCATATAAACAAGACTTTGCCTTTGCTTTCCTTGTTGTCCTCTCCTTGTGAAACTTGATTTGATTGATGGTTGGATTATCAAGAAGGGGAGCAACTTCATAATCTTGTTCCACAGCTTCCCAAAAATCATAACCCTCTAGATAGGCTCGCATTCTCACTGCCCAGGCTTGACAATTTTCTCCATCAAACACTGGCGGAGCCATTGCTGAAAAACCACTTGATCCTGCCTCCATCTTGCTTTTAACTTCTATGGATGCAGACACACCTCTCAATCAATCTTACAAGTCACTCACAACCCCTTAAGATCAAGAGAGCTCTGATACCAGTGATGTTTTTTTTTTTTTTTTTTGAAAAGAATAGAGAACAGGTAGAGAGCAAAAAACAAAAAAAGGAGTTTACAACAGAAGCAGAGAACAAGTTTACAGCAGAAGCACAGCGTCGTATTCAGAAAACTGAAAAAAAAAATGTTCAAAATACATACTAGAACGTAACCACAAACCCACGGTGCCCACTAACGGCTTGCTTGATCCACAAAATCAGCAACAAATCAGAATATCTAAGATACATGCATCTATGCTACTAGGAGATAAGATTGACTAACCAACTCCTAAAAAACAGGACACCAACAAACCAACTAAACAAAACAAAAAAAGAAAAACAGCACGTGCAGTCTTGATACATCAACAAGATTGAACTTGAAGTTTACTCTGGGCCATCTCGCACGCCTAGGTTTGCTGAGTTCGAGACCATTCGGGGTTTTCAGTGCTATGAGCGAAAACCTCTCGTTCCCCCACTACTGCACCAACCTAAACAGCCCTGAAATGGAGATTGAAACTAGGCAAGTGTTGGCATCATCCCTCAGAAGCCTCAAGTTATGGCAAGGACTGTCGCGACCCCTTTTTTTTCGAGGGCGCCCGACCGGATCGGGTACGAGCGCCGAAAGGAGGCTAATGGCTTGGCTAGATTTAATTAAAGCCTGGACTCTCCCAAGTCCGCCAATTCACGACTTTAAAATATTTGGTTTATAAATTGATTTTTAAAATGGAGTCGCCACTAATCAATTTGGGGTAGGTTGATTAGAAACCCAAGCAAAGTATCGGGAGAAATACTTGCTCTGCGCAACCGAGAGAAATTAGGATCGGGGACTTGATTACACTAGTTAATCACTAATGCCCTTTTGGTACCTAACATTGTTTAAACTCTAAGGTTTTTTGGATGTTTGTGGATTTTTCATGCGTTTTTGGAAAAATCACATTTTTGGGTATTTTCCTCATTTTTGGACATAAAAGGGATTTTTTGATATTTTGGGGTATTTTCTGAGAAAATACAAGTATTTTTGGCTTTTATGAAAATTTTGGGCTTTTTATGAATTTTGGCATTTTTTTTGGAATTTTTGACATTTTTGGATTTTTTTTTGGAAAATATTAAAATATTAAATATTTTTTGGATATTTTGGAAAATAATAATATTTTTGATTTTTCTGAATATTTCCGAAAATAAATAATTTTTGTTTTGATTTTTGATTTTTTTGGAAATTTAAAACATTTTAAAAACATTTTTTGATTTTTGAAATTTTAAAATGATTTTTGAAATAATAAAAATATTTAAAAAATTGACCCGGGTCGGATCCACGGTTCGGATCCGCCCGGGCCGGTCCAAAACGCGGACGGGGCGCTACGCGGGCCCAAAAAAAGAAAAGGCGGTGAAACGGCGTCGTTGGGGGGTGCGGACGTTCGACCCGGCCCGACGACCCGGCCCGCGACCCGGCCCGGCTCCCCTTTAAAATGACGTCGTGGCGAGACGCGCGAAACGACACCGTTTCCGCGCTTCTTGCAAAACAGCGTCGTGGAGAAATCGCCCGAGCGCGACGCGGGTCACATGCCCGACCCGTTCCACGACCCGCCTTGCCCCTCGCGAAACGGCACCGTTTTGTCGGCGGTCGACCGGATCCGACTCATCTTTTCGACCCGGCTTCTATTTCTTCCTCCAATTCGCGGAACCCTACCCGGTTCCTGGTCCGGGTCCGACCCGACGACCCGGGATTGTGACCCAGAAAACCAGGAACCCTAGGGTTCCGAATTGGGGCAACGGGGGGAAGCAGAGGCGACGGCCAGGACAGCGACGATCACTTGGCGAAGGGGATGTGACGACGGCGATGGCCTCGGCGGTACCTGCTTGCGGCGAAGACGGCGGCCACGATGGCGACGGCGAGATCTGCTCGCAGCTCCTCCTCCCGCGCCTCTTTCCCTCTCTCTCTCTCTCTCTCTCTCTCGCAACTCCGGCGAAGTCGAGACCGGAGCTCGAGACCTCGGCCCCCCTCTGATGTCTCTCAGCGGGGTTCCTAAGGCTCGCGAGCTTCGCTCTCTTCCCTTGCCGTGCTGCTGTGTGTCCAGTGCCGTCGGGGGAGGGGGGTATTTATTGCGAGGAACGGCCGGCCGACAAGGACTCGACCGAGGGGGGGGACAGCCGCAGCTTCAGCCGGCCGGACCGGCGTCCCATCCGATGCGTCCCGTCGGCCGTCTGCCCCGTCCTTGCCCACGTGCTCGATTGCTGCTCCTCTGCTCCGCCGTACGCCGTGCCGATCGTCTTCCTCTGCATCGCGCTTCAGGCGCGTGCGGCACACGCACTTTCCGGGTGAAGAAGACAGGTCACACGGGTCGGATCCGGGCGCGGGTGGACCCGCGGGTCTTGGGCCGCGAAGGCTGCTTGGGTTGCCTCTTCTGTTTTTTTGGTTTTTGGGCCGGTTTTTCCGATTTTCTATTTTTTGTTTTTTCGGTTTTAATCAAAATAAAATAAAATGCAATAAAAACCAAGAATTAATTAGAAACCCATAAATAAAAATAAAAAATTAGGCGTCAACAGCTGCCCCTCTTTGAAGGTGAGCTCGTAGAGGTTGCATTCAAAGATAAACTGATGCCTAATTTTACCCAGCGTGGGCAGCAAATTATATCTTATTTAGGACATACTATCCTATGCAAAAATAGGAATGTAACATTATACTAAGACAGATAAGAAGATACCAGGAGTTACTTACCGAGAATGAGTGAGATAGGGTGTGAACCCCGGGTTTTGGCAAGTATCAAGGTGTCATCTTACCTGGTGATATGAGGAGGCTGCTTTTCCAGGACTCAAACCATTCTTCGGTCGCCTGTTAAAACAATGGATAATTTGTCTAGGACCCGAACCTTTCTTCGGTCGCCTTGACGGGAAATTACTTCTCCAGGACCCGAACCATTCTTCGGTCGCCTGTTGGAGCAATCAAGGGATTGTCTCGGACTCGAACCATTCTTCGGTCGCTGCGACGAGGAAATTACTTCTCCAGGACCCGAACCATTCTTCGGTCGCCTGTTGGAGCAATCAGGGGGGTGTTTCGGACTCGAACCATTCTTCGGTCATCGTGACGGGAAATTACTTCTCCAGGACCTGAACCATTCTTCGGTCGCCGTGATGGGAAATTACTTCTCCAGGACCCGAACCATTCTTCGGTCGCCTGTTGGAGCAATCAGGGGGGTGTCTCGGACCCGAACCATTCTTCGGTCTCCGTGACGGGAAATTACTTTTCCAGGACCCGAACCATTCTTCGGTCGCCTGTTGGAGCAATCAGGGGGGTGTCTTGGACCCGAACCATTCTTCGGTCGACGTGATGGGAAATTACTTCTTCAGGACCCGAACCATTCTTCGGTCGCCTGTTGGAGTAATCAAGGGGTTGTCTCGGACCCGAACCATTCTTCGGTCGCTGTGACGAGAGATGCGCCGACCTTTCTCAGGGCATCTCATTTGGGGGTGTCTGATTTGTATCGAGAACACCAATTGGTACCTGACCATTCTCAGGAGATGCGCCGACCTTTCTCAGGGCATCTGTTTTTGGGGGTGTTTGACTTCTGTCAGGGACACCAGTTGATACCTGACCATTCTCAGGAGATGCGTCGACCTTCCTCAGGGCATCTGTTTTTGGGGGGTGTTTGACTTCTATCAGGGACACCAGTTGATACCTGACCATTCTCAGGAGATGCGCCGACCTTCCTCAGGGCATCTGTTTTTGGGGGGTGTTTGACTTCTATCAGGGATTGAAACCCGACCTTTCTCGGGGGATGCGCCAACCTTTCTCAGGGCATCTGATTTGAGGGGTGTTTGACCTCTGTCAAGGACGCCAGTTGAAACCCGACCTTTTTCGGGGATGCGCCGACCTTTCTCAGGGCATCTGATTTGAGGGATACCTGGACATTCACAGAGATATTAAAGAGTACATGGATATTCACAAGTACTAACCTGATGGATATTTGGGCCTTGGCCGGCGTCATAAGCATTGAAGGGGTACTTGGATGATCACATGTATGAGTTCTTAGGGATACTCGGGCATTCACAAGTATCGAAAGGGATAATTGAAAACATAGAGAGCATACCTTAGGTATTTGCGAAGGTTTCTTTTTTTCTAGGAACAGGGAATATCGAGGACGCACCTGAGATATTCATGAAGGTCTCTCATCTCCTGGTTATTGAGAATACCGAGGACATGCCTCGTGTACTCATGAAGGTCTCTCATCTCCTGGTAATTGAGAATATTGAGGGCATGCCTTGCATATTCATGAAGGTCTCTCACCTCCTGGTAAAAGGGAATATCGAGGACGTACCTTGGATATTCATTGAAGGTCTCTCACCTCCTGGTAATTGGGAATACCGAGGACATGCCTCGTGTACTCATGAAGGTCTTTCACCTCCTGGTAATTGGGAATATCGAGGACATGCCTTGCATATTCATGAAAGTCTCTCACCTCCTAGTAAAGGGAATATCGAGGACGTACCTTGGATATTCATGAAGGTCTCTCACCTCCTGGATATTGAGAATATCGAGGGCGCACCTGTGATATTCGTGGAAGTTTCTTACCTCTTGAGAATTGGGAATATTGAGGACGTACCTCGCATATTCGTGAAGGTCTCTCACCTCCTGGTAGTGGGAATACCGAGGACATGCCTCGCATATTCATGAAGGTCACTCACCTCCTGGTAAAGGGGAATATCGAGGACGTACCTTGGATATTCATGAAGGTCTCTCACCTCCTGGTAAAAGGGAATACCGAGGACATGCCTCGCATATTCATGAAGGTCTCTCACCTCCTGGTAAAAGGGAATATCGAGGACGTACCTTGGATATTCATGAAGGTCTCTCACCTCTTGGTAATTGGGAATACCGAGGACATGCCTCGCATATTCATGAAGGTCTCTCACCTCCTGGTAAAAGGGAATATCGAGGACGTACCTTGGATATTCATGAAGGTCTCTCACCTCCTGGTAAAAGGGAATATCGAGGACGTACCTTGGATATCCATGAAGGCCTCCCGCCTCTTGGAACTTGAGAATGTCGAGGACATACCTCGGATATTGGTGAAGGCCTCCCGCCTTCTGGAAATTGGGAACACCGAGGGCGTACCTGAGATGTTCATGAAGGCCTCCCGCCTCCTGGAATTTGAGAATGCCGAGGACATACCTCGGATAATGGTGAAGGCCTCCCGCCTTCTGGAATTTTGAGAATGGCGAGGGTACACCTTGCATATTTGTGAAGGTTTTCTTCATTCTGGGTTTTGGGAAGAGCGATGGTACACCTCGCACATTCGTGAAGGCTTTCCGCCTTCTGGAATTCGGGAACATCGAGGGCGTACTTGAGATGTTCAATGAAGGCTTCCCGCCTCTCGAAATATGGGGAATACCGAGGACGTACCTTGGGTATTCGTGAAGGCCTCCCGCCTTCTGGAAATTAGGAACACCGAGGGCGTACCTCGGCTATTCGTGAAGGCCTCCCGCCTTCTGGATGTTGGGGAACATCGAGGACGTACCTGAGATGTTCATGAAGGCCTCCCGCCTCCTGGAACTTGGGGGACATCGAGGGCTTACCTGAGATGTTCGTGAAGGCCTCCCGCTTCCTGGAACTTGAGAATGCCGAGGACGTACCTCGGATATTGGTGAAGGCCTCCCGCCTTCGGAAATTGGGAACACCGAGGGTGTGCTCGAGATGTTCATGAAGGCCTCCCGCCTCCTGGAATTTGAGAATGCCGAGGACGTACCTCGGATAATGGTGAAGGCCTCCCGCCTTCTGGAATTTTGAGAATGGCGAGGGTGTACCTCGGATATTGGTGAAGGCCTCCCGCCTTCTGGAAATTGGGAACACCGAGGGCGTACCTCGGCTATTCGTGAAGGCCTCCCGCCTTCGGATCTTTGGGAACATTGAGGACGTACTCGAGATGTTCATGAAGGCCTCCTACCTTCGGATGTTGGGGAACATCGAGGACGTACGAGATGTTCATGAAGGTTGCTACCTTTTGGCAATTTTAGATACAACGCGAGGCTTACGGATGGCCGTGGGTACGCAGTGTACATAGTAGAGGAATATTTGGATGAACACAAATATTTAACAATACGATCGGGGACCACTTAAGCGGTCCAGTGTAAGGGTGCATACCTGGGCAATTGCAGGCGCATGATGTGGAGGAATGCTGGAGAGCTCGCTAGCATCCAATGTCATGATTTTGAGGACAACTCTAACAGGTCGAATGTCATAAAAAGGGGGTACTCGAATAGTGGTCGGTACTTAAAGATGAGAGGATACTTGGACAGTCACAAGCATCTGAACTTTAATGACAGCATGAATAGGTCGAGTGTCAACAGAGGGAGCACTTAAGTAGTGGCGGACATTCGAAAAAGGGGGGATGCTTGGGTAATTGCGGATGTCGATATTTGAGGGACAAATCAAGCAAGCGAGCATCGGTACCTAGACAAAGTGGTAGGTACTTAAAGATAAAGGGATACTTGGTCAGTCACAAGTATCAATACTTTGGGGACAACTTGCTCAAGCTAAGTGTCAATAAGAAGGAGTACTCAGTGAATGGGGGGTACTCAAAGATTATCAAATATAAAGCTCTGGGGAATAGGAATGGGAATATGCTTCCTGGTGACATCTCTAATTTTTATAAGTATGCCTGCTATTCACACAATATGCACATGTGTATGCAATGAATGTATGTGCTATAAATTTGTGGACCGAGATATGACTATGCATGATGATTTTGTCAGTTTTGCATCTTTTGAATTCCACTGGGGAAGATTTTGAAAGACAACTTTTGTTTAGAATGTAGATGTCTTGATCATGCCAGATGAGGGACTTTCAGTCTGAGAGGACTTTCCACTCACTCTCATGGGAAAGGCTGTTTTATCCTGACCATTGATGCAGGGTTTATAAGGACCACACTATCTCACTGTCATCATGTCAGTAGGGGTCCGAGTATTCTCGCAAATGATATGACTTTACCAATGTGAGAGGTCTTTTTTGAGAGTTGTGATGAAGGCTTGGTCAAAGGCTCATCAAGGGGGACCAATGAAGTCATGGCTTTGTAGGGAAAATGTTGCACGGTTATCTCTAGGTTCGCAAGTCGAGGATCCTGTGAAAAGAGATAGAATAATCTTGCTCGTACTTCTTCGAGCGATGCTTATAAACATATGAAATCCTACGTTAATTGAAGTGCCCCTAGTTTGAAGAGACTTTTTACAATAGGACGCTGCGTAGGCTTGACTCTTGCGACAGCTGGTGATTGTCTCGGCGTTTGTCACCAATCTCTCTTCTTACAGTCTGGCAAAGGTTCCATGGATCTCAATGGTAACTCCTCTTGGGGATACAAATGACTGCCTTTTTGTTCGGGGCATCGGCCTTGCTTTTACCAGGCACACTGTTTTTTTATGCCCCCGTTCCTTTTTTTTTTTTTATTCATGGGCATTGACCTTGCTTTTACCAGGTACACTGCTTTTTATGCCCCAGGTTTTTGTCTTTGTTGCTTGAGGAACTAGTCTTGACGAGTTCGAGTGCATGCCTTCACTAGACTTTGTTGAGTCTTCATCTTTTGCTGGCTCTTCCGATTATCTTTGCTTGGATGACAGCTTCCGCTTTACCTCTTTGTGAGGGTGATTTTACGAGACTCAATTGAGTTGTACAATGGTTACAAGTGCGTAAAGAAAGAATTGCTCTTCCGACTCTAGGGCACTTAAATTAACGCGAGTGTTCATATACAAATAAAGACACTCAAAGATTGATGCAAGTGCAAGCAAGAGAATCTCTATCCCTTTCCTCACCTCGTGATGCTGACTTGCCTTTGGCTTGCCCCGGTGTGGGGTGATTTTTGACGGGGGTAGGATGGAAATATGGCCAGTGTATGGGGCTCAAGGTGGGTGATGGAATGCCTCCCCCTTTGTTTTGGTTATCGTACCATTCGCGAGAGAACTCTTTACCCCGTAGTCATGGAATTTTCTGCACCTATCTCACAAGTGTATAGATGGGGGAATTGTGTGTATGGGATACGGCTTGCCTATCATCATTCTGATGTGCCTCGTCCAGCATGCTCAATTAGTCTTGTATTCTTTACTTGGCTATCTGTTCTAATAATCCTTTTATAGAATCAAAGATTTAGACAGACGAAATCATCATGCATAATTCACATGGAAAAAGTCATGCAATATGATGTGAAAGAGTTTATGTTTTCCAAAGACGAATGGCTTTTTACTCAAGAAACAATCTTCAAGAGAGTTTACTTGGTGAAATGGTATTTACAAACGTGTTGAAATTCGAACATCAAAGAGGTTATTTACAAAGGGTTATTTACAAATGGGTGTCAATAAAACGTTCCTATTGGTTATGACACATGCATGATCAGCCGGGGATCGGTGATCTGATCCGGAATTCCTATTCTTGCCTTTTGCAAGCTGGAAAGCTGTGGGAGTGGCTTAAATAATAGGGCCTAGACTGTAAACGATTTGAAGCCTGAGGGATCTTCACCATTTTGCTTTGGTGATACTTGAGATGTTATTCTGCTTTGGAAAATTTATCAGAATATGACAAGACTTTCATTGATTTATTTTATGTATCTTGGACGGTCAGGTGATCCTGTAAAAAACAAGAGGGAGTGTGTTAGTCACGAATCTCTTTTTAGAAGTCAAACAATTGGAAGTGATACAACATTACTCTTCGCTGGTTTGCAGATGACCGGGTGGACGAGGGGGACATGAAGTCTCGTGCTTCCCATTTTGTCGGAGTCGATTATTGACTTGTGGGTGACACCTCTCTTTATACAAAGTCGAGTGTATTTGATGCAAGTCATTAGCTTGGTTAGTATTTGTTTTGTCAAACCTCACCATTGAGTTTGGTAATGTTTCCTGTCAGATAGGGAAAACATGTCAAGAGCAGGTTCAGATAATGAGAGTATTGGAAACGATACCAAGTTACCCTCCCCCAGAGTTTGTCTGTGTTATCTTCTGAGGATATTGATGATGGCCTCCTCATGTTTCCTTCAGTCGACCTTTTCCATTTGCGATCATGTATGCATAGTTGTTGGTCATTGATTCATCTTCAACGCATTCCTTCTGTGGAATTTCTCCTTTCTGTCTTTGGCTATAGCATTATTGAGCAAAAGTCATGTACCTCAAGCTTCTATGGAATTTGAGATGGACAAATCAAAAACCTCCAATTCTGGTGGCAACTACTCTTTGGAAGAATATGTGTCTTGAGTGAAGCTTCTGGACTTCAAAGCCATTGTCTAATGGTGTAGGATCATGGATCGTCTTGACTGTCTGGATTTTCTTCCTGTTGTCAGTAATCACTTTTAAAGGTGGAGAAGGAATTTCTTCCTCATGCTCCTGAGTCTGTCGAAGCCGTGGCACCTGGCTGTGTCGTGTGGCGAGATAGTCCTTTTGCTTAGGGGGAGTGAGGCATGTCATGGATGCTTTGATTTCAACTCTATGCCCGTACCTATTACGTTTCATTTTCGTATCTTGCGGCTGAGGATTCTTTTCATTGTTTCCCTTTTGAAAACTTTTCGTTGTCTTGGATTGTAGCAGCAATTGGGCAAAGCCATGCTCCTCAAGCTTTTACGGAACTTGAGATGGGTAATCAAAAATCTCAAGTTATCTGATGGCAACTCCTCCTTGGGGAAAACATGCATCTAAGGTGTGGCTTCTATATTTTGAAGTCATTGTCCAGGGCATGGGCTACAGATCGCCTTGACTGCCTGGATTTTCTCCCTGTTGACAGTACTTGCTTTAAAGGAGTTTCTTCCCCATACTCCTGGGTTTGTCAAAGCTGCGACGCCTGGCTGGCCGGGCATGTCGTGTGACAAGATAGTCTTTTGGCTCAAGAGGGAGCTGGGCGGGGAGCGAGACATGTCATGGATTTACGGATCTCAACTCTATGCTCGTACCTATTATGCTTCATCCTTTGCATCCCTGTCAATAGAAGGGAGAGTTTGTTATTTTCAATGTCATGTTAGGGGGATAAGACTTACTCTTTTTGAAACAAGATGATCCTTTCTTGTTTGCCCCCATTTTCTTGGAACAATGTCTTCGTGTTTTGACCTGTCCACATGATGTGCTGATTTCAGATGCTTTCTATCACATGATATTTTGAGACATAAAATGGGAGACAAACATGCTTTCATTTGTTATCTCATTTTGACAAAAGCTTTTGGTAATGAAATACTTTTTATTTTCAAAACATTTTTTGGGGAGAAAAAAAAGCATGAGGAAGCCTTGCCCTCAGTATTCTCTTTGGACGTCATTTTCTTTTCGTGGTTGGATAACATCGCTGAGCAAGTTTGGAATACTTCCTCATGTTTTTCAAAACAAAGTACTGGAACTTATACATCAGAGTTCTTGGAATGAGAAAATACAACGCTAGCACACTAGACATGACATAAAGACAAGTAAAACCCATGACAACTCCTATGTAAGGGAATGCTTTGGTAGTGCCGGTCTTGGGGCTAAGCATCCTTGGATTCCTCGTCTTCGCCGGACTCGAAGTACTCGCATGCAATGACCACTTCGTTGAAGCTACGGAAGTGCAACCGTGCAACCCAGCGGCGACAGTCGCGGGGCAAGGCTTCTATAAAACTGTTTTATCAATTCTTCCTCGGCCAGCTCTGGGTGGATTTGCATTATGGGAGCCCTCCACCTCTCGGCATATGTTCGGAAATTCTCCATCTGTCTTCTTTTGAAATGGGCCAAGTCCTCGCATGGCAGCTCGGTTCCGATCTGGCTTTGGTACTGATGCAGAAATGTGGAAGTCAGCTCGCTCCAATCTTCTATGAGATGAATATTTGCTGTGAAGAACCATTGCAACGCAGACCCTGTAAGGGTTTCTTGAAATGCCTGAGTTGTGAGGATTGCTCGGCCATAATACTGATTCATTTTTTTCATAGAGATATTGCAAGTGAGCCACGGGGCAAGTCGTGCCGTTATACTTGTGGAGGTTGGGTATCCACATCTCTATGGGGGTCAGGATTCTATGGGAGTGAGACGAGCCTGATAGGTCTTGGTTAGGCCACTGGCTTTCCCATTGCATACTCGTTGGGGTGTCGAATTCTTCTTCTTCAAGAACATTGGATTCTACTGAGATTACTCCATTACTTTCTTCGGAGTTAAAATCACTGAGGGAGGATGGGGCATTTAAGCTATTCTCACGGTCGAGCGACGAGCTTAGCGCTTCGTCGGGATCATAGCGGATAAAGATGTATTCCTCCCCTTCTGACGGGCCTTCATCTTCGGATGAGAGCAAGAAATAGTTGTAGGATGAACTGTCAGTCTCGCCATTGAAATAGCGCTAGAAGCTTTTGGGATGGTATTCTAGGGGCGGGAAATCTTCAGAATCATACTCCAGGGGATGGTTGCCTTCAAGATTGTATTCCTGGGAATGCTCGAAACTTTGGTACTGTAGCTCGTTGCCGGACGATGTATTAATCTGGCTAGGCTTTCTTTTCTTGGTCCTTGGTCCAGACCTTTTGAGTAAGGCCCTACGTTTGGCTAGTTCAACTTTATCGAGGGAAGTGAGAGATATTAAGGTTTCACTGTCTGAGTCACTCTCCAGATTGATAGGGGTTGGTATTCTTTAGACCATGGCTCTTGGGGTAAGTCTAGGGAGTTGCTTTGTCATGCCCCAGTCTTGAACAGGCTCTGAATTTGTGATCTTGTATAAAGGTTCCTTGCCCTTCCTAGTGGGAAACTTTTCGGTAGCTGGATGTTGTTCAACTGTCCATTTATTATGCAAGGCTTCATCGCTACACTTCTCTCCTGTCTCGGCAACTAGCGGCCTTTCTTGTTCCAAGGTCATTAGCTCTTTGTAGGGCAGGGTTATGTCAGGGCTGACGTCGTATTCTTGGCAAAAAACACGGATTAGCTCTTTCCAGGTTTTAAGGAGATTGATCTTTCTAACAATGTACCATCGGAGGGCAAGGCCGGTCAGGTCTGACTGATATGATTGAATCATTTTTTGCACCAGGTAGGCCTGTAGGTAAGCTTCCGGGTGGGAGGTACCATAATATTTTTCACATTCAGGTGTTTTGAATTCTTCAGGGATCTCGAAATTGGAGTAGTCAGATAATCAATGGGATTATGCCCTTGTAGTTGTCTCAACTTTTTCATGATCTTTTCGAATTGATCATAGTATTGGCTAGTTTTTAGCACATTTGCAGGGGTTACGACGGTGCTAATTACAGAGTTGGGTTCATCTTGAGTGGACTTTATCTGTATCGAGAGCTATTGAAGGGCGATGGACATTTGCCCTACGCCATCTTCAATGTGGGTGAGGCGATTTCGCACTTCCTTCTGATCGGACCCTATCATGAGGAGCCAATCGCGGGTGGCTGACGGCTGATGATTCATGATTACCTGTTTTGAAAGCGATGAATGAGCACAAGATAGACAAAGATTGACCCATGGCAACGATCCACTACTTTCATTTAAAAGAGGGTTTTTACAGACTCCTGATGTCTAGGAATTGAAATGACAGAACCAAATACTAGACACTTAAAGAAAAGTCCCTAGACAATGGAACCAAGTTTTCAAAAAACTGGGGAATATGACTACATATGCGACAGGGGGTCTTGTGACGACTGCTCGCTTCCTTGGCTTGGCCCCGAGCTGAGTGTCCGGCTTACTCTCGTATCTTTTGCACAAGGTCAACTTGCTCGTGTGGGCTACTCTCCCTGATGGAGCGAGGGATCGATGGCCTATGCCTTTTTGAGATGTGGTAATGATGGATGTAGGCCGCAGAAGCGTGGTGAGCTTTTTCTTCCCCTTCAAGTTCTTCGGGTACCACAATCCTTCGCGATGGCATTTATCCCAGATTTCTTCAAGCGGAGATGTCAAATGCATAGCTACCGTTGGTACCGAAGAAGGCGGAGGGACTCTCCATTTGGAGCGCGGTGGGATCTCTGTAGGGCTCCGAATTGTCGCGCCACTCGAAACGGGTAATAGGGAACGGCGCCAGTCTAGCCAAGTAAGGGAATTGGATGGGTATGTCTAGAGGCAAAGCGAGCCCTCTTTTCATGGAACCAACCGGCACACCACTGGAATGTCTCGGGAGCCGGATTTCTCAGAAAATCGACCCAATGGAGACTAGTTTGATTGGGAATATGCGGTCCTAAAGCCATGAATTTTTGTAAGGGATTTTCGGAAGTATTTATCCCAGACGTTCGCATGATGCCTCGAAATTCGTTTAAGTGAGAAAAGAACCAAACTTCTAGGATTTCGGGAGAAGCCTGTATGATTTTTTCTGTGTTGTCTTTAAAACGGTTAAAAGATAGGAAAGTTTCGGCCAAAATCATGTTTACATAATTGGCTCCTCCCAAGATTTGATTGACGATCCAAACCATTTTAGGACATATGGCGTTTTTTCTGGTGGGGGAAAATGATGAGTCCGAAAAATGCCAGGAGGAAAATCTCGCCTTTTTTGGTCATAGACTGATTTTGAAAGCATTCATTCAAGAATTCCAATGGGCAAGTATTATTGTTATCATCGAGAATTTGCGTCATGACATGGAGTTCAATTTCTAAAAAACGGGCTAGTGCGCGCCAAGGAGGGCGCCGTTGATGGTTTGACCAGTTCCTTCCCAAGGGGCATACCGGTGATGATCTTTGTACTCTTCCAGGGTCGGAGTTAGCTCAAATCTACCGAACATAAAGGTGAGTGTCCTTGGGCACCATAAATGTGCAATGCTTTGTATGACTTCCGGGCGAACAATAATATGGATTAGTGAAAGGAGATGGCCGAGCTTAGCCTTCACACGCTGCTGGGTAGGCCGATCCAGCTGTCTCCACCATCTGACGAGTTCCGCCTTGGGAGTAGGAATAAACTGGATGTCGTCTTCCCCCATCGCATATAAAGCGAGATTTTGAAAAGTTTATCCTAAATTGCCATGGGCCAATAAAAAAGACTGAGTGAAAAGTAAATAAATTACTTTGCCTTTTAAGTAAAATGACAAGCACACAGACATGCACATGAGACGTGCGGCTCGATTTCTAAGTCAGAAGGTTTGGTGAAATTAAAAGGGCATCTGCCGGTCGCAGTCTCGCGTTAGCAGCATACCCTCTTAACCTCGGCTAAGAAATTCGAGGAAAAGAAGGGCATCCTCTACATGGCAGTCTCGCTTTCGAGGCCGTATCCTTCTTAACACCATCCTAGAAATCCTATGGCGGCCGGGTTGTGTGTGCCATGTGTAGTGTTTGAAACAGTAAAGCATGCACGACAGTTTATAATCACAAGACAATTTAATTTAAGTAAGCTTAAAATAAACTTCTCAAATTATTGACCTATAAAAAGAAAAAAACCTAAGTCAGTAAAGAATTTAAACAAGATAAATATGGCCTAAGTCCTCAAAGTCTCCAGCGGAGTCGCCAAGCTGTCGCGACCCCTTTTTTTTCGGGGGCGCTCGGCCGGATCGGGTACGAACGCCGAAAGGAGGCTAATGGCTTGGCTGGATTTAATTAAAGCCTGGACTCTCCCAAGTCCGCCAATTCATGACTTTAAAATATTTGGTTTGTAAATTGATTTTTAAAACGAAGTCGCCACTAATCAATTTGGGGTAGGTTGATTAGAAACCCAAGCAAAGTATCGGGAGAAATACTTGCTCCTGCGCAACCAGAGAAATTAGGATCGGGAACTTAATTACGCTAGTTAATCACTAATGCCCTTTCGGTACCTAATCTTGTTTAAACTCTCCGATTTTTTGGATGTTTGTGGATTTTTCATGCATTTTTGGAAAAATCACATTTTTGGGTATTTTCCTCATTTTTGGACATAAAAGGGATTTTTGGATATTTTGGGGTATTTTCTGAGAAAATACAAGTATTTTTGGCTTTTATGAAAATTTTGGGCTTTTTATGAATTTTGGCATTTTTTGGAATTTTTGACATTTTTGGATTTTTTTGGAAAATATTAAAATATTAAATATTTTTGGATATTTTGGAAAATAATAATATTTTTGATTTTTCTGAATATTTCCGAAAATAAATAATTTTTGTTTTGATTTTTGATTTTTTTGGAAATTTAAAACATTTTTAAAACATTTTTTGATTTTTGAAATTTTAAAATGATTTTTGAAATAATAAAAATATTAAAAAAACTCGGCCGGGTCGGATCCACGGTTCGGATCCGCCCGGGCCGGTCCAAAACGCGGGAGGGCCGCTACGCGGGCCCGAAAAAAAGAAAAGGCAGTGAAACGGCGTCGTTGGGGGGGTGCGGACATTCAACCCGGCCCGACGACTCGGCTCCGCGACCCGGCCCCGGCTCCCCTTTAAAACGACGTCATGGCGAGACACGCGAAACGACACCGTTTTCGCTTCTTGCAAAATGGCGTCGTGGAGAAATCGCCCGAGCGCGACCCGCGGGTCACACGCCCGACCCGTTCCACGACCCACCTTGCCCTCGCGAAACGGCACCGTTTTGTCGCGATCGACCGGATCCGACTCGGCTTTTCGACTGGCTTCTATTTCTTCCCTAATTCGCGGAACCCTACCCGGTTCTGGTCCGGCCCGACCGGCGACCCGGGATCGTGACCCGGAAAACCAGGAACCCTAGGGTTCCGAATTGGGGCAACGGGGGGAAGCGGAGGCGACGGCCAGGACGGCGACGACGGCGACGTCGGCGACGATCACTTGGCGAAGGGGATGTGACGACGGCGACGGCCTCGGCGGTACCCGCTGCGGCGAAGACGGCGGCCACGATGGCGACGGCGAGATCGCTCGCAGCTCCTCCTCCCGCGCCTCTTTCTCTCTCTCTCTCTCTCTCTCTCTCTCTCTCTCTCTGCAACTCCGGCAAAGTCGAGACCGAAGCTCGAGACCTCGGCCCCCCCTCTGATGTCTCTCAGCGGGGTTCCTAAGGCTCGCGAGCTTCGCTCTCTTCCCTTGCCGTGCTGCTGTGTGTCCAATGCCGTTGGGGGAGGGGGGTATTTATAGGTGAGGAACGGCCGGCCGACGAGGGCTCGACCGAGGGGGACAACCACGGCTTCAGTCTGCCGGACCGGCGTCCCATCTGACGCGTCCCGTCGGCCGTCTGCCCCGTCCTTGCCCACGTGCTCGATTGCTGCTCCTCTGCTCCGCCGTACGCCATGCCGATCGTCTTCCTCTGCATCGCGCTTCAGGCGCGTGCGGCGCACGCACTTTCCGGGTGAAGAAGACGAGTCACACGGGTCGGATCCGGGCGCGGGTGGACCCGCGGGTCTTGGGCCGCGAAGGCTGCTTGGGCTGCCTCTTCTGTTTTTTTGGTTTTTGGGCCGGTTTTTCCGGTTTTCTATTTTTTGTTTTTTCGGTTTTAATCAAAATAAAATAAAATGCAATAAAAACCAAAAATTAATTAGAAACCCATAAATAAAAATAAAAAATTAGGCGTCAACAAGGACTAACGAGAACAATACGGCCGAGTGCAACCTTCTTTCCACGAGATAAGTAAACTGCAACTAGCATAAAATTTGCTTATCACGGGCCTCTTGTAGAAAGAAGAGAAGACAAACCTCAACAACCACGGTGACAAGAAAGTCGCGTACTCGATCTTGTTGCCGTGGCCATAACCACCCTCTCTCTCCATGAAATGCTCAAGCCTTTCTGCATGGCTAGGCATTAGTAGCCCACCCATCAAAGATCTGATGGTTACGAGAATATAACCATTTTCTGGGAAAGAGAAATCTCGAGAACTTGCACTCGATCTCATGGATCAGAGTCTCGGCATCCTCGATGTTGTTTTTACGAGATGAGATGCCAATCTCGCATGATACGTCCACGATGGATTTCGCATCGTGAGCAAGAGCCTCGTTCATTACCTTTTGGTCTGGGAAATTAGCGTCATAATTCAAGACGCCACCATCCTTGCCTTTCTCATCATGATCGATGTCGTCAAGATTTGTAAGTGTTGAGTCCCAATCTGAACATCAAATACATAGACAAGACATGGCATAGCACTGGGCGCATAAAAGACATAAAACACACCCTTATCACAGAACCAGAATGGACAGATAAAAAAAAAATATATATATATATATATATATATATATATATATATAGAGAGAGAGAGAGAGAGAGAGAGAGAGAGAGAGAGAATTTAAGAGAAAAGAGAGAGAGCCCGTAGATCTTCTTTGAAACTCTGGCCAACGGTGATGAGTGATGATTGTTGGCGTCGACTAGAAGCCATCGAGGAACAGACCTGTTGGAAAGTGAAAGAACCTGTCCGCTTGCATGCTTCCGGTGCTCGCATCGCGCAATGGCGAACCTGGCCTCTTGCATCTTTATCCACGGTCAAACGTTGCCCCGAGATTTACGGCCACCCGTTGCCTCGAGATTTACTAATCGGCATTGGCAAGGGATTCGATTTTAACTGCTTCCTCAAGACAGCGTTCCACGACATGGACGCCAAATATGGACGCTTGGCTGCTGCTAGGCCATTTTCATTTTTTTTTGGATGATCTGGGCCCCCGCAAGAGTACTGTCACATGATGCTGAATAAGGATGTGGCCTCCTGGAACTCCAAGATCCTTCATTTTCACGTACTCTTGGTCTCTTGGACGCCCATGGGTGTGGTATGGAGCCTTTGTACTTGGCGAGAGGGGAAACATTTGCCATCTTCTTCTACTTCTTCTTAGTCTTCTCCTCATAAATTGAATCAGACTCTTGACTCCATTGTTGCACAAATAAATCCTTAAAAGTGTTGAGAAAATTTGGCTTCGAATTGGGTAGAACAATGAAGTCGGATCTTTAGAGTACTTAAGTCAGACTTTGAGGCGTGATATCACTTTCTTAAAGGATTTATTTGCCCCACAAAGTTGCTAATGGTCACCGGCAAATTTCCTCCATGATACAATAAAGTCTCAAATGAGAATACTAGATAGCAATTCTAGTATTTCTCCAGAGTTTCTCATGGGAAACAATTGGAAACAATGGCTGTAGTATATTTTTAAAAGAAAACAAAAAAAATGAAAGAAGACGTATGTTTGATCTCAAAACAAACGTATTTATCTTTTCCTTTCGAATAGATGCAACTCTTCAAAAGGTTGTAAAAAGAATAAAGGCAACCTTTCATGAACAAGTACGTCTCAAAAGTTACGTTAAAAATACATAAAAATTTGGAATTAAATAAATAAAAAATAAAAAATAATTGTAACTTTTCGTGAACAGTTGCACTGTTTCAATAAGGCTTTATAGTTAATTTTTATAGAAATAAATCCGAATTTTCAATAAATAAAATTAGTGATCGTCGGTTAGTGCCAAATCTCGTCCACGTGCGCACTCACATCTTTCTGATGTGGGACAAGACACCTCTTCATTTGTTTTATAAACAAATTACCAACGGGTGGTTCCCAGTCTGGGCGGTCTTCGTGGCTCACCCCTAGGCAAAATTGAGAGAAACTCATCTAGAGGACGGTTTAGTTGTTTAGTTCTGAGGCTGCAATCCCTTCTTTTTTCTAATCTAGGCGGTGGCCCTGCATCTGTCTGGAGCGCTGCTAACTATGTTCTCAAGGTCCTTATTGAAGTGTCCTCGATTAAATTGTCAAGGAGATTGGCCAAGCTCGTTCACTAGTTAAGGGCCACGTGTATGAATTGTAAAATGGGTAATAATAGTCAAGTCGTCCTTAAGTCAAGTCTACAACTAGCCAACAGCTCAAGCTACTTGGCTTTGTTTCCACGCACCTTGTTCTTCTTATTTTCTTCTCAGCTTTTGTCTCAATGCGCCAAAGTCTTGGTCTTTGCGGAGGCCAGATCAAGTGGCTCTCATTAGTCATTGGTTTAAAATCATTCTCAAAGCAACATTGTTCTTATCCTTTGCATCCTCTTCATTTACATTTACCCTTCTCCTTGTTTTTCTCTAACACCATCTCCCTTCGAATGGATCTTGCCATGTCATATTCCTCTCTCTCCTTGCTCTTCATCTTCTCCCTCCATATTCTCTTCTTGGTGCCAGCTTCCAGCTACTTCAAGCCGTTCCAAGAGTGTGTTCCCTATCCTTGTGGAGATCAAGAAATCAGCTATCCTTTCAAGCATAATGAGCAACCGAGTTACTGTGGGTATCCAGGCTACGAGCTTGATTGTGATGGAGGTCACTTGACCGTTCTGTCCATGGAGTCCCTAAAGTATCAGGTGATCCACATGCATAGGAGCGAGCAGATCCTTAAGGTGGCGAGGATGGATTTATTAAAAGATATATGTCTTGTAGCACATGTCAACACCACTTTAAACTTCACTCTCTTCAACTACACTTCCATTTACCTCAATTCTACCTTATTCTACAATTGCAACTCATTTTCAACTCATTCCCATTATCGGTTCTCCTGTCCCACATCTGGAGATGGCTACTTTGCTTTTGATGCGGACCATGAAATCCACCTACACGAGGTATGCAACTTCAGTGTCTTCGTCCCAATTTTACCAATTGCACCTCAAGGGAAGGTCCATAATAGTGCTACCATTAATCGTTCTACTATCGAAAAGATCCTGAAAGAAGGCTTTGAGATCACTTGGATTGCCAATACATCTTTGTGTGAAAATTGCACTAAATCAGAGGGAAGATGCGGGTATAACTGGACAAGGCAAGAATTCAATTGTTTCTGCCTTGATGGAGCCTATTTAACGGTCTGCAACAGAACGCGAGTTCCAGGAAGCTTCCATTCAAGTACGTATGCTTACTCTCGCCTAGTTTGTGGTTTCCAGTTAGCTAAAGCTGTTCAATGAGATGGATTTGCTGGGCATACCCTTCCCTATGCTTGTTAATTGAAAAGCGACCCACTCAAGCCCCTAAAGCCTAACAATCTAATTTTGCTGTTCATGATGCAATTTAGACTCCCAATTCCTAAAACTTTATCACCCCATTCTCAACAACCTTCTTTAACTTTTGGATCATTAGGTCGGTATTTACGAACCCATAAGATTCGACAGTTTAAATACAAGGAGCCAAGATGCTCCTAATTAATCGTAAAATTTCACATCATGGACAAGTGATTAAAATCAGAACGCGTTAGCTAATAAGTTAATTGACCTCAAATTTAGGTTTGGCTTGTTCTTAACTTTCCACGGTATCAACTCTTGACTCCTCAAATGGGCTAGACTTTTTCCACAGTGAGAACCTTAGAAAGGTTTCACTCTTCAATTTCAACTATATGGAAGGAACTCCGAAGGAAATTACTTTGTATGTTTCCGAACAGTATCTTCCTCATCACTTTCCAGTTTCAACGTTCGATAACCGTCATTTTTTATTGCCCTCCTTCACGAAATTTCAGAAGACTAAAACTGATCTCAGTCAAAGTCCACAGTCAGAATAGCTTCCTCTATTATACTGAGGAGGAATTAACCACACCATCTCTTTCACACTTCAGTCCGGAGTCATTGAACAAAATAAGAATTTCTCCATTTGCAGTTTGCCCCCCTGAAGTCTAAACCCTCATCCCACATGATATTATTTATCTATGAGAGCATGAATTTGCTCGAATGGGTGACGCAGCCACTCTCCTCCTCCCCTCCACTTCACACTCCATCCTAGTCTTTGTCCTCGTTGGCCTCATCGTTCCACAAATTCTTCTATGCGAGGGAGACGATAATATCCACTATACTAACTGCCAACACTATTAATTGCGGAATCGTCCCAAATATACCTTATACTTTTTGGGGAGGCGGCCGGCCCCAATTCTATGCAAGGTCGATTGCTATGAGGAGGAATTCCCTATCTTCGAGTTCTTATAGCAGAAGTCTCATTTTCAATACTTGAGGCCTAAGCTATTTATGGACCTTAGCAAATTTATGCCATGAAAAAGATGGCAAGCCTATTGTTCCTAACTAAAGATCCAATGTGGGTCATCATCATCGTAAATCACGAGATATGGGCCCGATTCAGCTTGGCAGAGGAATCATGGACCTTTGGGATCGACTAAAGTTAACCAGATTGCTTCTTTGGGCTGATGATGGGCTGATGATGCGTCAATATCATCAGCCAAATCAGTTCGAAAAAGATGACTAGGCAACGCTTAGGAGAAACTCGTCCACATAATTGTTTAGCCGCCTCAGTTCTGAGGCTCCAATCCCCTTCTGTTTTCTAGTCTAGGCGATGGCCCCGCATCTATCTAGAACGCTGCTAACTGTGTTCTTGAGGTCCTTATTGAATCGTCCTCGATTGAATTGTCTACGAGATTGGCGAAGCTCGTTGATTAGTTGGGGCTGCACCTGCGTGTAGGAATTGAAAAATTGGGAATACTATTCCAAGTCGTCCTCAAGTCAAGTTCACAATTAGCTAGCAGCTCAAGCTACTTGGCTTTGTTTCCACGTGCCTTGTTCTCCTTCTCTTCTTCTTAGCTTTTGTCTCCCGGCACCAAAGTCTTGGTCTTCGGGAGGCCAAATCAAGTAATTCTCGATGTGCATTGGGATCAAGTCATTCCCAAAAGCAGCATCATTCTTTATCCTCTGCATCCTCTTTCTTTTTCTGTACTCTCCTTGCTTTTGCTCTAACACCTTCTCCCTCCGAACGGATCTTACCATGTCGTGTTCCTCTCTGTCCTTGCTCTTCTTCATCATCTCCCTCCATATTCAGTTCCCTGTGCCAGTTTCCGAGGACTTCAAGCCGTTCCAAGAGTGTGTTCCTTATCCTTGCGGAGATCAAGAAATCAGCTATCCTTTCTGACATAAAGAGCAAAAAAGTTACTGTGGGCATCCAAGGTATGAGCTCGGCTGTGACGAACATTACCTGACCTGGTCCATGAAGTCCTTGAAATATCGAGTGATCCACATAGATTGGAGCACACAGATCCTTAAGGTGGTGAGAATGGATTTATCGAAAGATATATGTCTTCAATCATTTGTCAACACCACTTTAGACTTGAATCTCTTCAACTACACTTCCAGCTACCATAATTCCACCTTATTCTACGATTGCGATCCGTCACCCATCCCCCAACCTTATTGGTTCTCTTGTCCTGAGTCTGGAGATGGCTACTTTGCTCTCCATGCAGACCTTGCAAAACCACTATACGAGCTATGCAACTCCAGTGTCCTTGTCCCAATTCCACAAAATGAAGCTCCAGGTCTAACACCACCACCAGAGGACAGCCGTGATAGTGCTTTTATTATTCGTGCTATGATTAGCAAGATCCTGAACAAAGGCTTTGGGATCACCTGGATTCCCAACCCTTCGCGGTGCAAAAGTTGCAATAAGTCCGGGGGAAGATGTGGGTATGACAGGACGAGGCAAGAATTCAATTGTTTTTGCCCTGACGGAGTCCATTCAATGACCTGCAGTATGTATGCTTACTCTCGCCTAGTGTGTGATTCTCAATTAGCTAATGTTCTCCTAGGGGAGGGAGGGGAGGGAGTGCTGAGTTTGCTTGTTAATTAGACAACAACCCGTTCATGCCCTTAGAAGCCTGACAATCTAATTTTGCTGGGCATACCCTTCCCTCTAATATTATGAAGTGCAGTCATCTCATCCGCACTACGACGTGATCATGTCACGATTTAGACTCGAAGTCCTAAAACTTTTATCACCCTATTCTCAACAGCCTTCCTTATCTTAGCTGTTGGATCATTAGGTCAATATCTGTCAACCCACTAGATCCAATGGTTTAAATACACTGAGCAAATATGCTCCGAACTTACCATAAAATTTCACATCATGGACAAGTATTTTAAATCGGATGTTAGCCAATAAGTCAAGTAACGAAAAATTTAAGTTTGACATGTCCTTTACTTCTCACGACACGAACTCTTGAACCCTCAAAGGGGCTAGACGTTTTCAGTGAGAACCTAGAAGAAAGTTTTCACCTTTCAATTTCAACATGGGCAGAAATATGGAGAAAATTGCTTTGCATGTTTCCGGGCCGCATCTTCCCCATCACCTCCTTCCCCAGACCCAATTTTATCGTTCGATAGCCATCCCTTTTCATTTCTCTCCTCCACGTTCCTTCATATGTACCCCTCCTTGTTTTGCTCCAATACCATCTCCTTCGGATGGATCTTACCACGCCATGTTCCTCTCTCTCCTTGCTCTTCTTCATCACCCTCCAAATTCACTTCCCCATGCGAGCTTCAAGCTACTTCTTGCCATTCCAAGAATGCACTCCTTCTTTTTGTGGAGATATACGAATTAGCTATCCTTTCAAGCATATAAGGCAACCAAGATACTGTGGGTATCCAGGCTACGAGCTTGACTGTGATGGATTTTACCCGATTCTATCCATGGTATCTCAAAAATATCAAGTGATCGACATAAATGGGAGCGCGCAGATCCTTGTGGTGGCGAGGTCAGATTTATCAGACAGTATATGTCTTGAAACATATAACGAAACCACTTTAGACTTGAATCTCTTCAACTACACTTCCAATAGCCTCAATTCCACCTTAATTTACAATTGCGGCTCATGGCCAACCCTTCCATCTTATTATCCGTTCTCTTGTCCCAAGTCTCAATTTGGCTACTTTGTTCTAAGTGTAAACCTATCAAACCTACTGCCCAAGCGGTGCATTTCCATTGTTCATGTCCCGATTTCAAAAAGTGAATCTATAGGTTTACCACCACCTTCGGCAAGCATCGACTTTGGTGATACTATTAGCGACATTCTCAATAAAGGCTTTGAGATCACCTGGATTGCCAACACATCGCTATGTGAAGATTGTGTTATATCAGGGGGAACATGCGGGTATGATTGGACAAGGCAAGAATTCAATTGTTTTTGCCGTGATGCAGCCTATCCGGCAACCCGCCATAGAACGCCAATACCGGCAAGTGTCCCTTCAATACCGCCAGTACCGGCAATCATCCCTTCAAGTATGTATGCTTACTCTTATCTAACATGTGGTTTTCAATTAGCTAAAAGTTGTTCAATGAGAAGAATTGCTGGGCATATTCTTCCCTCAAACGAAGTGCAATCATCCTCGCTGTGACATGCATGATTGTGTTACACTTCAAACTTTTTAAGTCTTAAAACTTTAACACACTATACTCAAAAACCTTCCTCGCCTTAACTGTTGGATCATTAGGTTGGTATTTGCAAACCCACGAGATCCAACATTTTAAATGCGACAAGCAAAGATGCTTCAAATTTACTATAAAATCTCACATCATAGACAAGTAATTTAAATCAGAACGAGTTAGCTGACAAGTCAATCAACCTAAAATTTAGGTTTGACTTGTTCTTTACTTTCCACAACATGAACTCGTGACACCTCAAATGGGCTAGACTTTTTCCACGGTGAGAACCTTGAAAAAAGGTTTCACTTCTAAATTTCGACTACATAGGAAGAACTCCGGGGGAAATTGCTTCGCATGTTTCCTGGCCACTGTCTTCCTCGTCACTTCCACCCCCACACCCAGTTTCAACGTTCAACAGCCATTCTTTCGTTTTATTTCCCTCCTTCACGATACATCATAAAGACTAAAACTGATGTCTTTACTGAGGAATTAACCACATCCATCTCTTTCAAACTTCAGTCCGGCGAAAGTAAGTAAATAGAAAAAGAATTTCTCCATCCTCAGCTTGCCCCCCCTAAATTCTAAACCCTCATTCCACGTGATATTCTCCATCCATGAGAGCATGAACTTACTCAAATGGGTGATGCAGTCATTATCCTTCTCTCCTTCCCTTCACACTCCATCATCGTCATCGTCCTCTTCGTCCTCATTGTTTCCCAAGTTCTTTTATGCAAGGGAGACGATGGTGTCCACTAGACTGACTACCCCCTGTCAAGTCTTATTTTCAGTACTTGAGGCTTGAGCAATTTTTGTTGTGAAAAAAATGGCAAGCTATTGCTTCCTAACTAAAGATCCAATGTGGGTCATCATCATCGTAAATCACGAGAGACAGGCTCGATTCAGCTTGGCCGAGGAGTCGTGGCCCTTTTCGACCTAGTGATTTTACTGAAGTTGCACTGTGGGCTGATGATATGTCCATATCACCAATCAAATCAGTTCAAGAGAGATAACTATGCAATGTAAAGAGAAACTCGTCCAGATGAAGTTTAGACGCCTTAGTTCTGAGGCTCGGATCCCTTCTGTTCTCTAGTCTAGGCAATGGCCATGCTTCTCTCTAGAACGCTGCAAACGCCGTTCGTGAGGCCCTTATTGAAATTCCTCGAAGTGAATCGTGAAGGAGATTGGCAAAGCTTGTTGATCAGTCGGGGGCTGCTTGTAGGAATTGAGATTACCTGCAAAGAGGATTACCCTGTCCTGAAATTCTCGGACAGCGATCATCATCAAGGACATCTTCTATGTGAACAATTCGTTCCTCCTGGTTAATGCCCTCAAGTACCAGGAGTCCTCCTGTGGTACCCCACCACATAATATCAGCCTTGAAAGGACGCCTTTCAATCTCAGTTCCACTAATGTCAATTTCTTCTTCTACTATAATTGCACCTCGCCGCCGCCAAATTAAACATATCCAGTGGGCTGTGCTAGCAACTACACCCACTATTCTTTTGCTCATTTCTTCGAGGAAGCATTCCATGAAACGGATTTGTATTCTACCATCAGCACCTGTGACTCTCCAGTTAGTGTACCTGTTGATGTTGATGCAAATATCAGTAGCTTGATCGCTATGGATTACAATGAGATTGAAATAGGCTAGTGAATCAACCTAGAAGGGGGTGAATATGTTATTGCGGAATTCTTTTGGAATCTTTTGCGGTAGAATACGTTAATATCAATGATATATCAATAACAAATAAAGCACGTATTCATAAAGTAAATAGAGTAGAGTAAAAGATAATTGACACAAGGATTATAATAGTTCGGCTTATTCAAAGCCTACGTCCACTCTCCACGCTGGCAGCTAACTGGCTGTAATCACTATGTAGCAATTGAGAGCTGTTACAGTTCACGAACTAGACTTCTTCAATAGACAGTCTCTCTTACAGCTTCCTGCTGTTTTCGCACTATATGTAACTCTCTTTGATACATAATTTGAACATGAAAGATTTTAGAAATCAAGTGATTTCAGAGATTCTAACATCGAGATTTTTCTACCCAGTCTCTCCTCATTTCCGAGCAACACCGATCCACCTTAAATAGCCTCTGTGCCTCCATACCCGTTGGCACTTTCCAAAAATTCATCCAATCAACCCGTTGGACTGAATCAATTTAAGTGATCTCCTTGTCACCGAAAACGTAAGTAGACAGTAGCTCGTCAATCCTGTTCGCCCATACAATCAGGATCTTGAGTTCCCAAAATTAGATTCTTCCAAAAACAAGCTTGATCTTCAAGGGATAAAATCCAAAGAATAAATCTTCCAAGCTCACGATCACAGTCAGAGATATTCCATGGTTAAGATTAGGAAATTTAGAATCCAATATCTTACTTTCCTTAACCATAAAAATAACCTGTGGCAAGCCTGTCAAAATCGTGAACTGTCTTTAGACTTAGATTTGGGTCTTGAAGGTCTTCAGACTGAGATTTGGGTCTTGAAGGTCATCAGACTGAAACTGAGTCTTGACTATCTTCAGACGGAAAAACTTCAGACTGAACTTTTAGGTCTAACTGTCTTCAGACGGAAAACCTTTAGACTTTGAAATCTTCAGACGTAACTGACTGAGTCTTGGAATCTTCAGACCGTACTGTAGAGGCTGTTTTGTCAACTTCAAAACTCCAATGGATTTTTCTTCAACAGAGATTATGGAGATGGGGTTCCTTTTGAGCTGGACTGCAATTAATTGCAGCAACTGCAACGGCAATGAGGGTAGGTGTAGTTTCAATAACAATGATTTCATTTGCTTTTGCCAAGATGACCCTCATTCTCAAGCCTACAATGATGGTAAATGCATAGGGGACTCGGTTCTTTTTTCTCGACTGAGTTTTTGGCTCCACTATTTTTCTTGATCTTTCGTTTCTAGGTGCTGTGGAGAATGTACTTGAACTTTTTCAATTTCTTCGCCGTAGCTTAGATTCTAGACTTGCTTACTGCTGCAAATGAAACTCTCTGATCTCCCGCGTTCCATGATAACTTATCGGAACCTCGTAGATTTTGACGTTCACGAACTTGGAGGAATTGAAAGAAAAGTGGAAATGTTCATGTTTCTTTCTCTGCAACAGTTTTCTAGTCATCAATTGGATGTTCATGATTGAAGAAGCTTGAAAGTTCTTGCCTGAACGAGAGCTGCTCACTTCTTTTATCAGCAGAACGATAGTTCTGCTTAGAAGCCGAAAGTTTTGAGACACGTCTAGAAACATACCACCCATTCAATTAGTGGCACAGAAAGTTCTATTTATCTCCACGTCTGATACCACATTGTTGATCATATTGCAAAGTGTTTGCTACTTTTATTCCAGCAAGAAAAATAAATTTCCTGTCTTCCTGTTTATTCCCTGATAGCTGTAGAAATTCAGGATTTTAGCTAATGTCTATACTCGTTAGTCAATCAGCCACATATCCATTTGCATGTGCTTCCAATTTCTTCTGGTAAGATGTCACTAATTTATCCGTGGAATTTTCAAGATGAGGACCGAGCCAAACTGGTGAATTTGTATTCTTTCCACTCGATCATGGCTATTTTTCTTTCTTGAAACTGAATGAACTATAACCTCATGATGCGCCCTGATCTTTATATTCCTTAGACACTTTGAAATGATCTGTTTGCAATCCGTTGATACATTTTTCACTTTTGATGACTACTGTCTCAGGAAAGAGGATTGGTGTCAAAGTTGGAATAGGTAATTATTTCAAGACCTTTTCTTTCCCATTTTGATAGTATGCTTCCCTCATTGCTCATTGGAATCTAATGATATGGTCTCTCTCCCCTAAAAATCAGGCTTGGGTAGCGCAGCAGGCGGAGTTCTGTTGATGATTGTTGGTTTCTATATCTATCAATCTCGCCAAAGAAAAAAGTATGGCCAGTCATCCTTTGCCTTGAGAAGCATCTCCTCAAATTACTCCTCCAGGAAAGATTTTGAGATGGGCCTCCATGGACTGCCCATCTTTGACTACGACGAACTTAAGAAGGCCACTAACGATTTTGATCCAGCAGCGGAACTTGGTGATGGAGGCTTTGGCACTGTTTTCAAAGGTAAGAGCAACACCAAAATTGTACACAGTTAGTGAGCCCATCATCAAAGATTTTGCCATGACCTTAACAAGTTTTGCAGGCAAACTCCAAGATGGGCGTGTAGTTGCAGTCAAGAGATTGTATGAAAGCAACCACAAAAGAGTCGAGCAGTTCATGAATGAAGTCGAAATACTTACTCGCTTACGCCACCCAAATCTAGTCTCACTGTATGGCTGCACCTCCCGGCAGAGCCGTAGACTCCTGCTTGTGTATGAATATGTGCCGAACAGCACGGTGGCTGATCACATTCACGGCGATTCAGTTAAACCTGGCTTGCCCCCGTGGTCCACCCGTTTGAGCATAGCCATAGAAACTGCAAATGCATTGGTGTATCTCCACGCATCTGATGTTATCCACCGAGATGTGAAGACCAACAATATCCTGCTGGACGACAATTTCAGTGTCAAGGTTGCAGATTTCGGTTTGTCGCGCCTCTTCCCATTGAATGCCACTCATGTTTCAACTGCTCCTCAAGGGACACCGGGTTACGTCGATCCAGAGTACCACCAATGCTACCGGTTGACTGAGAAGAGCGACGTATATAGCTTTGGAGTAGTTTTAATGGAGCTCATATCTTCCTTGCCAGCCGTTGATATCTTGAGGCATCACCACGAGATAAATCTATCTGCCCTGGCCATTAACAAGATCCAAAGCCACGCGTTGCACGAGCTTGTAGATCAAAATCTTGGGTTTGATACAGACTGTAGGACTAGAGAAATGATTACTGCGGTGGCGGAGTTGGGGTTCCAGTGCTTGGAGCAAGGCCATGACATGAGGCCATCGATGGAAGAGGTATTAAAAACACTAAAGGAAATACAAAACCGCGGCCACGACATGGAGAAGTCAGACCAAACGGATAATACATCGGATGATGCTGTTCCGTTGAAGAACAATCCGTTAACATCTTCGCCGGTTTCAGTCACGGCGAAATGGGTTAGCAACGATTCAACGCCCAATGCCAGTGGTTAGGTTGCCATTGCAGGAGATGCCAGCTAGCCCCGTACCAGACGACATTCCCTACGCTGGCCCTACGGTGGCGTCACGCGCAACACCCGTGGCCAACGTCCTCATTGTCCTCACTTCACGTACAGCCGTCGTCCTTCCCCGTCCGTCGTCAAGCCAGCGGCCAGAGGGAGAGAGAAGAAAGAAGAGAAAGAGGCTGGGCCGGCGGAGATTATTTTGCTATGGGTTAAAAATTAATTCCTAATTTTTTATGCCATTAAGTTTGAAGTAGAAGGCAAAATTTAAGTGTTAACAAGGCTAACTTGAAATAAGGTAAGTTTTTCGGACCAAAAAATAAAATAAAATAAGGATAAGTAGAGCCAGACTAGGAAAGTAATTACCTTATAAAAGTAAATGACGCGGGCGTGGTTTTAATTGAATTTGGAGAGAGAGAGGTCTCACAGTTCACAAATAGTAAGGCAAAACGGGGGCAAGCCTTCATTTCTTTGTGGGAGAGAGAGATCATGGGAAAAGAAGGGGACTCGATTGATAAGAGAGTCGCTCCTAGTTTTGGACGTTCCTAAACCCTGTTCCCATTCTTCATCTTGCTTAGCGCGATGAGCAATCTTGCCTCTGTACTTCCACAATTCAAATTATTTTGTGATGTGAGTCCACTAACGCTTTCTTGCCATTATGCCAATATATTTATGCCTCGATTTTATCTATAGTTCTTGAATTCAATATTTGATCCTGAGGACAGAGGAAATCTGTAAAACCTATTGGAAACATCTTGTAATTCTTCATTGAGTGAAACTAATTAGGCGTCCTTTTTTGCTTAAGGTCAGAAATATTTAAATGATATTTCCGTGTGCGTCCAATCCTGTTTTGATGTGACCAATAGACGGAGGACATAATTTCATAGTGAGATTTGCTTGGAATCGCTCGTTTGTCACATTGATTTGATCATGCATATGTACTTTGGGTAATCCAATTAGTGTCGGTGTAGGGCCATTCTAAGTTCACCAAGGCATGAATAAGAGATGTTGCAAGGTCCACAAGTGGGCTGAACGCTCACCGTCCCAATCGCTCTTCAATCTGAACAGGAAGTGTTATTTAGTCCACTCACGCCTCTCCGAGCCAGTCCTTGCTGCTCTTACTTATTCATTTTAGCCTCGCATAGCACATAGTCACGCATATGGGGAGTCCGCTTTTATCAGATTTTAGCACTGATAATATGAAATGTTTATGGTTTATCTGATATTTGACTCATGACTCGAACATTCAGGTTTGAGTCAGATCGGGGCATGGTAAGCTTCCTTTGTGCATTCATTTGTTATATCCTTAGATACATTTATATCCATTGGGATTACCCTTTTTCTCGTGACATATAAAATAGAGACATTGAATATGTGTCAATTCTGTCAATATCATTTTCCCCTTTGGATATCTTCATTTTCTCATTGTATATTTTGCATTTAGATTTAGGATTTTTAATCTTTAAATAATATTATTTCAGAAGAGGGGGAGTGGCGGCTAATGGCGAGTGCCACCTCTCATTTATTATTCAAATCTATTTCTAGAATAAAAATTTGCTCCAGATATAGAAAAATAAAATTGCATTATTAAACGAATTTATGTTCTAAATCTATTTTTGAGAACTAAAAAAAATATATAAAAATAGAGAAAAAGAATGGTTATCATGTGCATCCTCAAGCAGCGGAACACCGAATTTGGTGATGCGCATGGGGATGTCTTCTTAAAACGTTACCAAAATATGCAGGGGCGTTGAAAAATGTTCCCGTCCTACTGGAAAAAAGATATTGTTCCTACTTGCGGAGGTTTCTCTAAGTGAATGGAGTTGATGAATTTTCGAGGAGACAGGGAGCGAGGGATTTTCATTTTTTATTTGGATGAGGGATTGGTTTGGCCGATCTAAGTAATGATAAAGGACTATTCTTGCATATCCTACGCCGGTGCCTTGCAAGCAACATAAACATGGGATGAATGGGCGCCACAAGCGCCCGTTTGTAGCATCTATGCTGCATTTCGATGGCAGCCTAATCATTCCCTAGAGAGCAGAGACGTGGAGCCCGTCCTCTTTTTACACGGTGGAACTTGGTTGAATTGGCATGGAAAATCAAGCATTAAGTTGAAAATGGGAAACAAAGTACACGAGTTTTGTCCTCGATGACCAATACCATTCGTCCTCAATGACTAATAACGAGTAAGCCGACCTTTACTACAATATCCGTTCGTCCGTTCGTCTATGGTAACCAATACCGTTTGTGACGAGATCCAGTTGATCTTATTTCTAAAGGCAGATAAGAAGGAAAAAAATTAACCTTATTTATTTCACGAAAAAATTAGCCTTATTTATTTTTTAGAAGTTTTCCCTTGTACACATAGGATTATCGAACACAGCATGCAACAAAATACAATTCAAACTAATATATTCCCGAGGGGAAAATTATCAAAAAAGTTGAACACCCAAATTAGTAATAAACTTGTAAAGTTTCTTAATGAGTTCCAAACATTTTCACATTTTAATAATTGAATCTATTTGATCAATTCTGGTTTGAAATTACTAACATAGATGCTAGTTGCTCTTCATGATACAGTCAATACTGACATAGATAATTTTTAATAATATTTTAACATTTATTTATTTCTTTTCTTTGTCCTTTTGTTTCTTTCTTTCTCTTCTCCTTCTTCATTGTTTTCTTACTATGGCTAGTGAGGGTCATTGACCATCATCGGCTAGAAATGAGGACCAAGACGCCATTGCCTAATAGCCCTTGGGGGGGGGGCATCACATGGCCATGAGCAAGGCCAGCCCTGCTGGCCTTGCCCAAATGTAGACAAGGTTGCCTCACTTGCGGCCAATGAGGTACCTTTGCCCAAATCCAAGCAAGGTCGATCGCCTGTGGCCACAATGGCCTTGCCAAGGTCCAAGTGGGGCCAGTTGAGGGTCACGACACTTGCTCGCACCCGGGAAGGGGCTCGCTACGAGTGGCTAGTAAGGGCCTAGTCAAGTAAGAAAACACTGAAGAAGGAAAAGAGAAAGAAAAGAAAAAATTAAAATATCATAAAATATTTTCTACAATGTCGGTTGTGTTATATAGGATGACTGACATCTATATTAACGATTTCTAGCCAATTGGTCATTGCCATCATCTTCACCAACTTAGTCTATCTGACTCTTATCAGATGATGCATCACACGAGGCCTCCATGCCTCAGAATGGCAGATATCAGCCGAACATTAGCAGCTAACTTTTGAGGATTTCTGGCGAACAAGAGTCCTATTGTGGCAATCTAAATTTCGAGATTACTTGCAAGAGATATACCCTATCCTGACTTTCTTGAACAGGGGGTTCAATATCAAGGATATCTTCTATGCGCGCAATTCATTCCTCCCTGTTTAATGCCCCATGTACTTGGAATCTTGTGATGCTCCTTAGCGAAATATTAGCCTCGAAAGATGGCCTTTCAATCTTAGTTCCACTAATGCCAATTTCTTCTTCTACTATAATTGCATCCTCATAACGAATAAGTTTTTACATATTTAATGGACTGTGCTAGCAATTGCACCCATCATTATTTTGCCCTTTCTTCCAAGGAAGCATTGCAGGAAATGGATTATTATTCTGCCGTCAGCTCCTGCTACTCTACAATTAGTATACCTGTTTACGTAAATGCCAATTTCCCTAGCCCTGATGTCTATGGATTACAGTGAGATTAAGAAGGGGTTCCTATTGAACTGGACTGCAATTAATGCAGCAAGTGTGAGGGAAGTGAGGGACGGTGTGGTTTCAAGAACACTAATTTTGGTTGCCTTTGCCAAGATGCTCCTCATCCTCATAGGTGCAATAATGGTAAATGCCTGGGGGATTCAGTTTTCTGCTTTTGCTTCTTGACTGAGATTTTATATCAACTGCTTTGTTTGATCTTTCATTTCTACATGCAGAGGGAAGGTGTAAATTAGAACTTCACCTCAACCTTCTCCGCCTTGACTGTTTGATCTTGAGGTTGCCATCTGCATCCCACAAGATCCAATTGTTTTAATGTATTGAGTGAAGATGCACCAAATTCACAGTAAAATTTGCATGTGTCGGACTAAAGCAACTTCATTTTCTTTGTGGAATTTTGTTGTGCGCACAACCAAACAGAAAAAGCTTCCGCCTCCACTAGTGATGCTAAAATCCAACCAGGTGTGCAGTTGAAATATAAAACAGTGAGAACTCTACATATAAAACCGTTTTTTCAGGGTGGATCCAAGCATGAGCACATGTTTCTGTTGGGATATAATACGCGGAAACGACAGAATCTTGCAATTTACGTCAACGAGAAATCGCCAGAGAAAATAAACGAGAAAAATAAGAACACCAGGAATTTACGTGGTTCGGTCCGAGTATCGGTACCTACGTCCACGGGGAGAGCCAGCAGCAAATAATCCACTATAATCGGAGTATCAGAGTTTACAATCGCTCAATCGCTCAAGTGTTTCCCACACCTAGATTTAACCCTAAACCCAAAGTGTCTATAAATAAACAACTCACTTGGGAATAAAAAACTCACGGCGCAAGATTAACGCACATTCAAGCTCCGGTACAATACGCGGTACGTATGGCTTCGCGTATCTCTTCAAAGCTTTGCGCGTCTTGCGGCTTCAAGGAATCACGGACGTGCGGCTTCAAAGGTTTCTTTTCTTCTTGATAGCGCTTCAACGACGTGCGGCTCCTTTCTCTGCTTTTTCGTGTACGTGCAGCAAACCCTACCGAAAAAGGAACACCTCCATTGACCGCCCACCTTTTTATATGTGTGCGCCACTTTCCTTTTATTTTATTAGTTTCACGTGTGTGTGTGCACCCAGGTCAAAACTTTGACCTAGGGGCCCACCTTCTATCAATCTTCACATGCAGGGAACTTCGGCGTGTAGAGAGATTCCTCTTTTATAGCGAAAAACTCGAGGCATCGATCAACAATTCTCCACCTTGGCTCGATGTTTGAAGCCAAGTTATAGTGCTCATCATCCATGCTGCTCTCCCAACGCCCCGACGGGCGCTCACTCTCCACAGACGCCAATAGAGCTCAAGCGAGCTTGAGCTTCGCCAAAGGAATAAACTTAGTCATCATGTCTCATTTGGGTTATCTGCTTTGTAGCAATCTTTTTAACAAGTAACAATACCCTTAGCTAAGACATCTCGGATGAAGTGGTACCTGATGTTGATATGCTTCGTTTGCTCGTGATAAACTGGATTATGCGCCAAATATATCGCACCTTGGTTATCACAGTGTATATCCACACTTTTCCGTTCTAACCCAAAGTCCAAGAGCAAACCTTTTAGCCATATCGCCTCCTTCGCTACAAAGGTTAGTGCCATGTACTCTGCCTCAGTCGAAGATAGGGCAATGTGATCCTGTAAGGATGCTTTCCAACTAACCGCACCACCGCTAGCGTAAATACGTACCCCTCGCTAAAGACCCGCGATCATCCAAGTCACCGGCGTGATCCGAATCCACAAAACCGGTGGTCTCACCGCCATTGCTGTTCCTCCGGTATACTATACCCACGTCTGTTGTCCCCTTCAAATATCTGAGGATCCACTTCACAGCTTCCCAATGAGCTTTACCAGGACGCTTCATATAGCGACTAACTACGCTCACAGCTTGTGAAATATCAGGCCTAGTGCACACCATAGCATACATAATACTACCTACGGCACTAGAATAAGGAACATGGGACATATGTTCCTCCTCCTCCTCAGTCTACGGTGATAATTTTTCTGAAAGTTGAAAGTGCTTCGCTAAAGGTGTACTTACAGATTTTGCCGACTGCATATTAAAACGTGCTACGATCTTCTCAATATATTTCTTTTGAGATAGACGTAAAACTCCCGCAGCCCCGTCACGCAAAATCTCCATACCCAAAATTTTCTTTGCAGCACCTAAATCTTTCATCTCAAATTCAGCATTTAATCGCCTCTTCAGCACATCAATATCGACATATTCTTAGCTGCTATCAACATATCATCAACATATAAGAGTAGATAAATCAAAGAACCATCCTCCAATCTCCTATAGTAAACACAGCTGTCCATCTTACTTTTTGTATAGTCTTGACTAGCCATGAATGCATCAAAATGTTTATACCACTGCCTAGGAGATTGTTTCAGCCCATACAAAGATTTCTTTAACAAGCAAACATGATCTTCCTTACCCGGAATAGCAAATCCCTCTGGCTGCCTCATGTAAATCTGCTCCTCCAACTCACCGTGAAGAAACGCAGTTTTTACATCTAGTTACTCTAACTCGAGATCCTGCGAAGCAACTAAGGCAAGTAACACACGAATAGAAGTATGTCTTACCACAGGAGAGAACATCTCATTGTAGTCAATGCCCTCACGATGTGTATATCCCTTCACCACAAGTCTCGCCTTATACCTCGCTGTCTCGACACCAGGAATGCCCTCTTTCCGTTTGAAGACCCATTTACTTCCGACAACCTTTTGGCTCTTAGGTACTTTGACCAGCTCCCATGTTTGATTTCGATGGAGTGATTCCATCTCTTCACTCATAGCCCCTAACCACTGCGACGACTCTGAACTAGCCATCGCCTCAGAGTAAGATGAAGGCTCATCTGTCTCCACCTCATCACCTACAGTCAATGCATAAGCAATATCTGTATAACCATAACGTACCGGTGGTTTAATTTGCCTTCTCTATCTATCTGCGGCTATAGTCTGCTGCGGCTTTGCTGGTTGTTCACTATCACCGACTTCAGGAACTGCGGCTTCATCTGCAGTCTCAACTTCTGTTACCTCCGAGGTCTCCGGAGTCTCCACATGAAGCTCCACCTCACTTGTGACACCATGATCTGTCTTCTCTGCTGGTTGTGTCTCAGAACTCCTCCGTTGAAGCATTGCAGTCTCGTCGAAGATCACATCTCTGCTGATTAGAAAACCGGGTGATCTGGGATCGGTGCACCACAGCCGGTAGCCTTTCACCCCTTGTGCATAACCCAGAAATATGCACTTCTTTGCCCTCGGCTCAAGCTTACCATCACTCGCATGAGCATACGCAGGACATCCGAATATACGTAATCCGGAGTAATCAACAGGTTTCCCCGACCATACTTCCTCAGGAGTCTTCCACTTGATAGCAGACGATGGAGATCGATTAACCAGGTAACGGGACATGTTAACTGCTTTGGCCCAAAATTCCTTGCCAAGTCCTGCATGCGAGAGCATGCATCGAGCTCGCTCAAGCAAAATTCTGTTCTTCCGTTCTGCCACGCCATTTTGTTGTGGTGTCCCAGGTACTGTGCGGTGTCTTACAATACCTTCTTTCTCGCAGAACTCGGTAAAATCTTTACCACAGAATTCCATGCCATTATCGGTTCTCAGGCACTTGATTTATTTATCTGACTGCTTCTCAATCAATGCCTTAAATTTCTTAAACCGATCAAACACTTCATATTTGTGCTTCAGAAAGTAAACCCATACCTTCCTCGAATAATCGTCGATAAATGTCAGCATATATCGGGCACCTCCTTTTGAAGGAACCGAAGATGGGCCCCAGACGTCTGAATGAATATATTCAACCGGTCGTTTGGTCGAATGGATAGCTGTTGTAAACTTAACTCGGTGCTGCTTCCCATAGATGCGGTGCTCACATAAGTCCGGCTTCCCCGTCTCTTCGACCATTCAACAACCCCTTTTCACTCAAGCATCGTCATACCGCCTCACTCATGTGCCCCAAACGCATATGCCATAACCGAGTCAAGTTAGAGTCGACTCACCCGATGAAACCGCAGCGGTTCCGGTCACGGTCTCTCCCAAATAGATGATAGAGAGTATTCACTTTCTTCCCTTTCATCACCTTTGTCATAGCACCTCGAGAGATCTTCGCACTCCACCTTCAGTGGTGTACCTACACCCGATATCATCGAGTGTCCCCAGAGAAATAAGGTTCTTCTTGAGCTCCGGTACATGCCTCACATCTGTCAATGTGCGCACCACCCCATCGTGCATCCGGATCCGAATTGTCCCTATCCCCACAGCCTTACAGACTGCATTATTCCCCAAAAGAACCCTACCACCATCTGCAGCTTGGTAAGTAGTAAACCAGTTCTTATGAGGTGTCATGTGATAAGAACACCCCGAATCTAGCACCCATTTGTCTCCTGACGAAGTAGCAGTCGCACATAAGACAGCTTCTGCATCCTTATTGCTCCCTTCGGCAACGTTTGCCCACCTTTGTTCGTGGCATTTCGCCTATCAACTTTATTTCTCCGCTTTGGACAATCTCTCCGATGTGCCCCTCCTCGTGACACTCAAAGCACTTCACGCGTCCCTTGGACTTTCTATGGCGTGATTTTGATCTGCTTTTACCTCTGCTGCTACTAGGTCCTCGATGTTGTTCTCTACCTCGAATTGTCAGTGCTTGCGCTGCTCCTTGAAAACAAGGCGGACTTTACCTCCTCTGAGGTAATCGTAGTACGCCCCTGCAACAGTGAATCAGTAAAGTGCTCCCATGACTCCGGTAAAGAGGCTAACAACATCATGCCATGTTCTTCATCATCAAGAATCTTATCGACGTTCTTCAGATCCATCATGAGTTTATTAAATTCATCTAGGTGGGTTCGATAGACATACCTTCAAGTATATCTAAATTGAAACATCTTCTTCAGCATATACAAGTGATTGTTCAAACCTTTCTTCACATAGTGCATGGAGTTTTGCCCATAATGCTGCGGCATCCTGCTCCTCAGCAACCTCTATTAAGACTTCATCCGACAAATTCAACAAGATCATACTCTTTGCTTTTTCCATTAGCTCTGCCCTCTCAAAGGCTTTCATGATAATAGGCATCTCATCCTCACCATCCAGTGCCTTGGCCAAACCTTGTGTTGTTAACAAAGCTCGCATCTTAATGCTCCATAACACAAAGTCGTTACTCCCTTTGAATTTCTCAATTTCAGATTTTCTCTCAGACATAATTGCAATAACAGAATTTCCAGATAATAATCAGACAAGCAAAAGCTCCAAATCAATCAAGAAATCCAACCCCAAGCTCTGATACCAATTGTTGCGATATAATACGCGGAAAGGACAGGATCTTACAATTTACGTCAACGAAAAATCGCCAGAGAAAATAAACGAGAAAAATAAGAACACCAAGAATTTACGTGGTTCGGTCCGAGTATCGGTATCTACGTCCACGGGGAGAGCCAGCAGCAAATAATCCACTATAATCGGAATATCAGAGTTTACAATCGCTCAATCGCTCAAGTGTTTCCCACACCTAGATTTAACCCCAAACCCAAGTGTCTATAAATAAACAACTCACTTGGGAATAAAAAACTCACGGCGCAAGATTAACGCACATTCAAGCTCCGGTACAATACGCGGTACGTATGACTTCACGTATCTCTTCAAAGCTTTGCGCATCTTGCGGCTTCAAGGAATCACGGACGTGCGGCTTCAAAGATTTCTTTTCTTCTTGATCGCGCTTCAACGACGTGCGGCTCCTTTCTCTGCTTTTTCGTGTACGTGCAGCAAACCCTACCGAAAAAGGAACACCTCCATTGACCACCCACCTTTTTATATGTGTGCGCCACTTTCCTTTTATTTTATTAGTTTCACGTGTGTGTGTGCGCCCAGGTCAAAACTTTGACCTAGGGGCCCACCTTCTATCAATCTTCACGTGCAGGGAACTTCGGCGTGTAGAGAGATTCCTCTTTTATAGCGAAAAACTCGAGGCATCGATCAACAGTTTCCATTCGAGATATATGCACGATCTACCGCACTGTAGGAAGCACTCCTTTACTAGTTTCATCCCAACTTCATTCGAGATTTATTTGATAAGCATTTGTGTCCTAGCAGGGAAACGTGGCATTCTGGGGACAAAAGCCATAATAGGTAATCCGTTAAATTGTGTTTTTCGTTGTCTATTTTCTATAAAGATTCACAACTTAGAAGCCTCTATAAAATGATAAAGTGAGATTGCTGTTTCGAAAAGTTTTATGTTTTTCAAGAATAGCAGCATCAGGAGCTGGAATTGGGATCACCCTTATTTTAATGCTTTTCTTCAGGAAGAAACCAATGATTAGATGAATTATGGCTTTGATCTAGCGAAGGAGTGAACATTTCGACAGCCTCCTTATTCACAGTTGAGAAACCTATTTTAGCAGGTAGATTTCTGGTGAAATTAGGTAGATTTCCGATGAAATTTGTATGGAATCTAGAGCTGCTCTCCGTATCCACGGTTGGATATTGAAGAGAGAGGAGAGGGGTGGGGGGATGTTAAAAGCGGTGAATTGGAATTTTCGGATAAAAGCTGGTGCAGCTCAAAAATTGAAATTTTCGTAGCGAAAGGGGGGACATTCAATTTGAAGTCATAATGTTCGTCTCATTTTGAAAAAGAAATCACACCCTTGTCTCCGGGATTTCCAAACACTTATAAATAGAGACTCCAGAGACCACTCGAATGGGGGGAACAATCAACAAACACAGGCGTTCAAAGAATTTTCATAGCGAAGCTCTCTCACCCCTCTCATCTCTCTCTCTCAGCGCGTTTATCGAAGCTCCGATGCATTCCATCCATTCAGCCACGTGCAGGAGATTCTCTACCCGCGACTCCTCCTCATCTTGGCAGTTGTCCGGTGGGTCCTTTCCAGCAGTGCCAATAAGCTGCCATTTGAATTCCCTGCTCTCACGATGTTCCCGCAAGTTCTCTGGCGAAAGCCCAGCACCTTTGCTGAGTCTCTTGCGACCTTGGTGAAGGATGACGAAAGAGGCAAGAATGAATCGAACCATGCGAAGGAAGTAGGAATGAACCAAACTATGTACTGAATAGAGAGAGAGCATTTTTGAGATATATATGTGAAAAACAGAATTAACACACGGAAGAGGTTTTTAACGTAAGGGCAAAACTTTATTTCCTACTTGTACGCCAAATGACAAGACCAAGACTCAACATGGGACGAGTTAAAGCAGACAATACTTAATTCGGGGTTATTACAATATAGCTACAATATGTGGCTCGGGGACGAACCAGGTGAAAGCTAGTGGGCCTATAAAAAATGGGTGACAACCTGGGAAAATGCCCATTTGTACGCCAAAAGACAAAATTGCAAGCTAGGTATAGGATGGGTTAAAGTAGAAAATATGGATGATAGCTCCTCAAATGAGTTATTCTAGAGATATCACAACATCAAGAGGGACTAGTTGCTGTGCCCTATCATTGCTGGCAATTCCACCTCACCAGACTAGTTGAGCCCCTCATCATCCTAGCATTCCAACAAGTTTCTTAGGGAATGTCCAGCAACCGCCGCCAGCTCCTTCATCGCAACCAGCGCCTCCACCGATCTGTCCAGCAGCTTCGGCAATATTCTAGGTTGCATGACCAGTCGCGACGGCCCAGCTAGCTTCCGACGACGGCATATAGCCTCGTTGCCATGTCCAACACGTTGATCCATACCCAAACCTCCACTTGTGCCCTCACGGTTACTTTGCCTTCACAGTTTTTCGTTCAGCAGCACACCTCGCCTCTTTGTTTCGCTTGGGACATCTTGACAAAATTAAGGTGAGTTGAGGTTCGTAGTATCCGTGCTTTAGTATATGGCTCTTATTGCATGAAGCTTAGGTCTTGCATGGCAACTTGCCAAATTTTTTTTTTTTTTTTGGGTTCTTTTTTTCCTATAATTAAAAAAAAAAAAAAAGAGAGAGAATAAAAATCTATTTGGTAATGCCAACTAATTTTTCTATTCCTTGGAATAGAAAAGTGGCCAGGGAATAGATTTGGAATAAAAATAAAAAGTCTTAAAAAGTAACTTCTTATCTTCGATGATAATTTATAGAAATAAGTTTTTTTTTTTTTTTTTTTTCTCTTCTTCTTCCTCCCCTGCCATTTGCCACCCCCACCGCTTGCCGCTGCCAATTGCCAACAGCCACTGGTCGATGGTCACTAGTTGGCGGCAACGGCGGTGGCAGCAGCTAAAGAAGGAGCACGAGAGAAGAAGAAAGAGAAAACAAAATCTTAAAAAAATTACTAAAAAATTAAAAGAAATTTTGAGTTGTACCAAACGCATTCCTATTCTTTTTCTATTCCAAGAATAAAAATTTTGTATAGTTACCAAACGCGTCTTTTTACTTAGAAATTGTTTTAGGAAGTGGAAATAGAAAAAAAACTATTTTTGAAAATAAATTATTTCCCGGAACAAAAATATTACAAAATGCATCCTTAATGTTAAATTATAGTTTATCATACATATTAGGGCTGGGACTTTTAAGCCCAAAAGTCCCCATCCTCACTATGATCTCATTTCTCAAATGTGGTTTATTATGTGATTTATTATGCATGATGGACTATATAACTTTTGGCCGTTTAGAATGATGTCCTCTTCAAATTATTTCAATGAACCTTTAGATGATGAGTCATGCGCTCACTGCACAAAGCGAGGTGGCAAATTGTATGCGACCGACAATAGGTACTGTATCAACATCTGTGCTATGATTGTGTACATTGGGCTCCTCGCTTGTGGTCACGGCACATCGACTTCATTTGAGCAGTCGACCGTCACCCAAAGGTTCCGTATAAATGAAGTGCACGCAATCTCGAGAAACAGAGGGTTTGAAGAAAGTGAATGGCACTATAGAGCAGATGAAATTATTGGATTAGTTTTATGCGGTCGTTTTAGCTAAAGAGATTTATGACAGTTCATTTATTTTGTGAAAAAAAATATTTTTCAAAGAATATTTTTCTTATTTTCCGGTGTTTAGTTCGTTTAGGAAAATGAGTCAATGAAAAATGTTTCCTATTAAAATTTAAATTTAAAAATTGATTTCTTCTTTGAAAGAATCAGAAAACATCTTCCAAAAAATAACTAGGTATCGATGCTCTAGCCTGAAACTTTATGCTTGGAGACAGAAACCTAACGTTAGGTCTCGACATCCAGAACCAGGTCTTCGACAAATGGGCATGGGACCAAAGAGGCTGAGCCCAAGAACTTAGTGCTCAGGCTTGGGACCTAGCACCCATGCTCGGATCCATCGAGGCTAGGGCCAATCCCATGGTACCTATACACAATACTTTAGCACTCACCATGCCTATAAAAAGTCGTGGTTGGGTCTCCAGCGCTCACTCTTTAATCTTAACCCTCAAGTGTGGGACAACAATGGCCATGCATGGATCCTTGGTTAAACATTTATTATTATAAAAGTATTTTGAAAAATGTATAATTATTTTGTATTAAAAAATTCGAATTTTAATTATTTGTTTCTAAAATATTCAAAATTGTAATTAATTATTATTTTATATTATTTCATTTTCTTTCATTTTCTTTTTGCTTCTTCCTTTGCCAGCGATAGCCTGCAATGATCACGTGATCATTGATCGGTAGTGACTGGTAATCATAAATTGGCAAATCTATTAACGACTAGGTGGCGACCGATGATGACAACTAGTAGCGGTGACTGGTGATGATGACTCGTTGAGAAAGGAGGGAAAAATAAAAGAAAATAAAAGATAATTCAAAATTCAAAATTATTGATAATTTTCCATGCCAAATTATGGAAAACATCATCTAGTTCATATTTGTTTCAGCCAAAACACTGAAAATACTCATTAAAAAAATATATTTTTCAAAGACGTTACATTTTCCTTCGAAACAAGCGGATGCTAGGATTTCCATTCAACGTGACAGCCTTAGATCATCAAAAGAATGTGTGCACTTGGCATCGGGTTTGCCATGGGTCCCTGCATTTGTGCAGGATGTTTACTTCGGCTGGTGGATGGAATGGAGAATTATTCATGTTTGACTGGTAATTACTTCAAATTGCAGTCACATTTTTTTTAGCCTGTTGACCATGGTCATTGTTTCTGGAGGGTACCACTGATTGTGCTCTTGTTGGCTCCGATCGTCGTGTTTCTGTGATCAGAAGGTACAATGTGACAGCTCCATCACGGGTAGATACTAAGATGTTGACATAATCTGTCCAAGTCCAACCAACTAATTGCACGGAAAACCCGACGATGTATCCAAAAATTGCGTACTTCCCTTTGATACAATGCAAGAAGTAGAGCTACGCTAAAAATTGAAGAACTCCCCTCAGCAAGTCAAAAAAGATTGAAGCATCCAACATTGCGGCTGTATGAACAGAGCAGAAGTAGGACGACAAAACAAAAAGTGTCCCTCCATAGCAGTTCATGTAGCGCAAAAGAAACATTAATCAGAAACAGGGAAACAAACATAATCATAGAAAACAATCCTAATAAAGAATTTTAAAATTATAAAGAAAGAAAAGAAAACTGTAGGTAGACTGGCGAATATCCATTCATCACATTTAAATTTAGCTTGATAGATGGCAAAATGAGAAGATCAAGAAGTGCCATAACACCATCACCATTTTGCACTGTCACTTCTATTTTCTCCTAAACCAAGAGCAACCCGAATAAGAGAAAAGACTACAGCTTTACATCGAAGTTGTTTGGTTTGCCTAGATTATCACACGACAAACCCATGCAGAACACTTGCACATAATCGACTCTTGAATTTCAACTAAAAAAATTATAATTTTATTCCCCTTCGTCTGTAATAGAAACTGCAACAGTAAAAAATGGATACATGGATGACTCCTCCTCTCTTGGGGAAATAAATTTTTTTTTTTTTTTGAGTCAAAGTAACATTAATACAAAAGATAAACATGGCAGTCTAATTGCAAGCCAAGACAAATCCTAGACAACTTCAAAACAAATCAAGCTCTAGATAACAAGAAGAATGGTTAGAATAAGGTTAGGAGTCACTTACTCAAATAGCAGATTTGAGATTTCTTCAAACCAAAATTGATGGTCAATCACCGAATCCATCTTCAATAATGAGCATGCATCAAGATCTCCATCTATTGCTATGGTTTTGCCTCGTGAAAGTGCGCACTTAGGTTCAATATCTCCAACATTATGGCTGTTTAGAAAAATAGGGTTGAGTGACTAAAGATTTGACACTTGTGAAAGAGAAACCCTCATGAAACTCTTCCAATCTCATTCAAAACTGGACTTGCACACCAATGAAACTTGGGGGAGCGAAAACCCAAAATAATACATGCAAAATCTCCAAATCTTGACTAGATTGGGACATAATTCTACCCAAAACGGGAGAGAGAAGCTTCTTAATCTAAACTGGATTGGAAGAGAAAAGTTCCACAAAATATGAGGAAAGTAAGAAAAAGAGAACAAAGAATTAAATCAGACAAAGGAAAAGGAAAAAGGAAGGGGAGGGAGAGATCCAGCTCAAATCCTCCCCTCCATAGAGGTTGAAGAAGAAAGCCGTGTAAAAATTAGAGGGAGAAGAGAAAACTCTAAATGTGAAAGAGAAAATGGATTTGAGAAACAAATTCCAAAAGAGAAAATGGATCTGAGAAACAAATTTAAAAATAACAATTACCTATGGTTCAAAAGCACGAGCAAACCGAGTAGTCCTATGTCAAAAAATTCAAATAATTATCCCAAAGTTTTCAGCCCAACCTTCAAAGATTGGGGGAAATGGCCTCAAAAGATCGCACAATGCTCATTTGGCGGATTTTCATTCAACTAAATATGAATTACAGTGGATGAGAGGGAGCGACAGAGAGCGACAGTCAGATTGACTAAAGCGTTCTCCAAAGATACCTTCAACAGAGCAAGCGATAGCATTTTGTTTGAGTGGCAGGATAAAAAGAGAAAAAATTAAAGGAAGACCCCTAAGCCTAATTCAATTTGGGTATTTTATCCATTTTTTACGCAATTACTTATCTTGGACAGGATTGCCCTTGTTTTAGTTGTCTGAGAAAGTTCCCCGATGAAGATTTGGCCAACTGGTTTGCTCGAGCCCTTATTTAAGACTCCTTTTGCTACTTTAGGCCCTTATTTGGAACAAGATCAACTTTTGACCTTTGTTTTATTATAGAAAATAAGCCCACTTTAGGTACTTATTTGAAATTTTCCTTAAATAAAATATTAGCCATAAATAAGTGAAGTGAAATACTTTAAGACCCCTTTTGAGTATAAATCAGATTAGAAGCCACACATGGATTTTGACTCACAGGGGTGGCACACTTAAAACAAATTTGTGAAGAACTTGACTCTAATAGCGTGTTCAAAATTAATCCAAAAACGTAAATTTATAAGTGAATAAAGATCACGTGTATGTAAAGGGAATACAAAATTTTGTAGACAAGCGATGTGAGATAATTTAACACCCAGGCTAAAGTAATTTTCTAGTAAGGACTGTATGTGCCAAATGGAAGTGATAATTTTTTTTTTTTTTTTGGGTGCAATTTCAAAAGTAGGTTCTATCAATTGGTCACAATTTAGAATAAACTTTATGGAAAAGTGGTGGTTTCTTTTCAGAAGGATGTCTTTTCTCTTATTTGTTGATGTTACTTTGGTTAGATCGTTTTCCTCCGGAGGATTTGGCTTTTAAATGAATAACTGAGGCTTCAGCAATATCTAAACCTTAGCAATTTCTGCCATGAAGATGGCAAGCTCTGGTTATTGCTTCCGAGCTAAAGAGCCAATGTGGATCATCCTTTGGCTGCGTTTGGCATCAGCTTTGCCAAGTAACTTTGGGTATCCAAAGCCCATTTGGGCAAATATTTGGTGTTTGGGAACATATTTTAGACCTGCCTTGAAGAAATGCTGGCCTTCCAAAGGTTAAAAGCCCAAGGCAGGTCCTAGGTTGCCTTGGGCTTTTAGCATTTTCGAAAGGCTTGACGCCACTGTTCATCGTCTTGTTCATCAGTCTCAAATGTCGGTTGGCGAGGCTGCGATTGGTCGGCAATGGGCTGGAGAGAGGCCGACGTGGTCGCAGCACCCAGGCGACCGTCGCCAACCAATCGCGCGACCCAAATCTGGGTGGTGCGACCTTGCCATAACCCAGATCTGGGTCGCATCGGTCACCTAGGTCGCGGCGAGGTTGGTCGCGTGACCTCCAGCGACCCACGACCTCGCCGCGACCCAGATCTGGATCGCGGAGGTCGCCAGAGGTTGCGACGACCCACGCCACCCACTGCAATGTTGCCTCAACCCAAATGTGGAGGTCGCCTGCGGCAAGGTCTGTCACCGCGACCTCCGGCGACCCATGACCTTGCCGCAACCCAAATCTGGGTCGCGGAGGTTGCCGGAGGTTGCCGCGACCCAAGCGACCCATGACCTCACTGCGACCCAAATCTGGGTCGTGGAGGTCACTTGGGTCACAGTGTGCGACCTCCACGACCTCGCCGCGACCCAAATTTGGGTCGTCGGCGATGACCCAGGCGACCTCCGCAGTGCGGTGGGTCGCGTGACGGCACAGCGAGGGTTGCGGAGACCCTCGCCGCACGGTGACCCTAGCCAAACGCTGCCCTTGGCTGTGCCGCCTCCCCCTCGCTGGACCGCCTACCCTTTGTCGGCGGTGACCGGTGAAGCCCTTGGCCAGCCAACTCTCTTTATTTTTAATAATAAAAGCCTTTTGCAAATCTAATTTACCCAAACACTATTTTACTGAAAGATACTTCACAATGGACTTTCACAAATAAATTTACCAAACACACTTTGCATTTTGAAAAACTCTTTCTTTACATTTTTTCAAGGACTTTACCCAAAAGTCTTCCCAAGCGCACCCTCTAAATCACGAGATATGGGCCAGATCCATCTTGGCGAGGAGTCAAGGGCTTTTGGGATCCACTGATTTTAACCAAGTTGCTTTTTTGGGCTGATGATATATCAAACATCATCAGTCAAACCAGTTCAAAGATGACCCGGCAAAGTTGGAGAAAACGTTTGGAGCTCCAAATCAAATGTGTTTACACTTCTCGGTTGTGTTCCACGAACACATTTTTACTGTATATCACAATAAACACCTTCAAACCCATTATAGGTGGTTTTGAATTAGCTAAAGTTGTTAAATGAGAGGGATTGCTGGGCATACCCTTCCCTTGACTTGTTGTTTGGAAAACAACGGGCTCATGCCCCTAAAGCCTGACAGTCTCGTTGCTGACCATACATATCCTTCCCTCTAATCAAGTGCAATCACCCTCCCCATGACATCCATCATGTCACGGTTTAGGATCAGAATGATAGACGTTCTGTTCCGAAAATCAATTTCTAGCTAGAAATTAATTTTTTTATTCCTATTCTCTGGATGAATTTCTGAGAAAAAAATACGGGTTTATTAACAACACAAAATTTCTATTTTTGGAAATGAAATTTGTTTGATAACAATATAAAGTTTCTCCTCTCGAGTAGCGGCAGCGAATGGCGGATAGTGATTGGCAGACCGTTAGTAGCAAGGGCGAGTGATGAAAAGAGTTTTTATTTTTCATTTCTATTTCAAAAATAAAAAGTAGAAAATTTTTACATCTCATTTATGTTTAAACCTATTTTGGGACTAAAAATTTATTCCACAAATAAATAAAAAATGAGATTACATTATTAAAAGTATTTTTGTTTCAAATCTGTTCCTAAAAACAAAAAAAAAAGTAGTTCTAGTAAGAAATAGAATGGTTATCATACGTGTTCTTAAACTCCAAGTTCAAAACTTTATCATTCATAGTCTAAAAATTTTTATGCTTTTAGTTGTTAGATATTTGGGTCGGTATCTACGATCCGCAAGATCCAATGGTTTAAATACATTAAGTGGTTTAAATACATTAAGTGTCGATGCTCCCCATTTACTGTAAAATTTTGTAAATGTTGGCCTAAAATTACTTGTTTACTTCTTGGGGTTCTATCCAAATTAAAGAAAAACTACGTCTCCACAAGTGATGCTAAAAATCTTTTTAATCGTATAATTGAATATATTTACAAAATTGATATAGGTTAACAGCACACATAATTAAGCCTCTACACTATCAATGAAATTTTTGTTCATGATGATAGTGGAGAAAAAAATACTAAAATAGATATTTTTCCTGTTATTGATCGGTAATTTCTACGTGCGGCAAGTAATGTCCTTATGTTCTTCCAATTTCTTTGCCTTAGCTTAGTCTGTGGTCTCACCTACCACTGCAAACATAACTCTCCGATCTTTCGGGTCCCAAGATAACTTATCGAAACTTCATATATTTTGGTGTTTCTATCTTTCTGCTATGGTTTGCTAATTATATGTAAGTAATGTCCTTAAGTTCTTCGAATTTCTTTGCCTTAGTTTCACTCCATTGTGGCGTGTTTTCTTTCTTAAAACTCAATGACCTATAACCTCATGATGTGCCCTGATGTTCATATCTCTTAGACACTTTGAAATTATCAGTTTGCAATTCTTTGACACGTTAATCACTTTTGATGACTACAGTTTCAGGGGAGAAAAAACGGTTGGACTGAAAATCGGAATAGGCGATTATTTCAGGACTTCCTCTTCCACTTCTGTACATTCTTGGCTGCATTTTGTTCCGATTTTTTTTTTACAGTAAGCTTCCCTCATTGCTCAGTGGAATCAATGTTTCTGAAATATTCTAGAAGCCATGATAAAGTGATGAAGTGAGATTCATGTTAAAAAATATTCTCTGTTTTTTCAGGAATGGTTGCATTGGGAGCTAAAATTGGGGTTACCCTTATCGTAATGCTTCACTTGTGGAAGAAACCGATAATCTGAATTATTGTGGCTTTGATAAAGCAGAGAAGCAAACACCTTGATGGCGAAGTGTAAATGGAGGAACTTGTCTCTTCATAAAGATACACCTATAAAGACATCAAGAGGATGACTAATTCTTTCAAAGAAAAGTCAGGCCAGGGAGGTTATGGTTGCGTGTTCAAGGGCTAGCTTTGAGATGGTCAACTAGTGGCAGTGAAGTTGCTAAAGAAATTGAAAGGCAATGCAAAAGAATTTTTCAATGAAGTTGTAAGCATAAGCAACACTTCTCATGTCAATGTTGTTAGCCTCAAGGGGTTTTGTTTTGAAGGAAGCAAAAAGGCTTTGGTTCATGAGTTCATGCCCAATGGATCACTTGAGAAGTTCATATTCGACGGGAGTAGCACTTTGGAGGTAGATTAACAATTGAGTTGGGACACATTGTACCGGATTTTGCTAAGAATAGCTTATGGGCTAGAGTACATGCATAGTACATGCAAAACGAGGATCTTGCACTTCGACATAAAGCCTCATAACATTCTCCTTGACACAAACTATTATCCCAAGATTTCCGACTTTGGTATTACCAAGATATGCCCAAGAGAAGAGAGAATTGGGCATCGCTAGATATATTGCTCCAGAGCTGATCATGAGGAACATCAAAGGGATTTCTCACCAATCGGATATTTACAACTACGGTATGATGGTTCTGGAGATGATCAATACGAGAAAAAAGTATCAAAGTCACAATAGATCAAACCATCGAAGCATACTTCCCTCATTGGGTACGCCTAGAGCTCCAAGAAGAGCTTGGACTACTCGGGATCACAAATGAGGAGGATGAAGTGATCATGAAGAATATTATTATAATTGGCTTATAGTGCATTCAAATCAATTCGAGAGCTTGATCACGTATGATCCAAGTTGTGCAAATGCTAAAAGGAAGTGTCGATGCCTTGTAAATTTCTCCCAAAGCCATTTTGTCATCACCCTCAAAATTGCTTGCAGCTTGTCCATGTGTAAGTTCATCTCTACAAGAGAGTAATAACTCAAGTCGGGGTTATTCAATATTAATTATATGAGACCGACATAGTTTGTAACATACTATTTGGAAAAAAAAAAAAAGCAATTGCAAAATTAATGATAATTAGGCTATTTATAAATTTGTGATAAGATGTCTAGGTTGAATTTCTACAAGTGTGACTAAAAAAAAGAGTGAAAAGGGTATCGTTGACATATAAATTTTCACATTTGGATCTCTGTAGCATTTCTATCAATATTAGGGATCTAATTTATGACATAAATTGGCCCCCTAACCCAAAAAATTGCATGTATCATTTAGTAATCACATTGCTTGCTACTTCTCATCACAATTAGGGACATTTTGATTTTAAAATTTTCGCATAGGCATAACTATAATAAAGATAATAAGTTAAAATAAATAAATAAAAAATTATACCATAATAAAAGGGAACGAGGCTTACGGATCATTTTGTATTTCACAAACACGTTAAGCTTATCATACCAATTAAGGCCCTCCCGAGTGGGCCGGGCGCGAACCCAGCAGATGGGCTTCAAAATGAGGCCCGTTTTTAGCCCACGAGAGAGCTTCGGTAGCTGCCCACACGCTCTCAAACGGAGGTGAATGCATTGGCCATCCGTCTGAACTTTTGTCGACTCAAACAAGGAGTTCATTTCCTGTTCGTTTCTTTTCTTTCTCTAACCCAATCAACAAGTCCGCTCTATTCCTTTTCTTTATTGTTTTCTTTTCACGGTCAGAGTCCTATTCCACTTTGAAGCCAACGTGAAAAATGTTGAAGTGGACTTTAGCGCTGAAGCAATTTCCGAACATGTAAGATTCGGCTTTTAACTTTGAAGCTTGCTGACGACCTCGGAAACACGGTCGTCTGCGACGACCAAGACCGAGACATTCCTTCACCGCCAAACATGTTTTCCCATGCGGTGCATAGTACATATACAAAGTTGAATGGGAAAGAAATAGGTCGAAGAATAACGCTAAGTATGCTAGATGACTAAAAAAATTACTTATGTGGTTTGGGACATCACATAGTAATTAATTTAATGGACCGAATTTAATTTACCTAATGTCACCTCATCATTTGAATATTCATGTAGGTTAGCTACCATATACAAAAATGTTAACATCCTCTATTATATTATGGCTGTTAATTGCATTGATGCATGGTGCTGACGATCATGGATTTCGAGCTTCCATACTTTCATATGCTGTAGTATTAATGCTCTTCATCTATAGTGTTCTATGTGTGTTGGCATGACGATTGGACCTTTGCTCTGTAATAGTTTTTCAATATTATATTGTATTATTCTCTCGAATTCTAGAAAATGAAGGATCCTCCACTGCCGCTCTTTTCCTCAGCTTTTTCCACTTTCAAATCCGTTCGTATATATCATGCGCAACTTGGGAAACACGGTTGTTTGCGACGACCAAGACCAAGACATCCCTTCACAGCCAAACACTTTTCACAATGCGGTGCATATTACATATACAAAGTTGAAAGTGAAGAAATAGGTTGAAGAATAACGCTAAGTATACTAGATAAATAAAATAAAATAAAAATTACTTATGTAGTTCGGTACATCACTTAATAATTAATTTAATGGACTGAATTTAATTTACCTAACGTCACATCATCATCTGAATATTCACGTAGGCTAGCTACCATATACAAGAATACTAACATCCTCTATTATATTATGGCTGTTAATTGCATCAATGCTTGGTGACGATCATTGATTTCGAGTTTCAATACTTTTGCGTATATGCTATGGTAATAATGCTCTATATATACATTGTTCTATGTGTTTGGCACTACGATTGGACCTTGGCTTTGTATTAGTTTTTCAATATTATTGTATTATAATCAAGAATTCTAGAAAATGAAAAATCCTTGATATTGTAGTACTCAATTGCACATGAAGTTTTATTCGTCCAAGATTTAAGATGATTAATCCCTTAATCTCACTGTAGCCACATATATGATACAAGATATCGATCTCACTCCATTAAGTTATTATCTTTTTTGGTGTAAATATGTGAATATCATTAATAAGATGAGGTACAAAATTTTAAGGGAATCCCCTAGCATTCCACAAAAACTAATTATGCAAGAAGATGGAGGAAGGAAGCCTCTATATAATAGCCAATAAAACATTTTCCTGGGAAGGCCTACACTTTTGGTAAAGTGACGCCCTATCTCTTACAATCTTTTGAATCCTAGCTAACAAAAGATGAGGTTTAGTCGACATGTTTTGAAATCGTATGTATTTACGTTCCATCCAAATGCAATAGATTGTCGCTAAGAAAGACAACTTGAGGAATCTCGCCTCCAAGTTTTTGCCCTTAGTGGCCCCGATCATCTATTGAAGTTCTAAGTTCCAACCTCCTACATAACGCCAAATTCCATTTTATGCCAAAATACTATGCCATACACTACTTGTCCAGGTGCACTAAAAAAATAAGTGGTTTCTATCTTTTGTACCGGTCATGCAAAAGTTACGGTTAGTATCCACTGAAGACAACTGATCATGATATTGCTATTGTTGTTAGTAGCCTATCTTTGCAAACAAGCCAACCAATAAAATTATGCTCTGCTAGTCCAAATTAATTGATACCAATCCACAGCCCGTCCCTCTTGTCTAAATTCCTCGTATAACTCTTTGCAATAATATGTTTCGCTAGAGATAATAGGCATTAGAGCATGTCTTAGCTTGAGAATGCATCATCAATTCCATGCCATATTGCCCTTTATGTCAAGTTGCATAATAGGAGTACCTCTGCATTTGATATGTGAACCTAAGTACGCCACAGGGATGAGGATGGAAGATTGATTAGGCTTCAAAGCATGCAACCCATCAATACTTTATTCCAGAGTTTCAAATCGAGCAGGCCTAAACCTCCCTCCTTTTTTGGTGAGCATACTACATTCCATGCAACTCTGTGGGATTTGTGAGTTTTTGCATTGACATCGAGTTATTATCTTATTGAAGACTAAAAGTATAAAAGAGAATGTATTAAAATTACACAACAAAAATTTTTGTTACAGCATAAAAAAACTAATAAACACTGTAATTCAGGAAACTTGCCACTGGTGTTTACTAAACCCATAACTACATTTGGTTATAAATTACATTAAAGGGAGCGGGAACTCCGAAATGGGACAAGAATTTCAATTTAAATGCGTAATATAATATAAACAATTAATTTTTGTTAGCACTAAAGGTTTGTATATTGGAAGAAAAGAGAAAGAAAAATTCCACAATTGATTTGCGCTGCTTAGTAGGAATTGTATAATGGGAGGTTTGTTCATAAGAGTAATTTAGGGGTTCCTCTGACTCGGAAGTTTCACGGAACGTGGAAGATCATCAATTTCAACATTTCAACACGTTGGCAGATCCTCCAACCTAATTATAATTTAGAGGTCCCGTTGACTAGGAAGTTTCATGGTTTGTTCCTCAAGACTTTTCGGGGCAAATTTTCCGTGTGAGTCATTGATACATCAACATTGGTTGCTTGAATAATGCGGGCATGCAAATCCAATTCTCATGAACTCTTGATTCAGATAGGCCCTATTCATTTAACAAGTATAGTTAAGAGATTTGTCGTTTCATTTAAAGATTTTATTACGGATTAAGAACTAGCTAGGCAACAATTGTTACAATCGTAAACGCACCAACTTCCTTTATGATTAAGTGCGATCAAATTTTTAGCAATTCCTTATTATCTATGCTAAATTAGTGATCTTGAGGTTAAGCATGGTTGTCTCCTTTCAGTGTTGACGTCAAAATGAACCCTTGAGGTCAAAGCCAGGACAAGCCTGGTCGTTTCCTTTCCATTCCGATGTTAGAATGAACTCAATGTGGGAAAATTGTCCAAAAAATCTTAAATCTATTGTACTTTTGCTATTCATTTTTAAACATTTTCATTTCTTGCCAATTGAGTCCATTCGTATAATTTTGGTTGGAAAATACTGACGTGTATGCCAATGGTGTCACGTAGAACTGCTAGCACCAACGTGGACAATTTTAATAATATTTTAATATTTATTTGAATTTCTTTTCTTTTCTTTTTGGCTTTCTTCTTGGCCACTGGCCACAGCTAGTCAACTAGCCTCGCCCACCACAAGCGAGGCCCGACTAGGAGAAGGTGAGCCCCGGTGAGGGAAGCCCTCACTTAGGCATGTCCCGGCAAGGGTCGCTTGAGCAAGGCCGACCCTCGCCTAGGCCAGGCGAGGCTGACCTGTGCCTAGGCTAGCGTAGCCTCTCCAGGCATCGGCCGGGTGACGACAACAACTGCAAGTGAGGCTGCCCTGGCCTGGGCGAGGGCTGACCTCGCCAAATCTAGTTAGGGGAGCCCTTGCCAAGGGTCAACCTTGCCTAGGTGAGTCTTGGCCTCAGGGCGACCTCGCCGGACGTCGACTAGGCGAGGCTGCCTTGGCTAGGCGAGGGCTGGCCTTGCCAAATTTGGTCTAGGCAATGGCTCCCCTCGCCAGGCATCGCCGTCACCCAGCCGATGCCCAGTGAGGCCACCCTTGCCTGGGCACAAGTTAGCCTCGCCCAAGCAACCCTTCTCAGGTCGCGCCTGGGTGAGGGCTCCCCTCGCTCGATCGAGCCTCGCCTGTGGTAGGTGAGGCCAACTAGTTGGCTATGGTCGATGGCTGGCCGGCCATAGGAAAAGGCAAAGAAGAAAGCCAAAAAGAAAAGGAAAAAAAAAAAAAAAGAGAGGAAAAAAACATAAAAAATAATAATTCAAAAAATATTAAAATATTATTAAAAACTATTAATGTCGGTGTCGGCGGTCCAATGTGGCACTGCTGTTGTCCACATCATCATTTTCTAGGCAAAATTAATTGGATGACCTCGATTGGCAAAAAGTGAAAAAGTTTAAGACTGAATTAGCAAAGTATAAAGGTTTATGACTGAATTGGTAAAAATACAATAGGTTTAAGACTTCTTAGATAATTTTTCCCATCATGGTTGAAGCCTAGTCAAGCCTCAGAACGAAAACCAAATCCGTTAGCACTATGCATTTATATAATGATTGGTCCATTATTTTGATTTATAAAGTAATGTCCCGAACAATATTAGTCACCTTCAATTGCCTAGTATGCTGTTTCTTCCGTTTTATTTACCTTGTGGAAAAGAAGGGAAAACGATCCGACATCTAATTTTTCCTAGAAAAGAAGATACAAGTAAAGTTAGCAATTCATGTTTCAATGATTTATAAATTAGTAAATATGCTACAAAGATATATAGTGTACTATGTCCCGTTTAAGTCTGATATCACTAGTCTCATGTATAGAGACATCTTGAGAGTAACTCAACCTGGCTGGAAAAAAAAACTTCGATTTTTGACTCCTTCAAATCAGTGTAAACGCTGAACAATTAAAGTATACTTTTCTGGCTTCCTTTGTTTCTTCTTTCTGGCTGCCTTTCCGGTTTTGCATGTGGACGCCAGCGAAGCAAGCACGAAAGGAGCATTGTCTCTCTCACTTTTGTCTTTCCATTGAGATATTTTCCACGGAACATGACATTTGCTGAGAGTGATATAGTCGAACTTTAAACCATTGATTAGACCTTGAAAGCTTTGGTTTATTTCACAAAAAAATGAATAAATTGAAATATAGTTTTATAAAAATAATTACTTGTATTGTTAAATTATGTCTCGAATTTAGTTCGGATAAATTTTCCATTACTTGGTTGATCATGGGACGGATTTACAATAAGAAAGAAAAAAAAAAAGGAGCAAAGTATAAAGGTTTATGGCTGAATTGGTAAAAATGCAATAGGTTTAAGATTTCTTGGATAATTTTTCCCATCATGGTTGAAGCCTATTCAAGCCTCAGATCGAAAACCAAATCTGTTAGCACTATGCATTTATATAATGATTAGTCCATTATTTTGATTTATAAAGTAATGTCCCGAACAATATTAGTCACCTTCAATTGCCTAGTATGCTGTTTCTTCCCCTTTATTTATCTTGTGGAAAAGAAGGGAAAACGATCCGACATCTAATTTTTCCTAGAAAAGAAGATACAAGTAAAGTTAGCAATTCATGTTTCAATGATTTATAAATTAGTAAATATGCTACAAAGATATATAGTGTACTATGTCCCGTCTAAGTCTGATATCACTAGTCTCATGTATAGAGACATCTTGAGAGTAACTCAACCTGGCTGGAAAAAAAAACTTCGATTTTTGACTCCTTCAAATCAGCGTAAACGCTGAACAATTAAAGTGTACTTTTCTGGCTTCCTTTGTTTCTTCTTTCTGGCTGCCTTTCCGGTTTTGCATGTGGACACCAGCGAAGCAAGCACGAAAGGAGCATTGTCTCTCTCACTTTTGTCTTTCCATTGAGATATTTTCCACGGAACATGACATTTGCTGAGAGTGATATAGTCGAACTTTAAACCATTGATTAGACCTTGAAAGCTTTGGTTTATTTCACAAAAAAATGAATAAATTGAAATATAGTTTTATAAAAATAATTACTTGTATTGTTAAATTATGTCTCGAATTTAGTTCGGAAAAATTTTCCATTACTTGGTTGATCATGGGACGGATTTACAATAAGAAAGCAAAAAAAAAAAAAAAAAAAAAAAAAAGGAGCGCCGCTTGCTGAAGCGAAGATAGGTACGTGAAAGTAAAGAAAGATGTTGTTCTTGTTTTTTGGCGTATGCACAGAGCGTTTCCATTTTGAGCTTGAACATGAAGTAATTTTGTGCTGTGAGTTTATATTCAAGTAAGTTATTTATTTATAAACAGTTTGAATTTTAAATTAAATCTAGGTGTGAAAAACACTTGAGCATGTGAGTTATTGTAATGATACTCCGATTATAGTGGATTATTTGTTATTGGCTTTTCCCGTGGACGAAGGTAACGATACTCGGACCGAATCACGTAAATTTCTAATGTCTTTATTTTTTTTCGTTTATTTCTCTAGTAATTTCACATTGACGTAAATTGCAAGATCCTATCGTTTCCGCATATTTTATCCCAAAATATATTATTGCAAAAATAAATAAATGAAAATACATAGACATAAATTATTATCGATAATGAAAATATTTTTCATCAAATAATTATTTTAAAGGATACGAGCGATTACTTATCAATTGTCGATGTATGATAGGTGATGGTCAATAAGGGTATTGATTAAAAGGAGCTACGGATTACCAATCGACGTATCAAAAGAAAGTTGGATACCTAGAGGACGTCAAAAAGTAGTTAAGAGTTTGAAATCATTGGTGAGTGAGGCAATGGGGTTCAAGAAGTCGTGGAGTAACCAAAATGCAATTTTAAGGAATTAATCACCTGAACACTAAATCACGGCATCATGAGAGAATGAGCCCAAGATTTCCAGAGACGAGGGAACATGGCTATAACTGTAGGAGAACTGATTAGAGATGGTTATGGCGTCACCACTATAAATACCATTGTTCGTCTGTGAAAGCCCCCCTACACACAAATAAATAAATCTATTATTCTTTAGTTATCTTTACTTTTCTGCGTTGTAGTTTTATTTTCCAAACTCGCATCGTCAATTAAATTTCGGCGTATTTCTTAGATGTAGTTTCTAAATCCACATCGTCAATTAAATTTCAGTGTGTATTGTCATGTCATCAATTAAATTCCATTGTAGTAGCTTTGCATTCTCAAGATTTATCGTTGATTAAATTTTGTCACGATTTTTGTACATATATTTGAAGTCAACTTTGGGTTTTTCTTATTGACTAATGATATTTCCTGTTTGGAGTTGCCACAATACTTGTCTCCTTTAATAAAAATTGAAGAACAACTTTCGATGAAAGATATTTCATTGCATAATCCAATTTGTGAGGAACACTTACCCAATAGATGGATCAAACAACATACGAGTCAAATTCTAGTGATCGGCTCATGATAATTTGTAGAGACGGACGTAGAGACTGACATAGAATTCTATATGCTCGCATATTTATATGCTATTTTTACATTAGTGACCTATGATTATAGTATGTCATTATTACTATATTGGAACTTTTTATACACATAGGACTGCTCGAACATGCAAAATAATTCCCCAAAAATCTTTGATTCAAGGTGCATCTACTTAAGGCAAATGCCGTTTTGGTTAAGTGAATTTTGGTGTATTTTTGCAAAATAGTTTTTAAGTTAAAAGAAAAAAAACAAACAAACAAACAAACAGGTGAAACAGAGCACATAGCCACTGCTCATTATCTTTGTCTTGGAGACAAATCAATCATCGGTGAGGATCGAACCTGCCTAAGAGGCCAGATGAGATGACGCCAACATCATGTGATCTCAAGCAAGGTGACATCAAGGTCACATGACCTTACCAATCCAGACCCGCATGAACCCAGACCCCGTTGAGATGATGAGATCATCCCTTTTTTTATCATTAATTTTTTTTTATGAGAAATATGCTTGGCCACTTCTCCTAGATTCGATGAGTTGAACATTCTCTCAAGAGTCATGGAAAGAAATTTCGCCTAGCTTACCAAATTGAGAAAGAAAGAAAATGTTGCACATGCTTATATGTCTATAAAAACAACTGAAATTCACATATCTCAATGTCCCTTGGACGCGATTTACTCCGATTGTCAATTATGTCTTGATACACAACAATATAATGCTTTGATTATTTGCTATGTTTTCTCTAATTCATCAGCATGATGTGAATTTTGTATCTCCTAGAGACATAATTCATCAAGAGGGAGAACTACCTGATCAGTTATAAATTTATTGTGTGAATGTCAATTCAATTCTTAACTTTCTAATTTTATATCTTCATGAGAAATTCCAATAAAGTCTTTTGGTCGATTTTCGCCTAAAATCGTTGACATGATAAGGTGCCACATAAGATGGCTAGCAATAAATGGGCCACCACGTCAATAATTTCTAGTATAAATTAACCAGAAATACTACATTGGAATTGCACGCAGAAGTTTATGACTAAATTTGTAAAATAAAGATTAATTTGTTTTCGTACAATAATTTGAAGATTAATTGGGTAATTTTTCTTTACTTGAGAAACCCACCAAAGAGATTCATCTCTAAATAGAAGGGCAATTGTGCATTGGCATTTTGAGGCGTATTGAATTGTTTAAAGTCAGACTTAACGAGGACCTCCAAATGTCATGTTTCTTGGAAACTATGACTTGATGACTATCTCCAAATGACATGTTTCCTGGAAACTATCTCAACGAAAGGGACAAAAGTGAAAAATTTACGCCAAGTTCTCACCTATATTTGATTTTCTAGCTTTAATATCCAAAATGAACGTGAAGTTCACGGGCTCTTCGTCTATTTTAATGCAACTTGAGCATTACAACGATTATAGTACTTGTCGCGTATCAAATTTTACTTGCAATGATTTAAGATCATTTATTGCTTAATGTCGATGTGGTCACATATATGACACAAGCTATCGAATCAAACTCTATCAAGTCATGAACTTATTGAAGACTACGATTGTAAAGAGAATATGACACGTTGAATTTGAATTTCAAAATCCAGAAATTTCTCTGGTAATTTCTTCCTCTCGTATTAGATTTGAATTGCAAGATCCATCAACTTCTTCAAGATTTCTCAACATAGTAAATGCCGACCACCGCTACTTTAATTATTAAAGATTGTAATTTCATAAAATTTAATCATGAATAATTACACTAAATTAAAGTCCCCTAAATATATTTATAAAAAGTGCAATCAAGCCCTAATTGCTTTAAAAAAAAAAAGTTGTATTAAGCTCTAAATCATGCCTTTCTTTTGAAAGAAAAATTGATATTAGAAAAATAATAAACAAGATAAACAAATAAATAAAAGTTATAATCTAGTGAAGTTTCCAACTTCTTACTTCATTGAATAACCTAATCATGAGATTGCAAACAAAGGGCGTGTAAAGATCAACACATAAAATGCTATAACTGGTGTAATTATACGTTATTTTTCCACCAATGACTTATGATCATATTAAATCGTTATTTTGTTCCACGAAGGATTAGTCGAACGTTGTGCGCAATAAAAAAAATATATATATCGAAGTTAAATTTGTGTAGCCTTTTGACCCAACCAAAAAGAAAAAAAATTGTGTAGCCTTTAGTCCCGATGCAAGACTTTGACCACTTTTATTAAATAGGCGGTCCATTCTAAGTTGCCAGACGATCATCGTGTTTCTCACCAAGAGAAGGACAGAGAAAATGCCAAGCCACCGCCTGCTCTGCATTCTCTCCCCTTCTCTCTCCCTCCTCTTCTTCTTCTTCTCCTCCGCGAGCTTCCATGGAGTCCACTCCAATTTCTCGACCATTTGCGACCCCTTCTCGCCCTCGTTCCCATGCGGCAACGTCTTCGTCCGATATCCATTCTGGCACAAAAGTCCATTCTGGAACGAAAGCGATGCCCGCGTGTACTGCGGATACCCAGGCCTCGGCCTCATTTGCCCGGATGACTCCCCTCACCCAATCCTCCACCTTGGGGACGCCTCCTTCATCGTCACCGATATCAACTACGACGAGAAAACCCTAACTCTCGTCGACATCCACGTCGCCGGCCAGAGATGCCCCACGGCCCGCCACAACCTCACGATCGGCTCGCTCCCGCTCGATTACAACTCCGCCGACGTCAATCTCACCTTCTTATTCAACTGCAGCGCTCATCCGCCCGAGTCCAGCCACTCCGTGGCCATCGATTGCTTGCGATTTCATAACAAGTGGTCGTACGTGTCCGTGAACATGAGCCGGCAGTGTTGGAATCAAAATGGCTCTGATACCAATTGTAGGAACCAAAAATATTTGGTTCGGAGAGAATGCAAATACAGAGAGAAAGTATATTACTCAAAATGCCTTTGTAGAGTACACACAAGCTTTGCTAAGCTTAAACTCTCTAGCTCTCTATATGCTTTACAAAAGCTATCTCTCTCTCTCTCTCTCTCACTCTGAGGCTGCAGTGCCTCCCGAGGCTCACACCTAATTTCCTCTTCTCTGAGGAGACTCTCTTTCTCTCTTTGTCTCTTCCTCTCGTGTGGCCTTGCCTTACATTTGCACTCACAAGCCTTATTTATAGGCATCTTTCACCGCCTGACTCCACCGCCAGGATTCTGCCGCCTTTGATTTCAACATGCAAGACAACTCATTTTCTTCTTCTCAAAGTATTCTTGCCGTCCACGTACAAGCCACTATTGTTGACTTTCTTCAGGCTTCTCTTCTTTTCTCTAGAATTCTCACGTGTAGACTTCACGTTGAACTTTGCTTCTTGCTCCTTGAAGGTTCAATAACTATTATTATAATGTGTGCCCATTCCCCCTTTTTTATTTTAATCAGCTTGTGGCTTCTCTTCTTTACCGCCTCACGTCCAGACTTCATGCATAATGGACTTCCATTATTATATTAGGTGTTGATTTCCAACACTCCCCCTCAACACCTAATACTCTTCTTCTATAGCATCTGATATTCATCTCCTTCAGTTGCCTCCGCAACTGTAATTTCCAACTGAGCTTTGCGAGGCTCGGATTTCATCAATGCCATTTCAGTTTGCATATCAGTCTCTTTCTCCTTCTCATGGAGCTTTTTCTCTACAATCTTCCATTTGTTTTTGCCCCTGGGGATCCTTTTCTCTGAGCAACATTTCTTGAGCTTTTGCAATTCCTTAAGCTTGTATCGGAGCTTCTCTTGCTCCCTTTCTTTGAGCTTGAGCTCCTTATCCTTTTGCTTTAGCATTTCATCCTTCTCTTTCAACATCTCCCGCATCTCTTGCAGTTCCTTCTCACTTGTTGAAGCTGCTACTTGCTTCTTCGAGCTTGCCCATGGCTTGCTCTTCTTTGGAGACGTCTCAATGGCTATCACATCATCTGCCTTGATGATACCAGTGGCTATTGGCTCTTTTTGCTCCTCTGCTGCAACAATTGCTTGGAGACTCCATTCTTGTTTACTATGGTTCTTCTTCTTCTTGGTAAAAGTTTTAGCTTCTCCTTTTACCTTCTTGAACCAACAAACTCTCGCAAAGTGACCTACTTTGCCACAAATGTAGCACCGTTTGCTATACCTTTTGTTGTCTTTATCATAGTCTCGGTGTGCTCCCCCTGGCTGAGCGCTTCTCGCTACTTGTCGCCTCTGCCATTCACTATGACTTTTCCACCGTTTACCATTTCTAAAGCCAGCATCATTTCTCCATTGGCTCTTGAAACCTCTTTTATTTCTAGAGAGGGTACGTGCATCATCCACGGTACATGCTAGCACCACATCTTCGTCATCATTGACAATATGTGCATGTTCCGTCACCTCTGCTTGACATTCGGATTTATAATGTCCGAATTTATTACACTTGAAACACTTGACTTTTGATTTGTCACGTGTTTTATATCTTCTAGTGAAATTTGAATTTTCACCTTTACCTCGGGCACCTCCACGACTTCGTCCATCTTGATAATCTCCTCGATTTGACTGAACAACCTGACTCTGCAATGCTTGCTCAGGATACGAACCGATGGACTTCTGATTCATTCTTTGCTCATGTGAGCATAATGAACCCATCAACCTCTCCAATGTCATGGTTGATATATCTTGGCCTTCTTCAATCGCCGCAACAACGTAGTCAAATCTTTCAGTCAAAGACCTCAAGATTTTTTCTACGACTCGTACATCTTGAAGTTCTTCACCATTAACCCTCAACTGGTTAACGATGGTTTGTACACGATCAAAGTAAGCCGAGATAGATTCAGAGTCATTCATGCGTAAAGACTCAAAATCTCCTCGAAGTGTTTGGAGCCGCACCCGCCTAACACGATCATCGCCTTTGTAGGATTTTTGCAATATATCCCACGCTTCTTTTGCTGTCTCAGCATTCGATATTTGTTCAAATATCGATTCCTTCACGGCTTGAAAGATCGTAAATAATGCCTTCTGATCTTTCTTCCGAGTTTCCACCAATAAATCTTTCTCCGCCTTTCTTAAAGCATCAAATGCTTCGGCATCGGCCACTTCGGTGTAGCCGTTCTCCACCAGGTTCCACAAATCTTGGGACTTGAATAGAACCTTCATCTGGACGGACCAGTTGTTGTAATTCTTCCCGTTCAACTTCGGAAGTAGCAACCGAACGAGTTGGTGGAAGCCATTGCTAGCTTTGAGTTCACGATCCTTGATCGACTGCTCTAGGTTCTCGGTCTCCGGTCACTAGTGCTGATACTCCAGTTCTTGACCTCCTAGGCTCTAACACTCCAATCCTTGGCCTACTCTGGATTCACGATCCCTGACCGCTAGCTTTGAAACGGTCCCTGGTCAACTAGCTCTAATACGGTCCCTGGTCTTCTGGCTTTGATACGGTCCCTGACCTTCTGGCTCTGATATTAATTGTTGGAACCAAAATGGCTCTGATACCAATTGTAGGAACCAAAAATATTTGGTTCGGAGAGAATGCAAATACAGAGAGAAAGTATATTACTCAAAATGCCTTTGTAGAGTACACACAAGTTTTGCTAAGCTTAAACTCTCTAGCTCTCTATATGCTTTACAAAAGCTATCTCTCTCTCTCTCTCTCTCTCTCACTCTGAGGCTGCAGTGCCTCCCGAGGCTCACACCTAATTTCCTCTTCTCTGAGGAGACTCTCTTTCTCTCTTTAATCTCTCTTCCTCTCATGTGGCCTTGCCTTACATTTGCACTCACAAGCCTTATTTATAGGCATCTTTCACCGCCTGACTCCACCGCCAGGATTCTGCCGCCTTTGATTTCAACATGCAAGACAACTCATTTTCTTCTTCTCAAAGTATTCTTGCCGTCCACGTACAAGCCACTAGTGTTGACTTTCTTCAGGCTTCTCTTCTTTTCTCTAGAATTCTCACGTGTAGACTTCACGTTGAACTTTGCTCCTTGCTCCTTGAAGGTTCAATAACTATTATTATAATGTGTGCCCATTCCCCCTTTTTTATTTTAATCAGCTTGTGGCTTCTCTTCTTTATCGCCTCACGTCCAGACTTCATGCATAATGGACTTCCATTATTATATTAGGTGTTGATTTCCAACAGGCAGGAGGAGGAGGCGGCGGACTGCGAGGACACGGTGGTGGCGGCGGTAAAGGGAACGGAGGTGACGGCGGCGAACGTGGTGAAGGAGTTCGCCGGGCCGATGAGCCCGGGGTTCGTGCTTGACTGGGAGGCGGCAAGGGTGTGCGGCGGGTGCGAGCACTCCGGCGGGCGGTGCGCGTTCAACCAGACAGAGGACTTGGACTTGGACTTGCTGTGCTTCTGCAAGGACGGGTCAAATCACTCGGACGATTCGGTTTGCAAAGGTAGGATTGAGGTTTGTGTCCGTTTCCTCTCTTTTTTTCATCTAGAGTTCGCCAATCACCATGATTGCTTTTTTCAATGCTTGTCACTTCTTAGTTGCGTGTCATTTGATTTCTGGCATACTTTGATTTTTTAGCAGCTTTTAGAATTAAAAAATTATATACTTAGCTTCATCAATTTCTTAATTGATACTTTTTCAAAATTTGAATGGTAACCACACCAATTAATATATCCCGTGCAACAAGTCCTATATGAAAACTTAAATCAATAAATAGAGCAGGATTACTCATATATATAATATGAATTCATAGACAAACAAAATTGTTACTTTAATATCATTCTTGTGTGGAAATTAGAATCACACATAGAATTTAACTGGTGAGGAATGGTACATGCAAAATAAATAATTGCAAGACTGTGATATCTTATTCAATGTCCAATTCCAATTCCACCTAGAAAGAGTTTTTATTTTCATTGCTTGAGACTTGAGCGATTGATGAGCCTTGGCAATGTCTGTCAAGAAAAAGATGGCAATCTTTGCTTATTGCCTCCTATAGCTAAAGATCCGACTGTGGATCATCATCATAGATTGCAAGAAATGGCCCTAGTCCCGCTTGAATGAGAGGAGTCGAGATCCTTTTCAATTCACTGATTATATCCATGTTGTGGTTTGGGTTGATGATAGGTCAATATCATGAGTCAAATTAGTTCAAGGAATGATGATTGGACAAAATTAGGAATGATTGGCTCTAGTCTAGTCCAATTCCAAGATGGAACTGAAAATTGAATCGAGAGGATCGATCCCCAAAATTAGAGACGGGGACTAGATCGATTGGTCCTAAAATCAGAAATCGGATCATACCGGTTTGGTCCATGGAACCAGTCAAATGTCAAATTTTAAAGAAGAGAGTGGTGCCTGAAGAAGAAGAAGAAGAAGCAGGAAAAAAAAAAAGGGAGAGCGCAATGGTCGCCACTTCCAGTCCCAGCTGTCTGATCTCTCTCTATAACATTTACTTTACTTCCTAACAAGTCTCTATCACATCAATGACATTTACTTTTATTCTCTCTCTCTCTCTCTCTAAGTCACCGTGACTCAGCCCCTCCTGTCCCATCTCCATCTCTCTCTTCTCTGTGCAAAGCCCACTTTCCCTCCTCCTTCCCCAAAAACCACGGTGACGAGTTTTCCATTTTAGAGAGACGATGAGGACACCTCCAATTCGCCCCGAGCTCGCTCTCGAGCCCTCATGGATCCTCGCGTCTGTGGTGTCTCCCCCCTCCTATCTCCTCCGCATTGCCCCACCGGCCTCCCGCAACTCCATTGGGGGTCAGATAAGCTCCAACGGGGATGCTCTGAATTTACCGTGAAATTTCACATCAAGAAATGGTAATTTAAATTGGAATATGTCAGTCGATAAGTCAATTAACCTAAAATAGGTTTTACTTGTTCTTTACTTCTCACATACATGAACTCTTGAACCCTTAAATGGGCTAGACTTTTTCATATTGAAGACGTAGAAAAAAAAAATTCTCCTTTTGATTTCAACAACATGGGAAGAAATCCAGAGGAAATTGCTTTGCATGTTTCCGGGCCACATCTTCCTCTTCACTTTCCAGTTTGAATGTTCGATAGCCATCTTTTTTATTTCCCTCCTTCACGATATATCAGAAGACTGAAACTGATATCGGTCAAAGTCCACAATCAGAATAGCTTCCTCTATTATTCTGAAGAGGAATTAATCACATCCATTTCTTTCACTCTTTAGTCCGAAGCAATTGAATAAAATAAAAATTTCTCCATCCTCAGCTTGCCCCTCTGAACTCTAAACCCTCATTCCACATGATATTCTCCACCCATGAGAGCATGAACTTGCTCAAATGGGTGACACAGCCACTCTCCTTCTATTATCCACTTCACACTCCATCCTAGTCATCGTCCTCGTCGGCCTCAACGTTCCACAAGTCTTTTATGCGAGGGAGATGATAATGTCCACTATACTGACTGCCACCGCTCTTTGATTTGTGGAATCGTCGCTAATATAACTTATCCTTTTTGGGGAGGCTGCCGACCCCAATTCTGTGCAAGATTGAGTGCTATGAGGACGAATTCCTCATCTTTGAGTACCAATAGCAGAAGTCTTATTTTCAATACTTGCGGCCTAAGCTATTTATGAACCTGAGCAATTTCTGTCATGAAAAAGATGACAAGCTTATTGCTTCCTAGCTAAAGATCCAATGTGAGTCATTAGCATCATAAATCACGAGAGATAGGCCCAATTCAGCTTGGCCGAGGAATCATGGGTCTTTGGGATCCACTGATGTTAACCAGGTCGCTTCTTTGGGCTGATGATGCATCGATATCATCAATCAAATCAGTTCAAAAAAGATGACTACGCAAAGCTTAAGAGAAAATCATCCATATAACAGCTTAGCCGCCTCAGTTTTGAGGGTCCAATCCCCTTCTGTTTTCTAGTCTAGGCGATGGCCCTGCGTCTGTCTAGAACGCTGCTAACTATGTTCTTGAGGTCCTTATTGAATTGTCCTCGATTGAATTGTCTACGAGATTGGCAAAGCTCGTTGATTAGTTGGGGCTGCGCCTACATGTAGGAATTGGGAAATGGGAAATACTATTCCAAGTCCTCCTCAAGTCAAGTTCGCAATTAGCCAGCGGCTCAAGCTACTTGGCTTTGTTTCCATGTGCCTTGTTCTCCTTTTCTTCTCAGCTTTTGTCTCCCCGCGCTAAAGTCTTGGTCTTCGGGAGCCCAAATCAAGTGATTCTCGTTAGTGCACAGGGGTCAAGCCATTCCCAAAAGCAGCATTATTCTTTATCCTCTGCATCCTCTTCCTTTATATGTACCTTCATTTTTATGCTCCAACACCATCTCCCTCCAGGTAGATCTTACCATGTTGTGTTCCTCTCTCTCCTTGCTCTTCTTCATCATCTCCCTCCATACTCACTTCCTTGTACCAGCTTCCGGCTACTTCAAGCCGTTCCACGAGTACCTCTAAGATCATATGGCTAACGGACCCTGAGAATTTGTCGAGAGAAAACTCAATTCGCATGAATGTGATCCGCCTGTTTCTTTTGTTGGAAATTCAATGGTGCCACACTTGTTTTGTCTTCCTCCATCTAAGAATATCACGTGAGAAGAATAACCTTTCTATGACTCTTCTTTTTGGGGCGCCAAGCAAGAAAAACTGTCAAGTCAGCAACTGCTTGGCTATCAAGTCTTCATGAGAGAGACTTGTTTTTGCTGACTAGTCGCGAAAGTTCGTATAACGGGAGGTTTGTTCCTAATTGTAACTTAGAGGTCCCTTTGACTCGTTTTCGCTGCTTCGCTTGGTGTTTGCTTCGAAGTTGAAGAACTAGCACATGACCGTGATAGGAGTTAGGACCAATTCGAACAAACGCCATTTGATTTTTCTGCAAATGCTTTCCACACTCTCTGCTACCTCTTTCTCCTATCCTCTAAAATCCTCTGCCTCCTTCCGGTCCAAATGAATCACCAAAACCTCATGTGTGTAGCTAATTGTCACCAATTCGTTCTTATCATCGTCTTCACCAACTTAGTCTATCTCGCTCGCTCTGATGATGCACAATACAAGGCTTGCATGCCTCGGAATCCTAACTTTCTTGGATGTGCAGTTCATTGTCAAGGATATCTTCTATGCGAACAATCTTGGACGTGCAGTTCATTGTCAAGGATATCTTCTATGCGAACAATTTGATCCTCCTTGTTAACGCCTGTGTACCATGAATTCTGTGATGCTCCACCGTGGAATATCAGCCTCAAAAGGATGCCTTTCAATCTCAGTTCCACTAATGCCAATCCTTACTTGTACTATAATTGCACCTCGTAGCTGACAGGTTTTTACATATCCAGGGGACTGCGCGGGTGACTCCACCCACCATTTTTTTGCCTTTTTTGCCCAAGGAAGAATTGCAGGAAATGGATTACTATTCTGTCGTCAGCTCATGCTATTCTGCTGTTGGCATTCCTCTTTACGTTGATGCCGATTTCACTAGCTCAAAGAAAAAGTTCCTATTGAACTGACTGCAACTACTGTGATTAATTGTTAGATCTTTAGGTCGGTCTTTGTGACCCACATGATCAAATGGTTTAAATATATTGAGTGAAGATGCTCCAACTTTACTGTAAAATTATGCAAATGTCGGGCTAAAACTACCGGTTTCTTCTTGGGCTCTTATCATGAACACAATTAAATAAATAGAAACACTCCGTCTCCGTAAGCGGTGATAAAATCTGATCATTTGTGAAGTTGAAATACATTATTGATAGAGGTGAACCGTGCACTTAATTAAATCTTTACACAAATCTGATCATTTTAGTACTAACACCGTTTTTCCTTATTTTCAGTTGATCTATCATTTCTTCCTGCTGTGAATAATGTCCTTATGCTTTTCCAATTTCTTCGCCTAAGCTTAGACCGTGGACTCGCTTACCACTGCAAACAAAAACTCTCCGGTCTCTTAAGTCCCAGGAGATCTTGTCGGTCTGACGGGAAAAAAGAAATAAAAAAAGATCTCATCGGAACCTCATATATTTTCATGTTTCTATCTTTCTGCAATAGTTTGCGAGTTATCAGTTGGGTCTTTACGATTCAAGACACTTGAAAATCATCGCCTGAACATGAGCTGCGCACTTGTGTTATCTGTGGAAAGACTTCTTATCAAGCCTATAGGTCCGCTTAAAAGCCAAAGAGTTGAGACATGTCTAGAACCCAAAAAGCATGGACACTCTTCAGGAGCTTCAATCTTCGTGTCGGACACCTCAACATGTGTCTGACACGTAGTTAATGAGTGTTGGACATCCTACACGTGGTTAACCCTCCCCAACAAGCCAACTACACGAGTTTGGAATTCCGACATGCTGTTCGACATGCACGGGGTCAAATTTTAATAAATTTCAATAAATTAAGGATCAAAATGTAAATATATATAAAAATATAAAATAAAATAAAATAAAAGATAAAGGGAGAAAGGAAATCGAATCTTATGATAGTGAAATGTGGATTTTTTTTTTTTTGGAGTTACTGTTAAATGTTATATTTAATAATGGAATTAGGATTGTTTTTTTTTTTTTCCTTCCAAGTTTTATGGAATATTGGAATGGAATATAGTTGAATTTGTCATATTGAAACAATGAATTATGTTAACAAATTGTGGATTAGTATTTTCAATGTAAATTCATTCTAGGCTTTTTTATTATTTATTTATTTATGAATTTGAATCAAATTAATTTCACTAAAATAATCATAAAAATGATAATTTATTATGTATATATATATATATATATATAAATATACATTTAGTATAAAACATGTGCAAATGCATCGGAATTCTCTATTTTTTTTAGAAATGACGTGTCGGCATATTGTGTCATATTGTGTTGCGTATTGCATGCCGATGTTAGTGTAACGACCCGAGTCCCACTGTGTGATATTGTCCTCTTTAAACACTGAGTCCTCACAGCTTTAAAACGGGTCACATAGGTTAGAGGGGCCCAAGCCATTATAAATTGGCCCAAGACTCTCTCCCTAGGCGATGTGGGACAGGGACTCCTTCCTTGCGCACATCCGGGGACTGAGGCGCGGACGCACCGCCATCCCTCCTCCCCGCGCACCACCGCTCAGGCTGTTACATTCTCCCCTCCTTGGGAGCACACCCGAGCCTCTCTGTGTGATATTGTTCGCTTTGGACACTGAGTCCTCACGGCTTTAAAACGCGTCACACGGGTTAGAAGGGCCCAAGCCATTATAAATTGGCCCAAGACTCTTTCCCTAGGCGATATGGGATAGGGACTCCTTCCTTGCGCACGTTCGGGGACTAAGGCGCGGACGCGCCGCCATCCCTCCTCCCCGCGCACCGTCACTCGGGCTGTCACACTAGAGCAGTCCACCGACAGTCGACGGGTTCGGGATTAGGACCCCCGTGCCCAGTCCTCAGAGCCAAGTAACGACCCGAGCCCTACTGTGTGATATTGTCCGTTTTGGACACTGAGTCCTCACGGCTTTAAAACGCGTCACACAGGTTAGAGGGGCCCAAGCCATTATAAATTGGCCCAAGACTCTCTCCCTAGGTGATGTGGGACAGGGACTCCTTCCTTGCGCACGTCCGGGGACCGAGACGCGGACGCACTGCCATCCCTCCTCCCTGCGCATCGCCGCTCGGGCTGTCACAGTTGGTGTTACTTAGTCTAAAACATACCACCTATTCAATTGGTGCCACAGAATGTATATATCTGTCTTCGCCTCTGATGATCATATTGCAGAGCATTTGCTACTTCTATAACAACTATAAATTATTTTTGTTTTTTTATCTTCCTGCGCATCCCCTGATAGCTGTAGAACTCAGGATTTTAGCTAGTGTCTATCTTTGTTTGTCAATTAGCCACAGATCCGTGTGCATGTGTTTCCAATTTCTCTAGAAAGATGTCACTAATTGATCCACGAAAAATGTTCAAGAGGAGGATAGAGCCAAACTGGTGAGGTTGTAGTCTTTTCACTCTACCGTGGTGTCTTTTCTTTCTTGAAATGGAATGTGCTATAACCTCATGATGTACCTTGATCTTTATATATCTTAGACACTTTGAAATCATCCGTTTGCAATTTGTTGACACATTTTTCACTTTTGATGACGACAGTCCCAGGAAACAAAAAGATTGGTCTCAAAGTTGGAATAGGTAATTAATTCAAGACTCTCTCTTCCACTTCTCTACACTATTCTCTGCAATTTGTTTCAATTTTCGATAGTATGCTTCACTCATTGCTCAATGGGACCAATGTTTCCAATATAATCTTTGAAGCCTTGATAAAGTGATCAAGTGAGACTGCTATTCAAAAATATACTTCGTTTTCTTAGGAATGGCTGCATTAGGAGCTGGAATTGTGGTCACCCTTATCTTAATGCAAGCTTTGAAGAAGCAGAGGAGCAAATATCTCAATGGCGAAATAAAAATTAAGGGACTCATCTCTTCCAGAAGATACACCTATAAGGACATCAAGACGATGACTAACTCTTTTAAAGAAAAGTTAGGCCAGGGAGGCTATGGCTCCATGTACAAAGGCAAGCTTCAAGACGGTGAACTTGTGGCAGTGAAGCTGCTAAAGAAGTTGAAAGGCGATGCAGAAGAATTTTTCAATGGGGTTGCAAGCATAAGCAAGACTTCTCATGTCAATGTTGTCACCCTCCTAGGATTCTGTTTTGAAGGAAGCAAAAAAGCTTTGATTTATGAGTTCATGCCCAATGGATCACTTGAGAAGTTCATATTCAACAAGAGTAACACTTTGGAGCTAGATCAACAATTGAGTTGGGACACATTGTACCAGATTTTGCTCGGCATTGCTCACGGGCTAGAGTACTTGCATAGATGATGCAAAACGAGGATCTTGCACTTTGACATAAAGCCTCATAACATTCTCCTTGACACAAACTATTGTCCCAAGATTTCTGACTTTGGTCTTGCCAAAATATGCCCAAGAGAAGAGAGCATCGTGTCATTACTTGGTGCTAGGGGCACTATTGGATACATTGCTCCGGAGCTGATCATAAGGAACATTGGAGGGGTTTCTCACAAATCAGATGTCTATAGCTATGGTATGATGGTTGTCACGACCCGAACTCCGAGTACATGCACATCCCTCCGTGGTCGATATAATTTTGCGACGTCCCAGGGAGTGTCGCCGACCCATTGATTATTATGCACATGCGGAAACGTAAAACAATCTCCATACAACATAACAGTGGGATAGAAACATAGGATAGTATTTTCACAACCACACCTACAATAAAGTAGTACTTAAATACAAACCAGTCTAACACTCCGAGGTCTAATACAAAAAGTGAAGCTGTTTGATTTCTTATAAGTTAAGCTTCTATTTACAAAACCGAGGTTCGTTAATATATTATCATACTCCTCAACCCTTCTAGGGTGAACTGTCACCCATTCCCAGCCTCGACGGAAGACCCGTCATCACCTGGGTGAAGGTAGAAAGACTTCTATTTTTCCTTCCCTGCAAACCATTGTACACGACCTGGCCTTCCTTTGTCTAGGGACCTGAAAATGTTAGCCCACTAAGGGGTGAGATCACATCTCAGCAAGTCAATCTACTAAACCCAGATTAGGAGAAGGGTACATATAACATGCAATCTAGTCACCCTTCTTACCCTTTCTCGTCACTTGCACTTTCCTGCACGTTAGTGGCATTCAATCATACAATATCACATTGACATTTATAGCAGTTGAATAATTCAATGCACATACAGATAGGGATGCAGATGTCAGATCATTGACCGTGGCCAATTTTTAACAGATAACAGTCATCCGGTACAACCGGGCTTCGCCTCACACCATTGAGCGCGGCAACGTCTACATCTAGACGGCATTCCAATTAAGGAGCATCGGCCCAAAGCATCCACTGCGACCGGCATCCGTTGACGTGGGGCATTCCCGAAGGAGCATCGTCCGGCCCCAAAGGCACGTGACGGAATCATGTCGTGAATGCATATGATAGATGCCACATTTCAATAATCAATTATACACAGCATCCACAGCATCAATTGAGCAATTTCATAGTAAGAATTCTTCAAAACAAGCATATACTCTTATTCACCCAAATTTACAGAAAGCTGTCCAATAACGTTCTTCCAGTGTCACAGCCAGAAATTCACTCAAATGATCTTGAAAAATTCTCAAATTTAGACACGTGCTAGAAAACATATAAAAAAACATTTTTCATGAAGACACCGAGATCCATATCCCTCTGGATTCGGCCCAGAAATTTCTTCTATCCAGCACAAAAATCGGGTCCAGTTCCAGAGAGTCTAACTCATCAAAATCAGTTCGGTTTTGGGTCGAAATATTATTCATTTAATTTGAAATTCGAGTATGTTATATTAGAAGTTGTAAGGAACAACTTTCATGAAGGAACCTATTGGCAATTTGACCTCTAAAGGTAGGTAACAACCCTTGGAATCATGGCAGGTCACGGGTTACTGGACTGTCCGAAATACTGTTCCGAGGATGACGTCATTAAAATCGTCACCTATTTAATTTCTAAAAATTCTGAGAAAAATATATGTTATTATTTAGGATGTCCAAAACATTTATTCAGAAGGAAATTTCTTCAAATTCACATCACAAAGTTGTCCACGAAATTAGCAAAACATACATGTCCTGGAAACTGTTTCAGAAAACAGCCTCTGTTCTATTCCGAATTTCTCTCCACGACTTTTATTTTGCTCCATAAATCCTATCTAAACTTTTCTATGGGCATTGTAACATCCCTAAGTAATATTCATCCACATATAACTTCATCTACATAGTTCCTCCACATAAAATTCCCTAAAGAATGTACTCAACCCCTAATCTACGTTTAGGAGACGACTTACCGATAAATCTAATGGCGATCCTCACTTGTGGCCAGACGGCAACACAAGGACAGCCTTGGAGGTGTTTTGACGATGATTTGGACCCGGCACAACGGCTGGAGGTGTCGTTGAGCGACCACCACAGCAGCACACAAAGTCCTGGATTTTCTTGAGGAGGGAGGAATGCTCGAGACCTTGCTGTTCAGTTGCTGTTTTGTCGTCCAAAGAGGGAGCAAGAATGGCTGAATAAACTAACTTAAAGGAGAAGAAGACAAGGCTTTTTATGGCTGTGAAAGGGAAAGGAAATTGTTGTAAGGCTAGATAAGGGAAAGAGAGAGACAAGTGCACGGCAGCAGGGGAGAAGAAATGAGTGCAGAAGAAAAGAGGGTAAAGCAGAAGTAATTGCAAATAAATTACTCAGCATTCACTCAGCCATTTGCTGCTGCATTTCGGTTTCCTACGGCAAGAAGAGGTGAGGGAAAAGGAGAAGTAATTACAGAGAAGTTATTCAGCCTTTACTCAGCCATTTGCTCAGCATTTGGCCTAATTTTCCATGGAAAAATGGCTCTCCATTACTACCTTAGGTCCCCCTATCTTTTCCAAGTCTATCTCCATTAAATAACAAGGAAATTGAGGTGAAATTGTAGGAGAGAGGGATTCCTACGAATTTCATTTTGAGGAGACTTCTTTTTTTTTTTTTTTTTCTTTAATTACCAATCTAACATCTAAATCAATAGGGTCAAGTCCCTTAGTAACAACTTATAATACCTCTTTTACACTTCTATAACTCTTTTTCCAATTGTCTCATATTAAATGCCCAAAACCTATTTAAAAAGTGGCATTTCCTTTTTATTCTTTTAATTTGTTATTCTTGCCTCTTTTCCGTTAATAATTCCTGTCGTCCATAAAATTTGGAAAGATGCAACAACATTCCCCGGGATTAATTGTGACACGTGAAAATTCTTAATTTCTGTAATCGACATCATTTCCTCGGTTAATTTCAGTCAAATGTGATTTTAGCGTAACTTAAACTATCAGTTAGTTTTTTGGGAATTTTTGGTGCACTAACCTGTGGTCGAAATCTCAAGTCGGTTGCATCAAAATTCTTTAATAACTTTCCTGATTAGTCTAATTATCTCATGAGTGATCAGCTCAGAGAATAACGCTATAGGCACATCGATGAAAAGCCCGATTCATTTCATTGAAAACAGAAGTGGAAAAATCAGACTGTCACAACTCTTCCCCTCTTATATAAATTTCGTCCTCGAAATTTAAGTCGTTACATCATTCAAGTCAAAAAGGTGAGGATATTTTTCTTTCATGGCATCTTCTCTTTCCCAGGTTGCTCCTTTTGTACCGTGGTGTTGCCATACCACTTTGACTAACGGAATCGTCTTGGTTCGAAGAACTTGTTCTTTTCGATCCACAATTTGAATTGGTCTTTCTTCGTACGATACCCTATCATCCACATCCAATTCTTCAAAATTCATAACGTGAGTTGGGTCAGGTTCATACTTCCTCGGCATCGACACGTGGAAGACATTGTGAATGCGGGCAAGTCTCGGCGGCAATGCAAGACAATATGCCAAAGTCCCTATTCTTTCTAGAATTTCAAAGGGACCTACATACCTTGGACTTAATTTTCCTTTCTTGCCGAAGCGTGAAGTACCCCTCATTGGCGATACCTTTAAGAAGACGTGTTCACCCACTTGGAATTCTAATGGCTTTCGCCGCTTGTCAGCATAGCTTTTCTGGCGACTTTGGGTAGTCTTTAATCTGTTTCTGATGATGGTCACCGCATCCACTGACTGCTGGACTAATTCTGGGCCCGTGATCTTCCGTTCCCCGACTTCATCCCAACACACCGACGTCCTACATGCTCGGCCATACAATGCTTCAAAAGGAGCCATCTGGATGCTCGTTGGTAAGCTGTTGTTGTAGGCGAATTCCACTAAGTGAAGTTGATCCTCCCAACTTCCCTTGAAATCTATAACACACGCTCTCGCATGTCCTCGAGAGTCTCGAATTGTCCTCTCGGATCGGCCATCCGTCCGAGGATGATATGCCGTATCTTTGCATTGAAGTTTGGTACCAAGAGCACTCGCAAGCTCTTCCAAAAAGCAGCAGTAAATCTCGGATCTCGTCGATGTTATCGTAACCGGCACTCCATGCATTCGAACCACTTGGCGCACATATAGGTCTGCGTGCCTATCCAAAGCGAGGTCTTTTCGAACCGCAATGAAGTGTGCTGACTTTGTCGATCGTCGACTATCACCCAAATTGAATCATTTCCTCGTTGACTCCTCGGTAGTCCAGTCACGAAATCCATCGTGATATGCTCCCATTTCCACTGGAATCTCTAGAGGTTGTAGAAGTCCTCCCGGCCTACAATGTTGGGCTTTTACTTGCTGACAAGTCAAACACTTGGCGACGTGCTTGGCAATGTCCGCCTTCATACCAGACCACCAATAGTGTTGACGTAAATTTTGATACATTTTTGTGTTCCCTAGGTGGATGCTGTAATTACTACGATGTGCCTCAGACAAAATTTCTTCTCTGAGTTCAATATCGTCGGTACCACCAAACGTCCTCGGCACCTTCTTTGTTCCATCTTGGAGATCGAAAGTCCGCCTTTCTTTTCTCAACATCTGCTTGTAGGATTTTCTGTACATCAGGGTCTGTCAATTGGAGTATCTTGATTCTGGCCTGGATATCCGGTTCAATTCTGAGGGTGGCCATAAGACTAGAGAGGTGACCTACCTCAAATTTGAACACCGAATCTCGCGCCCTTTCAATTAAGTTCCACTCCTTTATTAATATATGAGCTACTGAAGACTTTCGGCTTAAGGCATCGGCGACTTTATTTGCCCTTCTGGATGGTATAAGATATCACAGTCGTAGTCTTTCAGCAATTCCATCCATCTGCGCTGTCTCATGTTCAACTCCTTCTGAGAGAACAAATACTTGAGACTTTGATGGTCAGTGAAGATCTGGAATCTTTCTCCGCACAAGTAGTGTCTCCAAATCTTGAGCAAAAATAATTGCCGCGAGTTCTAAGTCATGCGTTGGGTAATTTAGTTCATGAGGTCTCAATTGACGTGACGCGTATGCAACTACTCGGCCATGTTGCATTAACACGCAACCCAGTCCTCTGAACGACGCATCACTATAGATCTCGAATCCTCCTAGACCAGATGGTATGGTCAGTACAGGTGCGGTAGTAAGCTTTTCTTTAAGCTCTTGAAAACTACGCTCACACTTGTCCGTCCACACAAATTTTTCCTCCTTTTTCGAAGTCGTGTCATAGGCGATGCTATAGCTGAAAATCCTTCCACAAATCGTCTGTAATACCCAGCTAAGCCTAGGAAACTTCTGATTTCCGTCACCGTAGTTGGTCTCGGCCAATTAATTACTGCTTCAATCTTGGATGGATCTACAGAAATTCCTTCTCCTGATATTACATGTCCTAAGAAAGTCACACGAGTCAACCAAAACTCACACTTGCTGAACTTGGCATACAGCTCATGAGCCCTTAGAGTCTGCAGTACCATTCTTAAGTGTTCTTCATGTTCCTTTGGACTTCTTGAGTATACCAGGATATCATCGATAAACACAATTACGAACTGATCCAGGTATTCCTTGAAAACTCGATTCATTAGATCCATAAAAGCAGCTAGAGCATTTGTTAACCCGAACGGCATCACTGTGAATTCGTAATGGCCATATCGAGTACGAAATGCTGACTTTGGAATGTCCTCTTTTCTAATCCTCAGCTGATGGTATCCCGTCCTCAAGTCGATTTTTGAAAATATTGACGCACCTTGCAGTTGATCAAACAAGTCGTCAATCCTCGGGAGTGGGTACTTGTTCTTAATTGTTACCTGATTGAGTTGTCGATAATCAATGCACAAACGCAGTGTACCATCTTTCTTATTGACAAAGAGAACTGGTGCTCCCCATGGTGATGCACTGGGACGTATAAATCCTTTATCTAACAAATCCTGCATCTGTACCTTCAATTCTTTCAGTTCAGACAAAGCCATCCGGTAAGGAGCCTTAGAGATGGGTTCCGTTCCGGGGGCTAACTCAATCACAAATTCGATTTCTCTTTCTGGTGGTAGGCCTGGTAGTTCTTTTGGAAAGACGTCTGGAAACTCTTTTACCACTATAATATCTTCAACTTTCAGTTCTTCCACTGTCGTGTCCATGACCATCGCCAAGTAACTCAGACAACCCTTATTTAATAACTGGGTCGCCTCAAGTGAGGAAATTAGGGTAATCGAAGGTCCTCCTCGACTTCCATTGAACTCGAAACTTTTACTTTCTAGCGGGCTGAACCGGATCGTTTTACGATAACAATCCATCTTAGCTCGATGCTTGGTGAGCAGTCCATGCCAATTATTACATCGAAATCGACATGGCTAGAACTATCAAATCTATCTTTCCCTCTTGCCCACCAATTACCAATTTGCAATCCGGACAACCCATCATGGACAACACATTATCTTTTAATGGTGTTGATATACTAACACTGATTTCAACCGTTCAGGACTCAATTCTATTAACTTTATAAATTGTTCGGCTACAAATGAATGAGTCGCACCAGGGTCAAATAAAGCGTATGCTGGATGATCATTTAGGGAAACAGTACCTGCGATCACATTCGGTGCGTCCTCTGCCTGATCTCTAGTGATGGCGTACGTCCTTCCTCTGACGGGAGGCCTAACTGGTTCACCTTGCTGTGCATTCGGGGGTGCATATCCCCTGTTCTGGCCCATCGGTGGTGGCGGTGGCAACTGTTGTCCTCCCCGTCGACTGGGACACTCTCTGACCTGATGGCCTTGTTGTCCACAACCAAAACAAGCTCCCGTTCTAAGGTGACATGGTGCAGCTCCATGTCGTTTCCCACAGAAGCGACAAGTTCCATTATTATTCACTACTGGCTTACTCACTCCACCTTTTCTGTTGGGTGGAATAGGATATCTTCTACTGACCATGGGTTTCTTTCCAAACTTGATACTGCTCGTATTCACATTGAACCTCGATCCTGATGCGGCAGTTTGCTCATTCAGATCTCTTTCTATCAGCTGGGCTCGACGATAAACCTCTCGGTAGTCATTCAAATCAAAAGGCACCAGTGGTTGCTTCAGCTCTAATCGGAGGCCATTCCTGAACCTTCTAGCCTTTTCTTCAGGATCCTCTACCAATCTTGGGGCATACTGCGAAAGCTCTGCAAACTTGACCTATCTTGGTCAACAAAGTCATGGATCCCCGGCGAAGACGTTGAAACTCTTCCATTTTTCGTTCTCTAGCACTCTTCGTGAAATCTTGCTCATTAAATGCCCCGAGGAAAACACCCCATGACGGCACTACCCCTTCGGAAACACGGTCTCTCGAGTAGCTCTCCACCATATATCGGCATTGTCCTCTAGCGATAAACCGCTAGAGTTACTTTCTCTTCCTCATTGCATCTTAAAAGTGCAAATGCCTTTTCTATAGCCAGAATCCAACGGGAAGCAGTCTCAGGGTCTCCAGTACCAGTGAACTTTGGCGGATTCAGCTTCAAAAAGTGTTCCACTAGCTTGTATACAGGTGCATCGCAACCACGTTCCCGGTGGAACTTCAACGGGTAGGGCGACAGTACACCAGCGGCGGCGGCATTGGCAGCAACAGTAGCGGCAGCTGTAACGGCGGCATTAATGGCAGCAGTTTGATTTTGAGCTTGCTGTCCCATCAAATCTCTCATGGCCTCTAGCGCCTGCATGATCCCAACTAATCCTGGATCACCAGATGCTGCTACCCCAGCACCAACCGGCGGAACCGGTGGCGGTGCTACACCACTAGCACTAGCCTGAGCTGGCGCTTTACCCCTATTAGCTCGAGCACCACCTCTAGTCGGTGCCCTAGCCCGAGTAACTAGTCCAATCGCCCTTTTCCGGGCGTCCTCGGTCTTGCTCACTCATGGTGCGAGATTCTATATAGACACGCTTCCCATTCCAACACCAGGTTAGAATTTGAGTGGGCTCACAAACAAACTATCAATCAACTATCACACACATGCGCCCGCATATTCAATGTCTTTCCTACTAACTATCCCATGACTCATCGCACCTTATCACTCCAGACACAACCTCGCTCTGATACCACTAAATGGGGATGTCACGACCCGAACTCCGAGTACATGCACATCCCTCCGTGGTCGATATAATTTTGCGACGTCCAAGGGAGTGTCGCCGACCCATTGATTATTATGCACATGCGGAAACGTAAAACAATCTCCATACAACATAACAGTGGGATAGAAACATAGGATAGTATTTTCACAACCACACCTACAATAAAGTAGTACTTAAATACAAACCAGTCTAACACTCCGAGGTCTAATACAAAAAGTGAAGCTGTTTGATTTCTTATAAGTTAAGCTTCTATTTACAAAACCGAGGTTCGTTAATATATTATCATACTCCTCAACCCTTCTAGGGTGAACTGTCACCCATTCCCAACCTCGATGGAAGACCCATCATCACACGGGTGAAGGTAGAAAGACTTCTATTTTTCCTTCCCCGCAAACCACTTTGTACACGACCTGGCCTTCCTTTGTCTAGGGACCTGAAAATGTTAGCCCACTAAGGGGTGAGATCACATCTCAGCAAGTCAATCTACTAAACCCAGATTAGGAGAATGGTACATATAACATGCAATCTAGTCACCCTTCTTACCCTTTCTTGTCACTTGCACTTTCCGCACGTTAGTGGCATTCAATCATACAATATCACATTGACATTTATAGCAGTTGAATAATTCAATGCACATACGAGATAGGGATGCGGATGTCGATCATTGACCGTGGCCAATTTTTAACGAGATAACAGTCATCCGGTACAACCGGGCTTCGCCTCACACCATTGAGCGCGGCAACATCTACATCTAGACGGCATTCCAATTAAGGAGCATCGGCCCAGCATCCACTGCGACCGGCATCCGTTGACGTGGGGCATTCCCGAAGGAGCATCGTCCGGCCCCAAAGGCACGTGACGGAATCATGTCGTGAATGCATATGATAGATGCCACATTTCAATAATCAATTATACACAGCATCCACAGCATCAATTGAGCAATTTCATAGTAAGAATTCTTCAAAACAAGCATATACTCTTATTCACCCAAATTTACAGAAAGCTGTCCAATAACGTTCTTCCAGTGTCACAGTCAGAAATTCACTCAAATGATCTCGAAAAATTCTCAAATTTAGATACGTGCTAGAAAACATATAAAAAAACATTTTTCATGAAGACACCGAGATCCAGATCCCTCTGGATTCGGCCCAGAAATTTCTTCTATCCAGCACAAAAATCGGGTCCAGTTCCAGAGAGTCTAACTCATCAAAATCAGTTCGGTTTTGGGTCGAAATATTATTCATTTAATTTGAAATTCGAGTATGTTATATTAGAAGTTGTAAGGAACAACTTTCATGAAGGAACCTATTGGAAATTTGACCTCTAAAGGTAGGTAACAACCCTTGGAATCATGGCAGGTCACGGGTTACTGGACTGTCCGAAATACTGTTCCGAGGATGACGTCATTAAAATCGTCACCTATTTAATTTCTAAAAATTCTGAGAAAAATATATGTTATTATTTAGGATGTCCAAAACATTTATTCAGAAGGAAATTTCTTCAAATTCACATCACAAAGTTGTCCACGAAATTAGCAAAACATACATGTCCTGGAAACTGTTTCAGAAAACAGCCTCTGTTCTATTCCGAATTTCTCTCCACGACTTTTATTTTGCTCCATAAATCCTATCTAAACTTTTCTATGGGCATTGTAACATCCCTAAGTAATATTCATCCACATATAACTTCATCTACATAGTTCCTCCACATAAAATTCCCTAAAGAATGTACTCAACCCCTAATCTACGTTTAGGAGACAACTTACCGATAAATCTAATGGCGATCCTCACTTGTGGCCAGACGGCAACACAAGGACAGCCTTGGAGGTGTTTTGACGATGATTTGGACCCGGCACAACGGCTGGAGGTGTCGTTGAGCGACCACCACAGCAGCACACAAAGTCCTGGATTTTCTTGAGGAGGGAGGAATGCTCGAGACCTTGCTGTTCAGTTGCTGTTTTGTCGTCCAAAGAGGGAGCAAGAATGGCTGAATAAACTAACTTAAAGGAGAAGAAGACAAGGCTTTTTATGGCTGTGAAAGGGAAAGGAAATTGTTGTAAGGCTAGATAAGGGAAAGAGAGAGACAAGTGCACGGCAGCAGGGGAGAAGAAATGAGTGCAGAAGAAAAGAGGGTAAAGCAGAAGTAATTGCAAATAAATTACTCAGCATTCACTCAGCCATTTGCTGCTGCATTTCGGTTTCCTACGGCAAGAAGAGGTGAGGGAAAAGGAGAAGTAATTACAGAGAAGTTATTCAGCCTTTACTCAGCCATTTGCTCAGCATTTGGCCTAATTTTCCATGGAAAAATGGCTCTCCATTACTACCTTAGGTCCCCCTATCTTTTCCAAGTCTATCTCCGTTAAATAACAAGGAAATTGAGGTGAAATTGTAGGAGAGAGGGATTCCTACGAATTTCATTTTGAGGAGACTTTTTTTTTTTTTCTTTAATTACCAATCTAACATCTAAATCAATAGGGTCAAGTCCCTTAGTAACAACTTATAATACCTCTTTTACACTTCTATAACTCTTTTTCCAATTGTCTCATATTAAATGCCCAAAACCTATTTAAAAAGTGGCATTTCCTTTTTATTCTTTTAATTTGTTATTCTTGCCTCTTTTCCGTTAATAATTCCTGTCGTCCATAAAATTTGGAAAGATGCAACAACATTCCCGGGATTAATTGTGACATGTGAAAATTCTTAATTTCTGTAATCGACATCATTTCCTCGGTTAATTTCAGTCAAATGTGATTTTAGCGTAACTTAAACTATCAGTTAGTTTTTTGGGAATTTTTGGTGCACTTACCTGTGGTCGAAATCTCAAGTCGGTTGTATCAAAATTCTTTAATAACTTTCCTGATTAGTCTAATTATCTCATGAGTAATCAGCTCAGAGAATAACGCTATAGGCACATCGATGAAAAGCCCGATTCATTTCATTGAAAACAGAAGTGGAAAAATCAGACTATCACAATGGTTCTAGAGATGGTCGGTAAGAGACAAAATATTGAAGTCACACTAGATCGAACTAGTGAAGCATACTTCCCTCATTGGGTCCACCGATGCCTAGAGCTTCAAGAAGAGTTTGGACTACTTGGGATCACAAATGAGGAGGATGAAGCAATCACGAAGAAGATGATGATAATAGGCCTATGGTGCATTCAAATTGATCCAAGAGCTCGACCATGTATGAGCCAAGTTGTGGAGATGCTAAAAGGAAGTGTTGAGGCCTTGCAAATTCCTCCCAGACCCATTTTTTCATCACCCTCAAGATCACTTGCGGCTTGTCCATGTGAAAGTTCGTATCTACAAGAGAGTAATGACTCAAGTTGGAATTATTCATTATCAATTATACAAGACCAACACAGTTTGTAACAGACTAAGCAACTACAACATTAATGATTATTGAGCTTTTCATAAATTTGTGATTAGATGTCTAGGTTGAATTTCTACAACTATGACCCAAAAATAAGTGAAAAGTGTATTGTTGACACCTAAATTTTCATATATGGGTCTCTATTGCATTTTTATCAATATTACGGATCTAATTTATGACATAAATTGGCCTCCCTAACCCACAAATTGATCCCGTATTATTTATTGTGCACATTGCTCGCTATATTCCATCACGACTAGGGACATTGTGATGTTAAAATTATCACTACGGCATGGCATAGGCATAACTCAAATAAAAAAAATAACAAATGAGAATAATAACTTAGAACAAATATAAAAATAAAAAATATACAATAAAAAAGGGAAAGGTCGCGGATCATTTTATATTTCACAAACAAATTAAGTTTGTCACGCCAACTAATCATGAAGAACGGGCCTGATTTTGAAGCCCATCCGTTGGATTCGTGCATCAGCCCAGGACAGAGCTTTGGTGGCCACCCACACGGCACGGCATGGCACGCATTGGCCGCTGCTCTCTCTCTCTCTCTCTCTCTCTCTCTCTTCAGCCACATCTGTGTAGGTTAGACGATACTTTTTCCTTAGATTTTCCATCTCTTATAATAATACATTTATCTAAGAGCTTCTCCATATCTTTATTTGATTATGCAAATTTGATATATTATCTTAGATAATTATCTCATAAAACCTATCAACAGGCTGTATACTTCATTACGATGCATCCAATAATAGAAATTCCACAATTTTCTACTTTGCATATTTCTAATCTGCTATTGTGATTTGAAGGAGCTCGTCTAGGCGGAAGTATTAATGGTAAGATTGATGTACTTATTTTGTATCAATCTTTATTTCCTCAATTCATCCTCATTAAAGGTTAAGCTTTGGAGTTCAAATTCGAATATGAGCAAAATGTCACGGTCTAACAAAGTAATAAGCTACTTTTGATAAGATGTATGTGTAGAATCAGTCTTTTTTTATTTTCTGTTGGTTCAAAAAAAAAAAAAAAACTCTTCATTTCCGTTTGTCTCAAGGTTAATGCCTGTCGGTATTATAAATCCTAATATATCCCATTGCAAAGCCATGAGTTCCTCATCATCTTTGTTGAATCTTTATGTTTCCTTATGTCATTTCAGCTCATTCAGCGATTATTTATCTTTAAGGATAGCATACGACAGCTCCATTTTGTATTTCATGCTATTTATGTCCAATTTTGTGTTTAAATCCCTCTCATTTCCTTGTATTTAAATTCTGTCGAGCGCCATTTTGTTCTTGCTTATTATGGTTTTGGATCTTATTTTGATAGCATTTACATCACATTTGCCTGTATGTCGGTGTATGCATGCACAGTAGCTAGTTTACTTCGATTTCTAGACGTTCGGGCGTGATTTTTTGCTTGTTTATGAGGGGTTACATGGTCACATGTCGCTGTCCATGAGGTCATGTTTGGTCCATAAGGCAAGCTCCAAAGCCAACCCTCGCAAGTCTCCATGGTCCGGGGTCGTGTCAGGTTAACCGTTAGTCCCCCTCGTGCAATTTTCAGACTCCTAGCAAACCTTAATGCTTGCTGTCCATCTTTGGAGAGTTTCGTGCTGATCATTGCCGGTACTCGATTGTTCCCTAGTGTACCTTGTGCCCGTCCTTAAACCAAGACATTCATTTAAATTGGGTTCCAAACTTGTCTCGAGAAAATAACGGACAATTTGAAACCAAATTATCTAATTTTTTTTTTTATCTTTTTTTTTTTGGATAAGTGCATTGTAAGTCCTAAAATTTGTTATGAAAATGCAATTAAGTTCTAAAACTTTCAAAAAGTGCAATTAAGTCCTAAAACTTGTCACAAAGTGCAATTAAGTCCTAAAACTTTCAAAAAGTGCAATTAAGTCCTAAAACTTATCTAAATGATTTAATCAAAGTCCTTCCATGGAATGCACTTTTTGAAAATCTTAAGACTCGGTTGCACTTTCAAGACAAGTTTTAGGACTTTATTGAACCTTTTGAAAGTTTTAGGACTTGATTGAACTTTCGTGATAAGTTTTAGGATTTAATTATATTTTTTTGAAAGTTTTAGGACTCAATTGCATTTTCATGATAAGTTTTAGGACTTCTAATGTACATATCCCCCTTTTTGTGTAAATAAATATGATAGAAATTATAATAACATAGTGTGTATTTTAGAAGAATAATTATTTTTTTGGAAATAAGCTAGTCGAGATCAAGAAGGTACATGTCAATTGCGTCCTCAACAATCTAGGAGAAAATGGTACATTTCAAACGCATCTTAATTCCTATAGGGCTTTCTAAACGGGATCATAATCTTGTTCTAGCTCAAAACTCATTTACACAATTTTTCAACAAATTAAGAGTCCAAGTTAATCCCATTCAACGCTTCCCTTGGAAATCAAAGACTCTAAAGTCTGCCCTCTTCTTCCGAGACACAACTTTTTGTGTATATGCTTCAAGATTTATTTATTTATTTATTTATTTATTTATTTATTTATTTTTGGGCTTCAAGATTTCGATTGCCATATAATGCTACCCAAACGCCGGGCGTGCATTTATGTGTGTTTTTGTCACCTATGAGGTAGGCCTTATCTATGGTCTAAGAGTGCAATTTAGTTTACCTAGAAAACACCACAAGATAGAACTTTTTGAAGGATGTGCATCAAGATTTCAATTGTCATATACTCGAGCATTTCAGTTTTACAAGCTGAAACGTTACAGAGATGTCCCGTTTTAAGCGGGAACTTTTTCCTGAATCCAGTTGCTGCACCCCACCGCCCCTCTTCTCCTCAACTTCCGATTTGTCGCAACGGGATATGACCCTTCCATAGGGACAATGATTGTGTTGTACTTGACATTCTTTTTTTTTCACATGGATCACTCTAAATAGTATCGACATTGACGTGTTACGCGTGACACAATATACCACAACACGTCGACATACCGTTTCTTAAAAAAACAAAGAATTTCATTATATTAAGACACGTTAGATATTAAATATATATTTTTATTTTTATGATTATTCCAATCAAATTAATTTGATTCAAATTCATAAACAAACAAATAAATAAAAGCCTAGAATGAATTTACACTAAAAACATTAATCCATAATTTATTAATATTATTAATGGTTTCAATTTGACAAATTCAACTCCATTTCAATAATCCATGAAACTTGGAGAAAAAAGCAAGCAATGCACATTCTAGAATCGCCTGTCAAACATATTGAAAGAGGAGTAGGCATGTTGGAAGAGGAGAAAAAAAACTTGAGGATGAATTATCTATCACACGAAGTAAGAGTCAAAAGAGGAGAAGATTAAGTTTTTCTTTTTTTCCTATTTATTATATTTATTAATATTTTTATTTTTTCATATATATATATATATAGAGAGAGAGAGAGAGAGAGAGACACACACATTCTGACCTCTCATTTATTAAAAATTTTTAAAATTGACCCGCATATTGAAATCACGTGTTAGAAACTCGTATATCAGAATTCCGACTCGAGTGTTGGAAAGTGTCGGGAAAATTGATCAGATGTTAAAATTTTCGATACGTGTTGATTGAGTGTCAAAGAGTGTCCAAGAGTGTTAGATACGTGTCAGAGTATTCAACACGACACGAAGACTTTTGAAATTGTCGATGCTTCCTAGGCATTTTTTTTTCCCTTTTTTGGGTGACTATACCCTGCCTTTCTCCACTTTCAACTACCTTCATATAATCTGTGCGCCAGAAGGGAAACGCGGTTGTTTCATTAAATAATTATGTACAAGACTAAGATATTCCTTCCGCGGCAAACATGTTTCTCGTGTAGCGCAGTAAGTCATATGAATGAAGTCGAAAGTGGACGAGAGTTCCCACCTCTTGCAGATAAATATGAATTCTTCGCGCTAGACGTCACTGGGGACCGACACCACAGTATGACTCGTTCTCATCATATTGGTGATTAATTCCGTCCATGATAGACAAAATTATCAGGGGCTCGATTCTATTTACAAGACGAACAGCATTTGATAACTCAAATACTCGATCTTTTATGAATTAATTTTGGGCGAAATCTCCCCATTATATATGTATTAATATTATTCTTAGCAGGATATATCATTAGAAAAAACCCCCAGGAGATATGCTACATAAAAAGATAATTATTTAATTGGTTATAAACTTATTATACGAATATGATCGTAAATATTTACGCGAAATTTAATATAATCCTTCTGACCAACTGATACTAGAAATTATTGACATGACGTACAACCATCGCTAATCATCTTAAGTGGCAACTTGACATTGACAATTTATGGATCGCCATATCAGCAAATTGTCAACGGCAATCGGTCAAAAAAAGCATATTGGAATTTCTAGCAAAGATTAAAGAGTATATTAACGAATTTGAAAAATTTAGAACTGAATTGACACTCATACATTAAATTTAGATTTGAATCGGTAATTTTCCTAGGATTTGTAAAACGTGAGATTTTGCTCGGAAGTTTCATGATTTGTTCCTAATGGTTAGGCAGATCATCATCAATGTCAACATTTCAACACCTTGGTGGGCCCTCCGGTCTAACTGTAATTAAGAGGTCATTTTGACTGAAGTTTCATGGTTTGTTCCTCAAGATTTTCTAGGGCAGATTTTCCATTGTGGACAATGATGCATTTACATCGGGTGCTTCAATAATGCATGCATAGGACCACTTTCTGCCTCACTTGGCATTTGAGCTAGGGCCAATTCAAAGCAACTCCATTTGATTTCTCACACATCCTACTCTGCCTCCTTCTTCCGGTCCCAAATGAATCTCCAAAGCTTCATCTACGGAGCTAGTTGTCGCCGCTTAGTCCTCGTTGTCGTCTTCACCATATTAGTCTATCAAGCTGTAGCAGAGGATGCGCGGTATGAGGCTTGTGTGCCTCTGAACTGTGGATATGGCCCAAACATTAGCTACCCTTTTTGGATTTCCAGCGAGCAGGAGTCCTATTGTGGCTATTCGAATTTCCAGATTACCTCAAAGATACATACCCTATCCTGACTTTCTCGGACAGTGAGTTCATGATCAAGGATATCTTCTATGTGAATCATTCTTTCCTTCTGGTTAATGCCCTCGTGTACTTGGACTCCTGTGGTGCTCTGCCGTGTGATATCAGCATTGAAAGGACGTCTTTCAATCTTAGTTCCGCAAATGCCAATTTATTCTTCAACTACAATTGCACCTAGCAGCCCACAGGTTTTACATATTCCGTGGATTGTGCTAGCAACTCCACCCACCACTCTTTTGCTTTTTTTCTCTTGAGGAAGGATCGCAGGAAATGGATTTGTATTCTGCGGTCAGCTCCTGCTACTCTGCAGTTAGTGTACCTGTTGATGTCAATCCAAATATTGCTAGCTTGAGGATTATGAATTACAATGAGATTACGAAGATGGGGTTCGTTTTGAACTGGATTGCAATTAATTGTAGCAACTGCAAGGGAAGTGAGGGATGGTGCGGGTTCGAAAACAATAATTTTGTTTGCTTTTGCCCAGATGCTCCTTATTCTCAAACCTTCTATGACGTTGAGTGCATGGGGGAGTTTTTTCGGTTTTTTCTTCTTGACTAAGTTTTCAAATTGACTATTTTGCTTGATCTTTCATTTCTATGCGCGGAGGTTAGTATCTGCGTCCCACAAGATCCAACGGTTAAAATGTATTAAGTAAGGCTGAAGCTACACCAAATTCACAGTAAAATTTTCAAATGCTGGACCAAAACAACTTTCTTTTCTTTGTGGGATTTTCTTGTGCACAGGATCAAACAAAAAAAGAAAGAAAGAAAGCTTCGGTCAATACTAGTGGTGCTAATTCTGATGAAGTGTTCAGTTGAAATATGTAACGTTCATAGATTTGAACTATAAATATATGCTATAGGTTTTCATTGTGACATGACCTTATTTATTATTAGTATAAGCACTATAATGAGTGTGGATCCAAGCATTGGCCATATATACTTCGATTCAATACATATGAACGCTTCAAACCACTTTCTGCCTCGCTTGGTATTGGCTTTCAAGTTGAAGAACTAGCACACAACAGTGATAGGAGTTAGGACCAACTCAGACCAACTCCATTTGATTTTTTGCAAATGCTTTCCATGCTCTCTCCTACCTCTTTCTTCTATCCTCTGCAATTCTCTGCCTCCTTCCAGTCCAAATGAATCACCAAAACTTCATGTGAGTAGCTAATTGTCACCAATTGGTCATCATCATCGTCTTCACCAACTTAATCTATTTGGCTTTATCAGATGATGCACAATACGAGGCCTGCATGCCTCCGAATTGCAGATATAGGCTAAACATCAGCTACCCTTTTAGGATTTATGGTGAGCAAAAGTCTTACTGGGGCTATCTGAATTTTTCAAAATTACCTGCAAAGAGACATATCCTGTCCTGACTTTTTCGGACAGGGAATTCACTGTCTAGGATATCTTTTATGCGAACAATTGGTTCCTCCTGGCTGATGCTCCTGTGTAGCAGGAATCATATGATGCTCAGCCTCATAATATCAACCTCGAGAGGATGCCTTTCAATCTCAGTTCCACTAATGCTGATCTGTTCTTCTACTATAGTTGCACCTCGCAGCCGACAAGTTTTTACACGTCCAGTGGACTGAGCTGGCAACTCCATGGGCCATTCTTTTGCTTGTTTTCCCGAGGAAGCATTGCAGGAAATGGATTACTATTTTGTCGTCAGCTGCTGCTATTCCACAGTTAGCATTCCTGTTTACGTTAATGCCGATTTCGCTAGCTTGAATCACTAGCTTGAAGAAGGGGTTCCTATTGAACTGGACTGCAATTAATAGTTAGATCTGTAGGTCGGTATATGCTACCCATAACATCAAATGGTTTAAATAAATTGAGGGAAGATGCTCCGACTTCACTGTAAAATTTTGCAAATGTTGGGCTAAAACTACTGGTTTCTTCTTGGGCTTTTATTATGAACACAACCAAATGAAAAGGAAAACTACGTCTCCACAAATGGTGCTAAAGCCTGGTCATTTGGATGGTTGAAATATATTATTGATAGAAGTGAACTGCGCACTTAATTATATCTTTGCACAATCAATGAAAATTTTGTTCATGATGATGGTGGAGAAATAAATACTAAAAACGTTTTTACTGTTATTTAATTACTCTATCATTTATAAGTGTTCTGGATAATGTCCTCAAGCTTTTCCAATTTCTCCGCCCTAGCTTAGACTGTGGACTCACTTACCGCTGCAAACAAAACTCTCCAATCTGTTGGGCCCCAAGACGTCTTATGGGAACCTCATAATTTGATGTTTGGGGAAAGTATATTAAAAGTGTTAAAAGTTATATACGAAACTCACTTTGGTACCAAAAGTTTGCGCCGCATCACTTAAGTGCCAAATTAGAAAAAAAAAACGACCACTTTGGTATCACTAATGTAAGATTACGACTAAAATATTACATGGTATTTTTATTTAAAAAACAAGTCCAACATGGATTATGATGTGGCTTTACTCTTCATAAACAATGCCGTATGAGAAAGAATCCTTCAAAACGCTCTTCCGTTTTTCAAGAAAATTTGCAGAGAGAAGGAAAACAGAGGAAAAGAAGAAAGGAGGGAGATTGAAGAATGCCTGACCCGAATCGAAGCCGATAAGAGAGAGAGAGAGATAGATCAGCCTGAGGAAGCTTACAAATAAGATTTTGGTAATCTTTGTTGGAGCCTCGGTGTCTTTCCTCGAGCTCGGTCGAGACCTTTATTTCTTCCTCTCCATCCTCCCACTGGTCTGGTGTACAGATAGCTAAAAATTGTCTTGGTGAGGGAAGCTTGGGCTTCAAGCTCAATTTAGCATGTGACTTGGGATCAAAGGATAGCAACTCAGCTCGGTGTTGGTCTCGCAGTATGGGGCGAGGGCGCGGCAACGCAGTTGGCAAGTTTTGCATGGTAGGGGACACTTGGCTTGGCCAAGCACTCTACTCTGTGTGTTTTGGAATTATGAATTTCTTACTCAATGTGGCCGTAGATATCAATTGTCTAACCCCTTTTGAAAGTTCACCACTTTGTAGGAAACGCCAAAAGAGGTCTTCACAATGCGAAGGAGGTGTCTTTCACAGGAAAGGTAAAGGGGAGTACAGAGTAAGAAAAAAAAACAAAGGAAAAATTGAAAAGCGGTCTTCTTCTTCCTTGGTGTTTTGTCCTCTTCAATATAGGACTCGACTGCAACCTTATGCCGCCATCGATCTTCTTTCAACAGCCACTATCTAAGATGCTATTCGCACTTGTTCTTATTAACTGGAGGTTCCAGATCCGAGCATTTCCGGGGCAGAGGCAAGCGAGACCACTCAGCTATGATAGCGGTGGTGACAAAGCTTCTCTCCCTTCATGATGACGATAAAGGTGATGGAGCATGGTCACAACTGAAGCAACCACCTTCATCTAAAGCAACCACCTTCATCATTTTCATCCCTCGTCATCTTCCATTTTCCTTCTTTAATCTTTTGCAAATTGAAAAGGAGAAAACCTAATTTGGACAAAACCCTAAATTACAAATAAGATTACGGTTTATAATTGGGACAAACATATAAACGATGTCGTTTTGGACAATTAATGCTGATTGTACACACCGGAGAGCCAAATCAGCTTCAAAAATTAATTAAAAAGTGTCATGTCAGATTTTCGATCAATCAGATCGGCGTTGATACTGAAATGATTGTTTTTCAAATTTTTTGATACCTAAATGATCCAAAATAAACTTTTGACACTAAAGTGAACATTGTACACAACTTTGGCAGTTTTAGTGTACTTATTCCTTTGATTTTTCTATCTTTCTGCAATAGTTAACTAGTTGTCAATTGGTTGTTCACGATTCAAGAAGCTTGAAAATTCTCGCCACAACATGAGCTGCCCACTTGTTTTATTCGTGGGACGACTACTAATCAAGCCTATAGGTCTGACATAATTTGTAACATACTATTTGAAAAAAAAAAAACAATTGCAAAATTAATGATAATTAGGCTGTTTATAAATTTGTGATAAGATGTCTATGTTGAATTTCTACAAGTGTGACTGAAAAAAAGAGTGAAAAGGGTATTGTTGACATATAAATTTTCACATTTGGATCTCCATAGCATTTCTATCAATATTAGGGATCTAATTTATGACATGCAATTGTATACCCTCCATATGATAGCAGCCATAAGAATATATTTTAACCTTCATGAATTCATCACCTTTAGGTAAATAAACCACTAAGATCAATCATGACTCACTCCTCAATCATATTTTGTTCATGTATATATCCATGAATCAATACCCAATTATCTCCTCTAGAAGCATAACCATGGATTAGAACAGAAGACATCTCACTATAATATAAGATCGATTTTTCTCAAATCTAATCAAGTGTGCCACTTTGACGATCACAACTCGATTCAATTCTTGAAACTCTCTCATATCAGAGAGATAAATTTTATATCTCACATTCACCATATATATGTAATTTTAGACTTGAAGACATGGACAATTTGTCACTAAAATCACATGCTATGCCAATAATAATGCTCTATTCATTGTTATATATTAAATTATACATAGTATAAATGAATCACGATGTTCATATTTTCTATGTAATGATATACATGTGAGCTAGCAATTGTATTTCCGAGACTATAGAGAAACACAGGAAAATATGCAAAAATAAGCTAAAAGTACATGTATATAGGATGCCATAAGTATTTTCACATCCTTAAAGTATCAAACATGGAAAATAAATATATCATAGCGTAAGGCATCTCGATATGAGCACGTGGCTCCAAGAATGCGCCGATCAGAGCTTCCACATGCTTGTACGCACTGCCTGAGTGTGAGGCGTGGGCTGTACATGCGCAACTCTTGTTCGACTAGGTTCACCGATTCAACCCGTTGGCACTTCGACTTATTATGGTCTAATCGATTGACAGGTCCGGTGAACGACAAAACCGATTTGGGCGAGTCAATGGGTTTGGTCGGGTCACTTAGGTCGCCGTTCGCTAACGTCAATCCTAACATTGCATCATGCACTAGCCATCGCCATGTGGGGGCACATGCTTGACGCCTAAGTAACACTAACACGGATACACGACATACGACACGACACGACATGACTATCAACACGTCGTTTATCAAAATAAAGAGAATTCCGACACGTTAGGACACGTTATATACTAAATATATATTTATATGTACATAATAAATTATCATTTTTATGGTTAATTCAATCAAATTAATTTGATTCAAATTCACAAATAAATAAATAATAAAAAAGCTTAGAATGAATTTATACTAAAAATATTAATCCACAATTTTTTAATATCATTCATTGTTTCAATTTGACAAATTCAACTCCATTATAGCATTTCATAAAATTTGGAGAAAAAAACAAGCACCTCACATTCTAAACTTGCATGTCAAATGTGTCGAAAGAGAAGAGAAAAAAAAAAATTGGAGTTGAATTGTGTATTGGGGGAAGCGAAAGTTAGAAGAGAAGATTATGTTTTTCTTCTTTCCCCATTTATTTTTTTTTTCATTTTTTCACATATATATATATATATATATATATATATTGACTCCACATTTATTGAAAATTTTTCAAATTGACTTCGTATTTTGGAATCACATGTCAGAAACTCACATGTTGGAATTCCAACTCGAGTGTCGGAGAGTGTCGGGAAAGTTAACCAAGTGTCGGATTTTCCGACACGTGTTGACCGAGTGTCAAAGAGTGTCTGAAAGTGTCAGAGAGTATCGAACACGTCTTGGAGTGTTCGGCACGACACAAAGGCTCTTAGAGAGTGTCAGTGCTTCCTAACTTGACGCACGCCGCCGCCCCACGGCTTGTGAGGACGCGTATGGCCTCCCCTAGTGGTGCGCCACATGTCAAAACGCTCGTCTCAATCAGCTTTTACCTTTTATGCAATCAAAATCAATTCTCACCCAATAAAAAGAATTCTAAAATAGCCAAATCTATACATTCAAAGTTCTAGGCTAAGGACTACTCTAATACCACATGTAAGTAGCAAAAATAACACCCAATGTGATATCCTCGATTTGAACCCCTATCTCAACCATGAGGAATTGATTAAGGATCAATACGCCAATAACGAGAATAGGCTGTAACTCAATCTTAGAGATTGTTCACAAACCAATTGATTATATATGTTATTAAGATAATCCTATCCAATTGAGATGATATTAGTGAGTCCATTAGTGTAATAATTTAGGAAATGTGCTAATTTAAAGATATAAACTTTAGTAGCCCCAAAGATGAGACCAATTTCACTTCCTGAGATCAAATTGAGTGAGACCAAAATCAAGTAGCCCTTCCTTCTAGAAGGGTATGGGTGCCACTTTGGAGAAGCAATGAGGAGGAACAAGCTTAGTTTTTGCAACTAGACTAGTTGTTCTTGAACTAGAGCATTATTTGCCAAGTAAACTTGAAGAACAAACTTCGATAAGATGAGCCATTGGATTGACACTTGTAAGGTAGAGATTCCCTCTTGCCAAGCAAACTTTGGGGCCATCATGGACTTAGAATAATAATTTAGCTTGCATAAATGCTTAAGTGACATTTTCTCTCTCCTCAATTATCTCCCTCTCCAAGTTCTTTTTCTTTCTCTCACTTTTCTCTCATTTTTCATCTTCTCTCCCTCATTTGGCCAACCACTCCCTCTCTCTCTCTCTCTCTCTCTCTCTCTCTCTCTCTCTCTCTCTCTCTCAGCTTGGCGCTCGCCCACTTGTCCGTTGTGCCGCCGCCTGCCATTGCCGTTGCCACCCTCGTGCCGTCTTGCCATTGCCTTACTGTTCACTGACCAGCATTATCGACCGTCCTCACCTTTGTCTCGATTGTTCATAAGTAGATTTTCTAAACATTAGCTAGGCCGTTGCATTACGTAACTCAGTTTAGGTTCGGTTTTTGTATTGTTAGGGCTATTCTAAGTAGAGAAGCTCATGTGATTAATTTTGTATGGTTTGTTCATGATGTGCTTGGGCTATAAGGTTTGAAAATAGGTGAGAAATGATTATGTGATTATCGAGATAGACTGGATTGTCGTTGTTAGTGAGAATGGACCGTTTATGCATATGTTATTGCTCGGCCTAGAGAAATTGCCATGATGGTTGTATGTGGCCTGTGGATTATCAATATTTAGATTTAGCTCTTATGTTTGGTTGTTAGGGTTGGACGTGTAATCTTATGTGATGTAGATTATTATCGTTTTCAAGATTTGTTATAGTTCTTTAGATGTAATATTGTGATTGTCGCTTGTGGTTCTAATTTGGTTGTTAATTAAGCTTAGACATTATGTGTTGTGATTATTGTTGGATGTGTCCTCAATATGTGATGCTATAATGTTTGATTGTAAAGGATTGTTATTGATTTATGGATATGGTCTTCGCATATAGATGTCTATAAGTCATGATTGATACTTGAAATCATACCGAGCCTCCGAAGTTAGAATTGCGTTGGTTCTTGGACATGCGTGGAAGCATGCTGGGCTAAGTCACTCTCTTAGTTCAACGATATTGAGGCGTATCACTTGATCCAGGTTTGACTTAGGCCGGTGCTCCAATGTAACGGGTCAAGTCACGGTTCTCATTCCATGCTCCGCATATTTTATCGATGCATTTCCAATAGGTTATGAGTTACACACCGCTCGGCACGCCCTTGGGGCACTCATGCTTTGGACTAAAGTGGAAAATAAAGGCAATTGTGTGCTTTATTCGTATGGTCACACGAGGGATTCCGACACTGAAGGTCTCAGAGGATGATGCCGCCACTGAGAGACGTCAAAGGGCGATGGCCGAAGGTTTTTAGATGCCGTTCGCGGTGATGGTTACCGAACAATGCCCAAAAGGATGCCCAAAGGTGTTCCGATGCTGTGCTCAATGGGGTAAGACGATGTCCTGGAGGTTTTCGAAAGAAGCGAAGGGTTCCGATTATGTGTGTTAATTGAATGGACTTGAGATAGCATAATATTATAATGTATTATGTGATTCTCGAGGCGACAGTGCATGTGAAGTATTTATGAGTGACGTGCATACTTGTGAAGTAATTTTGTGACACCTACATATGTCATATGTCATTATTTATGATGCATGAGGCACGTGCATAATTTACTGGTCATTTTTATGATATGAAAGGGCTTGTGTACAAGTGTCATAAATTGTGATGTGAGAGGCACGTGGACATTTTGGATGATATTATTTGAGGAACAAGAGCCATGGTAATATCTTTCAGGTCGTTGTGTGACTCCTGAAACTTACTCGTTCCCACCCCAACTCCCCTTTGAGAAGGTGGGGATTTGAACCCCTCATCTCCCCCTTCCACGTTAAAAGGGTGGTCACTGGGGCAAACCCTAGTGGTTAAGGTTGTTGTATGACACATGTGAATTTTTGATGTTATAAATTATGACTTGTGAAGCACGTATAAATTTTTAATGTCATTAATTGGCCCATGTAGGATTGTCATGAGTATGTGACGTTCCGTAGGTTGTTGATACTAGGTGGCTGAGGATCCCCTTTCATGTGTATAGTTAAAGCAAAGCAATTGCTATTAACCTACCATCGACATATTGGGGTCGAGTGTTCATAAGGTTCTAATGCGAGGCATCCGCTTATACGAGGATTAGGTTATTTACTTATTAAGTTTTCAACTCATATATTGTTGTTTAACTTTTTTTTTTATATTGTTGTTTAACTTTTTTTTTAAGTCCAATAGGTATGGATCCACCGCTTGTTTATTTCATGCAATTTGGGATGTCCATGAGTATGGAGGTCACGGTCTTGGATGTGTTTAGAGAGGATACTACATTTCGAAGGATCACTACTACTACTTGGGTGGATGATGTCACGCCCTGAACCGCGAGCATGGGCACATCCCTCAGCGGTAGATTAAAAATGTGATGTTCCAAGACGCGTCAATGACCCATTCTTTTTATCTTTCAATTAAGCATATGCGGAAGCGAATTAAATAAACACTTGGCCAACAATCAAACACAGGGATAGTAAAAACATACAACCATTTTCTACAAACTACACTTTATAAATATACCAAGTTAACCCTAAGAGTTCATATTTACAAGTCTGTATCCAAAAGAAAAACGAAGCAACCTACACCTCGGATCCCTCCGACTCAGGCTTGCAATCCTCCACGACACCATCCGATATATCGATGTCCATGGAGTGACTTACCTCCTCATCCTCTGTCCCAACGGGCGGTCCATCAAAACCCTACAGGGGACCCACCCGAGCACCATTGCGCTCATTAATGAACCAGGCTTTAAATCAATGAGGTACCAAATGAAGGAGATCACCATTGACCCAAATCGTGGTCACCACTAACTCGCAAGTTTGGGTGCTCCCAGGAATAGGAAAAAAGGTAGACTTGTAATCCATCTCTCACAAAAACCCAAAACGAACGGGATGTATCTCCATATTAATGACTTGAAAAAGGTTAACCACGACGGGGTGAGATAAATCTCAGTGAGTCAAAACCCTAAACCCTGATTAGGATGCAAATTCGCCTCAAAGGCAGTCCTAAACACGCACCATACATAACTCACCTCGCCTTGGTCCGTCCCTACATGATAGCTTATCACATATGATATTATCAGTGTAGCAAGCGTAATTTAATAACTGGAACACGTTTCACTCTTCAAACATTCACATGGGTCCCGATTATAAGACCAAACCATTATGACATGTCCTATACTGTGCCACACAATTTTGCCCCATAATCAGGTGTAACTATCACAACCATTTAGGCATGTTTAAGTTATTACGACCCATCGGCCACGGCCAACTCAATAGTCGGCAACCCTCCGGCGTAACCAGGTATCGTCCCACTCCGTTGAGCACGGCAACATCTAGCACTATATGCCTAGACGGCATTCAATAAAGGAGCATTGGCCCGACCTCTACCGCGACTCGGCATTCGTTGACGTGAGGCATCCGAACTTAATCAGGCATTGCCCCCCCGACTCTTGTTGGGTGACGAGTTACAATAGTGACCATACAAGCATATACTTGGCCAAGAACACTGTGCTTTGCGTTCAAATTTCTCGTTTTTAAATAATGAACTTGGCCACTTTTTTTTTTGTATTAAAAATTCCCGCTAAAATAATCATGCGTGATCACGTATTTAAATCGAAACATTAAACATAGTATGCTCCAAATTTAAAACCCCACAATTTTATATTGTACATAAAAATTGGCGTCAAAACCCAACACCTAGCATTTTTCTATTTAAAGGCCCATAAATCAAGTTTTGCAATAATAGTCAACAACTACCATCAATCAATCAATTGGACATATAAGCCATCAAAATTACACAAAATTCCATTTAGAAGAATGAGCGTAAAATTCTGCAAAATGGCTAATCCGTCACTAATTATGATTAATTAAATAAATTACAATTAATTAAGCTAATCCAACTTAATTAACCTAACTATGGTTAACTAACCTAACTAAACTAACCAACCTAACTAAGCTGGTTATACTAACCTAGGATTAACTAATTAATTCTCATTACACTTATCTAACCCCCTAATCGCAATTAACAACCAAATCAAGGATTTGGGAGTTAACTCACCGAATTAAGACGGCGGCAGGCTCATGGTGACGACAACGTGACGGCGGTGAGAACTCGAGACTACCGTGTCTCCAACAAAAGCTTGGCGGAGGCTGTGATGGCCTCTCAAGCCTTCAACTAAGGGAGAGGGGGCTTCAGCTTGGCGCTGGAGCAGTGGCCGTGGGGCTATAGTGGAGGAGCTGGGCGAACGGCAACTTGGCTGGACATGGTTGAGGTTGCTGGTGGTGGCACGGTGTAGTTGGACGATGAGGGTGAGGCGGCTGTGGTGCTAGACGGTGGAAGTTGAAGGGCTGTTCGATGGTGGAATGGACAGTGAGGGTGAGTTGCTAGAGTTGCTGGCTGAGACATCTGCTGTTGAGGCAGTGAGTTGGCTAGCTGTGGCGTGAAGGTGTAGGTAGCTGGATGAGGGGCTGGCTGGGCTGAGGCGGACAGGCAGTGAGGGTAAAGGGAGAAATGGAGTGGAGGGGAATGATGTTGGTGTGGGGATGAGTGTACGGTGTTGAGGTTTCGTTGGCGGTTGGGGATGTTAGTGGATGAGGTTGGCGTGGTGGAAGGTGGTGTATTGTGTGTGGGGGGGGGGTGGGGTTGGGTTGGGGGAATGATGGTGATCATGAAGATGGGATGAGGGTGCAGCCACGACGGAGAAAATGTTGAAGATGAAGATGGCGGCTGAAGCTAGGAGTGAACGTGCGTGCAAGAGGGAATGAGGAATGGGAGAGAGAGAGAGAAATTGGAAGTCAAAGCTATAGCCAATAAAAAGCCTAGGAAATATCTAAATGATCATTGCAAAACCCCTAAAGTCTTCATGCCAAATAAGTCTTGTGGCCATCCAATGGAGAATTAGTCCTAATTTCTCATAAAAGAAACCATTTTGGCAGCCAAATAATCCATTTAATTAGCCCATCCGAATTTCCTTATTCTTTTCTTTTTGTCCGAAATCGATTTCCCGCAAAATTCCAGACTCGACGAAAATTCGCCCAAAGATGAGACGACATCCTATAAATAAATTGTGACACGTGCGAATGTCCGATTTCTGAAACCGAATTCAATTTCGTGGTTAAAATTAACCGAACGCAATTTTAGTACAACCTAACCTATTTGGTAGCCTTTAGGGATTTTAGCGCGTTTAACCCGTTGTTGCTAATTTTCGATCCACGTTTCTGCATCTTCGAATCGTAGATGACTCTCGGTAATCATAAAAATCGAGAGGTTTCAACTACGTGTCTCGAGTATAATATCAATAGAAAATTGAGTTTTGTCATTCGACGCGAATATCACAATTGTGTGGAACCACCCGCAATTTGACTACATAATTCCATCAAATCAACTTATATCTGATCGCAATTTGATTATAACAATGTTGTATTGACCCTTGTCGATTATTATGGTTGAGCAGTTGATTTCTGATTGAGTTCTCTAATATGTCGCGTTTGTATTCCTTAACAGCTTCATCTAATATATTAGTTAACTTGTGATGGGCCAACTCCGAGTAAAATAACTATAGGCGCGTTGACGAAACAACCATTTCATATATTTAAGACGGGGTCAAATTTCAGGATGTCACAGATGAGGTCTATTACGATCTCGTCCCTCATAGCTAAAGCCTGAGGATTGGCATTCCATTGCTGTCATTTTATATGTATATGGTTACAATTATCTACGTTCCCAATGTGCTTATGATGTAGCACCCGGTGGACTGTTAGCTAGTGTGTATCATCTTACGAGAATAGAGTATGGTGTAGATCAACCGGAAGAGGTATTCATAAAAGTATTTGCCCCGAGGAGGAATCCTCGAATTCCGTCTGTTTTCTGGATTTGGAAATACGCGTGGTTTGATGGGGATCTCTTCAGGCCCCTTTGTGGGTTTTGCGGATCGCCCAAACCGGATGAGGATGATGGTCCCCCCGACAACCTAGTAGATGATGCCTAGATAGTCAATCCTCATAAGGGAGTCGTTTTTTGTTAGTATCTCATTAGAGAAGATAGGCTCACCCTGAAGATTGTGAACCCCTCCCCTTATGTCTTTTTGCAGGATGAAAATCGGAATGGCCCTAAAGAAGTGGGCCTGTAAATGAATTGTTTCGATATATTAAAAAAGCATATATAAATTGTATGGTATATGTGAGCTTTCCTTGCTATCCTCATCTATTATTGATGTTGGGTGATTGAGTTACACACTTTCACATGTGTTTAATTGAAAGATAAAAAATCAATGGGACGACGGCGCCTTCTGAGATGTTGCAAGTTAATCCCGTAATGGATGTCGCGTTCCTGTGATGAGGGAAGGTTCGATGCTTGACATCCAAGATGTCTATAACTACAATCTAGAACACATATAATCGAGTAAAAGAGATTTACGCACCCGATTTGAAATCTATCCTTCTTAATGCGGAATAAAGACGCTTCAAAATTCAAGTGCTTCTCATTTTTTTCCCTTTGTATGACTGGCTCAATGAAACTATCCCTCACTTTTAGAGTTTTATAATCACTTCTTATGTGAGGATATTTGTATATCAAGGACATAGAAGAGACTTGAGTATACTTTATAAATTTTTAAGCCACAGACCCTCTTAATACATGCCAGGCTTTACTCGGTCCACGCTAGCCAACCGTGTATTAAACTAATTAAAAATCCTCATGTCTCATTTTATTTGATCAATCTCGTAAAATGGTAAATTACAATATCAATTAATATAACCCACATTAGAAAAACTCTTAAATGTTGTCAATTAAATTCCAGCATAGTTTGTGTACCTATAGTTTTGTTTGAAGGAAACTCCATGGCTTTCTTGTTGATTAGTGATATTTTCTATTTGGAATTGTCACAGAACATATCTCCCTTAATAAAAATTGAAGAATGATTTTCAATGAAAAATACTTCGTTATAGAATCCAATTCGTGGAACACTAATCCAATGGATGGATCAAACAAAATAAGGGTCAAATTCTAGTGAACAGCTTGTGATAATATGTGTTTGTTAGATGATATGAAAAATGGACTTGTTGTTGAGCTAGTTGAAGTGCATGTAGAGATTGGTGTAAAATTCTATATGCTCGCATATTCATATGTTATTTGTCATGCCTCGATCCTCCGAGTGCGTGTCCATTCCTCAATAGTCAATTAAATAGCAACGTCCTAGGATGCATCGCCGACCCATTTATTTTAATGCGCATGCTGAAGCATATAATTAATCTCCAAACAACAACAAGATGGGATAGAAAAGTAGGGCCATAAATTTTCGAAAAACCATAACACACTTATATACATATCAAACCAAGTCATTTACAATATTAGCCGATATATACAGGGTCTGCAAAAAGGGCGAGGGGTACAAAACCTCTAAGCATTCAAGTCCTCAAGTGAATACTCTGGGGTCCTTGAACCCGAAAGATCCGGATCTACCACTAACCACCAGGGGGATCAATCGTGTCCATGCCAAAAGCGATCTTTAGTATCGACCTAGGAATCTCAGACTCTGGAAGAGGGCCTTCTCTTGGTCCATCCTGCCCATGACGATACCACGATTTGAATCGATGAGGTACCTTATGAGGTAGAACCTCATTAACCCAGATAACAGATCGTATGAGTTTGTAGACCTAGGCTCCTTGGCTTCCAGGGAGTGGAATCTGAGAGTGCTGCTTAGTCACCTTCTTCGGTTGGCCAAAACATTCGGGTGGTACAATCATCTAAGGATTTGTAAATGTTATCCCGCAATGGGGTGAGACGACGTCTCAGCAAGTTCACTCCCTAAATCTCGATTATAAAGGAAATACACCCCAAGGGTTGCCTAAGCACAAACACAAATCAGAGGACTCACCTTTGCTTTTATTCCTTCCTATAAGTCAGTATAATTTATATGTTCCACGCATCACTTCACAAATCAAGTCAGCAAATCAAATCGAGTCATCGATCAATCTATCCAGTCGATTCCATATCATCAAGATAATCTCCCAATCAATCCACTCAATACCATCTATCAAGTTCAATCACATCGAGAGCTATTCACCCTAAGCTGTAAATAGATAGTATAGCTCGCCAAAAGCTTATAATTAAATAGCTTGCTAGAAGCTGATGACAAAGTATACTACTCACCCTAAGTTGATATTTCAAAGCCCGCAGACTGATATAGTATACTTACAATACTTGCCAGAAGCTACTAAGGTATACTACTCACCAAAAGCTGCCATATCAAAGCCCACAGGCTGATATAGTATAGCGGTATACTACTCACCCTAAGCTAATATATCAAAGCCCACAGGCTAATATAGTATACAATGTTGATCATTTGATAATTTCACCATTTTTATCATTCCCGATAAAAATAATCATGTATGGATATACAGTCGGTCTTAACCAAAATACAATATTTTCCCTTTTTAAAATCCCACTAATTCCAATAGTCCACAAACACATTTTTGGCGCTGTAAATCGACACTCAGTATTTTCTGATTAAATACCGAAATTATTAAATTATTGAGATAAATACCCCAAAATTACAATTCACACTGAAATTGCACAAAATAGCATCAAATTAAATAAACCAACCACACAATTAAAATCAACACAAAATTCCAATAATTGGCTATCCCGATCTAATTTCCGAAAAGTAATAATTAATTAAGTAATTACCAAAATTAATTAAATAAATACCAATAAATAGCAAAAATGCACACTTAGGCCGGAAAAGCCTAATTAAATAACAAAATGGGTCCAAAAAAAAATTCCCAACCTATCCAGATAAATACTATAGCTTATCTACTTAATAATTACATTACTCTAACCACCTAATATGCATAAATGATTAACTAAATTGCTAATTCGTTCTAACTAACCACCTAATCCAAGCTTAACCTAAACTAATCAACTCTTAAGCATAATTAACTCCCTAAGCAAAGTATAGTGAGTAAACTCACTGGATTTGCGAGCTAGTGAGTTCACTTCGACAAGGACGCGGAGATGGACCACAAACTCCAAAGTGAGGACACCTTTTAAGGTTCGAAAGTGGTCCAAAACTGGCCAAACAGTGCACTATGGGTTGAAGGGGTTCGGTTCTATGGCTGGGCAAAACAAGGTTGGACGGTTGGACTAGAAAATGGTGCTAGTGGTTGGCGAACGTGGGCAAGCGGCTTTCGGTGGTTGGATGGGCGGCGAGGCAGCTCCGGCGACAACGGGGAAGGTTCAAATGGCTCAAGGGACAGCTTGGGGTCACGGCAGAGGTGGAACAACACATAGACTGGCGTTGGACGGGCACAGCTTGTGCGGGACTCACAGACGATGCGACTACAAGCGGTGGCGACGCGAGCAACTTGGACGGGCGTTGACGAGCAAGGGGGGCTGCTCGGCTTCTCTCTGCAATTTTTAGAGCTTCTAAGGTGTCTAAAATGGAGAAGCAAGGTTGAGGGAGGAAGAAAGGGGACAACTCTTGCTTGGAGGGTCCCTTCTTCTCTTCTTCTATCCTCTTGTCTCCTAGAATAGGCCCCACCATGGATGGGCTGGCTTCCTCAGCCAAAAGCAGACCACAAAGTTTCCTTGGGAAGCCTTGGATATGGTCCAAAGGTTGAGGGCAAGAGGGGCTACAAATTTTGAAGACATTTCCCCCAAATTTGGACTAATCTTTCTCCAATTGAAGTCAATTTCAGCCCTATAAAATCCACCAATGAGTCTTTGATCAAATTGATATTTTTCCTTGCCAATAGAACCTACTTGCATCCCAAAAACGCAATAAAAAACGGTCCTCTGAGTTTTCCGAACAAAAAGGGCCTCACTTTGAAATTTCGCCGAAAATCTTGGTTTGTAGAAAAATCTTCGAAGGATAAGTCAATGTTCCTAAAATGACTCGTGACATTACAGAACTTTCAATTTCTGAAATTAGATTCAAATTCGCAGTTAATTTCAATCTGGTGTGATTTTAGCGTGATCTAGCTTACCATGTAGCATTTAGAAATTTTTGGCACAATTAACCCGTGGTCGATTTTCTTTGAGCCACAATATACCTTTTTGACACATTGACGACTCTCAGTAATCGTGAAAATTTCGAGGTTTCAAATACGAATACAGGGTACCAAAAACGACAGAAAAATCATTCTAGTACTGATTGACAAGAATTTTGCAATTTGGTGGAATCACCCATGTTTAGCCACACATCTTAGTCGAATTGACCTATCTCTAATATCTAATCGATCTTTACTGTACCGTAATAATCTCTGCAGATGAACACAATTAAGTAGTCAATTCCTGGTCGAATTCTCAAGTCTATTACATTAAAACTCTTTAATAAATTCCCTAGATAGTCTAGTTATCTCATGAGTGATCAGCTCAAAGAATAATACTATAGGCGAGTCAATGAAAGGCCCAATTCCATTGAAAATAGGACTGAAATTTCAGGATGTCACACTATTTCTACATTAGTGACCTACGACTATAGTAATTGTTATTAGTGTATTGGAACTTTTTACACACGTAGGTTTACTCAAACATGCAAAGTAATAATTTCCCCGAAAATCTTTGATTTAAGGTGCTTAAGTTAAGTGAATTTTAGTGTATTTGTGCAAAATAGTTTTTAAGTTAAAAGAAAAAAAAAAAAGAGGAGGGAGGGAAGGGGGTAGGCGATAGAGTGGATGGCTACTGTTCATTATCTCCATCTTGGAAACAAATCAATCAAGATGAGATTCGAACCTCAAAGAGACTAGACGAGCAGATGGCTACTATTCATTATCTCCATCTTGGAAACAAATCAATCAAGATGAGATTCGAACCTCAAAGAGACTAGACGAGCCAATGCCGATGTCACGTGATCTCAAGCGGCGCGACACCAACGGTTGCATGACCTTGTAGATCCAAACCTACATGAACATTCATTATCTCCATCTTGGAAACAAATCAATCAAGATGAGATTCGAACCTCAAAGAGACTAGACGAGCCAATGCCGAGGTCACGTGATCTCAAGCGGCGCGACACCAACGGTTGCATGACCTTGTAGATCCAAACCTACATGAACCTAGACCTCGTCAAGATGGTGTGATCATCTCTTTTGTTATCATTAACTTTTTTTAATGAGAAATATGTACGGCCACTTCTACTAAATTCCATGAATTGAACTTTCTCTAAAGAGTCATGGAAAGGAATTTCGTCTTGCTCATCAAATTGAGAAAGAAGGAAAGTGTTGGATGTGCTTATATGACTATAATAACCACTAAAATTCACTTATCTTAATGTCCCACGCATGCGATTTATTCCAACCGTCGATTATGTCTTGATACACAACAATAGCATGCTTTAATTCTTTGTCGTGTTTTCTCTCATTCATTAGCATGACGTGGAGTTTTGCATCTCCTAGAGACACAATTCCTCAAGAGAGAGAAATATCTGATTAGATCTAAATTTATTGCATAAATGCCAATTCAATTTTAAATTTTCTAATATTATACATTAATATAATTTTTCCAGTCAATCTTTGCCCAAAATCGCTAACATGGCAGGGTGCCATGTTGGAATGAGCATGGTTTTAGAGTAGAACTTGGAGCTTGTGAACTAGACTAGTTGAAACTTGTTCGATTTTGAGTTCTAAAGTATGCAGAGTGGGCTTTAGGTTTCAAAAATTGAAAAACCTATTTCAATAAGCAGGTTCCAGGTTTTAGGTTGATGGAATCGAAATTAAGAACTTAGAACCTGTAAACTATAACCTAGAACAAGTTTTTCTATTTTTATTGGTTTATATCTTCGTGCGACCTTGCGATATTCTATAGTATTCGATAATGAGTGAATAATCTAGAACCATTAGCCTAAACTTCCATTTTATGACTAAGACTTTTATTTTGTTAATGTTTTATATTTTTCATGTGTCTAAATATAAATTATAGTTAGTGAATTGTAGTAGCAAGTAATGGTTATTAAAAATGATAATTTACTGCAATCGTTCCATCAATAATACATGTGGGACCTAGGTAGACCCTGGAAATAAGATTGTTGGATATATTATTAATATAGTCCAAAATAATATGTTCACATACAAGCCCAATAGGTGAAAGTTTGATTATTTGGGTTCATATTGGCCAGAGCCCAATAACTTATATATAAAAACTCTAGGGTTTCCCTACGCTGGAGGTAACACTGTTGAGCGTTCCAAACTTGACGTCTCTTGGTGTAATACTTCAAGTAACCGCTCCTTCTCTCTCAAATTGGAGGTAATAGGTTTGAGAGAGAAGGAGCGGTTACTTGAAGTATTACACCAAGAGACGTCAAGTTTGGAACGCTCAACAGTGTTACCTCCAGCGTAGGGAAACCCTAGAGTTTTTATATATAAGTTATTGGGCTCTGGCCCATATGGATCCAAATAATCAAACTTTCACCTATTGGGCTTGTATGTGAACATATTATTTTGGACTAGATTAATAATATATCCAACAATCTCCTCCTATGTTCACCATACAGCACAATCCAATAAGGTGGTTAGTGTAATGTTCAGACAAACATGAATCATCCACATTCAGTCTAAGACAACCAACTCGGATTAGCCAAAAAGTATTTCAGTAGTAAAGTATTAAACTCAATCATCATTTGCAATCTAAATGAGTGAATCATTCTTATCATGAATCTGTTCTGAGATAAGCAAATCAAAATAAGTATTAGGAGTTTTAGATTCAGTCTAAACTCATCCAGATCCCAAAATAAATCTCAGACTCAGTTCACAACCAACATATGCATACTAGTCAAGTATAAGTAGGCTAGTCAAAATAGTCCAAGACCTTACAAATATAAGAAACAAGCATGATAATGTTCACAAAATAGAAATAGCAAATAAAATATCAAGTCTCCACACGCTCTAAATAATTTATATATTCATTCATCAAGTAGGTCATCCTGGTCAGGATCCCAATCATTAAGCTTTCCTCCATCTCTGCCATCCCCTATAGAATGTCAAATATGAATTTCATATTATTATGAATTCAATCATTTGAATAAAAAAAAAAAAAACTTAGCATTATTCCATCAAGCAGAGAAAAACATATATTGATGTCATAAAGCATCATAATATCATGTTCATAAGCATCAATCCAGTTTCATATATTATGAACAAGGCCTAAACAATGTGATTTACAAAGAGCCATCAACTTAAGTTTAGTTGTAGGAGAATAACTACTGTCTAGTTTCAAAGAACCGGACCAATAGTCAAGTCACTTACAATAACTTAGTTAAGTAATATCAAGTTTCAATTAAGAACAAGACCAACAGGCTTCTAATGTAAACAACTGTTTCCATGCTTCAATTTGGAATGTCACAGTTACCAATTCCTTAAAGTCAAATAATCTATCATCAAGTTTGAAATGAGATCATTTAACCAAAAGGATAGTCCAACCTAGTTGAATTGTATCATCAAGTTTGGAATGACACAAGTTTCCTTGATAGAACATTTGAAGTAGGTCAAAGTCATCTTCATCAAGTTTGGAATGAGACAACTCACCCTTTTCAAATTAGTCAGCAACTGTGAACATCGATGAAACATATAAACCGTGCTTATCATTGTAGCCAATAAAGGAAGATTCGATAAATCAAAACACACAATTAGAAGGTAAGTAAATGGTAGTTAAGACTTGCCTATATAGTCTTTAACCCCATTTCCCCCACTGTTTTGAATAATGGATCTTTAGGCATACCTTTGGTGAGAGTATCGGCTATGTTATCCTTCGATCTCACATCGATCAAGGTGATAACCCCTTGTTCTCTCAGATAATTCAACAACGCATGTCTCAGTCTCACATGTCTTCTCTTTGAATTAAAGAAAGCATTCTTGACAACTTGGACAGCTGCTCAATTATCACAGAATAAATCCTTATATGGTCTTAAACAAGCACCTAAGATGTGGCATCTTAAATTTGACAAAGTGGTAAAGAGTTATGGCTTTCAATCTAGTTATTCAGATAAATGCCTTTACCATCGTTCTATGTCAAATAAGATAGTCATCATTCACTTGTATGTTGATGACATGTTAATTCTTGGTTCCGATCATTCTGTAGTGAGTGACGTGAAAGCTACTTTAGCTAAAGAATTTGACATGAAAGATCTTGGTATTGCTAATACCATTCTTGGTATGAAAGTAAGCTTTAAACGGCAAGTCATCTCCCTTAGCCAGACTCATTATATTAAGCAGCTACTTTCTACTTGGGGATACAATAAGTGTAAACCGAGTGAGACACCATGTGATTATAATAATAGACTGAGTCCTAATGAAGGGATCAGTGTGGATCAGTTAAAATACTCAAAACTGCTTGGTAGTCTCATGTATGCCATGAGTTGCACTAGACCCGACATAGCCTTTACAGTTGGCATGCTGAGTCATTTTACTAGTAATCCTAGTAAAGAGCATTGGGATGCCCTCGATAGGCTAATGAGATACCTTAAAGGTACTAAAGATTATGCTCTCTATTATTCTGGTTATCCTCCAACTGTGGATGGATATTCTGATGCCTCATGGTGCTCAAATATTGGAAATAGTAAGTCTACTAGTGGATATATATTCACTTTGGGTGGTGCTGCTATTACTTGGAAATCCAAACGACAGACTTGTATTGCATTGTCGTCTATGGAATCGGAACTTTTTGCTTTAGCCTCAGTTGGTGAAGAGGCAGAGTGGATAAAGAATCTGATTATGGATATTCCTTTGACTCGGCTAAAGATTAATTCTCTAAGCCTATTCTGTGATAATCGAGCAGCTGTCCAAGTTGTCAAGAATGCTTTCTTTAATTCAAAGAGAAGACATGTGAGACTCGAGACATGCGTTGTTAAATTATCTGAGAGAACAAGGGGTTATCACCTTGATCGATGTGAGATCGAAGGATAACATAGCCGATACTCTCACCAAAGGTATGCCTAAAGATCGATTATTCAAAACAATGGGGGAAATGGGGTTAAAGACTATATAGGCAAGTCTTAACTACCATTTACTTACCTTCTAATTGTGTGTTTTGAATTATCGAATCTTCCTTTATTGGCTACAATGATAAGCACGGTTTATATGTTTCATCGATGTTCACGATTCTTTGACTAATTTGAAAAGGGTGAGTTGTCTCATTCCAAACTTGATGAAGATGACTTTGACCTACTTCAAATGTTCTATCAAGGAAACTTGTGTCATTCCAAACTTGATGATACAATTCAACTAGGTTGGACTATCCTTTTGATTAAATGATCTCATTCCAAACTTGATGCTAGATTGTTTGACTTTAAGGAATTGGTAACTGTGACATTCCAAATTAAAGCATGGAAACAGTTGTTTACATAAGAAGCCTACTGGTCTTGTTCTTAATTGAAACTTGATATTACTTAACTAAGTTATTGTAAGTGACTTGACTATTGGTCCGGTTCTTTGAAACTAAACAATAGTTATTCTCCTACAAATAAACTTAAGTTGATGGCTCTTTGTAAATCACATTATTTAGGTCTTGTTCATAATATATGAAACTGGATTGATGCTTATGAACATGATATTATGATGCTTTATGACATCAATATATGTTTTTCTCGCCCGATGGAATGATGCTAAGTTTTTTATTCAAATGATTGAATTCATAATAATATGAAATTCATATTTGACATTCTAGGGGATGGCGAGAGATGGAGGAGAGCTTAATGAGTGGGATCCGACCAGGATGACCTACTTGATGAATGAATATATATATATATATATATATATATATATATATATATATATATCATTTAGAGCATGTGGAGACTTAATAGTTTATTTGCTATTTCTATTTTGTGAACATTATCATGCTTGTTTCTTATATTTGTAAGGTCTTGGACTATTTTGACTAGCCTACTTATACTTGACTAGTATGCATATGTTGGTTGTGAATTGAGTCTGAGATTTATTTTAGGATCTGGATGAGTTTAGACTGAATCTAAAACTCCTAATACTTATTTTGATTTGCTTATCTTAGAACAGATTCATGATAAGAATGATTCAAATGAGGAACATGTTCAAACGAGAAGGTTTCAGATTCTAGGTAGAACTTATACACAACCTAGAACTACTCACCTCTAATGCCACGTAAGACGACTGGCGATAAATGGAAAACTATGTTCACAATTTCTAATGAAAATCAATCGAAATGATCATCTTGGGATTAAATTGGCACAATTATAAAGTGTAGGACTAATTTGATATTTGTACAATAAATTTAAAAGCTATGTAATTTTCCCTTGAGAAACCCATCAATAAGATTCACATCTAAATAGAAGGGAATTAAGGCGTAATCAATGGCTTAAAGTCAGACTTGATCGCTCTTTCCATATGTCAAGTTTCGTGTAAACTTTCTTTACATAAAGGACAAAAGTGAAAGAATCTACGCTAAGTTCACACCTGTCTTTGATTTTTCTAGCTTTGATATCCGAAAGGACTGTGAAGGTCACGGGCCCTTCGTTAATTTTAACGCGGCTCGAGCAAACATACATATCTAAAAGTAAAAAACCAAAAGATACTTCACAAGATAAAACGTTTACACTGATTTGAATTGCAAAATTCGTCAACTTCTTGATTATTTCTCAACATAGAAAATACCGACCACTGCTGCTTTATAGTGTAAGACTGTATTTTCATAAAATTTAATCATGAAAAATTACACTAAATTAGTCCCCTAGATATTTTTTTATAAAAAATTTAATCAAGCCCTAACTTCTTTTTCAGGGAAAAAAGGTGTATCTCGCTCTAAATCATACCTTTCTTTTCAAACAAAAATGGATATGAGAATAAATAATAGACCAAAAAAAAGTTATGATCTAATGAAATTTTTTAAACTTCTTACTATGGTCTAATGAAATTTCTAAACTTCTTACTTAATTAATTAAGCCAACCATGAGCTTGCATTCAAAGTGCATGTAATCATCAATTTTTAATTCTACACATTGGTATAATTATGCGTTGTTCTGAACAGTGATTTATGATCATAGTAAGTCGTTATTAGCGTATTAGAAATTTTTATCCACGCAGGATTACTGGAATGTTGCATGCAGGGGAAAAAAAAAAATAGAAGTCAAATTTGTGTGGTCTTTACTCCCAACGTAAGACTTTGAACGCATTACTATATAATTATAGACGATCCTCTTCCTTACCAACACAGAAACAAAGAAAAATGCCAAGCCACCACCTTCTCTGCTTTCTCTTCTTCTTATTGAGCTTCCTTAGCGTCCACTCCGCTTTCCCCGCCATTTGCGGATCGTCGTCCCAATGCGGCAACATCCCCATCAAGTATCCATTCTGGACGGCCAGCGGCGCCGCCGTACACTGCGGCTACCCGGGCCTCGGCGTCCGTTGCTCGTATGTCGATAATCCCCCGACCATCTCTCTTCGGGGCGACGCCTACTTCGTCGCCGAAATCAACTACGTCAAGAAAACCCTGACTCTCGTCGACATCGACGTCGCCGACCGGAGATGCCCCAGGGCCAGCCATAACCTCACGATCAACTCACTCCCGCTCGATTACAACTCCGCCGACGTCAATCTCACCTTCTTCTTTGACTGCAGCGCCCCTCCGATGGCGCCCATCCCCGCCAGGGCCATCGATTGCTTGCGATCTGGTGATAAGCAGTCGTATGTGTTCGTGGACATGAGCCCCGACGAGGCGGCAACGAGTCGTAAGGCGGGAAGCTGCGAGGAGGCAGTGGTGGCGGCGGTGAAGCGGACGGAGGTGACGGCGGCGAACGTGGTGGACAAGTTCGCCGAGGCGATGAGCGAGGGGTTCGTGCTTGACTGGGAGGCGGCGGAGGAATGCGGCGCGTGCGAGCAGTCCGGCGGGCGGTGCGCGTTCAACCAGAATGAGCAGTTGCTGTGCTTCTGCAAGGACGGGTCAAATCACCCGGACGGCTCCTTTTGCAAAGGTAAGATTGAGGTTTGTGTCTGTCCATTTCCTCTCTTTCTTTACAAATAGTTTTGCGCCCATGTTCGCCATCGCCATGATTGCCTTTTTCAATGCTTGTCACTTCTTAGTTGCGCGTGATCTGATTTCTGGCATACTTTGATGTTTCAGCAGCTTTTAGAATTAGACAATTATATACTTACGTTCGGCAATTTCTTAATCAATACTTTTTCAAAATTTGAATGTTAATTATACCTACTAGTATATCCCGTGCAACAGGTCCTATATGAAAGCTTATATTAATAAATAAATCTTATATATAATATGAATTCATAGACAAACAAAATTGTTACTTTAGTACCATTCTTGCGTGGAAATTAGAATCACACATAGAATTTAACTAGTGAGGAATGGTACATGCGAAATAAATGAGTGCGGAGCCTAACTGTGATACCTTATTCAATGCCTAATCCAAAAACTTAAATCAATATGTGAAAGAAAACCGCGTGCATAAAGTTTAATATAAATTCCCAGCTACTCATTGCAACTCACAATTTGGAATAGGGTCTATCATTACAAGGTGGTGGTTTCTTTCTAGAAAGATGTCTTTTTCGCTTTTCTAGCTATTATTGCTTTGATCATAATCATTTTCCTCCCAAGGAATTGGCGCCTAGAAAGAGTTTTTATTTTCATCGCTTGAGACTTGAGCGATTGATGGGCCTTAGCAATCTCTGTCAAGAAAAAGATGGCAACCTTTACTTATTGCTTCTTATAGCTAAAGATCCCAATGTGGATCATCTTCGTAGATCACAAGAGATGGCCTTGGTTCAGCTCGATTGAGGAGTTGAGGCCCTTTTCAGTTTACTGATTATACCTATGTTGCAATTTGGATTGATGATTTGTCCACATCATGAGTCAAATCAATTAAGAAAAAAGATAATTGAATAAAATTAAGAATGATTGGTTCCAGTCTAACTTTGAAACTTTGGAATCAAAAACTGAATCAAGAGGACTGGTCCTCAAAATTGGAGACTGGGGATTAGACTGATTGGTCCTAAAATCAGGAACCGGATGATACCTGTCCGGTCTGCTCCATGAAACCGGTCAAATTTTAAAGAGAAGTGTGGTGTCTGAAAAAAGAAAAAGAGGGGGAGGGGGCGGGGGGCGGGGGCACAAAGAGCGCAGCGTTGTCGCCACTTCTAGTCCTAGCTGTATAACAAGTCTATCACATCAAAGACATTTACTTTTATTCGTTCTATCTCCCTTCTCTGTCTCTCTCTCTCTCTCTCTCTCTGAGAGTCACCGTGACTCAGTCCCTCCCGTCCCATCTCCATCTCTTTCTCTTCTCTGCGCAGAAACCACTTCCCTTCCTCCTTCCCCAAAAACTACCGTGACTCAGTCTCCCCTGTCCCATCGTGACGAGTCCTCCATTTTAGAGAAATGATGAGGACACCTCCAATTCGCTCCGAGCTCGCTCTCGACCTGAGCCCTCATGGATCCTCACGTCTGTGGTGTCTCCCCCTTCCTATCTACTCCGCATTGCCCCGCAACTCCATGGGGGTCAGATAAGCTCCAACTATATCCTCGTTGCTCTCCTCGACTCGACTCCCACCACACTGAGCTCGTCGAGAAGGCCCTCCTCCTCCAGACGTTGGACGACGCTGTCGTCCGCCATATAGAGAGGGAAAGAGGCGTGAGAGCCGAGAGGGAAGATCGAGCATGAGGGGTTGCTGTTGTCTGAATATTTTTAAGAAATAACCAAAAAAAATTAAAAAGAATCAGTACGGTCCGATCCAGGAGATTCCGTCTTTGGAATTGGAAACCAGACCGAACATCACATCACCAATTCCAATTATGGAACTAGAACCTGACCGGCCCCTTGGGAAATCGCCCAGAACTGGGCAGTGTGGTCCAATCCGAGCAGTTCTCGGTCTGGCCAGTCTTTGTGGCTCACCCCTAGGCAAAATTGAGAGAAACTCGTCCAGATGACAGTTTAGTCATCTATGCGCATGACAACGCTTTTTGGTTGGGGAGTAGTTTTTTTTCACAAAAGCTTTTTTTCTATTTCTATTCTGGGGACAATTTTTGTGTAAAAAAATCCGTTTGATAATTATACAAAATTTTTACTCTAGAAATACGTTTGGTAAAAAATAATTTCTTTTTTATATTTATTTGTTTTTTATTTTTGTTGGTCGATCGCCGCCGGACGCTGCCGCTGGCCGACCGCCGGCCGCCAACCGACTGACTGCCGCCGCCGGTCGCACGGCCCATCGGCCGCCACCTTCCGCTGCGGGGGGCGGTTGATCAGCGGCGGCGGCGGTCGGTCGGCGGCAGGTGGCCGGCGGCGGTGGTCGGCCGGCGATGGGGGTCGGCTGGCGGCGGTCGGTGGCGGCGGCGGCCGGTCGGCCTCCGGCAATCGGCAGCGGCGGGCGGGCGCGAGCGGCGGTCAATGGCGGTAAACAAGAGAAGAATAAAAGAAAAAAAAATTCACTTATTTCTTAAACTTGTTTCCGGGGTCCGAACCAATTTTTTTTACTTTTCATTTCTATTCCTGGGCTAACTTTTTATTCCCGAGAACAAAAAACCAACTTACGGTTATCAAACGGGTTTCTATTCTTTTTTTGTTCCCGGGAACCAAATAATATAAATTCTTCTTCCCAGGAATATTCTCATACAGACCCTAAGTTTCGAGGCTGCAATCCCCTCTTTTTTCTAGTCTAGGCAATGGCCCTGCATCTGTCTCGAACGCTGCCGACTATGTTCTTGAGGTCCTTATTGAAATCTCCTCGATTGAATTGTCAAGGAGATTGGCCAAGCTCGTTCACTAGTTGAGGGCCGCGTGAACGAATTGTAAAATGGGTAACAATAGTTCAAGTCGTCCTTAAGTCAATTTTACAACTAGCCAGCAGCTCAAGCTACTTGGCTTTGTTTCCACGCGTCTTGTTCTTCTTATTTTCTTCTCAGCTTTTGTCTCAATGCGCCAAAGTCTTGGTCTTTGGGGAGGCCAAATCAAGTGGCTCTCATTGGTGCATTGGATTAAAATCATTCTCAAAGCAGCGTTGTTCTTATTCTTTGCATCCTCTTCATTTACATTCACCCTTCTCCTTGTTTTGCTCCAACACCATCTCCCTTCGAATAGATCTTACCTGGTTGTGCTCGTCTCTGTCCTTGTTCATCATCTTCTTCCTCCATATTCACTACCTGGTGCGAACTTCCGGCGAATTCCTGCCGTTCCGAGAGTGCGCTCCTTTTGTTTGCGGAGATCAACAAATCAGCTATCCTTTCAGGCATGTTAGGCAACCGAGTTATTGTGGGTATCCAGGCTACGAGCTTGACTGTGATAGAGACAACCAAACCATTCTGTCCATGAAGTCCCTAGAATTTTAGGTGATCCACATGGATAAGAGCACGCAGATCCTTAAGGTGGCGAAAATGGATTTATCGAAAGCTATATGTCTTGGAACACATGTCAACACCACCTTAAACTTTAGTCTCTTCAACTACGCTTCCAAATACCTTAATTCTACCTTATTCTACAATTGCAACTCATCGTCACCCCATTTAACTTATCCGTTCTCTTGTCCCGCATCTGAACATGACTACTTTGCTCTCAATGCGGACCTTGAAAAGTTGCCACACCAGCGATGCAACTTCAGTGTCTTCGTCCCAATTTTTCCAATTGAAGCTCCAAGTCCACCACCAACACAGGAGAACAGCAATATTGCTACCACTAGTGCTATTATTAGAGATATCCTGAAAAAAGGCTTTTAGATCACTTGGATTGCCAACACATTTCTGTGCGAAAATTGCACGAAATCAAGGGGAAGATGGAGGTATGGCTGGATAGGACAAGAATTCAATTGTTTTTGCTGTGACAAAGCCCGTCCAACGACCTATCCCAGACCATCAGGTATCTATGCTAAAGTCACGGTTGCCAATTTGTGGTTTTAAATGAGCTCAAGTTGTTCCATGAGAGGGATTAGATTGCTGCGCGTACTCTTTCCTTTGCTTGTTAATTGGGGAACGACCCGCTCATGCCCCTAAAAGCCTGACAATTTCATTTTGCTCGGCACGCCCTCCCCTCTAATATAATAGAGTGCGGTCATCTCATCTTCACTATGACATGGTTATGATACAATTTAGGGTCCAAGTCCTAAAACTTTATTAGGCCAAACGGTTGGATCATGAGGTTGGTATCTGCGTACCCTCAAGATCCAACAGTTTAAATACAATTGAATGAGGATGCTCTGAATTTACCATGAAATTTCACATTGGGAATAGGTAATTTAAATCGGAATGTGTGGGCCAATAAGTCAATTAACTTAAAATAGGTTTTACTTGTTCCTTACTTCTCACATACATGAACTCTTGACCCCTCAAATGGACTTGACCTTATCACATTGAAAACGTGAAAAAAAAAAAAAAAAAAAAAAAAAAAAAAAAAAAAAAAAAAAAAAAAAAATTCTCCTTTCGATTTCACCAACATGGGAAGAAATCCGGAGGAAATTGCTTTGCATGTTTCCGGGCCACATCTTCCTCTTCACTTTCCAGTTTCAATGTTCGATAGCCATCTTTTTTATTTCTCTCCTTCACGATATATCAGAAGACCGAAACTGATATCGGTCAAAGTCCACGGTCAGAATAGCTTCCTCTATTATTCTGAAGAGGAATTAACCACATACATTTCTTTCACTCTTCAGTCCGAAGCAATTGAATAAAATGAGAATTTCTCCATCCTCAGCTTGCCCCTCTGAACTCTAAACCCTCATTCCACATGATATTCTCCACCCATGAGAGCATGAACTTGCTCAAATGGGTGACGCAGCCACTCTCCTTCTATTCTCCACTTCACACTCCATCCTAGTCATCGTCCTCGCCGGCCTCAACGTTCCATAAGTCTTTTATGCGAGGGAGATGATAATGTCCACTATACTGACTGCCACCGCTCTTTGATTTGTGGAATCGTCGCTAATATAACTTATCCTTTCTGGGGAGGCTACCGACCCCAATTCTGTGCAAGATTGAGTGCTATGAGGACGAATTCCTCATCTTTGAGTACCAAGAGCAGGAGTCTTATTTTCAGTACTTGAGGCCTAAGCGATTTATGAACCTGAGCAATTTCTGTCGTGAAAAAGATGGCAAGCTTATTGCTTCCTAGCTAAAGATCCAATGTGAGTCATTAGCATCATAAATCACGAGAGATAGGCCCAATTAAGCTTGGCCGAGGAATCATGGGTCTTTGGGATCCACTGATGTTAACCAGGTCGCTTCTTTGGGCTGATGATGCATCGATATCATCAATCATATCAGTTCAAAAAAGATGACTACGCAAAGCTTAAGAGAAAATCATCCATATAACAGCTTAGCCGCCTCAGTTTTGAGGGTACAATCCCCTTCTGTTTTCTAGTCTAGGCGATGGCCCTGCGTCTGTCTAGAACGCTGCTAATTATGTTCTTGAGGTCCTTATTGAATTGTCCTCGATTGAATTGTCTACGAGATTGGCAAAGCTCGTTGATTAGTTGGGGCTGCGCCTGCGTGTAGGAATTGGGAAATGGGAAATACTATTCCAAGTCCTCCTCAAGTCAAGTTCGCAGTTAGCCAGCGGCTCAAGCTACTTGGCTTTGTTTCCATGTGCCTTGTTCTCCTTTTCTTCTCAGCTTTTGTCTCCGCGCGCTAAAGTCTTGGTCTTTGGGAGGCCAAATCAAGTGATTCTCGTTAGTGCACTGGGGTCAAGCCATTCCCAAAAGCAGCATTATTCTTTATCCTCTGCCTCCTCTTCCTTTATATGTACCTTCCTTCTTATGCTCCAACACCATCTCCCTCCAGGTAGATCTTACCATGTTGTGTTCCTCTCTCTCCTTGCTCTTCTTCATCATCTCCCTCCATATTCACTTCCCTGTACCAGCTTCCAGCTACTTCAAGCCGTTCCACGAGTACCTCTAAGATCATATGGCTAACGGATCCTAAGAATTTGTCGAGAGAAAACTCGATTCACACGAATGTGATCTGCTTGTTTCTTTTGTTGGAAATTCAATGGTGCCATACTTGTTTTGTCTTCCTCCATCTAAGAATATCACGTGAGAAGAATGACCTTTCTATGACTCTTCTTTTTGGGGCGCCAAGCAAGAAAAACTGTCAAGTTAACAACTGCTTGGCTATTAAGTCTTCATGAGAGAGTGCAATTTAGTTTACCTAGAAAACACCACAAGATACAACTTTTTGATGGATGTGCATCAAGATTTCAATTGTCCTATACTCGAGCGTTTCAGTTTAACAAGCTGAAACGTTACAGAGATGTCCCGTTTTGAGCGGGAACTTTTTCCTGAATCCAGTTGCTGCACCCCACCGCTCTTCTCCTCAACTTCCGATTTGTCGCAACAGGACATGGCACTTCCGTAGGGACAATGATTGTGTTGTACTTGACATTCTTCTTTTCACATGGATCATTCTAAATAGTATTGATATTCACGTCTGACGCGCGGCATCATACACCACGACACACCGACATGCTTTTTTTGAAAAATAGAAAATTCTAATACGTTGAGACATGTTATATATTAAATATATATTTTTATTTTTATGAATTTGATTCAAATTCATAAACAAATAAATAATAAAAATCTAGAATGAATCTACACTAAAATCATTAATCCATAATTTTTTAATATCATTAATTGTTTCAATTTGACAAATTTAACTACATTTCAATAATCCATAAAATTTGGAGAAAAAAGCTAGTAATGCACATTTTAGAATCACATGTTAGACATGTCGAAAAAGGAGTAGGCATGTCGGAGGAGAAAAATAAACTCAGGGATGAATTATGTACCACAAGAAACAAGAGTCAAAAGAAGAGAAGATTAGATTTTTTTCCATTTTTTATTTTTATTTTTATTTTTTATTTTTTCATATATATATTTTGATTTCTCATTTATTAATTTTTTTTAAAATTGACTCCCATATCAGAATTACATGTTAGAAACTCGCATATTAGAATTTCAAATCGAGTGTCGAGAAAATTGATCAGATGTCAAATTTTTCGACACGTGTTGACCGAGTGTCAGAGAGTGTTCAAAAGTGTTGGATACGTGTCGAGTGTTCGACACAACACGAAGACTTTTGAAAGCGTCGATGCTTCCTAGGTATTTTTTTTTTTTCCTTTTTTGGGTGACTATACCCTGCCTTTCTCCACTTTCTACTACCTTCATATAATCTGTGCGCCAAAAGGGAAACGCGGTTGTTTTATTAAATAGTTATGTAAGAAGACTGAGATATTCAACCACCGCCCGCGGTGGTCCAGTTGGATAAGGCTCTCCAATGAAACTAACGAAAGTGAAGGGGGTCGAATCCCGCTGGCCGCACGGGATCTTAAGCGCGACGTCGGGATGGTGGGTCCTCCGCTAGCGTCGCCCCAAGGTTTACCCGCCGGCTACCGGCTGTACGGGGTTCCCTGGGTATCAAAAAAAAAAAAGACTGAGATATTCCTTCCCAGGCAAACATGTTTCCTGTGTAGCGCAGTAAGTCATATGAATGAAGTCGAAAGTGGACGAGAGTTCCCACCTCTTGCAGATAAATATTCGCGCTTGACGTCACTGGGGACCGACACCACAGTATGACTCGTTCTCATCAGATCGGGGATTAATTCCGTCCATGATAGACAAAATTATCAGGGGCTCGATTCTATTTACAAGACGAACATCATTTGATAACACAAATACTCGATCTTTTATGAATTAATTTTGGACGAAATCTCCCCATTATATATGTATTAATATTATTATTAGCAGGATATATCATTAGAAAAAAAACCCCAGGAAATATGCTACATAAAAAAATAATTATCCAATCGGTCATATACTTATTATACAAATATCAAAGCTCGTTGATTAGTCGGGGGCTGCGTGTAGGAATTGTAAAATGGGGAATATTGGTCCAAGTCGTCCCAAGTGAAGTTTACTATTGGCCGGCAGCTCAAGTTACTTGGCTTTGTTTCCATGTGCCTTGTTCTCCTTCTTTTCCTCTCAGCTTTTGTCTCCCCGCGCCAAAGTCTTGGTCTTCGGGAGGCCAAATCATGTGACTCTCGTTGGTGCATCGGGGTCAAGTCGTTCCAAAAGCAACATCGTTCTTTATCCCTCTGCATCCTCTTCCTTTATATGAGCTTCTTTGTTTTGCTCCAACACCATCTCCCTCCAAATGGATCTTACCATTTCGTGTTCCTCTCTCTCCTTGCTCTTCTTTATCATCTCCCTCCAAATTCACTTCCTAGTGCCTGCTTCTGGCTACTTCGAGCCGTTCGAAGCTTGTGTTCCCTATGCTTGTGGAGATCAAGAAATCAGCTATCCTTTCAGGCACAATGAACGACCAAATCACTGTGGGTTTCCAGGTTATGAGCTCGGCTGTGACGGAGATAACCTGACCCTTTTCATGGAGTCCCTGATATATTGGGTGATCCACATAGATTGGAGCAAGCATATCCTTGAGGTGGCGAGGACGGATTTATGGGACAATATATGTCCTGAAACACATGTCAACACCACTTTAAACTGCAGTCTTTTCAATTACGCTTCCACTGACTCTAATTCCACCTTATTCTATGATTGCGATTCATCACCGCCCCCTCAACCTTATTATCGGTTCTCTTGTCCCTGGTCTGGAGATGGCTACTTTGCTCCCAATGTGACCATTGAAAACCCGCTTCACGAGCTATGCAAAATCAGTGTCCTTGTCCCATTTTCACATATTGAAGCTCTTGGTCTACCACCGCCACCGAAGGACGGCGATGATAGGACTACTATTAGTGAGTTCCCGAAGAAAGGCTTTGAGATCACCTGGATTGCCGACACGTCGCGATGCGAAAATTGCAACAAATCAGGAGGAAGATGCGGTTATGACTGGAAAAGGCATCAATTCAATTGTTTCTGCCCTGATGGAGCCCATTCATCGACCTGCAACGGAAAGCGAGTTCGGGGAAGCTTCCCTTGGAGTATGTATGCTTACCCTCACCTAGTATGTGGTTTTCAATTAGCTAAAGCTGTTCCATTAGATGGATTGCTGGGCATACCCATCCCTTTGCTTGTTAATTGGAAAACGACTGCTCACGCCCCTGAATCCTGACAATCTCATTTTGCTGGTCACGATACAATTTAGACTCTCAAGTCCCAAAACTTTTATCACCCCATTCTCAACCACCTTCCTTACTTTAACTGTTGGATCATTAGATTTGTATCTGCAAACCCACAAGAATCCAATGGTTTAAATACGACAAGCGAAGATGCTCTGAACCTACTGTAAAGTTTCAAATCATGAACAAGTATTTTAAATTGGAATGCGTTAGCCTATAAGTCAAGTAATGAAAAATTTTGGGTTTGAGTTGTTCTTTACCTCTCATGAAACCAACTCCTGCCCCCTCAAAGGGGCTAGACTTTTTCACGGTGAGAACCTAGAGAAAGGTTTTCACCTTTCGATTTCACCATGGGAAGAAATCCGGAGGAAATTGCTGCGCATGTTTCCTGACCGACCCCACGTTCGTACCTGCAATGACCCTGGTATGTTCTTTTGGTAGCATACCCAGGTGATCATCCTCAGCTCATTTGGTGGGTTCTTGTTTATATCAGCGCATGAGAATCTATTGTCAACCGTGTAAATTATGCACAAAATCGTTAAACCTTGAGCTTCTGCTCACTTAGTACCTCGAAGATCATAGGGCCGATGGACCCTGAGAATTTGTCCAGATAAAACTTGATGCCATTAAATGTGATCCACTTGTTTCTTTTGTTGCAAATTTGATGGTGCCATACTTGTTTTGTTTTCCTCTCCATCTAAGAATATCATGCGACAAGAATGACTTTTATGTGACTTTTCTTTCTGGGGCGCCGAGCAAGATTTTTTTTTTTTTTTTTTTTTTTTTTTTTTTTTTTTTTTTTTTAAGATAGCCACTCCTTGGCCATGAAGTCTTCATGAGAGAGACTGGTTTTCGCTGACTAGCCGCAAAGATTAGTATAATATGAGGTTTGTTCCTAATTGTAATTTAGAGGTCCCTTTGACTCGTTTCCGCTGCCTCGCTTAATATATACTTCGAAGTTGAAGAACTGACACATCACTGTAATAGGAGTTAGGATCGATTCAAACCAACCCCATTTGAAGTTTCTGCAAATGTTTTCCACCCCCTCTGCTACTTTATTCGCCTATCCTCTGAAATCCTCTGCCTCCTTCCGGTTCAAATGTATCACCCAAACTTCATGTGTGTGAAGCAAATTGTCACCGATTTTCGCAAATGTTTTCGACTCTCTCTTCTAGCTCTTTCTCCTATGCCCTGAAATCTTCCGCCTCCTTTCGGTCCAAATGAATCATCCAAGCTTCATGTGTGTAGCAAATTGTCGCCAATTGGTCCTTATCATCATCTTCACCAACTTCTATCGAGCTCTATCGAATCATGCACAGTATGAGGCCTGCGTGCCTCGGAACTGCATATATGGGCCAAAAATCAGCTATCCTTTATGGATTTATGGCAAACAAGAGTCCTATTGGGGCTATCCGAATTTCAAGATTACCTGCAAAGAGACATACCCTGTCGTGACTTTCTCGGACGGGGAATTCACTATCAAGGATATCTTCTATGCAAACAATTGGTTCCTCCTGGCTATTGCCCGTGTAGCACTAATCCTGTGATGCTCCACCCCATAATATCAGTCTTGAAAGGACGCCTTTCAATCTCAGTTTCACTAATGCCGATCTGTTCTTTTACTATAATTGCACCTTGCAGCCAACAGGCTTTTACAAATCCAGTGGACTGTCGTTTTTTTATTTTTTTTTCGGTCGAAACTGTCCTCACAACTTCACCCACCGTTCTTTTACTTTTTTTCCTGAGGAAGCATTGCAGGAAATGGATTACTATTCTGTCGTCAGTTCCTGCTATTCCGCATCTAGCATTCCTCTTTACATCAATGCCGATTTCACGGGCTTGCAGAAGGGTTCCTATTGAACTGGACTGCAGTTAATAGTTAGCTCTTTAGGTCGGTATCTGCTACCATAACATCAAATGATTAAATAAATTGAGTGAAGATGCTCCGACGTCACTGTAAAATTTTGCAAATGTTGGGCTAAAACTACGAGTTTCTTCTTGGGCTTTTATTATGAACACAACCAAATGATCATTTGGGTAGTTGAACTATATTATTGATAGAGGTGAACTGCGCACTTAATTAAATCTTTGCACAATCAGCGAAAATTTTGTTCATGATGATAGTGGGGAAATAAATATTGAAAATGTTTTTACTGTTATTTAATTACTGTATCATTTATACGTGTTGTGGATAATGTCCTCAAGCTTTTCCAATTTCTTTGCCTTAGCTTAGACTGCGGACTTGCTTACTGCTGCAAACAAAACTCTCCGATCTGTTGTGTCCCAAGACATCTTATGGGAACCTCATATTTTGATGTTTCTATCTTTCTGCAATAGTTTGATGTTTGTATCTTTCTGCAATAGTTTGCCAGTTATCAATTGGGTGTTCATTCTTGCCTGAACATGAGCTGCCCATTTGTTTTATCTGTGGGACGACTTCTAATCAAACCTATAGGTCCGCTTAGAGGCTAAAAGAGTCGAGACATGTCTAGAATATACTGCCCATTCAATACACAAAAAGTTTTATCTGTGTCCGCCGCTGATACCACATTGTTGATCATACCGAAGCGTGTTTGCTACTTTTAAACCAGCTAACTTTTTTTGCTGTCTTCTTGTTCATCCCCTGATAGCTCTAGAATTAAGGATTTGAGCTGATGTCTATACTTATTAGTCAATCAAGCACAGATCCATTTGCATGTGTTTATAATTTCTGTGGTAAGATGTCACTAATCGATCCAAACTGGTGAATTTGAAATCTTTTCACTCGATCGGGGGGTTTTGTCTTTCTTGCAACAGAATGATCTATTACCTCATGATGTGCCCTGATCTTTATATCTCTTAGACACTTTGAAGTTATTAGTTTGCCATTCGTCGACACATTTTTCACTCTTGATGACTATTGTCTCAGGAAAACAAAAGGTTGGACTGAAAATTGGAATAGGTCATTATTTCAAGACTTTCTCTTCCGCTTCTCTACATTCTCCTCTGCAATTTGTTGTGACTTTTTGGCAGTAATCTTGCATTGTTGGTCAATGGAGTTAATATTTCCAAAATATCCTAGAAGCCTTGAAGAAATGAGATTACTGTTAAAAAATATTCTCCATTTTTTCAGGAATGGCTGCATTGGGAGCCGGAATTGGGATCGTCTTTATTTTAATGCTTTCCTTAAGGAAGAAACCAGTGATCAGAATTATTATCTCTTTGATAAAGCATAGGAGCGAACATTTCGATGGCGAAATGAAGATTGAGGGACTCATCTCTTCGAGAAGATACACCTATAAAGACATCAAAAGGATGACCAACTCTTTTGAAGAAAAGTTAGGTGAAGGAGGCTATGGCTTTGTGTACAAAGGTAAGCTTCGAGATGGCCAACTTGTGGCAGTGAAGCTTCTAAAGAAGTTGAAAGGCAATGCCGAAGAATTTTTCAATGAAGTTGAGAGCATAAGTAGGACTTCTCATGTCAATGTTGTCAACCTCTCGGGATTCTGTTTTGAAGGAAGTAAAAGAGCTTTGGTTTATGAGTTCATGCCTAATGGATCACTCGAAAAGTTCATATTTAACAGGAGTAACACTTTGGAGGTAGATCAGCAATTGAGTTGGGACACATTGTACCAGATTTCGCTTGGCATAGCTCATGGGCTAGAATATTTGCATAGAGGATGCAACATAAGGATCTTGCACTTTGACATAAAGCCTCATAACATTCTCCTTGATGCAAACTATTGTCCCAAGATTTCTGACTTTGGTCTTGCCAAAATATGCCCGAGACGAGAGAGCATTGTGTCAATGCTAGGTGCTCGAGGTACCCCTGGTTACATTGCTCCAGAGCTGTTCATGAGGAACATCGGAGGGGTTTCTCACAAATCAGATGTCTATGGCTATGGCATGATGGTTCTAGAGATGATTGGCAAGAGGAAAAACATCGAAGTCATGGTAGATCATACAAGTGAAACATACTTTCCTCATTGGGTCCACCAACGCTTGGAGCTCCGAGAAGAGCTTGGGCTGCACGGGATCACAAATGTGGAGGACGAAGGAATTGCGAAGAAGATGATTGTAATAGGCTTATGGTGCATTCAGATTGATCCAAGAGCTCGACCATCGATGACCCGAGTTGTGGAGATGTTACAAGGTAGTGTTGAGACCTTGCAAATTCCTCCCAAACCATCCTTGTCATTGCTCTCAAGATCACTCGAGGCTTGTCCATGTGAAAGTTCGTCTCTACCAGAGAGAAATGACTCAAGTTGGGACTATTCAATATCAATTATATCAAACTGACGTAGTTTGTGATAGAGTATTTATACGGGTCAACATATCTACTGCTTCTATCCTAGACCCACAAATACTTCGAGTGCCTTTTAGTACAGACGTCCGCGACTTCTTTTAGAGAATATATGTGAGCCCTTCCCTTTGCATATTGACGGAAATGAATTCCTAAAAAGAACAGATACTCGAACTATCATCCTTGTAAGTTTCGCCTTTTATTCTTTTGACAATGTGCGAATACGTGTACACATATGATGGTGAGCCATTGATCCTACAACAAATGCAGACTATTGTTCCTATAACAAATGCAAAACAGAAAAGGGATTACACATAATCCACAGTAAACATAATTAAAAAAACACATTTTCTGCTTTTTTTTTTCTTGAGTCAACAACCAATGGTCAATCAGTCAGCAGAAGTTAATGACGGTCAACAAATGATTGGGTTAGGTTAGCTGGGTTGGGTCAACGGTACTATCAAAGAAACAAGGGACAAAAATGTAAAATCGTTGTTGGGGGAAAAATCGTAATTTTATTTTTATGAAAGGTGGGCGAGGGCAAAACAGGAATTGCCCATGCAAGCGCTTGCCGCGCATGCACCTAGGGAAGTTGTTGCATGTGTTGACAAGCCTAGTACCTTCTCACCACGCGTGGAGGCGCGTCCAGCCACCCTCAACAATGGGCCATCGTCTCGACAAGAACTTCAACCTTGCATTTTCAAAAATAAATTTTGGTGTACAAAAAGTCGAGAAAAAGGGGTCAAATAGTACATCGGATGTCGGGATTTTCACCCCTAAGCGTTTGTCGGAATCATTTCTCGAATTTTGGCCAAAAAAACCAATTATAAACAATAATGACGATTGTGAAACAACAACACTATGCCCTGATATCAATGACGGAAACAGATTCCTAAAAAAAATGGATACTTAAACTATCAAATATTAAAACATAAATGCGAAAATGGGCCCGAAGATACTTGTAACATCGACCATAGGTACATCACCAAGATAGACGTACTTTGTTTTCCACATATTAAATGCTGTTGTAGTCTCGAGAGAGATCAATTAAAGCCTATGAGTTCCTTTCTTGAGAGAGAATTCACCGATAATGAAAACTTGAAGAATGTTTTTTTTTTTTTTTTAACTTTCAACGCCCTTTTTTATATAGCAGTTTATTTTACATAAAAATAATTACCCTCTCTCTTATGGGCCCTCTTCTTCAGGCCAGGTTGTGTCATGACCCGAACTCATAGCACATATACATCCCTCCAGGGTCGATATAAATTTGCGATGTCCCAGGGAGTGTCGCCCACCCATTCATTATTATACGCATGCGGAAACGTAAAACAATCTCCATACAACATAACAATGGGATAGAAACGTAGGACAATATTTTCACAACCACATCTACAATATAGTAGTACTTATATACAGACCGGTTTAACACCCCAAGGTCTAATACAAAACGTGAAGCTATTTGACTACCTATGAGGTAAGCTTCTATTTACAAGACCGGGGTTCGCTAATACACTATCATACTTCTCAACCCCTATAAGGTGAACCGTCACCCATCCTCCAACCTCGACGGAAGACCCGTCACCACCTGAGAGAAGGTAATGAGAATTCTACTCTTCCTTTCCTACAAATCACTGTACACGACCTAGCCTTCCTTTGTCTAGGGACCTGAAAATTTTGGCCCACTAAGGGGTGAGATCACATCTCAGCAAGTCAATCCCCTAAATCCCGATTAGGAGAAGAGTACACATAGCATGCAGTCTAATCACACTTCTTATACTTTCTCATTACTTGCATTTCTCTGCATGTTAGTGGTACTCAATCGCACAATAACACATTGACATCACCTAGCAGTTGAATACTTCAGTGCACGTACAGATAGGGATGTAAATGTCAGATCATTAACTATGGCCAATTTTTAAGAGATAATAGTCGTTCGGTATAACCGGGCTTCGCCACACACCATTGAGCACACAACGTCTACATCTAGACGGCATTCCAATTTAGGAGCATCGGTTCAATATCCACTGCGACCGGCATTTATTGACTTGCGGCATTCCCGAAGGAGCATCGCCCGGCCCCAAAGGCACGTGACGGAATCTCATGTCGTGAATGCATATAATCAATGTTACATTTTAATAATCAATTATACATAGCATCCACAGCATCAATTGAGCAATTTCATAGCAAGAATTCTTCAAAACAAGTATATACTCTTATTTATCCAAATTGACAGAAAACCGTCCAATAACGCTCTCCCAAATTCGAAGTTGAAAACTCACTCATACGATCTCGAAAAATTCTCAAATTCAGACACGTTCTAGAAAACACATAAAAAAACATTTGTAGTGAAGACACTGAGATCTAGTTCCTTATGGATTCGGCCCAGAAATTCTCTCTATCTGGCACAAAAATGGGGTCTAGTTCTAGAGAGTCTAACTCATCGAAATCAGTTCGGTTTTGGCTTGAAATCTGGTCCGTTTGATTTGAAATTCAAGTATGTTATATAAGAAGTTGTAAGGAACAACTTTCGTGAAGGAATCGATTGGAAATTCGACCTCTAAAGGTCAGTAACAGCCCTCGGAATCATGGCAGGTCACAGTTTACAGAACTGTCCAAATTACTGTTCTGAGGATGACGTCATTAAAATCGTCATCTTTTTAATTTCTAAAAATTCTAAGAAAAATATATGTCATTATTTGGGATGTAAAAAACATTTCTTCAGAAGGACATTTCATCGAAATAGCAACACACAGTTGTCTACAAAATTAGCAAAACATACACGTCCTGGAAACTGTTTCAGAAATCAGCTATTGTTCTAGTCCGAACCTTCCTCCACGACATTTGTCTTGCTCTCTAAACCCTATCTAAGCTTTTATATGGCCATTCTAACATTCCTAAGCAACATCCATCCATATGTAACGTCCTCTACATCTTTAATCTACATAAAAATCCCTAAATCATGTACTCAGCCCCTAATCTAGAGTTAGGAGACAACTTACCACTAAAACTAATAGCGATCCTCACTTGTGGCCAGACAGCAACACAAGGACAACCCTTGAGGCATTTGATGACAATTTGCGACCGGAATAACGGCTGGAGGTGTCGTTGAGAGACCACCACAGCAGCACAAAGAAGAAGAAGACAAGACTTTTTATGGGTGTGAAAGGGAAAGGAAATTGTCGTAAGGTTGGATAAGGGAAAGAGAGGGACAAGGGCACAATAGCAGGGGAGAAGAAATACGTGCGGAAGAAAAAGAAAAGAGGGTAGAGCAAAAGACTAAGACCCTTCGGCTGAGAGAAAAGAAAGGAAAGAAAAATAAAGAACAAGAAAGAAAAGGGAAAAGTGAAAGGAAAGCAGCCCAACGTGAGTTGCAATTCGGCCTCCTACGTGCGTGAAGAGAGGAGGAAAGGGGGGAGTAAATGCTTGGAAGTTACCACAGCAATTTCCATCTACTTTAGGCCAACTTTTCCATGGAAAATGGCTACCCCATCACTATCCTATACTCCACCACCTTTCCCATGCTTATCTCTCTCAAATGCAAAGGAAATTGAAGTGAAATTCAAGGAGGGAAGGCTTCCTACGAATTTCCTTTCTTGAGGAGACTTCTCTTCCTTTCTTAATTACTAAACTAACACTTAATTCAATAAGGTCAAGTTCCTTAGTAACAACTTATAATTCCTCTTAAATTGCTCCACATTAGAGGCCTTAAAATCCTACTTAAAATGTGGCAATTCCCTTGCTCTTTTAATTTGTTGTCCTTGCACTTTTCACGAACAATTCCATCATCAATAAATTTTGAGAAGATGCAACAATATCCCTGTGATTAATTGTGACACACTAGAGTTTTCAATTTTCTGAAATCGGAGTAAATTTCACAGTTAAATTCAATCGAACGTGGTTTCAGCGCGGCCTAAACTATTGGGTAGTTTTTGGGAATTTTCGGTGCAAATAACCCGTGGCCGATTATTTTCGAACCACAATGTGCATCTCCGATCCATTAGCGACCCTTGATTTTCGCGCGAATCTCAAGATTTCAATTACGAGCATAGAGTACCAAAACGATAAAAAAATCGATTTAGTGTCGATTGACAATAATTTTTGTAATTAAATGGAATCACCCATACTTAATTACATATGTCAATTGCATCGACCTATTTCCGATCCCTCATAGATTTTCGACTGTGTCGCAATGGCTCTTGTAGATTAACACGATCGAGCCGTCGATTTTTGGTCGAATTCTCAAGTCTGTTGCATCAAAATTCTTTAATAACTTCCCCAACTAGTTTAGTTTTCTCGCGAGTGATCAGCTCGGAGAATAGCGCTATGGACACGTCGATGAAAAGCCTAATTTATTCAATTGAAAACAAAAGTAGAAAATCAGACTGTCACAGGTTGGGCCCAATATGAGTGGATGGGCTTGGTTTGGCCCAACATATTTTATAAAGAACCCATCACATATATTGAAAAGACGTGCCTTCTCATCGTGTACGTAATATAATAAAAATACAAGAAGTCAAACTGGTTGAGATGTCGAGGAGAACAGCTTGGTTGTAACTATTCTATTGGTAGGAAAATAGATGGGTTAACAAGAAGGAATCCACGTCTTCTCTACCATCTGGGTAGAATTCTCTCGAAAATTTGTCGAGCTCTTTCTACAGTCTAGGTAGCTTCCTCTGTAATCCTTCTCTTCCTCTGACTCGTAGCCCGTACAGTCTCTCGAAGGTTGTCTTCCCCTCTAATACCCGAACCTTTTAGTTATTGTAATCCACAAAAGCCCTCTTTCTTGGATCTCCATCTAAGACTGCTTGCGTCAGCTCCCCATGTGCGATGCACAACAAACTGTCTAACTGTTGAGACGACTCCACTCTTCCATCATGGATGACGAAGGAGACTTGGATGCTTTGCGAGTAGCCGCCCTCTGTCAAAAATTGGGCCGATTAAGCGCTGAGTAGGAAATAGACGAGTGGGATATAGAACCCTCACCGGAGGTAGTCGAGGAATGCAAATTAACTCTGGTCGGTAAGGTTCTATCCAACCCCTCCTTTAACTTTCTTGCTTTCCAAACAGCCCTGAAGAAAGCATGGCGTACAGAGCATGTGGATTTTCTGCAGAGAGAAGTGGGAATATATTTAACGAAATTAGGTCGCATGCTGAAAAACAAAGGATTCTGGACAACGGACCTTGGCAATTCTCGGGCCATTTAATCATGTTTAAACCATGGGTTGAGAATACTCCCTTACACTATTATGACTTCTCCACTTGCCAATTCTGGGTTCAGGTCATAGGCCTACCTCTGGAATGCTATACTGATGACATGATACGTAGGGCTGTTAGTATTGTGGGGAAGGTACTGCAAGTGAAATCAGAGATTATAACAAGATCTAACTTGAGTGCTGGTAGAGTTCGTGTTGAAGTGGATCTAGCAGAAACGTTAAAGGCTGGTCGACTTATAAAATATAAAAATAGAACTTACTGGCTGGACTTTAGGTATGAAAGATTACCTCATTACTGCTATTCCTGTGGTCGTTTAGGACATTATGCAGATGCTTGCCCCTCAGTGCCTTACTCGAAGGAAATGTTTGATGTACCTGGCCGAACCCCCTATGGACCTTGGCTGAAAGCTGAAGTCCAAAAGTTTAGTCCTTATTGGGAATTTTATTATGAAAATACAGCGATGGAGGAACAAGAAGAGGAAATAGTACCTGAAACGCCACCAGCACATGGCCAAACACTCCCCATGCTTCCACCTCCTGACCCTGTTGCTCCTATCCCACCTCCTGACCCTGTTGCTCCCATCCTTCCACACACTAGTTCTGTTCTGGGCTCTGTACCTGAGCATCGCCCCCTCACTTCTACTAACCTTATACCTTCAGATCTAAAACAAAAGGGAGTGCAAGTACAGAGCTCAAGTCCTCAATCTATGGAACCACAGATTAAGAAGGGCAGGAGCACTCGTCAGAATATCAGGTTTGGCCCTGCAAAGAAATCCAGACGTTATGCCCCATATGATGTACATGGTGGTCATTCGATCATTTATGATGATACAAATCTACTGGATACTTCGATATTTGAGGCGGATAAGGAGGAATCTAGGGCGATGGTGGCTAGCCCCAAACAGCCACCAGTTCACAACTGAAGATTATAAGTTGGAACTGTCAGGGGTTGGGCAACCCCCTGACAGTTCAAGCTCTTAAAGCCCTTATGGCTAAAGAAAAGCCCAGTTTGGTTTTTTTGATGGAAACTAAGAATTGTGACGAAGTGGTGTCTCATTTTAAATGTACCTTGCATTTCAAGAACCTTCAAACTTTCAGCCCAGTGGCTTTAGCGGGCGGATTGGCGTTGTTCTGGAATGATGACTTGCAATTATTGGACATGACTCTTTCACCCCATGTTATTGACTTCATTTGTCACGATACATTGGAAGATACAACAATGAGGTTCACCTGTATTCATGCCTCGGCTGTTTTCTAGGAGCGCCAACACACTTGGCAGAAGTTGAGACAAATCTGCAACCAGAATACATTACCCTGGATGTGTATTGGTGACTTTAATGAAATTTTGTATAGATGGGAGAAAATGGGTTCACGGTATCCAGATGCTTACCGTATGTCATCTTTTCGAACTGTTCTTATTGATTGCTGCCTATTGGATATGCCAACTATGGAATGTGCCTTTACCTGGACAAATAATAGAGAAGGGGATCGTTTAGTTAAAGAACGCCTTGACAGAGCATTATGTAATTATGAGTGGCGAGCACTATTCCCCACTGCTCGTGTGTATGCCCTACCTGCTGTGGGCTCCGATCACAGTCCTTTAGTATTGGACTTAAAGCCGAATACTGTTAAAAGGAAAAGAATTTTTACCTTCAAGGCTTTTTGGATTCAGGACTCGGAATGCAGGGAGATCATAGACCAGTCCTGGAACTCTACCTTAGAAAATGGTCCTTCACTGGTGCTCAAGCTTCGAAGAGTCGTTGAGGATTTATCCAGGTGGAGCCAAAGGAAATTCTCGCACAATAGACAACAGATTACAGAGTTAGAGTATCATTTGCAGGCATTGACAAACAAGCATAATACACCTTCGGATCAGATGCGCATCAAAGCTCTAAAGCAGGAAATTCATAAAGTTTGGCAACGGGAGGAATAGTATTGGGCAATGCGTTCCCAAATCAACTGGCTAAAGTGGGGAGACCGTAATACAAAATTTGTTCATGCTACTACACTTCAAAGGAGGCAGAGAAATTGTATACACATGCTGCGTGATGAAAATGGCAACTGGGTTCGAGATTTAGAGCAGTTAAAAACAATACTACCACCTATTTTTCTCAACTCTACACATCGTCAGGATCTAGACAATATGAGCAAGTGTTAGATCAATGCCCTCAAGTGATCACGTTAGACATGAATGCTAATCTTCTAGCCCCGGTGACGCTGGATGAAGTCAAAGATGCAACTTTCCAATTAGGGGCCTCTAAAGCCCCGGGACCTGATGGCGTAAATGGATTATTTTATCAAACACACTGGGATATTATCAAAGAAGATCTTCTCAAGACAGCAATGCAATTCTTTCAAACGGGTTATTTCCCTGCAGAGTTAAATCGTACTGCCCTCACTTTAGTTCCAAAGGTCCCTAATCCAGAAAGTCTAGATCACTATCGCCCCATTAGTTTGTGCAACTATGTTTACAAGATTTTATCTAAGGTACTAGCTAATTGTTTGAAACCCCTACTGTCGAACCTAATTTCAGAGGAGCAAAGCGCGTTTGTAAGCGGGAGACAGATTCAAGATAATGTGTTAGTAGTTCAGGAAGTGATTCACCAGCTCAAAGTAAGGAAAAGAAGGCGTCGTTTTCAAGCAGTGCTAAAAGTAGATATGCGCAAGGCGTATGACAGTGTAGAATGGGATTTTCTCAAGGACTATATGCTCAAATTAGGATTTCATGCTCATTGGGTCCAACTTATTATGTGGTGTGTTTCTTCCCCATCTCTATGTGTTAAAATGAATGGAGAATATTTACAACAGTTTCATCCAACCAGGGGGCTGAGGCGGGGGGATCCTTTATCCCCTTATTTATTCATAATAGTAGCAAACCTGCTATCCTTCCTTATACACAGGGCCATCCATATTGGCAACCTAAAAGGTATCAAGCTAAACAACAGGTGCCCTACTCTATCGCATCTATTTTTTGCTGATGATGCTGTGTTTTTCTTAGATGGTACATTGCTGGAATGTCAAAATCTCATGAATGTGCTAAATCAGTATTGTTCAGCTACTGGCCCGGCTATAAATAGAAATAAATCAGGAGTTTTCTTTGACTCATCTTGCCCTATCCCCCTACAGAATAGCCTAGCTGCCGAATTAAGAGTCCCTATTTTGCTAAGGTGCCGTAAGTATTTAGGTATTCCTGCTGATTGGGGACAATCTAAAAAGGACATGTTTTCATGGCTGATGAATAGAATTCAATCTAAACTAGAGGGATGGAAGGAGAAGTTAATGTCAAAAGGGGGAAAGGAGATTATGCTGAAGTCTGTAATTCAAGCTATGCCTCAATATGTTATGTCTGTTTTTAAGATTCCGATTTCACTATGTAAAGCTATTGAAAAGCGTATGGCTAATTTCTGGTGGAGCAATAGCACAAGCAAACCTGGAATTCACTGGTTGAGCTGGAAAGAAATGCAAAACAGAAAAGAGGTTGGAGGGTTGGGCTTTAGAGATTTAACTCTTTTTAATCAAGCCATGCTTGGTAAGCAAGCATGGCGGATCCTACAGCATCCTACATCTTTATGGGGAAGATTATTTAAAGCGTTATATTACCATTCCTCATCTTTTCTTAAAGCTTTTAAGGGTTCTCGCCCTTCTTGGGGGTGGCAAAGCCTTCTATATGGAAGAGATGCCATTATTGACAATGTATGTTGGTCAGTTGGTAATGGTAAATCCATAAAGATCAGAGAAGATAGATGGCTTCCTATGGGCATTCTAGGTGGTCCAACGGCGCAGGTGAACCTACTATAGTCAATGAGCTTATGGATGAATCAACTAATACATGGAAAACAGACATTTTACAGCAATTCTATGATGACAACATCATTCAGCAAATCATGGCAATTCAGATTAGGCCTACATATGCACAGGATGAGTTAAAGTGGACTGCAACTGTATCAGGAGATTACACGGTTAAATCAGCATATCATTTGCTCAAGTCTACCAAGACAAGCAATTTAAATCTACAGGCATCTACATCTCACAGTACACCTACCTGGTTCTGGAGGCTTGTGTGGAAAATGCCTATGGCCCCAAAGATCCGTGCTTTTCTATGGGCTATCTGTACAAATTCAGTGGCAACACGAGCAAATCTGCATTATAGACATATTGTGGAGAATCCATATTGCTCGCTATGCAAAAAAGACATACTTGAAACTGTGGAACACACCTTTTTATTGTGCACATGGACTCAAGGGGTATGGAACCATCCCAAGATCAACGTTCGGGTAAATGCGACAACCGTCCAGTGATTAGAATCTTGGATCTCCTCTACCATTGGCAACCGAAACAAGAAATTGAAACTGGCATTGCTCGCAAACATTCTCTGGCAGATCTGGCGAGCACGGAATGCCTTCATCTTCAGAGGATCTCCGCCGGACGCCCATCAGGTAGCACAAAAGGCTTTGATGCGATTTCATGTTGACTGGATCTCGGCCTCCTCGAGTTTGTCACAGGAAAAATTAGGGTTACACAGAGATTTACTCTAGAAACCCCCAAATCGGGGAACACTGAAAGTAAATATTGACGGATCTTTCAAGGTAGGCAGTCAAGAGGGTACCGTAGCATGCGTGTGGAGGGATTTTCAAGGAAATCTTACCGGGGGATTCTCAAAGGGAGTGGAGGCGACTTCGGCGTTACAGGTGGAGATCCAGGCGCTCTCCCATGCGCTCAAATATCTTCTTCAATAGGGCTTCCAGCATGCGTGAATACATGTAGAATCAGACAATCTAGTGATGGTTGACACCTTGAATCAGCGCAAGCAGCCTCCATGGACGGCACGCTCTCTCTTCCTCGAAGTTGCGTTCCTCCTCTCGCTCTTCTCCCGTCTCTCACGTTCCTCCTCTCGCTCTTCTCCCGTCTCTCACTAGCTTTCGTTCCTAGGGCAGCAAACGCTGTAGCCGACTGGGCCTGTAAGGCCCATAGTTCTTCAGCTGCTTTTTGTAACTAGCCATCCGTCCTCCGCCTGAGCTTTTAGACATAATATGCACGGAAGCAGTTGCTGCAGGCTGTACAAACTGACCTTCTTAATATATGTCTTTTTCTGATAAAAAAAAAAAAAAAAAACTGGTCGAGATGTCCTTCTACAAACAGACAAGAAAATCAACATTCACCACCACAAGAATCCAAATTTGATTCGGACCAAAAAATGGTGCAATAGATTTCGAAAAAAATCAATAAATCCTCCAAATGGATCGGATTTTGCACATGATTGAGACATTTAATTGCATTAGTGCATGGTGCCGACAGTCCAAATTTCGAACTTCAATACTTTCATGTATATCATATGTATATACGTATTTGGTATGACATTTAGACCTTTTTTTTTCTCTAATAGTTTTCTAGGATTATTGTTCTGTAAAAGATTATACTCTGAGAAATTTTAGAGAAAGAAAATACTACAACATTATAGCTATTGTTTACATATTAAATTTTGTTCACAATGATTTGAGATCATTAATCTCTTAACCGTAGCCACATATATAACACAAGCCATCGAGTTATTAATTTACTGGAGACCAAAAGTGTAAAAGAGAATATAGAAAATGCCAATCCGTGCAACTTTCAATAGACATTGTATTCTACAAAATGTAATCATGGCAATTTCTGCTACCAAAAAAGCTACTAATAACTACTGGGATTTAAGGTACTTAATGTAATATTTGGCTAGTGGGCCCCAAAAGGAAGAAGAAGAAGAAGAAGTTGAAAAGTCAATAAAGCAAAAGGAGAGTGGAGGGGGCTGGGCTAAATAGAAGTTGAGCTCCTCGACCAAAAAGAGAGAGAAAAGAAGAAGAAGAAAAGACAATGAAAGAAATGAAAGGGGTTTTGACACATGCATGCCGCGAATGCCTCGCCAAATCGACTCAACCCCACAACATAGTGCCCGGTAAGAGAGTAGGCCCCTCGTTCGTCCAATTGAAGTAAATTCAGAACTTTTGGAAAATCAAGTAGCGAAGTCTAATTTTGGAGTTGTTGAGCCATACATTTTTATAGAAATCATAGTTTCGGGTATTGTGGAGCCATAGAATTTTACATATCGTGATTTGAGCTTATGATTTGTCCGAAACAAAATTTCAAAATTTCATGCGCGCAGCGAACAATATGCCTCCAGCAGCTTTGGGCCCATATTTTGTCATTTTTTGGCTTGATTTTGGGACGGTCAAGTTGGGATTCTTGTAATATGTGTGAGGAGCTTTCTATTGACTATAAATACGTTTGGAATGGGATTTGGAAGAGGAAGTTATAGCATAACCAAGTTTTGTGCTTAAACTCCACATTGCGAACGACTTGAACAATCACTTTGGTTATGCAATTTGTTAGCGCGTAGGAGTCCTTTTGTTAGAGTTAAGACATAATTTAGTCGTTTCGTAGTTGAGATGAGTTTTATTTGATTTTAACTTTGTTCCTCGTTTATTTGTTAGGCCGTGAGTTCGACGATACAAGTATCATTTGTGGTTTGGTCGTAGATGACGAGATGAGTGATATTATATCTTCTTTGGTTTTGTAAAACCATGTCTTGAAGTATATATATATATATTGCATAAAAACTGAATCGAGCATTTGCTACTCTTTGGTTGATTATGAATGTTTGAAAGCATGTTATACAAAGTTCATGGAGTAATATATATATATGAAATTGCTTTGTGATTGATTTATGGAAAGGTTCATGATGATTTGGGAAATGGATGATAGGCTATGCTATGAAATGTTATTTGCTTGGTTTAAGATATTGATTTATGGATTGAATATCTGGTATTGGAGAATGGTTGTTTATCTTAATATGATTGTGTATCCAATGAGGGATTTTTGGGATATGCATACCAGGTTTAGGATATCCTTCTAGGCCGAATCATTGGCTTTATAGGTGAAGACTTTGCCAAAGGGGGAATCTTGGTCGCCTTATCACTAGGCGTTGTGTCATGACCATGGTAGAGTATTGAGCAATAGATTGGTCAATAGATGGACCATTAATATGTGATATTTGATGGAGATTATTCAATGGACTTGACAATTGATACTTGACTTTTGATGGTGATTTAAATGATTTTTTCAAATTAGCATAAAGCTTTGATGATAAGAAATAACTCTTATATTATTCGATATGTATTTTATATATTAAGTTTGAGTTATGAAGTTTTGTATTGTTTTTATACATGCATAGTGGTTGCTTGATTTGCCTAGAGGATATATACTACTCACTGAGCTGTAGTTGCTCATTCCACTCATCTTTTAATCTTTTCAGTTGGTTAAAGGCGAATAGAGCGAGAGCATCGTCAATGGGAAACTTTTGGTAGTTCTATTTTTTTTTTTTTTTTTTTTTGTATGGTTTAAGGAAGTGGTGTACATAGTTATTGCTAGTGGTTGGATTGGCTAAGTTCTAGTTGTATATTTCTTTTTGGTGGATTATAGAAACCTTGATATATATATGTTGATATCAGGTTGTTGCTTGTATTTGGGGCTGCGTCCTTTGTGTAGAAGGGTGGCTGTGTCATTCCCATTATTTTTGTGGTTTTGGGGTGTGACACTTAATGCTAGTTTAATGCAATCCAAATGATTGCATTGGGTTATAAGTAATATTTAAGGGAGTTGCATCTCCGTTGTGGGACAAAAACCCCAAAGAAATATGCAACAAAAAATAATTTAAATGTCTTTGTTAGCACTAAAATTTGTATAACGGAGGAAAATATATAAAAAAAAAAAAACAAATAATTTTTTGTGTTGCTTAGTGAGAATTGTGGGATAATTAACCAATCAATCCTAAATTTATTGTGCAAATATTAATTCAATCATGCACTTATCAATTTTGTCAATATAGTGCTAAACATTTTCGCGAAATTCCAATATAGTTCTTTTAATCAATTGACACTTGAAATTGCTAACATGGCATCTTATCATTACCAACTGTCCTATGTAGTATGTTGATGTTGACAAGTTGTGGATTGCCATTCAGCATAGGAATATCTCGCAAAAAATTAGGATTATATTGATAAATTTGAAAAATTTAGGAACTGATTGACATTCAAATTGCATTAATTATTTTCCCTAATATTTGTGTAAGGGGAAGTTTGTTTCCAAGTGTAATTTAGAGGTCCCTTTGGCTAAGAAGGTTCGAGGTTTGTTCCTAACGATTTGGTATATCATGATCAATTTCAACACTACAACTTGTTGGCGGGCCCTCCGACCAAATTGTAATCAAGAGGTCCTTTTGACTGGGAAGTTTCATGGTCAGTTCCTCTAGAATTTCTAGGGCAGATTTTCCATGTAGGATATCGATGCATTTACACAGAGTGCTTGAATAATGCATGCATGGGTCCACTTTCTACCTCACTTGGCATTTGCTTTGAAGTCGATGAACTAGCGCACGGCAGTTATGGAAGCAAGGACCAATTCAAACCAACTCCATTTGATTTCTCTCCCATCCTGCTCTGCCTCCTTCCGGTCCCAAATGAATCTCCATAGCTTCATCTGCGGAGCTACTTTTCACCAGTTGGTCCTTGTCATCGTCTTCACCAGCTTAGTCTATCGGGCTCTATCCCAGGATGCGCAATACGAGGCCTGCCTGCCTCAGAATTGCGAACATGGCCTAAACATTAGCTGCCCCTTTTGGATTTTTGGCGAACAGGATTCCTATTGTGGCTATCCAAATTTTAAGATTACCTGCACAAGGCTACACCCTGTCCTGAATTTCTCGGACGGTGAGTTCATCATCAAGGATATCTTCTCTGCGAACCATTCTATCCTCCTGGCTAATGCCCTCGTGAACCTGGACTCCTATGGTGCTCTGCTGCGTAATATCAGCCTTGAAAGCACGCCTTTCATTCTCAATTCCACTAATACCGGTTTCTTCTTCTATTATAATTGCTCCTCATCGTTGCCAGATTTTACATATCTAATGGATTGTGCTAGCAACTCCACTCACTATTCTTATGCTCTTTTCCCCGAGGAAGCATTCCAAGAAACGAATTTGTATTCTGCTGTCAGCACCTGTGACTCTCCATTTAGTGTACCTATTGATTTTAATGCAAATATCACTAGCTTGGCCACTATGAATTATAGTGAGATTATGGAGATGGGGTTCCTTTTGAACTGGGTAGCAACGGCAAGGAAAGTAAGGGATGGTGCGGGTTCGAGAACAATATTTTTTCCTGCTTTTTCCCGGACGGTCCTCATTCTCAAACCTGCTATGATAAGTGCATGGGGGAGTCTTTTTTTACTATTTTTGCTTCTTGACTAAGTTTTCATATCTATCGTTTTGCTTTATCTTTCATTTCGACATGCAGAGGTTGTTATCTGCGTTCCACAAGATCCGATGGTGAAAATGTATTAAGTGAAGCTGAAGTTACACAAAATTCACAGTAAAAATTTTCAGATGTTGGATCAAAACAACTTGCTTTTCTTTGTGAGATTTTCTTGTGCACACAACCAAATAAGAAAGAAAGAAAGAAAGCTTCCGTCTATACTAGTACTGCTAAAATCTGATGAGGTGCCTAGTTGAAATAGGTAACATTGATAGATTTGAACTGTACATATAACTTTATCACGCTATTGGTTTTCATTGTGACATGACTTTATTTATTATTAGCATACACACCATAATGAGTGGATCCAAGCATGAGCCATACATGCTTCGAATCGATACATATGCACGCTTCAGACCACTTTTTGCCTTGCTTGGTATTGGCTTCGAAGTTGAAGAACTAGCACACAACAGTGATAAGAGTTAGGACCAACTCAGACCAACTCAATTTGATTTTTCTGCAAATGCTTTCCACACTCTCTCCTACCTCTTTCTCCTATCCTTTGCAATCCTCTGCCTACTTATGGGCCAAATGAATCACCAAAACTTCATGTAAGTAGCTAACTGTCACCAATTGGTCATTAACATCATCTCAACCAACTGAGTCTATCTGGCTCCATCGGATGATGCACAACACAAGGCCTCTATGCCTCAGAATTGCAGATATCAGCCGACCATCAGCTAACCTTTTAGGATTTCTAGCGAACAAGAGTCCTATTGTGGCAATTTGAATTTCGAGATTACCTGCATAGAGACATACCCTGTCCTGACTTTCTCAGATAGGGGGTTCAATATCAAGGATATCTTCTATGCGCACAATTCATTCCTCCTGTTTGATGCCCCCGTGTACCAGGAATCCTGTGATGCTCCTGTGCATAATATCAACCTCGAAAGATGGCTTTTCAATCTCAGTTCCACTAGTGCCAATTTCTTCTTCTACTATAATTGCATCCTCACAGCCAACAAGTTTTTACATACTTAGTGGACTGTGCCAACTCCACCCACCATTCTTTCACTTTTTCTTCCAAGGAAGCATTATAGGAAATGGATTACTACTCCGCCGTCAGCTCCCACTACTCTGCCGTTAGCATGCCTATTGACGTAAATGCCAATTTCGCTAGCCCTGATGTCTATGGATTACTGTGAGAGTAAGAAGGGTTTCCTATTGAATCGAACTGCAATTAATGCAGCAAGTGTGAGGAAAGTGAGACGGTGTGGATTCAAGAACAATAATTTTGTTTGCGTTTGCCAAGATGCTCCTCATCCTCATAGCTACACTGATGGTAAATGCCTCAGGGATTCGGTCTTCTTCTTTTGCTTCTTGATTGAGATTTCATATCTACTACTTTGCTTGATCTTTCAATTCTGTTGGAGAAAACTCCATTATTGTTTTGACGTTTGACAAAACATTTCTATCAGTCTAGTTTGAAGACTTAGGCTTGGAATCTAACCAGTAGGCTATCAATGCAAGAGAGTGGACGTAGGCTTGGATTAAGCCGAACCACTATAAACCTTGTGTTCAAATTCTCTTTCCTTAACTCCTTATTTCATTGCTTTATATAATTATCTTATTGAGTTGTTTAAAGTATTTTACATCCTTAGTCAATCGTTTACAAAAAGCAAACTATTTTATTAAGTCTTGCGAGAAAATTTTTGTACACCTATTTACCCCATCTAGGTGTGCGTACTAGCCTTTCAATTGGTATTAGAGCTTGTGTGCTTATTTATTGAAGTGTTATTTCTTCTTAAGCTAAAGATTTATGACTAGTATTTTGGCTTCAGGTTTGGTTGAAGGCCAAAGCAACACTAGACCTCCCTACTTTGATGGGAAGAAATATAATGTTTGGAAAAACAAGATGAAGGCTTTCCTGAGATCAAAAGATCCCATGGAATAGGATGTGGTTGAGAAATGAATCATTCCTAATGCTACATCAACCTCAGGGAATGAGGCAGATGATACTTGAGAACTGTCACAAGCGGATATAATCAAGAGACAAGCTCTTAACGCTAAAGCCATTTATTCATTATATTGTGCTCTATCTCCTACTGAGTATAACAGAAATTCATCTTGTGAAACAGGTTAAGAACTATGCGATAGGTTGCACGTCACCTATGAAGGAATTGATCGAGTTAAAGAAACGAAAATTAATATTATACTCGGATAGTATGAAACTTTCAAGATGAAGTCAGGAAAATCCATCACTGACATGTTTAGTCTTTTCATAGAAATTGTAAACGGTCTAGCATATGAGGGACAACTAATTTCAGGACCAGTGAAGGTTAATAAATTGCTGAGAGAACTCTCCAAAGACTAGAACCACATGAAGACTTCGATAAGAAAAACCCAAAGGATCATGCCTTTTTCTGTAGATGAATTGGTTGGCACACTTCAATCATATGAAGTAGACCAAATCAATGAAGAAGAAGATCCCATAGGTAAGAAGTTAATTGCCTTAAAATCTGATGATGATTCTGATTATACAGATTCTGAAGACGACTTGGACGATGAAGAGTTAGCACTCATGATAAGGAAGTTCAGGAAGTTGAACAGGAAAGGAAAAAAAAGGTTTAACAGGAAGAAGCAAGGCACTTAAAGATTTCAAAGGAAATCAAATGAGAATACTGAGATAAAAAAAGAAGTGATTTGTTTCGGATGCAAGAAAAATGGGCACATCAGACCTAATTGCCCTTTGCTGAAAAAAAAAGGAAAAAAAAAAAGAAATTAAAGAAAGCTCTCAAAGCGGAGACATGGAGTGAAACAGAATGTGAAGAAAGTGATAAGGAATATGTTAATATATGTCTAATGGCAAAATCAAATTCTGAAATAGACTCAGACTCAGATTCAGATTTAGACTCAGACAATGAAGTCAAGGTTAGTAATTTAACGATTCCTGTTAAAGTCTCAAAATATATAGATGAACTTTGTCTTAGCCTCAAGACATCTCTTAAGAGGATTTCCGAGCTAAAGAAGGAGAATTCTAAACTAAAACAACAAGAAACTTCCTGGAAAGAGAAATTTGAAAATCTAGATAAAAGTTTTGTTGATTTGAAAGAAAGTGCAGATTCTCTCTTGAAGGAAAATATTTTTTTGAAAGAGGACATTTCGAATATTTCGAAAAGGTTTTTAATAGAACTTGAGAAGCTAGAAAAAATTCTTTCAGTATAAAGACCTTATTTCAACAGATATGGCTTGCGAATGATATCAGAAACCATTCCTTTAATCGATTCCCCAAAAGTGAAGGAAAGAATCAAACAAAGACCTACAAAAACCTTTTACATAAATCATTTTCAAAAGGCTTTTGTAAAACTTGATGGCAGAAATGCTCTTAAGTGTTCAAAGTGTAACAACTCAGAACATTTTGAAAAGGAATGTCCTAAGGCTTGGAAACCTATTAAGAAAAATTAGGCAAAGACTGTATTTCGTACTAACTCTATTGGACCCAAAAATGTGTGGATACCAAAGAAAGCTTGAGTTCTTCATATGATTGCAGGTCACTATCAAGAGAAAGATCAAATGGTATTTGGATAGTGACTACTCAAGGCACATGACAGAAGATTCAAGATGTTTCATAAAGCTTGTGCAAATAAAAGGGGGAAAAGTTTCTTTTGGTGGAAACAGTAAAGAAAGAATTGTTGGATGTGGAACTGTGAAAATTGGAAGTCTCACAATCAACAATGTCTCCTTAGTTGAATGATTGAATTACAATCTTCTCAGCATTAGTCAACTATGCGATACTGGATTCAAGATTAATTTTCAAGAAGGCACTTGTTCAGGAACCAGTAAAGATCTCTCTTAGTCCTTCACTGGACGAAGACATGAGAATATCTATCTTCTGTACATAAAATCATAAAGCTCTCAGTCTCTAATATCCATTGAAGATGAAGCAAACCTTTGGCACAGAAAGCTTGGCCATGTCAACATGAAGCAAATTGCCAAGATCTCCTCCAAGAAGCTTGTTCGTGGACTACCCAACCTATCTTATCAGAAACCTGATTTATGCACACCATGTGTGTTGGGAAAACAAGTTAGAAACTCTTATAAACCCATAAATCAAGTTTCTACTAATCGAGTTTGTAGCTTTTGCATATGGATCTCTTTGGACCAACTAGAACTCAAAGCATTGGTGAAAAGAAATATTGCCTAGTAATCGTAGATGACTACTCTCGTTTTGCATGGGTATATTTCCTGATAAGTAAGTCTGAAGCATTTTCTTACTTTTCAAAATTTGCCAAGAAGGTTCAAAATGAGAAAGGTTATGCTATTTCAAGCATTCGTACAGACCATGGAGGTGAGTTTGAAAATCAAGACTTTGCAAAATTTTGTGATGAATCTAGTTTTCAGCATGTTTCCTCTCCATATACTCCAGAGCAAAATGGGGTTGTGGAAAGAAAGAATAGATCTTTGCAGGAAATGGTAAGAACACTCCTAATTGAAAGTAACATTTCCTCTCAATTTTGGGCTGAAGCTGTTTCTATAGCCTGTTATATTATTAACAGAGTATTCTTAAGGCCAATTCTAGAGAAAACTCTCTATGAGTTATTCAAAGGAAAGAAGCTAATTGTTTCTTATTTTCACGTGTTTGGTTGTAAGTGTTTTGTTTTGAAGAATGTAAATGATCGAACTGGTAAGTTTGAAAAAAGATCAAACAAAGTAACTTTCCTTGGCTACTCAACTGCAAGCAAAGCCTACAGAGAATTTAATAAGAAGACTCAGTCTGTGGAAGATTCTATGAATGTCAAATTTCAAGACTCTATGCAAAATTAGCTAGATCAAACTCAACTCGAAGAATCTAAACCTGCTCTAGATGTTGTAAAATCTACTTCCCCCGAAGTGGTTTGAACTCCTAAAGTTCTACAATAAGATGAAATAGAAGATTCAACTAAAATAGAGGATCAGCAAACTTATGAACCAACCAGCAATTGGAAGCAAAAGTCAAGTCATCTCAAAGAACTCATCATTAGCAACATTGATGAAGGAATTCATATCGGATCCAAAAGGCGCGAAGAGTTTAGTGCTTTAGCACTTGTTTCTGAGATTGAACCCAAAACTATAAATGAAGCCTTGGCTGATGAAAGTTGGACTGAAGCCATGCAATAAGAGCTCAGACAATTCAGCATCAATGATGTTTACGAACTAATTCCGAAACCTAAGGGTAAGACTATTATTGGAACTAAATGGGTTTTCGGGAACAAGGTGGACAAAAAAGAAAAAGTGGTCAGGAACAAAGCAAGACTTATGGCCAAAGGATATACTCAAGAAGAAAGGATAGACTATGATGAGACCTATGCATTAGTAGCGAGGTTGGAAACAATTAGATTATTACTTGCTTTTGCTTGCTACAAAAATTTTAGGTTATTTCAAATGGACGTAAAAAGTGCATTCCTAAATGGATTTATCCAAGAGGAAGTATATGTGGAACAACCACCTGGTTTTGAAATTCCAAGAAAGCCAGAATCAGTCTACAGACTAAACAAGGCCCTATATAAATTGAAGCAGGCACCTCGAACTTGGTATGAAATGTTAAGTAATTTCCTAACTGAAAATGGTTTTGTTAAAGGAAAAATAGATACTACCTTATTTATTAAACAGGAAGGTAAAGATTTTCTACTTTTTCAGATTTATGTAGATGATATTATATTTGGTTTACCTAATGAAAATCTGTGCAAGGAATTTTCAAGATGCAAGCATGATGAATTCAAAATGAGCATGATGAGTGAGTTAACGTTCTTTCTGCGATTGCAAGTTACACAATCAAAGGAAGAAATCTTCATTCACCAAGAGAAGTATGCAAAGGATCTCATTAAGAATTTTGGATTTGTAAATTGCAAAAAGACAGAGACGCCAATGCCAAGTTCTTCGAAGCTGGATAAAGATGAAGAATAGAAGAGTGCAGACCAAAAACTATACAGGAGCATTATTGGTTCACTTCTTTATCTTATTACATCTGGACCTAAGATTTTATTTAGTATTTTCATTTGTACCAGATTCTAATCAAATCCCAAAGAATCTCACCTAACTGCTGCAAAGCGCATCATCAAATACATTGCAACAACATCAAAGCTAGGTCTATGGAATTCCAAAAAAAGATATTTTACTCTCCTCAGATATTCAGACGCAGATTTAGCAGGTTGCAAAGTGGACAAGAAGAGTACTTCTGGTACATGTCAACTGCTCGATGAAATACTGGTATCTTGATTTTCAAGAAAACGGAATACATTAGCTATTTCAATAGTTGAAGCAGAATATGTAGCTCTTGGAAGTTACTGCTCTCAAATCTTGTGGATACGGCAACAGTTAAGAGACTTTGAAATTGAAGAATCATGTACTGAGATCAAATGTGACAACACCAGCGCCATAAATCTCACAAAGAATCCAATTCTTCATTCAAGGGCAAGGCATATAGAGATTCGATATCATTTTATTAGAAATCATGTTCAAAATGTGGAAGTTATGATTCAGTTCATTGACTCAAAGAATCAGCTGACGAACATATTTATAAAGCCACTGGAAAAAAGCCTATTTGAGTCTATTCGCACTAGACTGCACATCAAATCTTATATTGGGTAAAGTCTAGAGGAGTTTAGACTCAGAGGTAAAGTCTGAAGGTGTTCAGACTCATAATAACTAAAGTTACAACTGTAAGTTAATTCTTTCAAAATGCATGTGATTTTATTTTTGGATATTTTTTAAAGGGATTTGTTGTTTACTCGCTAAACACTTATTTTTTTTTAGAAGTTATCTTTTTTGAGATTTGAATTTACAGTAGTTTTTCTTTTTCAAAAAGGTAGTTTTTACTTTTTCCCTTTGTGACATTTCGTATACCTCATTTCACTTGCTATATATACTATTGTTTTTCATTTTCTTCGTTTTCACCGTGAAACCCTAGAATACAAAACTCCCACTTGCTTTCACTTTCTCTCTAGTTTATTCAAAAAAGATCTCACTTTTTTTTTTCTCGAGCAAGTTCAAAGATTTCCCTCATTAAGCGACAATGTCTTCGAGAAAGTCTTCGAGAATAGCAAACAAGGGACCACAGCACTTGTGTGAGGGTCCTACTCACTTCGATCTAACTAAAGAAGATGACTCTCCACAGCAACAACATTCTCAACCGCGTCAGCACGGGACACAAGATCCTCCACCACCTCGACCAGAAAAAGAAATAGTAGAAGACATCGAACTTGTAAGAACGCTGAGACCTCAGGTTGCTTTCAAGCTTTATTCTAAGTTGAAAGAAGATGATACTGCTATGTCTTTGATCGATGAGTTTCTGAGAGAGAGAGAGAGAGAAGCTACAAAATTGAGACCTTGTTCTTACGAGAAATGGAAAGTTTAGGCATTGCACCTAAAAGGTTGGCTGAAAGAACTTTTGCCAACTTTCCTAGTGATCCTCGAATGGGTATGTCAAATCAGCCTAAAGGAAAGGACGACGACGAAAGGTTGTTCACACATTTCCAGCCCAGGATGGGAGTGGCTGTAAATGTTCCTGGATATGGAGCGAGTCTATTCCGCTCTAAGGACCACAGGAGAGTTTACTCAAATTACTGAAGAGAGGGGTGATGAACCTAAGAAGCGTCAATTTCGACTTTCTTGATTTTATGCAAGTAAATCTGTGGGAAAAATTTGCACTTCTTCAATTGGAAAAATTTTGCTCCGAGACAACGATTGGCTATCCAGAACTCACAGCTTACTTCTATTCGAATTTTTCCTTTTTGGATGCAAATAGTTTCTCCTATACTGTTAGGAGTAAGGATTTTTTAGTTGATTTGGACACTTTGGTTGACTTGATTGGAGTGGAAAGAGCGTGTTTCCAACCAATCAGCGTGTCCGTTGCTCATGCCACTCTAGAATTGGTATGAGACAGATATGCTGAAGGCAAGATCTCCTACACTAGGATGAATGCCTCCAACGTTTTGCTGCATAAAATCGTGATCAAGTGCATTCGACCAAAGTCAACATCCAAGACAGATTTGTCTCATCCTGAAGCAAAATTGATGTATGCCATCAACACTGGCTACAAGTTCTCTCTACCTCACACCATCCTGTTTCACATGTACAGGACATTCGTGATTGACAAGGGACAACTCCCGTACTCTGCTCTCATCACAAAAATCTTCAGACACTTCAACATTCATTTACCTGCTCCTTTGTGTGCACGAAGCATTACACCAATGGTAATTGGATTGAAAATGGTCACCAAGATGCGTCTAAAGGAGCTCAAGAAGGTGTTAGAGCAAATGAAGGAGAAAGCCCTTGTTCAGGCAAAGCAAGACTCTATTGCATCAAAGCGAAAAGGCAAGGAACCAATGATAGAACCTATCAAGAAGAGGAGAGCCCTTATCCTGGAAGATGAAGAAGATGAGGATGACGAAACACTCTTAGCCTTTGCCCTTCGAAATTTGCAGAGTTTTGTCAGCTTTCAAGAGACAAGAGAAGAGAGAGACAAGAGGAGAAGAAGATACAGAAGGAAGAGAAGAAAGAAGGAATGAAGAAGAGAAGAGAGCAGAGGAAGAGGAAGAGGAAAAAGGAAGGAAGAAGAGAAGAGGAAGAAGAGGTCGAGAGGACTCCCTTAAGCCTACTTTGGCTGTACCCTTGTCGAGTGATTCTAACAAGATAAGGAGTGGAACTGTTGAAGTGACAAGAGAAGAAAAACATCACTCTAATGCTGAAACTGAATAAGAACAGGAAGAAGAGATCACCTTTCCAGCTGAAGACACACAAACAAGGGGAGCTGCTAAAAAGTCAGGTATTTCTTTTCTTGCTCTCACTAGTGATGTTAGTCGATCTGCGACAGATCCAGAGGACGTGTTTGCCTCTCATTATCTTGAAGCAGATATTGAGGCATCCACTCCAAGTCATGATAGACGAGCTGCTAAAGAACCCTCCAATCTCAAGACGTCAGGAACAGATTTGGTTGGACCCAGTGCTGCACTAGAACAGACAGCAAAATTTTCAAGACTGCTGGACATCCTATTGAATTTAAGGAGACAGCAATATGGTTCGGAGTATGAGATAAAGGATCTCAAAAAGGCTTTCATGACTACTTCAATTCCGTTGCAAGAACAGCTACTCGCCCTGAAGACTCAAGTGTAGGACAATGTGAAGGGTGAAGATCTAAAGACACTGAAAGAGACTCTTGAAAAGTTTGAGAAGACAGTGAGTTCTATGGGGGAATTCCAGCTTGTTCACTTGCCAAAATAGCCATGATTTCTACACCACTCTTTTCAAACAACTCTTTTTGATAATTCTCCACTTTTTGCTATTGATAAAAAGGGGGAGAAATGCATATTTGACTGCATTTCTTTTTGAGTACTTTTATTTTGATGACCTTTGGTATTTTTTGTTTGGTTGTGGACTTTTGACTTTTGGACTACTTGACTGTTAGTTATTTTGATTTGAATTCCTTAATGCTTTCAGTAACTTAGGCTGTGATACTGATTGAGGATGGGTAGTCATCTTATCATGCAGGACTAATATGTTTTCTGTGGTTGCAGAATCGATGCTATCCAAGTCCTAATAAACTTATTTTCTATAAAATATCATGTACTACTTAAGTGTTATTTTGCAAGTCAAAAGTTTTTCAAATTAGTAGGAAAGTTTTGTCACCATCAAAAAGGGGGAGATTATTGGAGAAAACTCATTTATTGTTTTGAAGTTGACAAAATGTTTCTATCAGTCTAGTCTGAAGACTTCCAAACCCAAGTGTTAAAGTCTGAAGAATTCAAGACTCTTTCGTCAAAAGATCACCAAACTCAAGATTCTAAGTCTACTCCACTGACAGATTCCAAACCGAAGAATGAAGACTTATCCAGATGAAGGATTATCTTCAAGGATTCGATACTATGGTTTTTGGAAGTTCTTATGGCCGGATATAGCATCAACATGATTGATTATTCTTATTGGAATATATTTCGATTTGAAGATCTTTTAAAAGACGAGCAAACTTGGAAGGTTTTACTTATGGAAACCAAAGATCCTGATTGTATGTGCAAACAGAATTGACGGGCTTTCATCACCAATCAATCAACAACTCGAGATCACTTTAATTGATTCTGTCCAAAGGGTAGATCGGAAGAATTCCTTTGGAAAGTGCCAATGGTCGTGAAGGCATGAATGAGTATTTAAGGTGGACTCTCTAGTTGTTTGAAGTAGTGCGTGAAAGAAAATTTTCAAAGTCTGAATCTCTATAGTTCCTTGTTCTTTCACTCATCGAGCTTAAATCATAGACAAAAGAAAGAAGCACGTAGTGAGACTTTGTGAAGAGACTAGCTGAGACTCTCCACTGAGGAAGTCGAAGATCAGAAGTTGTATAACCGCTTTTGATTCATAGTGGAATCTAGCCAGCAGACTGTCAGCGTGGGAGAGTGGACGTAGGCTTGGATTAAGTCGAACCACTATAAACCTTGTGTTCAAATTTTCTTTCCTTAATTCCTTATTTCATTGCTTTATATAATTATCTTATTGAGTTGTTTAAAGTATTTTACATCCTTAGTCAATCGTTTACAAAAGGCAATCTATTTTATTAAGTCTAGTGAGAAAATTTTTGTACACCTATTCACCCCCCTCTAGGTGTGTGTACTAGCCCTTTCAATTTCCACATGCGGAGGGACGGTGTCTATAAGAACTTCACCACAACCTTTTCTGCCTTTGATTGTTTGATCTTGAGGTTGCCATCTACGTCCCACGAGATCCAATGGTTTAAATCTATCGAGTAAAGATGTACCGAATTCCCAGTAAAGTTTGCAAATGTGAGGCTAAAAAGACTTGATCTTCTATATGGAATTTTGTTGTGCACGCAACCAAACAGAAAAAAGCTTCCGCCTCCACTAGTGATGCCAAAATCTGACCAGGTGTGTAGTTGAAATATATAACATTGATAGATTTGAACTCTACATATAAAAGCTTTTTTTTTTTAGGGTGGATCTAAGCATGAGCACATGCTTCCATTTGAGATATATGCACGATCTATGGCACTATAGGAAGCACTCTTTTACTCATTTCATCACAACTTCATTCAAGATTTATTTGATAAGCATTTATGTCCTGGTAGGGAAACGTGGCATTTTGGGGACAAAAGCCATCGTACGTAATCTATTAAGTTGCATTTTTTGTTGACTATGTTCTATAAAGATTCACAACTTAGAAGCCTCGATAAAGTGACGAAGTGAGATTGCTATTTTCAATGATTTTTCAAGAATAGCAGCATCAGGAGCTGGAATTGGGATCGCTCCTATTTTAATGCTTTCCTTCAGGAAGAAACCAATGATCAGAAGAATTATGGCTTTGATAAAGCAAAGTAGTGAACATTTTGATGGCGAAAGGAAAATTGAGGGACTCATCTTTTCGAGAAAATACACCTACAAAGACATCAAGAAGATGACCAACTCTTTAAAAGAAAAGTTAGGCCAGGGAGGCTATGGTTGTGTGTACAAAGGCAAGCTTCAAGATCGTCAACTTGTTGCAGTGAAGCTTCTTAAGAAGTTGAAAGGTGATGCTGAAGAATTTTTCAATGAAGTTACGAGCATAATTAGGACTTCTCATGTCAATGTTGCAAACCTCTTGGGATTTTGTTTTGAAGGAAGCAAAAGAGCTTTGGTTTATGAGTTCATGCCCAATGGATTCCTCGAAAAAATCATATTTAACAGAAGTAACCCATTGGAGTTAGATCAACTACTGAGTTGGGACACATTCTACTAGATTTCCCTTGGCATAGCTCACAAGCTAGAGTACTTGCATAGAGGTTGCAACACGAGGATCTTGCACTTTGATATAAAGCCTCATAACATCCTCCTCAACGGAAACTATTGTCCCAAAATTTTCAACTTTAGTCTTGCCAAAATATGCCCAAGAGAAGGGAGCATCGTGTCAATGCTAGGTGCTAGGGGCGCCATTGGATACATTGCTCCGGAGTTGATAACAAGGAACATTGGAGGAGTTTCTCACAAATCAAACGTCTATAGCTATGGTGTGACATCCTGAATTTTCAATCTTGTTTTCAATTGAATAAATCAGGCCTTTCATCGATGCGCCTATAGTACTATTCTTAGAGTTGATCACTCGTGAGATAACTAGACTATCTAGGGAAGTCATTAAAGGATTTTAATGCAATAAACTTGAGGATTCGACTAGAAATTGGCTACTCGACCGTGCTCATTTGCAGAGATCATTACGACATAGTTAAAAATTGATTAGAGATCAAAAATAGGTCGGTTTGATTGAGATATGTGGTTAAACGTGGGTGATTTCACTAAATTGTAAAATTCTCGTCGATTGACACTAGATTGATTTTTCTGTCGTTTTGGTACCTTGTTTCTGTATTTGAAATCTCGAGATTTTCATGACCACCGAGAGTTGCTAATGTGTCGACGGGGTTCATTGTGGCTCGAAGAAAATCGACCATAGGTCATTTGCACTAAAAATTTCTAAAAACTACCCGATAGCCTAGGTCACGTTAAAATCGCGTCGGATTGAAATTAACCGCGAATTTGAATCTGATTTCAAAAATTGAAAGTTCTATCATGTCACGAGTTAGTTTAGGAACGTTGACTCAACCTCCGAAGATTTTTCTGCAAATCGAGACTTTTTGGGAAAAAGTCGAGGTAAGGTCTTTTTGTACAAAAAATGTCGAGGACGGTTTTTTATCACACTATTGGGATGCAAGTGGGTTATATTGGTGAGGAAAAATACCAATTTGATCGAGGACTTGATATTGGAATTTATAGAGGCCAAATTGAGTTGATTCAACAAGCATTTGAAGTCCAATTGAGAGAGAATCAAGTGAAATTCGTAGCCCTCCTTGCTCATGACTTTTGGACCATCTCAAATGCTTCTAGAAGGGAATTGGAGGCTAAAAACCAAAGGTGGAGGACAGCAAGCATGGTGGAGCACTCCAAGGGGACAAAGACATGAGGTTGAGGCCATCAATGGCCTCCTCAAGACCGGCCGATCCCCTTTCCCCCTCCTAAGACGTTGACCACCTTCATTGAAGGCCAAGAAGATTGAAAAATTTCCAGAAAAGCATAGCAACTCCCCCTCCTTCTCCGTCGAACCGCCACACGCCTTCGGAGTGCCACCACTTCACCGTCACTGCCTTGCGGATCTCGCCTGCTCACCGCAAGCCACCGTCGCCTCAACTACCTCCGTTCTGCTTCCGCCGTGACCCCAAGGTGTCCCTGGAGCCAGTCGTAGCCTTTCCGCCATCGCTGGAGTCGCCGGACAGCCCGCCTGCCACCGTGAAGAGCTGCTACAGCCATCCGACCCTCCCTTCGTCATCTCTGCCTTAGCCAGCCGAGCCTCCTTTCTTGGCCAAGTCCAACACCAAGCAAAGGCTGAAACCAGTGGGTTTCTGGGCTGCTGTTTGGCCCGCTTTGGCCCACTTCCGAACCCCGAAAGTTGGTCCCGCTTTGGAGTTTCTCGCCCCTTGCTGCATCCCCATCAATTTGATCCAAGCGGATCGTCGAACAAGTGAGTTTAACTCACTAATCCCTTCTTAATAGGTTAATGATGTTTAAGGGTTATTTAGTTTAAGCTAAGTATGAATTAGGTGGATAGTTAGAGTAGATTAGCAATTTAATTAATTGTTGTTGCATGTTAGGTGGCTAAAGTAGTGTAATTAGAGCCCAGACAAGCTCTAGTATTTATCTAGAGTAGTTCGAAATTTTCCGGACTCGTCTCAGCTTTTAATTAGGCTTTACGGGCATGAGTTGCTATTTATTGCATTTAATAATTAATTTCCATAATTATTTAATTATTTATTTATTTTCTGGAAATTAGACTAGAATAGTCGATGATCGGAATTTTATGCTGATTACAGTGATGTGATCTGTTTATTTAATTGAGTTCTAAGTTGTGCTTATTGTGAGTGAATTGTGATTGTGGGAATTTATTTCTAAATTCATTTGATTTTCAGTAATTATTTGGAAAATAACCAAGCGTCGGTTTACAATGCCAAAACTATTTTGGTGGACCATATAAAATGGTGGGATTTATGGGAAAGGAAATTATTGTATTTTTGCTAAGACCGATTGTGTACCCACACACAAGTATTTTTATCGGGTATAATAAAAGTTAGGAAATCATTGGTTGATTAGAATGGTGTACTATATCAACCTACGAGCTTGATACCTCAACTTAGAGTGACAGTATATCCTAAGTATCGCACAGCTTCGGTGAGCAATTAAAGTTCGCACAGCTTCAATGAGCAATTAAGGTTCGCACAGCTTCGGAGAGCAAGTGAGGTTCGAACAGCTTTGGTGAGCACTGTTAATATACTATATTAGCTTGATGGCTCGTTATGTCATCTTAAAGAAGGAACATTATACTATTTATTAGCCTTTGAGGCAAGCTACTATCTATTTTCAACTTAAGGGTAAGCAATCCTTGATGAGATCGGACTTATAGATAGTATTAATCTTATTGACCATGGGATGGTCCAGTGACATATAATCAACTGAGTCAATTAATCGATGATTCGATCTATTATAGTCAATTAATTTGTTGTTTGATTCAATGAAGTGCATATTGAATTGACTTGCAGAAAGGAACTGAGGCCAAGGTAAGTCCTCTGATTCGTGATTGTGCTTAGGTAGCCTTTAGAGTGTATTTTCTTCCTAGTTAGGTCTTAAGGGGTTGAACTTGCTAAGACGTCGTCTCGCCCTGTTGTTGGACAACAATTTGAGGCCCATAGATGGCAGCTCCTCTTGAGCATTTTGGACAACCCAAGAAGATCACAGAATAGAAGTACTACATTCCGATCCATGGGCATCCCAAAGGACTGCAGTATGAACTGGTGAAGTCCATAATTTGGGTTGATGCGAGTCTACCCAAAAAGGTGCCCCATCAATACAAGGCATGGTATCGCCTGTATCGTAATGGCAGAAAGAGGGCCCCGTGCCAGAATGTGAAATACCTCTGTATGTGATGGAAGTTGCTTTTGGAAAGGGCATTGCAGATCCTCTAGGTGGTTTGGTTACGAACCTAATAGACCTAAGCTTGCAGAACCAGACTCTTCGGTGTAATTAGCAGTAGACTCCAGCTGGAGTGTGGAGGGAGAGGGAGATGATGGGGAGGATGAGGAGCCCTAGTTTGTTAAACCGCCCTTCTGTTTTGTAAATGTTATACATAGACTAGCTTGTATTATATACAACATGGTTTGCTCTATGTGTGTGTGTGTCTATACATACATACATACATACATACATACATACATACATACATATATATAAGTGCGGTTGTTGTTTTCCATTCGAAAATTTATGGCCCTGCATTCATATCCCATTGTGTTATTGTATGGGGATTATTATTCGCTTCCGCATGCGTATTAAAAAGAATGGGTCGGCAATGCATCTTGGGACATTGCAATTATATCAACCAAGTAGGGATGGGCACATGCTTGGAGGATTGAAATGTGACATACGGTATGATGGTTTTGGAGATGGTTGGTAAGAGGAAAAATATTGAAGTCATAGTAGATCAAACCAGCGAAACATACTTTTCTCATTGGGTCAATTGACGCATGGAGCTTCGAGAAGAGCTTGGGCTACATGGGACCACAAATGAGGAGGACAAAGTGATTGCAAAGAAGATGATTATAAT